>CM053031.1:167178083-167798083 GCA_028564925.1 Lithobates sylvaticus
ATACACCAGACGATTAGTGTTGAATACAATCAAATTGCAACAATATGCAGATACACCAGGCGATTACTCTAATTGTAAGGTTAGTGCCATACACCATACAATCGTGTTGTATGCAATCTATTTGCTACGATAACCAGATATACATATACATCAGGCGGTTGATGTTTTAAAAGTGCAGCAGTGCTTTGCTGATGATATCAATTAGGACAGCTGGTTTTGGACTCCCACTGTTTATAGAAACGAAAAACAAAAAACTGCTAGTTTTGTAGAAAGTATAAAATATAAACTATTGCCACTTTGGTAATGTTATTTGTAAATATATAGGAAGAAAAGAAACAAAAACTTCCCTTAGTGTTGCCGGTGCAATTAAAGGTGATTCTTTGAAATCTTCCTGACGCTCAAGCCGGTTTTAACATGAAAAAGAGAAAAAACAAACGAACACCATTGCGCAATATTGCTGACTATAAACTCCCCTTGAGATGCCTAAGTTGTATGCACTCACGTGTACCCGGTGGATATAGTGCAGATAGAAGTTTCAATGGTCAGGCTTTCGCTCCTGGGCTGTCAGCCCTTCTCCTCCTTTGCTGAGCTCGTGTATCACACGGCGTCACCTAAGCTCCTCCTCCCGACGCGTTGCATCACAGGTCACGTGACTTTTTCAAAGTAAGTATGAAGAAAAATTATATGTTCTACATTTTATTTATTTTTTAAACATACAATATTATGCTTAAAAAAATTATTATTTAATACTTATAAATTAAATAATTCTGTTATATATTCAACCACATTTTTATATAATATATTTAATATAATATATTATTATTTTTTATTGTAAATGCGTGAAAATTTCAAAATTTGGTTTCATTCTAATTCTTATTTATCCCTTAGAAATGCCTAATTGCTTTGCAAAAATTTGCAGCAATAACAGTGGTGCAAAGAACCCACCCATCAATATCAAATATTTCTTGTTTCCAAAGAAAGATCATGAAATTACAATCTGGCTCAGAAATGCTGGAATGGAGCCAGAAATGATCGAGGAACTTATTCCATTTATTAAAAAAGACAAGCCTGGTAACCGATATCGGATGAGTTCGGCACACTTTACCGATGATTCTTTTATTGGTGAAGGCAAGGATAGAAAACGAACTAACCAGGCAGTCCCTACTATCTTTCTTGAAATGGCGACAGATTCAGCCAACGATAACAAATGGCAAAAGAAACTGGACAAAATAAAACACAAAAGTTTTATTATGCCAGAAAGTTCAGCGTCCAAACCGGATACCCCCACGATCTGCAAATGCCAGTTACCAGAGTTTTAACAAATGATGCTGGCTCTCAAACCCAGTATCTGATTATGAAGAAATTGAAAGGGTGACACGTTTGGACCATACTATTGTAAATTGGAAGCAGATCCAATTATACCCCTTGATGTGTCAACCCCGTCACATCATGAGCGACAATATGAACCACCAACCTGCATGGCATTTTGTCCCTCACTTATCGTGACACCAAGATTTTCAACATCAATGAAAAGATCGCTTTTGATGTCAGAGGATGAAAGTCCGGAAACCAGACCAAAACGTAAATTGACATATTACGAAGACCCAAGTTTTCACCTGTCTGATTGCGACACACCACAGAAAGCTGATCTTAGTTTATGTGAGAGTGTTGAGGACACACATCCTGAAAACTATATTGATTATCCTCTTAATTTGGTCAAAGAGAGAAAATGTATCATTTTTGAAAGCAAACTTGATGAATTATTATATAACATGATAACAGGGAAGAGCCATGCCATCAAACCTTGTATAACATGCTCCACGAAGGGTGTGGTGTACATGCTGCAGTGCCCTTGTGGACTGTAGTATGTGGGCCGCACCAAACGCCCCCTACATGTGCGTTTGGGGGAACATATTTCTAACATCTTAATAGGTTTCCCCAAGCACTCAGTGTCTAAACACTATTTATTGGCACATGATAAAAACCCTTCAAAAACTCTATTCTTCGGAATAGATAAATTTAAACCTCACTGGCGAGGGAGCTCCTTAGTGAGAGAAATCTCAAAACTAGAAATGGCATGGATCCATCGTCTAAAATCCTATACACCCTATGGGTTGAATATAGATACCGATATCAATGCCTTCATTGACAATTCTTAAAAGTATGCGGCCCACATACTCATATTTTTAATTACATTTTTAATCTTGTATTTTTAATCTTATGTTTTAGATTTGTATAATTGCTCAATGTAATATTATATGAAATGTCTCCTATCTTCTGGTAGTATAATGATGTTTTGGATATATCATGTAGGGGTTGATGTTAGCCCCTTCTTTGGGGCCCAGACATATATGTGCACTCCCCCTGAGATGTATGCAGGGTCTTTATATCATAGTTTTTTAGTTTAAACCATATTTATGGTCTAGAGCCCTACGGACGATACGAGTAAAGATGACATACAGGATTAACACAAACTTACCAACATGAAATGGACCTGAAAGTGTGCCTTGGTCTATCGTACGGTACACCAAATAAGGGGGCATACCCTAGATAAGAAGTGATGTAATGAGAGTAGCTATGCAATGATGTGAAATGAGTATTCTGTTTGGAGTAAGAACACTTGAAAAATGCCCTAAGAAGGGGAAGGGAGGGTGGGTATCTCACACAGGAAACCGACAAAGACAGGCAGGAAGTGGGCTGGTTAAATACCCTCCGGCTCCTCCCATAACTTCAGGGCACCATACTGGCCTTCCAATTTATGGTCTAGAGCCTAACGGACGATACAAGTAAAGATGACATACAGGATTAACACAAACTTACCAACATGAAATGGACCTGAAAGTGTGCCTTGGTCTATCGTACGGTCCACCAAATAAGGGGGTAAAACCTTCAGGTAGGGAATAGCTCAATTGGCGGGGAAAGTTACTGGGTAAGCTTGGCCAACGCCTGGGCCATTCCACTTGTAGATTAGGTATACCGTGGGAGAGGCAGGCTGACTCCCATCTACCTAGTCTCTAGATGACGTGGTCCGGGATGCCCAGCCGAGACGCTGTTGCGGCTGCCCCGATCCGAATAAAAGTCCGGAATACCGACTGAGGTTCAGGGGTAGGTTGCTGAGAAGAATCCTGGAAGGTTCCATGAACAGGGACGTGTTGAGTGGTTCCACAGGGAAGGCAGAAGAGGGCTGATGTCTGATTGACCGGGCACAAGTGTGGCCGACCAGTTCGGTGTGGCGACTGGGCACCAGTTACTGTGGTTTTGAGGAGGTGTGTGTCCGTTCCCGCCCGGAACGGCGTATAGGATGAAACGATACTGGAGCTGGACTAAGTTACTTGCGTAACCCTGGACTAGCCGGTCGGTTTGCCGGTAAACTCTGAGTCGTAGAAATCCGTAGAGGCCAAGTGTCTGGCGGCTGACAGGACCGTACTGGGAGAAGACTGAACGGGGACATGGCCAGGGTGGTGGACATGTGCCTGAAGTCCTTTCCGGGTATCGGAAGTCGCTTGGGCCGACTACAGGCTGACATATCCGAATTCCACGCGGGACGGCCCGCACTGCAGGGCACAAGAATACGAAGGTGTCGTGGAGTCCTGGAGGGACATGTAGTGTCGCACACCAGCCGGGTACAGCCGTACGGTATTGTGGAAAAAAGCCAGGAGTGAGTGGCAGTAGGAAAATAAGGTGAGAATTCGTTAACGCTGGACAGTACTCGGGGATATAGAGGCAAGAACTTGTTGAATGCCCTCCAGGCGGTCTGATAGGCCTTGCGGGTATTGTAGGAGAGTGATGCGCTGACGAGGTTGGTAGCTAAAGGTAGGAGCTGAGTTCCTCCCGGGCCAGCCGTGACCGGTCCGGGGAAGTGACCGACCGAGGACTGGCTCCAGGCATTTGTCTGAAGAAGGACGCCTAGCTAACAGGGGAGGCGGCTCTGCTGCTAAGTTGCGCTTCCCCGGGATGGAAGAACAGTAGATGTTGCACTGATGCTGAAGGGACAACTGGCAGTTCCCCCTCCCGACTAGACTCTGGATCCGTCCCTGATACAATCCCATACACAATCCTACGCCCACAGTTGATCCAGAGGAAGGCGAAAACCCAGCAAAGCATGATCCAATTTGCCACAGCAGGGAAAAAATTCCTTCCTGATCCCCCGAGAGGCAATCGGATGTACCCTGGATCAACTCTACCTGTAAGCCTACGAAGGAGGGGCCTGACGGGCCTGGACTTGGACCGGCCTGCTGATGATCTCTGCTATGGCTAGGTTGTCGGTTGTAATGCTATGATCTGTCCGGAGCGGCTGTGGCCCCACAAGTGAGCAGCTGCCACGATGGGGTAGAGCTCAAAGAGGCAGACTTTGTGGCAAAGCCGGGTGTGGCCAGTGCCTATAGAGGCCAGGGGCTGTAAACCATAAATGGCCAAAAAATGGTGACACCCTGTGGAAGCCGCCGCCACTGTCACTACCCGTGGTGACAGGGGGACACCGAGGGAATGAAGAGTGCGATGCCTTTCCAGTTAGACAGAACTCCTCCCACATGGCCAGGTCTGCCACTGCTGTGGCATCAAGACTGATGACCCGACCTGGGTCCTGGTTGTTTAAAACGACCCTGGCCTGTTAGGATGCCCTGGGGTTGTCCCGGGCGGTTCTGTCAGCAGGAAGTCGTCCAGATAGTGGGCAACCTCCTGGCACTGTGCTTTCGCAGGAGGACCCACGTGAGGGTCTCAGCGAACGTATTTAAGCCAGGGGCTACTATTGGACCCGAAGGTCGATACGGTAGCGAAAATGATATGCCTCGTTTGATACCCTACCAGCACCGAAGGGAGGGCCGTATGGGCCACCACTCGAAGGCATCTGATATGTCTGAGTAAGAGAGTTCGAGCCTGGAGGAAGAGTGAGGCGCTGACAAGTCATAAATTAGACGTGTCTTCTTCCCCCCTTTTTTTTTTTTTTATAGAACTTCCCCGGTCTAATTCCGTCTGGAGGAGTTGGACGATGGCTTGATCCTCTGTGGGCGCTGAACGCAAGTACCCGCACTCATGGGTGGTGTGGGGCAGGGATACGAGCCCGATGTGAAACTCGTCTGAGACGCCTGGACGCGGCAGACGGCCAGGGATGGCGTGGGATGTGAGGTCAACTAGATGCCGCGCCGTATGAGATTCACCCGGCTTAGTCATGTCTTCCTCTGCTTGACCTCACATAGGAGCCTGGGGTGCGCCCTCTAGCATAGGGTACATACACGTAGTAAACGACACTAGCTACAGCTGGTGGAGCCATAACTATAAATGTTGCAAACTGCTGCTGCCCCCGGCCGTCCGCACTAGTCGTCCTAGTTTGTCCATCTTCAGCCCTTGTGCAGGGGCCTGCTGACCCTGACCCGTGCTAGTGGTGGCCGTGTCGTCAACCTGGTAGACGGAGGCTGCGTTGGGACAGCAGACGGCGGCGTGGGTCGCTGAGTGGCACATGGCGCACTGTGGTGGCCGTAGGCCCGCAAAACGCAGGTAGAACAGCTTGGTGTCCACGACATTCCAGTCCGTAACGAAATGAATGAACTGAAATGAAATAGAATGAAATGACAGACAACAAAACAAATAAAAATGAAACGACATGTTGTCTTTGATGACATGAAACTCCCATGACAGAGGCCTGGCCCGGTCATATCGCATTGCGAGTGACTGCGAACCGGACTCTGGAGCATGTACTGAAATGAGACAACGGTGAAATAAGGCACACCGGGACGAATTGACAACATCGTAGATGCCATGGAATTCGAACCAGAGAGCAACTAGGTGAGGTGAAATGAATGAACTCCCATGACAGAGCCTGAATCGCCATGCCACTTGTTTAGCGACTGAGCGCGATGGACTCTGGAGCATGTACTGAAATGAGGCCGGTCCTGTGGCACGCTGGGCCGAATAGTGACATCATAGACGCCACAGAATTCGAATCCAAGCGCAACTGCGTGAGGTGAAATGATTGCACTCCCATGACAGAGCCCAGATCGCCATGCCACTTGTCTAGCGACTGAGCACGATGGGACTCTGGAGCATGTACTGAAATGAGGCCGGCCTAGGGCACGCCGAGACGAATTAGTGCGGGGAGATGACTAGATTCATGTCGGAACGTGGTAAGGTGACACAGAAATGATATACCATGACAAAGACAAGAATCAAAACTGACCAAACCTTCGAAGTGAATCTGTCTCTGGCGCATGTATTGAAATGAGGCCGAGCAGTTGGGCGCACTGGATCGAATTGGTCGGTGCATCTTGCGGATGCGACTGGATTTGAATCGGAATGTAATATGTGACAGAACGATGCCATGACAAAGACTAGAATCAACGGCTGAGGCTACCACCGACAAGTGAATCTGTCTCTGGAGCATGTACTGAAATGAGGCCTGCCTAGGGCACGCCAACGCGAATTAGTGCAGAGAAGTGACTAAATTTGTGCCGGAGCGTGGTAAGGTGACACAGAAATGATATACCATGACAAGGACAAGAATCAAGAACGATCTAAGGGGGGCGTGTCCGGATGTAGGAGAGGACAGACGTGTTGTGAGGAGCTCCGCACATCCGACATTTAATCCATATTAATCCTCAGCTTGAATCAGTGTAATTGGGGAAAAAACACACCAAGTGACTCACCAGCACCTTCTGTTGCAATCCGGACCAGCATTGTGGTGATCTGCCCTGTACACGTCCGGGATTAGGAGGTCCCTCCATACCTGCGGCGGCCGCCATCTTCTTTGCCTGTACCCTGCTGACGGAGCCTTTTTCCGGACACATCCAGAGGTAAGGGGCATACCTCATCCCGCAATCTGCCTCCTGATACCCCTGGAGTGGCCCGCTGATCCGCGGGGCCGCCGAGGTTGTCTGGCGCGGCCGCGGCCTAGTGCGGCCTAGTACAGCCTGCCGCTGAGCGGACTTTCCTGAGCGGCCGACCGGCGGCCTCAAATTGGAAGAGAGAAAGCTGCCGAACGGTAGGGCCCCCCTCCACATCCTCCGGCCCACCTGTGCATCATCTGCTGCGGCCTGCCGATCCACAGGGCCGCTGTTGTTACTGGCGCGGCCGCGGCCTAGTGCGGCCTAGTACAGCCTGCCGCCGAGCGGACTTTCCTGAGCGGCCGGCCGGCGGAGGGACATCGCGACCGGCCTCAATCAGGAAGAGAGGAAGCTGCCGAGCGGTAAGGCCCCCCTCCACATCCTCCGGCCCACCTGTACACCATCTGCTGCGGCCTGCTGATCCACAGGGCCGCTGTTGTTGCTGGCGCGGCCGTGGCCTAGTCCGGCCTAGTGCAGCCTGCCGTCCGCCCCACTTTCCTAAACGGCTGGCCGGCGAGGGAGCTCCGCGGCTGGCCTCAGAGCAGCAGGCGGCCAAATATCACCCAGTCAACCTTCCACATCCTCCATAATATAACTGCTGGATCTTCCAGGTGGGCTGTCTGTCTCACAACTGCAGACCTCTGAGGCTCAGCATCCTATACCCTCTCCTCATCCATCCAGCTCCTGGGGCCACGTACATAGTGCCATCAAGTCGAGCATCGCTGAAAACACATTATCTGAGGGAGAACAGCGGACGCCTGCCGCCTATCCCTCCTTCATGGGCCCTAAGAACCGGCCCAAGGGCTCATCTACGCCGGGTCGCCCGGCTTCTGACCCGCCTGCACAATCGGATCCCTCTCTCATAGGGAGACTGCAGTCACTGCTTACCGAATTAGCCATGGAGCCTGAAGCTTCTCCGAGTGTGGCTTTGTCCACCCCACCCTCCCAAGACAGCACCACAGTGATCCTGGCTGCCATTGAACAGAGCAAAACTTCTATGCTGGTGAGAATAGACCGCCTCGCTGAAGAATGCAATCTCATTAGAAACGACTTGGATAAGATCAGGGGCAGGCTGACTGAATCAGAATCTAGAATTTCTGCCACTGAAGATCTTACAGCTAACCACACTAACACCATAGCGGACTTGCAACGTACGGTACAATTACTTGTCGCTAAGTCTGAAGACGCCGAAAACAGAGCAAGACGCAACAATGTACGTGTCCTTGGCCTCCCGGAGGGGGAAGAAGGTGACCGACCAGCGGAATTTGCGGAAGACTTCTTTAAAAATCTGCTGGGCCTCACAGATATATCCCCAACTTATGTGGTTGAGCGGGCTCATCGTGTGCCAACGGGCCGCACTATCCCTGGTGCAAATCCCAGACCCTTCTTGGTCCGCTTTTTGAATTTCAGGGATAGGGATAGGATCCTCTCTGCAGCTCGCAAGCATCCCTCGCTTTCATACGGCAACTCTTCAATCCTTCTGTTTCCGGATTTCTCGGCTGACTTACAGCGCAAGAGGAAGTCTTTTAATGATGTCCGGAAGCGCCTACGAGAAAAAGATATAAAGTACAGTATGTTGTATCCTAGCCGTCTCCGGGTCCCTCATAACGGCTCGGTCAGGTTTTTTGATTCTCCGGCTGACGCTGACGAATGGCTTAACAATCTACGGTAAATACAAGTTGCTGTCTCCCCTGCAAGTTGCTATTTAAAAGTTGCCTCGAATGTTCCTCTTTCCTTCCGGATCCATGATCGGGGGACGGTTTGGCCAAACGTTAGTTTTTTGTTGCAGAATCCTTGGACCGCATCATCAAAGGTTGTTACCAATTGTGTTCTAGGCCTCTCATGCAGGTTTTTCTCAGCTAGTTTGGGTGGGAGTCCTTTTACCCTTGACGGCTGGTGAGCTGACTATCCCTGATTGAGATTTTGTTTTTCCTCAAAGAAACAGGTATCACTTCAGACCCTTCTAGTTCTAGACTGAATGTCCAATACTTCTACATTCCTCTATCTCGGAGCTACCTGATTAGACGTAACTCACTGAAGTATTAACTTTTCCCCCCTCATCCGGGTCCTCAATTCCCCCACGAATTGAAGAGACGTAAGCGGCACGGAGTCGCTACACTTTGGAACTTTTTTGTTCTCAAGAAGTCTGAAGATTTAGGAGTCTGAGTTTAGGTTTCGGGAATTAAACTGACCATAGTTATTGTTTTCTGTTCTATTTTTCTCTTTTCAGGGTACGCATGGTCAGTAGGGAGTTTACTGGTTATTTTTTTTTTCTTTTTTCTCTGTACGCTCTGTATCCACTAACTGATGCTTATACTGTGTATGTTCCAATAATGCTCACTATGCCCACTGCAAAATATGCTATGTTGTTGCCGCTCCCCCTTGGTCTCATAGTGGCTGACCCCCCACAAGTAGGTATTGATATGCTTTACCATAATTTCTTAATGTACCAATGGAGCTAAAACTGGTATCATGGAACGTACGAGGTCTTAACGATAAGGTAAAAAGGGCATTGATGTTTAAGTATCTGAATAACCACAGGCCCCATATCTTGTTCCTGCAGGAGACTCATCTCCTGGGGAATAAGATTCTGGCGCTACGCAGGCCCTGGGTACGGCAATCCTTTCATGCTACATATTCTAGTTATGCTAGGGGAGTGGCCATACTACTGAACAAATCTCTTTCATATAAGGTTATACACGTACACCTTGATCGGGAGGGCCGTTTCATAATTCTACTTCTGGAGATCAATGCGGTGGTCTATGCTTTAGTGAACATATATGTCCCTCCTCCTTTCAATCACCAGGTCCTCTACAAGTTGTATGAGCTCTTAGCTCCATTACAATATTCCAGATTATACATAGCTGGAGACTTTAACTCTATTCTAGATCCGTCCCTAGACTCCTCCAATCCAAATAGGGTGTACTCAGCAGATCTGTTACATTGGGCACAAGCATTTAACTATACTGAGATCTGGAGATGGAAGCATCAAACCGCTAGAGCCTATTCCTTTCACTCCTCCACCCATAGATCGGGCTCTAGGATAGACCTGGTCTTTGGCAACACTTGTGCCCTGGCAGTGGTGAGAGGGGTCTCGTATTTACCTGCGGGCCTCTCTGATCATGCACCCTTGGAGGTCACCTTGGAGTTGTCGAACACCAGGAGACGAGACTGCTGGCGTCTGGCCCCTAAGTGGTTGCAAGACTCGACGGTGGGGGAGGAGGTCTCTCCTAAATTACAACAATATTGGGAGTTCAATGAGGACTCAACATCAGTGCAGGTAGTCTGGGACGCCTTCAAAGCTAATACTAGAGGTGAATATATCTCAGCTATTAAAGCGGCTCGCTTGGCAATGTCCTGTCAGGTCCAAACCCTCGAGGAGGAAGAGACTGGGGCGGCAGAGGCTTTTTCTGTCTCGCCAACCTTGGATCACTTCAGCCGGTTGGCTGAGGCAAGAAGAGCATTGTCTTTACACCTTGTCTCGGCCACTCATTTAGATTTGAACACATTGGCGGGGAAGGTCTTTGAGTATGGAGACAAAAATAGCAAGCTCCTAGCTAATTTAGTTGCGGACTCGAAAATGCAGACGATGGTCTCAGGAATTTGTGGCTCGGATGGTCAGCTGATATCTACTCCCGATCTAATTCTAGAGGAATTCCGATCCTTCTACGAGAACTTATACAGGGCAGTCCCGAGTGGGCCTGAGGATAGGCGTAGGGAGTTTTTACACTCCCTGCAGCTGCCCACTCTTTCGCAGAAGGATCTTGAATTTCTAGATAAGGACTTTACCACTGAGGAGATAGAGGAAGCGATCCTTTCATTTCCTAGTGGGAAAACACCGGGACCAGATGGTCTACCTGGTGAATGGTACAGAATGTATGCCTCTTTAATTGCCCCAAAACTACTAAAGGTCTTCTCTGAAAGTAAACAACAGATGGCATTACCCCCTTCAATGTATCAGGCACACATAGTCCTTATTCCTAAGCCTGGCAAAGACGTATCACTCTGTGCTTCTTACAGGCCAATTTCCTTGCTAAATTATGACCTTAAGATTTTGACGAAAATGTTGGCGACCAGACTGCGGACGATTTTATCATCTCTGATTAATATAGACCAGACCGGTTTTATGACGGGGAAATCCACTGACATTAACTTGCGTAGAGTGTTTACCCATCTTCAGCTACCCCCCACTGATTCCTCCACGAGAGTAATGGTTACCCTGGACATCGAAAAGGCGTTTGATTCGGTAGCATGGCCTTTTATGTCCACAGTTCTGGAAGTCATGGGTTTTGGAGAGGTATTTCGCCAATGGATTGATATTCTATATAAAGATCCGACAGCGCAAATTAAACTCGGTGGTGCTCTGTCGACACCCTTTCCTGTTGGAAGAGGTACGAGGCAGGGTTGTCCACTGTCACCGGCTCTCCTTGGTGATGGAACCCCTTGCCGCGGCCCTCAGACAAACGGACAGGGTCAGAGGAATACAGGTGGGATCCATACATGAGAAAGTTGCTTTATACGTAGATGATCTCATCCTTTTCTTGAGTGACCCTGCCCAGTCTCTTCAAGAGACTTTAAACATTCTTTCCAACTTCACTAGCTATTCGGGACTCAAGGTAAATTGGGATAAATCTCAAATCTTTCCGATAGATAGGGCGGCAAGAGACGTAGCAGATCCTAACCTACCCTTATTATGGACAGACAAAATCAAATATTTGGGTATTCACATATCCGCCTCTACCTCTGACTATCATACTCTTAATCTGGAACCACTGATCCATAAAATGAAGACAAGACTGAAGGCGTGGGCAAATCTCCCCCTCTCTTTAATTGGGAGGATCAATTTATTTAAGATGAAGCTTTTACCTGGCTTCCTTTACGTTCTCAGACACGCACCTGTCTGGATCCCCAAAAAGGTATTTCGTATGATAAACACTATCCTAGTATCTTTTCTCTGGGGAGCCAGTCAACCGAGATTTAGGTTGACGGTCCTGCAGAGACCTTGGGGAGAGGGAGGTTTGGCTTGCCCTGACCTCCACTCCTATTTTATGGCGGCTCTATTATCCCATGCCCACAACTGGCTGGTCTCGGATGAGTCCAATGCAGCGGTGGTCCTGGAAGCAGCTCGATTGGGGTCTTATGAGGCGCTACGGAATCTACTCTACCGGGGCCCCAGGGCTCCCTTCCCTCTTACTTCGGCAATGAAAGCGGTCTTACGGGCATGGTCAGTGGCGAATTTACTACGCCCCATACCCTCTGGACACATTTCCCCGCACAACCCTCTTTGGTTTAATCCAAAATTATCAGAATTAGAATCCATTCCCGACCCCGGGGTGTGGGCTAGCAGGGGCATCAAATATATAAATCAGATCTGTCTTGAGGGGAAACTACTGACGTTTGACAGGTTAAAACAAGAATTTAATTTACCTAACTCACACCTGTTTAGATTTCTACAGCTTAGACACGCTTTTAATACCCAATTTGACAATGCTTCTGTAGCCTTCTATACCTCGACTCTGGAAACTCTACTCAGAGATGAGGCTCTGTCTAAGCCCTTATCCACCATATACAAAGCGCTACTTCCTAATGTCCACACGGGGCTGGAAAATCTTAGAGCAAAGTGGGAAGTAGATTTCCCTGCATTAGACACAGAAGATTGGGAAGAAATGTGGGAATATCCATTTTCACAGTTAGTGTCTGCTAGGGATAGGTTAGTGCAATTTAAAATACTACATAAGGTATACTACACGCCTGTACGTCTACATAGAATTTATCCATCTGTACCCGACTCCTGCTGGAGATGCGGTTCCCCCTTAGCGGACTTCATCCATATTTTCTGGAGTTGTCCTAAGATTGAAGTTTTCTGGGTTGAGATAACCAGTTTTATTTTGACTATCACCACCATTCCTGTGCCATTGTCCGTAGAAATATGTCTGCTGGGACTGGTTGAACCATTGGCCCCAAACCGGGCGATTAGAACCCTGCTGGGACTATTACTTTATTATGCCCGTAAATCTATAGTACTCAGGTGGAAGGCCTCAGCCGCACCCACCATAAACTTTTGGAAGAGGTTAGTGAATACGGCTCTACCACTATACAAAGCTACTTACCTGTCACGTGGGTGTGAGGGAAAATTTCACAAAATATGGAACATCTGGACTGAATCCCAGTCCACTAATGGTGATTCAAATGAAGATTAGTAGCACTCTGTGAGTATCGGGAACAGCATAGGTGGCATTCCTGACCTCCTAATGTTCCTAGGGTTCTGAGTCCATGTTCTGTGGGGAGGAGGGGAGCGGAAGTAAGACTAAGTAGACGGTGAATGACTATTATGCACTTCATCCTATGATTAGCTACCGAAAGCTTTGTGGGGTATAGATGGAAGTACAAGATGGTTCTGCATATCCTGCATAGGTGGTTGAGCGTACAAGGGTTTTATTAGGATGTTTTTAATTTTTGTGTTTTTTTTTTTTTCTCTTTTTTTTTTTTTCTCTGTTAAGTTTAGCTCTATAGTAGTGATTTGAGCCTGGGTATGCCCAATAGGCTGTTTGTTCTGTGTTACCTAAAATTCAATAAAAACAATTTAAAAAAAAAAAAAAGAACGATCTAAACCTGCGATGTGATTCTGTCCCTGGCGCATGTATCGAAATGAGGCCAAGCAGCTGGGCGCCCAGATCGAACCGGTCGGAGCATCTGTGGACGCGACCGGATCAAAACCGGACGCAATAAGTGACAGAAATGATGCCATGACAAAGACTAGAGTCAACGACTGGGACCGAACCAACTTTAAAGACTCAGTCCCTGGCGCATATACTGAAATGAGGCCGAGCAGCTGGACGTCCCGGATCGAATCGGTCGGTGCATCTGCGGACGCGACCGGTACGAATCGGAACGTAATAAGTGACAGCAAAACCCATGACAAAGACTGGAATCAAACGATCGAGGCAACTTCTAAATTAATCCGTCCCTGGAGCATGTACCGAAATGAGGCCGAGCAGCTGGGCGAACCGGTGCGATTTGTAGCATCTCGGATGCGACTGGATTCGGACCGAAACGTAATAAGTGACCGAAACCATGACAAAGACTAGACTCTGGCCCGCATCCGTACGAACGGTGAGCCAGTCTCTGGAGCATGTATAGAAATGAGGCCGTAGTCTGGGGCGCCCCAAGACGAATCAGTGCATCGGGGATGTGGCTTGATTCGAATCGGAGCGCAGCTGGTGACAGAAATGAAATGATGAAATGATCGCCATGCTAGAAATGATGCGAAATTATTTAGCATGACCGAAATGACTCGAAATGACTAGCATGATGGATGGCTTGGAATGTTGGCATGTTAGAAATGATGAAATGACTGCCAAGTTTAGCAATCATGTGAAATGATTGTCATGCTAGAATGATTGAAATGACTCGACACGGTCAAAGTGATTCGTAAAATCGACATGCCAACAGCGATTCGGAGTAACAGCAACTCAACATGATATGCTGATACAGAAATAACTCGAACCGATGCGACATGACAGAAATAATGCGAACTGGCTAACCAAAGAAATGCTTCGGCATGTGCGAACGGCACCCATGAGTCGCCAATGTTTGAACGATTCAAAGACTGCGCAACCCGACCGCATGAGGTAACACCCTAGTGTCGGATGCGGCATCGGTCGGAGTGTCATGGCGAGTGACTACGAGTCTTGCGTGACACCTGGTAACTTCCGTTTGTATCTGACCGAAAACGTGCGGGTGAAATGTTTGGTGTTTCGAGACAAGCTGTGCGTGGTTCGTGAGCTACGTATACCACAGTTAGTGACATGAAAAAACGGTGCATGAAATGCAAAAACATGGGAGCCGAAGCCCTACCTGCGACAGCCAAACCAGACTCGTTGTACGGAACCTGCGACTCGGTAACATGAGTGCGACACGAAGGGAACAACATGACTCACGAAAACGGAACGGGACAGAAAGGACCGGAGTGCAGTGGACAGAAGGGGAACTTAATGGAGGGCCGTACATGACAGTGTGTCAAGTGACACACTCTGGCCAGTAAACGGTTAACAGGGCAGGGGAGGGCCCTGTAATGTACAAGGGGGGAGCGGCCATATAAAAGGGAGGGGCGGAGCTAGCCAGGCAGTGCGGGAGCGTCGGGACACGAGGAGGCAGGTTTTTATACTCTGCTCCTCGCTTCATAGAGAACATGGCCGACGGGTTTGCGTCTTTTGTGCGGGCGGCGGCGGCGGAACAAGGACCCGAGTGGGTCAGGAGGCAGATCGAGGCGCTGCTGGATGGAGCAGGGAACTCCACAGAAGACCGGGATGCAGCTGAAAAAATCCAAGATGGCGGCGCGGCGCCACGCGGCCGCGTGTCCAGGCCGCCGAAGCGGTACTCCCTGGGGCCACAGCGGGACCTTCAGGCATGGTAAGGAGCCCCAGGGGGGACCGATCTACCCCACCAGCAAAACGGGTGCAGAGGGAGGATGCAGGACTGGCCAGCAGACGGACAGGCGGCAGGCCTGGTGCAGGGGGGGGGGGGGATGTGGGCCTACCAAGGAGAGGATCCCCAGGAGGCAGTGCTTCAGCAGCCTCAACGGCCCCAGCATCGCCACACGAGATGGGGGGAAGTAGGAACACTGGGGGGAGGGGGGGTGGGGGGAGGGCTGGAAAAGGGAAGAAGATGGCCGAGGCAACAGGCTCTTCAAGTAATGCGTCCCCCCAGCAGCTCTGCACGAGCAGGGGGGTGGGGATTCACAGGCCACTCGGGCAACGGCCAGGAGGGGGGCATCGGCCCCCAGACGTGCCTTTACAGCGAATCCCCCGGCGGCTCTGCACGAGTCGGGGGGAGAGGACAGAAGGGCCAGGGGAGCATCGGCGAGAGGGGGAGGGGGTCTCACATGGCAGCGGGCAGGAGGGATGGCGGGGCGCCACTAGCCAGCGGAGCAGGGAATCAGGTCAGCAGGAGCGGAGCCCGTACCGGCCCGCCTGCACGGGGGAGTTCGGTTCAGACGGGAAGCGGCGTGCAGCGAGACAGAGGTGCGGGTGGAAGGAGACATGCTACTTACCGGAGCCCCTCTCCGAGGGAGCGTTCCTTGTCTTGTGCGCAGGAGGAAGAATCTCGGTCGGAAGGAGAATTGTCCGAAGAGGAGGAGGAGGAGCTCGGTCGCCCTATCCCGCCGGTGGAGGCTCGTGCAGCGGCTGTGGGACCCCCGCCCGGTCAGCCCGGTAAGTCCACTGACAACAGTGCTTTTGTTAAAGTTTTACAGTCATTGATGGGTGCGGGTACTAGTGGGGAGAGCCCAGGGCCATCTCCCGCGCCGTCGTTCGCAGTAACGGACCAACCGCGAGCGGTGAGCGGGAGGGCGGAGAGTGGGTCGGGGCAGATACAGGAATTGCTAGAGGGATTGAGGGTGTTGATAGGCCGTTTTGGTAATAGGGGTGAGGCACCAGAAGGTGGGGTAAATTCGAGAGCTGGTGGAACAGAGGCGGGGGCGGCCGCCGGGTGTGGGGTGGTAGCTGACGCTACGTCAGACAGTCAGATTGCCTCGGTGGAAGGGGGAACGGACAAGGTAAGTGAGACGGAAAAGGGGACGAAGGAACTGACGGCGAGGGACGATATTGTGCGCATGGCGGATGCAGCAAAATGCGAGGTATACGTCTGTTTTGAGGGACCCCTGGGGGCTCACTTAAAACAAGAGGTCAGGGAGAAGATTTGGAAAGGGGAGTACGTGGAGATTTTCTCCTTGCTGCCCCTGGAAAAATTCAACCTTGATAGGGTTAAACCGGATAGCAGTAAAAAAAAAAAAAAGACGATGAAGAAAAGAGGAGGTATAGGCTGATTCCCCGGACTTTCGCCAATTGGCTACAGGCGTTCGCTATATTGGCGGGGGTGATTGGAGAGAAGAACCCCGAACATTGTTCGGCATTGTTCTGTTACATGGACGCCATCGGGGAAGCATATCGGGTTTACGGGGGAACGGCGTGGTTACGGTACGACGAGCAGTTCCGACAGCGTAGGGCGGTCCGGCCGGCATTACGGTGGGACCACAAAGATATCAGCCTTTGGATGAAGCTGATGGCATCTGCCAAGACGCCGGCACAGACATTTCAAGGGGGGGCCGGAGGTAGCCATTCCTCGGGATCTCCGGCCGGAAAGAAGTGGGGAGTGTGTTGGCAGTACAATGAGGGGGCCTGTAAATTTGGGGGAACATGTAAATTTAAACATGAATGCTCAGGTTGCGGGGGGGGGGCCACACACTCGCCAGATGTTTTAAAAAGGGCAAGCGGGCTGGAGATTTTGGGCATAAGAGGGACGACGCCGGTGATTTGGGAAAGGATGCAGCCTTTCCTAAATAGGTACCCAGATAGAGTGGCGGCGTTATTGTTGAGCAGGGGGTTCAAGGAAGGTTTCAAGATACCATGCTCATTGTCAGCGGTTCCTCCACTGGCCAAAAACTTGAAATCAGCTTTGCAACACCCTGAAGTAGTGTCTGAGAAACTGGCCAAAGAAGTGGGGTTGGGCAGGATGGCGGGACCATTTGAGGTCAAGCCGTTGGAAGATTTGGTAGTGTCCCCGTTAGGGGTGGTACCCAAGAAAGAGCCGAATAAGTTTAGGCTCATTCATCATTTATCGTTTCCCAAAGGGGGTTCGGTCAATGATTTTATAGACCCGGAAGCGTGCACGGTATCGTACACGTCATTTGATGCCGCGGTACGTTGGGTGAGGAGGTATGGAAGAGGGGCGCTTATGGCAAAATCTGACGTGGAGGCAGCATTTCGGCTCTTACCAGTGCATCCGGAGAGTTTTAGGTTGTTGGGATGTTGTTGGGAGGGAAAGTTTTACGTAGATCGGTGTTTACCGATGGGGTGTTCCATTTCTTGCGCCATGTTCGAGGCGTTTAGTTCCTTTTTGGAATGGGTAGTGAGGGATGTTACAGGGATTGATTCCGTCATCCACTATTTGGATGATTTTTTGTGCGTGGTCCTCCGGCTTCCAATGTGTGTGCGATATTGTTGTCCACGTTGCAGCACATTGCGGACAAATTTCAGGTGCCGTTGGCAGCTGATAAAACGGAGGGCCCACGTACAGAGTTGAGTTTTTTAGGCATAGTGATAGATTCCATGGCCATGGAATGTAGGTTGCCGGAAGAAAAGGTAGTGGATCTGAGGAATTTGGTGGAAAAAACCTATGGGTGTAAAAAGGTTCAGTTGCGCACGCTACAATCCTTGTTGGGGAAGTTAAATTTCGCGTGTAGAATTATTCCTATGGGGAGGATATTTTGTAGACGGTTGTCGGCAGCGACTAGGGGTGTGAGGGCGCCCACGCATTTCATTAGGTTGAACAAGGAGCATAAAGAGGACCTACGGATATGGGATCAGTTCCTGGAAGGGTACAACGGTAGGGCTGTTTGGATGTCAGGACCGGTAAGTAACTTCGATGTGGAGTTGGTGACGGACGCCGCGGGATCTACAGGCTATGGGGCTTTCTTTCAGGGACAATGGAGTGCGGAACCCTGGCCGCAGTCGTGGGTGGAGCTAGGTTTTCAGAAAAATCTGGTACTCCTGGAACTGTTTCCGGTGGTTCTGGCGTTAGAGTTGTGGGGTGAATCTTGCAGGAACCTCAAGTTGAGGTTGAACTGCGACAATATGGGGGTGGTACAGGTGATCAACAACATGTCGGCAGCTTCACCGCCGGTTATACGGTTGATGCGGCAGTTGGTGCTGCGGTGCATGCGGCTGAACATCTTTCTGTATGCTGTTCATATTCCGGGTAGAGAGAACACGTTAGCTGATGCCTTGTCTCGCTTTCAGTGGGACAAGTTCAGGGAGCTGGCACCGGCAGCACGAGCGGAGGGTGTTCCATGCCCGGGCTGGATGTGGGAGTTAGCATTGGAACCACGGCGGATTGGATCCGGAGGTCTGTAAGTGAGTCAACATGGTCTGCATACTCCAAGGTGTGGGGGGAATGGACTGACCTTCAGTCCGTAGCTAAGTCCGGGGGGGAGGATCCGGGGGACAGGTTGTTGTTACTTGATCTGGTGGCAAGGGACATGGAAGTTGGAAAATCAGTATCTGCGATTGAAAAGAGGATGGCGGGGCTCGCGTTTTGGTTCAAATTGAGGAGAAGGGAAGATTTGACGAAGGACTTCTGGGTGAAGCAGGCTATTAAGGGGTATAGGAAATCGCATAAGAATAAGGATAAGTGGCGCCCTATCACATTTAATAACTTGGTAGACATAGGGGGGCAGCTTATGGGGGTGTGCCAATCGGGATACGAGGTGAACTTGTTTTTAGCAGCGTTTGCTTTAGCATTCTTTGGGGCATTAAGGATTGGGGAGTTGGTCAGTCCCTCAAAAAAGGTGGCGGGTGGTTTGTTGGTTCAGGATGTGGAATTGAGGGACGATAGGATCATTGTCAGGTTGAGAAGATCGAAAACGGACCAAAGTGGAAAAGGGACGCAGGTGAGTTTGTATGCAATACAAGGTTGTGGGGTTTGCCCGGTGCTGACGGTGACAAAGTTTTTGACAAAAAGACCGGGGGGGGGGGGGAAGGGCCACTGTTATTACATGAGGATGGTCGGTACTTATCCAAATTTCAATTTGTGGCAGTGCTGCGAAAGTGTTTGGGGATGTTGGGTTTGGACAGTCACGCCTATGCCTCACACTCCTTCCGTATTGGGGTGGCTACAGAAGCCGCCAGGTACGGGTTGGATGAGGTGGATGTGCAAAAGTTGGGGAGATGGGAATCGCAGCGGTTCCGCAGTTATATTCGGCCACAGTTGGTGTATGAATAAAAAAAAAAAAAATGTTTGGTGTGAGGTGGGTACAGTTCGGGGGTGCAGCATAAAGTTGAATTATTATGTGGGTTGTGTTGGTAATGCTGTGCTTGTTATTACAGATGCGGGGCGACAGCTCCTCGTATGGATCCTCGGGCATTCGTACGTGTGCTGGGGTGCCAGGAGGGGGGACGTGAGACCAGGTGGGAGACAGCTGGGTATCTCCAGGAGGGAGGCAGTTATCCGGTGGTTAGGTAGGCCGGGCATGATGTGGGGCAGGGTGGTGCCGGAGGTGGAGAGGTACGCTTGGTTGGACCGACCACCTGATGTGCTGGTCATTCATGCCGGCGGTAATGATTTGGGGGTTAGGACGGTGAGGGACTTAATAGCGGATATTAAGGCAGACATTATGTTCCTCCGCGCCACTTTCCCTGGGACCATGTTGATATGGTCCGATATGGTGGCAAGGACGTCGTGGCGCATGGCCAGATCCGTGTACAGGCTGAACAAAGCCCGGATCAGGATAAATAAAGTGGTGGGACGGTTTCTAGCATGGCAAGGTGGCCTAGTAATTCGCCACTGGGAGTTGGAGGTTAACGTGGGGATGTATCTGAGACGGGATGGTGTACATCTGACGGATGTGGGGATAGACCTATGGTCATTGGGACTGCAGGAGGGAATTCAGGCGGCCCTGCGGGTGTGGAGGTGCCATCAAGGGTGAGGGGTCTCCCTTTTCAGGCTGTGGCGTTGTTTATTTTGTTGGTCAGTGACGGCAGCTGTTATAGAGGTGGTAAGTGTGTGGGGGGGCTCATCAATAGATGGCCCCTCCTTGTTACATCAAACATTGTTGATGTTTATGGTTATTGTGCACTGCGGGAATGTTGGTTATCAGGGTGGTACGGTAGAGACCCAAGGGTTTCTTTATCTCCCGCAGTGCCCCCTGTTGTTGATATCAGTGATATCAGGTTTGTGCTTTAAGCACTGTTGCTCCGTCACTGACCAATAAATATGGGGGTTTAACCTGTTTTGTTTTCTTTTCAGCAGGGGTCTGAAAGGGTTAATGTTATGGTGTTATTTATGTTATTTATGTTTTATTTATTATAATAAGAAAATTGGAGTTCTTATTTTGGTATTTTGGTATTTTTAATAAATTAGCTGTTATGGCCATTTAACTCCATAACTGGTGTGGTCTCTTATTTATTAAGTAAGAAAATATATGGAGTAAGATGGTTCCAGCTAGGGGGTCATATCTGGGCTACACTAGTCAAGAAAGGACCGGAGTGCAGTGGACAGAAGGGGAACTTAATGGAGGGCCGTACATGACAGTGTGTCAAGTGACACACTCCGGCCAGTAAACGGTTAACAGGGCAGGGGAGGGCCCTGTAATGTACAAGGGGGGAGCGGCCATATAAAAGGGAGGGGCGGAGCTAGCCAGGCAGTGCGGGAGCGTCGGGACACGAGGAGGCAGGTTTTTCCCACCCACCCTCCCCTTGTTTCTTAGGTAGTACGTTATTGGATGTGTTAATGTTTTTCATTGTCGTTTCAGGTCGCGGGAAGAGTTTTTTGTTTTCGTCATGACAGCTTAAAGGGGTTGGCGTTGTTTATTTTGTTGGTCAGTGACGGCAGCTGTTATAGAGGTGGTAAGTGTGTGGGGGGCTCATCAATAGATGGCCCCTCCTTGTTACATCAAACGTTGTTGATGTTTATGGTTATTGTGCACTGCGGGAATGTTGGTTATCAGGGTGGTACGGTAGAGACCCAAGGGTTTCTTTATCTCCCGCAGTGCCCCCTGTTGTTGATATCAGTGATATCAGGTTTGTGCTTTAAGCACTGTTGCTCCGTCACTGACCAATAAATATGGGGGTTTAACCTGTTTTGTTTTCTTTTCAGCAGGGGTCTGAAAGGGTTAATGTTATGGTGTTATTTATGTTATTTATGTTTTATTTATTATAATAAGAAAATTGGAGTTCTTATTTTGGTATTTTGGTATTTTTAATAAATTAGCTGTTATGGCCATTTAACTCCATAACTGGTGTGGTCTCTTATTTATTAAGTAAGAAAATATATGGAGTAAGATGGTTCCAGCTAGGGGGTCATATCTGGGCTACACTAGTCATGCAACAAACACATGGAGATGGACAAACGAAACAGAGCTCAGGAACCGGCACAAACAGCGCTTGTCTCAAACTAGTCGGCCCTTGAATCTTATAGAATCCATTAGGCAATTTAAGCAGCAGCAAGCAACAAGGAAGCAGCAGCAAGGAACCCGACAAGAGGATTTTGTTGTTCCTGTGTTTGTATCTCACACAGGGACCCGACAGACAGGCAGGAAGTGGGCTGGTTAAATACCCTCCGGGCTCCTCCCATAACTTCAGGCCACCATACTGGCCTTCCAATATATTATATCCCGTGGGATATTTATTTTGAATTTATATTAAATTTTAAATGTGTTTCATTCACACTTTTTATGCACATCAATAGGTGTTTAGTGAATTTAATTAATTTCATATTAAATTTATAATAAAAAAAAAATTTCAAATTTTTATTAACTTTTTTTGTATAATATAAATAATCAATTGAATAATGTAATCAATTGAATTTTTACTCACTTATCACTTATTTTTTATAATTTTTTTATTTTTATTTTTATTTTTTAATTTAATACTCACTGTCATGAAGATCCTGCCAGAAACCTGAACCCTGGCCGTCCTGGCCCACAGGCGCCAATGCGCATGCGCATGCGCGCCGGTGCGCATGCGCGCGTGCGGCCGCGCATGGGCACGCGCACAGGGAGATAGGTGCGCGCTCTTGTTGGCGCCAGGTAGCCTATTTAAACCTGGCCTGAGCAGACAGCCCCCACTGTCTGCTCTACAGCGTTGTGGTGACTGTAACCTGATCCTGATACCTCTGTCCTGTTTGACCCGGCCTGCCTGTGACTATTCAGCTATCTGCCTGCACCCGACCTTGGCTTGTTTGTGACTTCTGCTTCATCCCCTTGTACTTTGCTGCCAGCCTGATTCCTGACCCGGCCTGTTCTGATGAACCTGATCACCTGTATTGATCCAGTCTGTTCTGAAGTCCTGTTTCCTGTGCTGAACCAGATCACCTGTATTGAACCAGTCTGTTCCGAAGTCCTGTTTTCTGTGCTGAACCAGATCACCTGTATTGAACCAGTCTGTTCCGAAGTCCTGTTTCCTGTGCTGAACCAGATCACCTGTATTGATCCAGTCTGTTCTGAAGTCCTGTTTCCTGTGCTGAACCAGATCACCTGTATTGAACCAGTCTTTTCCGAAGTCCTGTTTCCTGTGCTGAACCAGATCACCTGTATTGATCCAGTCTGTTCTGAAGTCCTGTTTCCTGTGCTGAACCAGATGACCTGTATTGACCCAGTCTGTTCTGAAGTCCTGTTCCCTGTATGCTTGCTGAATCAGCTTACCTGTCCAGATCCAGCCTGCTCTGCTATCCAGTCTGCTAAGCTGTCCATCCAGACCCAGCCTGCTCTGCTATCCTGTCTGCTTGCTGAACCAGCTTACCTGTCCAGATCCGGCCTGCTCTGCTGTCCAGTCTGCTGAGCTGTCCATCCAGATCCAGCCTGCTCTGCTATCCTGTCTGCTTGCTGAACCAGCTTACCTGTCCAGATCCGGCCTGCTCTGCTGTCCAGTCTGCTGAGCTGTTCATCCAGACCCAGCCTGCTCTGCTATCCTGTCTGCTTGCTAAACCAGCTTACCTGTCCAGATCCGGCCTGCTCTGCTGTCCAGTCTGCTGAGCTGTCCATCCAGATCCAGCCTGCTCTGCTATCCAGTCCGCTGTGCTGATCCTGCCTGTCCATCCAGACCCAGCCTGCTCTGCTATCCAGTCCGCTGTGCTGATCCTGCCTGTCCATCCAGACCCAGCCTGCTCTGCTATCCTGTCTGCTTGCTGAACCAGCTTGCCTGTCCAGATCCGGCCTGCTCTGCTATCCAGTCTGCTGAGCTGTCCATCCTGATCCAGCCTGCTCTGCTATCCTGCCTGCTTTGCTGCACCAGCCTACCTGTCCAGACCCAGCCTACTTTGCTATCCAGTCTACTCTGCTATCCAGATCACCCACCTTGTCCGCTGAGTTGACCTTGTGTCACTCCACCGGTCTGTTGATCCTGCCAGGCACCCGTGCTCCTCCTCACTCCTGGGTCTCCTGTCATCCTACCAGGGAACCAGGAGTTGGAGACGCAAGGGAGGTCTCTCTCTGCAACTTGGGCTCGCACCACCAGGTACGTGACACTCACCTTACACAAGGTCCACTTATTAGATATTATAATATTGTAATATATATTATATTATAGTTTATTTTTATTTTTTCACATATTTTATGTCACAGAATTTTTTATTCACTTAGGACGTGATATTTTTCACATTATAGTTTTACTATTGCTTTATAATGATACGTTTTGTGTTTTCACATTACGTATTTTTCATATACCACATATATCCTTGCACATCACCTGTGAGAACATATAAGAGTATATGGTTTAGCGATATTTGTCCTATGCAACTTTACATATGTCATCGGTAAATACATAGCACTTGATGCACATATTAGACGAATACTACAATTAAAATGAAGATTTATTCTAAATGATTTAAGGTTTTTACCTTTCTATTATAGCGCTGAATATCTGGCATGAAAATAGGGCATAATGCCCACATGTAAGATGGCGGCGCTAGCTGACCTCATACAACTAAGGTGGTGCGTCGCTGCGTCGCCCGTTCCCCATTGAAAACGTCATTTATGACGAAACATCATATGGGAAGGCACGTAGCGACCCCACCATGCAGACTTGGAACAGGGGACGGGTTACCACTGACCGGCCGGCAGTGTTTTTTATTGTGATCGAATACCTCATACGTGTGTAAGTGTTTTTAATCTATTTTGGCAAATAAAATTTTTAGTCAGTATTACGCTATGGGCGGCCCCTTTCTTTATATTTGAGCAAACCAGCAGGATTTTTCTTGGTGGAGTGGACAGCGCTGATGTCTCTTGTTTCTTTGGATGATTGCTCCTGGGTGGATCAGTCTTACCAGCCATCATCCGTCTAGAAAGCCCCTTATTTACATTTTCAGTGCCTTATTAATCTAACCATCTGGTAAGCGTCCAATTTATCTGGTGGTCGGGTCTGAACAACCTTTGCATGTCACAGTGTGAGAACGCAAGATAGCCACTGTGGTGTTTTTCTTGTCTTTCAACCTTGTTTATAACTGGAAAGTAGAATTCAGGACTTAGAATATGGTGCAAAGAACATAAGGATTTCTCATTCGGACTGTTTAAGCCACTATTGAACCTTATTATACAATTAATTTTTATGAGCTCCTCCGAGGCCACAGATTATTGTATACTAATTGTCATTTGGGTTATTTAACCTTTTGTATTATTATTGCATTCTATTTGTATTGGCGCAGCTTTATATAATCCCATAACATGAGATGTCCGGATCACGAATGTTTTTCCAAAATCAAAACAATTGAAAAAATTACAATTGGTACTATGGTATCAGTGTTTTCGACATGTAGTGCAGACCATAGATTGAAGCTGTGGGATAGCCAGCCAAAAATAAAACAGTATCCTGCTGGTAATATTTTGCTGGCTGGATCCATTTGTGTGATCGGAGGCACTTTTACTAAGATAAAAGAAATATTTAATTTCTTGGAATTCAAATATTTGGCAAATCATCTTACAATTTAGCTCAAAAAAATTATATTTTCAAAGCAATTGATTATTGAAAATAATAACAGTGTGATCGATGATTTGACAAACAAACCGTTGTTTATTGTCGGTGATGGTCAATGCGACAGCCCTGGTTTTTCGGCAAAATACTTAACATATACTTTCATGGATCTCTTTGCCAAAATAATTGTGGATTTTGAGTTGGTGCAGGTGTCTCAAACAACGTCATCTGTCGCAATGGAGAAATTTGGATTTACAAAATGTTTAGATCGCATAAATGGTAAAAAATTCAATGTTCAATTTGTGGGAACAGATCGACACACCGGCATACACAAATTATTAACAACAGAAAAATACCAAAATATCAATCATCAATTCGACATTTGGCATTATGTGAAAAATTTCAAGAGAAAATTGATGCAAATTTAAAAAAAAATAATAATTTATCGTCCAATTCAGCCGTGGATTCGAGCCATACTGACACATTTCTATTTTTGTAGTAGAACTTGCGACAGAAATGAGGAGCATTTTAAAATTCTTTGGAAATCTCTACTACATCATATAGTAAATGTACATGTATGGAAAATTGTAGATACAGAACACAAATGCCTACATGATGAGATCTATGTGCATTCTCCGACTGTTCCCTGGCTAAGCCAAAAGACACCTGCATTTCATGCATTATGCACAATTGTTTTGGATGCGCAATTGGCAAAGGACATGAAACATCTGACTTTTTTTTGTCAGACCGGTGTTATAGAAATGTATCACAGTATGATTCTAAAGTATCGCCCAAAAAAAAAAAAACGGATGCTAGTGGTGTTGAGATTTTTGTTGAAAGGAAAAACCTGGAATTTCCAAGAGGTCGCAAAAAATGGATAGTTCGGAATGTTTTTGAAAAGATGGATACTGAACATATGTTTGTTATGCTGGCGAACATGATTGAGATTATAGAGGGCACAATAAGAAGTTCATGGACATCCAAAAATATTAATATGCCCAAAAACATTGCACCAGTGGAAAGGCCGGAAACTAGTGCGGCAGTGAGAGAACATATGACACGCTTTCCTACTGGTGCAAAGTGAAGCCTTCAAACAGTTGTTTGTTTAAAGATTTTATTAACAATTTATTATTATTTTCAATTATCCAAATAAAATTTTGATTAATTTATTTAGAAGTATTTTGAGTTTGTTGCTTAGATTATGTTATATACTATTTAATTCTGAAATTCCATTTAAAATAAAGATATGTTAATTTTATTTAGTTTTTTATTGAGTGATATAAGTTTATTATGCATACTCGTATCAGAAACATTGAAGTAATAACATTAATCATGTATAAAAAAAAAAGGAACAATATGTTAGTATAACAACACTTTATTTAGGTATAAGAAGTAATATTAATTTAAAATTACATAAACTATGTAAGCAAATATTGCTAAACATATCTTAATAAAAAAAAATATATATTTACAAAAAAAATAAATAAAATTAAATTTAATGAAACGCAATTCAGACGCATCATAGTCATCTGAGTAAAGAAATCCTGAGCGGTGAGACGCTACAAGGTGATAAGGCTTCTAGCTGTCTGACTGGGGTCTGAGTGAATGGAACTAACTGCCTACGCACGGACTTACAGTGTACCGCAGTGACGGCAGTTGGGAGAGTGACAGCTGGAGAGCAGTGAAGTATTATAGGACCGGAGCAGGTCAGACAGAGAGGCTCAGAGAAGTGGCGACAGTGACTGTGCAGTTTTAATTGAAGACCAGAAGCCATGTGAGCGGATTGAGAGGAGCGAATGGCCTATTGCTTATACACATGCACTCAGTGTAGCACAGTAGTACTGTAACGGTAGTAGTTGGCAGAGCAGTAGAGCGGCAGACTGTAGAGCAACAGCTGATATAAGGCTGAAGAGACGCTGTAAGGCTACCAGGTATCTTAGCGAGGTGTGAGTGTCAGCAGCAGCGCCCCTGCTCTTACAAAGAAGTGCATAGCAGAGGGAACTGTCTATTTTTATGCCCCTCATAGTGCTATGGTGTTTTTTCAGAAGCAGTGAGTTCTAGGAGGAGGCTTGTGAAGACGCTGTTTGCTGGGGCTGTCTAAAGATCAGGGACGGAGCTGATTTCATGCCGAGAAGAAGGGGGCCTAGCAGAGTTCACCCACTCATTCATACATCACAAGATACCCCACAAGAAAAGACGCTGGGATGTCTGTGGATCTAGGAGCAACATCACAACGCATGGCTCGGGTTAACCAGAAACAAATGACAGCAGAGGAGTCGGTTGGTAATATGGCTAACAGATCAGATGGGAACATTCGGATGGAGCTCGTGGAAGAGGTGGAAGTAAGTCTCCCGATAATCCCACAGATTGGGGCCACGATGGAAACTGAGGTACGTCCTTTAATTTTAAGGGGACAGGAGCGAGATAGGGAGCCTGATATCAGACAGCTTATACAGGCACTCCCCACAAAAGAAGACATACTAATATGGATGACCGACTTAAAAGCTATTGTAAGAGAAGAGATAAGTGGGATATGTGTTAAATTGGAAGCAGTGGACAAAAGGTTACATAACTGTGAGACAATGCAGGACATTGCCGACAAACGCATTGATATACTGGAGGCAAAATTAAATACACAACACCAAAAGTTGATAGAACTGCAATTACAGGCTGAAGATTTTGAGAATAGAAACAGAAGAAATAATTTACGCATTAAAGGGATCCCAGAGACAATTAAGACACCTGACCTAAGGAATGCAGCAATCACGTTACTTAATCTATATTTAGAAAAACCTGCATAGGACCCCAGCAGTGCAGAATATGGAACGGGGGGACCCCAGGGACGTATTATGCTGAGTTCATTTTTTCAAAATTAACGAAGATATAATGAGGGCAGCGTGGCTGAAGGGGGTTATGATTTTTGAGGATCAGGAAGTACAGTTATTTCCAGACTTATGCTGGCAAACAAAATGTAGGAGACGATTATTGAAACCATTGCTGGAATTGCTACGAATAAAGGAAGCAACATATAAATGGGGATACCCGTTATCCCTGCTTAAAAAAAAAGGAGAACACGTATTTACTTTATATAGCCCAGAGCAATTGCCAGATCTCTTTTTATTTCTGGACACGGACGCTGTGGAAATACCTGATTGGATAAACGTTTCTATGGAGTATGGAGGGGGGGTCAATTCCCTGAATAGAAGAAGAGGGAAAAAAGGGAACTAATAATAATATCAACCATATGAAAAAAGTGGGAAAGAACAATACGGTTGGATGTCCCCCTATTGAGGGGATGACTTAATGACAATAATGGCTCTGTTGGACTAAATTTTTTTTTGGCCTTCCCCTTTTTTTTTTTTTTTCTCTCTCTTTTGAATGATGTGGGTTTGGTGTGGTGTTTTTTTTTTTGTAAGCTTGATGCAATTTTCTGCAAATGTTCTGATAGTGGTGTTAGGGGGTAATTTTTTTTGTTTTTCTTTTGTTTTTTGGGGGGGGGTTGAAGAATAGGGATTAAGAAGGGGAAAACACACCAGTGGAAAGTATAAAGACACACATAGAGATACACACATATATAATACACATATACAATACTTATATAAATAAAAACAAATAACACAATATGTAACACCAATATAGGTTTTTCTTTTCTTTTCTTTTTATATATTTTTTTTATTTTCTTTTTTTTTTTGATACTAGATATAGCTCATCTTAGAGTAAACACAAACACTAAACGAGGGTATAATGGCGTTATAAGGAGGGTTGGACCACGTGGGGAGACACTAAAAGGGGGGTGGGGTGGGGGGGCTGAGGGGGTTGGAATAGGGAAATAGAGGGAGGGAGACTGTTAAGGGAGGGGAAGGGGGGAAGTGGTAGAGGGAGCCAGAAAGGAAAAGATGAAACCGTATTGGGGGGAGTAATGGGGGGGGGATGGAGGGGGGAATATGGGAGATGTTATATGGTTGAGAACAAAAAACTAAGAAAAGAAAAGGGGATGTTAATCATGTTAATATTGTGGAATATGAAAGTATATAAGGAATATAGCTGTATAAGATATGGATAAGGTGGAATGATATGGATTGTAATCTTAGGTTTAAGTTAAGACATAGTATGCTAGAAGATTTACAGTAATGGTGAAAATAACCAGTGGGGATCATTGTTATATTTCTATAAAAATATAGAGGTGTAGCCGCTAGGGCTTGTTTCAATCTGCCGACGTGATAAGCGTCCCTCCTCCGAGTGGAGGATGAGTCGGGGACGTCTGGGGTTTTTTTTTTTTTTTTCTGTTTCTATGAGGGGGAAAACAACGGCATAGGAAATACCGCACCGGAGGTGTTTGCCCAGAGAACAGATAGGGTTTTTTTTTTTTTCCCTCCTCTCCTCTTTTGGCGGGTCTCTCATCGGGTCTCCCATTCCTTCCCCTCTCTCTCTCTCGCCCTCCTCCATTGGTGCGTTGTTGTTTTTTTTTTTTTGGCACAGTTTAAAGATGACTAAAATCAAATTTACTTTTTACAATGTTAAAGGATTGAATATCCCGGAAAAACGGGTCAGACGACTCGCCGAATTGGGAAGATTAGGGACACAGATAGCATTTCTACAAGAGACACACTTTAGTGATAATAGAATACCAAATTTGGGGAATTACAGATTTTCCAATGTGTACCACGGGACATCTCAGAACCCCAAATCAAGTGGAGTATCTATCTTGGTGGCTAAGCAGCTACCCTGGAAGGAACTGAATGTAATAAGGGATATGTATGTATGGTAACAAACCGAGTAGGATGTTAGCGAAAGCTCTTAAACAAAATAATACAAAGGCACAAATAACGGGTATCAGAACACAAGGAGGAGAGGTAGTTAACTCCTCAGAGAAGATGGCCCAGGCCTTTAAGAGTTATTACGAGGGCCTCTATCAATTAGAAGGGGCTAGTTCCCCAGAAAAAAGTAAGAAGAAAGAGGAGGTAGCCAGGGAATAGCTGAATTTGTCAGAAATGCCTAATTTAACAGAAGAAATAGCGCAGAACCTAGACACACCAATAACGGTGGAAGAATTTAAGAAGGTAATAAACCTTTTGCCCTAAGGGAAAGCACCAGGTCCTGACGGGTATACCCTGGCCTACTATAAAGCTTTTGGGGAAAAATTGTCCCCGAGGTTTACAGCAGCTTTTAACTCATTGCGTGAAGGACAGAGGATACCAGAGGAGACACTGCTGGCACATATAGCAGTAATCCCAAAGGAGGGGAAGGACCCATCTCAGCCTGCCAGCTACCGGCCTATATCATTATTAAATGTGGATTTAAAAATTTTCTCAAAAATTTTAGCTAATAGGCTGGTTGAACATATTCCGGTACTAATCCACCCCGACCAAGTAGGGTTCACGCCAGGAAGAGAAGGGAGGGAAAATACACAGAGAGTGGTAAATGCTATCTATTGGTCACAGAGACAACAGAAACCCCTAACACTAATATCGGCAGATGCAGAAAAAGCATTCGATAGGGTGGATTGGGTGTATCTGAGGACCACATTGCAATATATTGGATTAGGGGAGGGAATGCTGAGATGGTTCCAAAATTTATACTTAGTTCCGACCGCAAGGGTGAAGGTAAATGATAGAATTTCCAAATCATTTCGAATTCAAAATGGAACACGCCAGGGTTGCCCATTGTCACCTATTATTTTTATCCTTACAATGGAGCCATTTTTAAGGAAGATAAGGGCAAATTGTAATATTAGAGGTATAAAAACAGCAACTGAGGAATTCAAGCTAGCGGCCTATGCCGACGATTTGATTTTTTTTATATCCTCTCCAGTCATATCCCTGCCTCACCTCTTGGGGGAGTTGAAGCAATTCAGCGATATAGCTAATTTCAAAGTGAACTACAATAAATCGGAGGCAATGGGGTCGGAAATGAACGACTCACTGACCCATCAAATAACATCACACGTTAATTTTAGATGGACAGATTCCTATATTGGTTATTTGGGGACCAAAATTCCCAAAGCACTAAGTAGGATATTTGAGTTGAATTACGTTCCAATTGTTAAAACAAATAAAAAAAGACTTACAAAGATGGGACAGAGAGGTTTTCACATGGTTTGGTAGGACGAATATAATAAAAATGAATATAATGCCAAGGCTGTTATACCTGTTCCAAACCATGCCAATAAGGATCCCCCAAAGTTATATGAGAGAACTCCGGTCAGGATTCCTGAGGTTTATATGGGCTGGGAAACCCGCAAGGGTACGGAGAACTATTTTGGTTCTCCCTAAAGAAAAAGGAGGTATCGGGTTCCCAGACCCATGTAAATACCAGGAAGCCTCACAACTAGTCAGAGTAATGGAATGGTGTGCCAGAGATAGGAAGCCATGGGTAAAGATGGAACAAATATCATTCGAAGTCCCCCTGGAGGGGTTGGCATGGATGACTGGAGAGGATATTTCAATGGCCGTAAAGAAACATCCACTGATAGGGGCAACCCTAAAGATAATTAAAAGAATTTTCAAAAAAACTAAGATATCAATGGAACCAAGTCCCATGTCACCTGTACTAGGTACTCCAGATTTTGGGCCTGGAATCACAGACCATAGATTCGCTGACCTAAGACAAAGAGGGATAAGTAGTGTGACAGACCTGGCCGGGACAGGGGCTGTTGGAGGGGACTGAATGCGAGCCTATTGCCTTGCGATTATGGGCCCTGGCATTTGGGGGAACGGTGATCTTTGGGCTGCATGCCTGGGGACCCCAGAGCTGGTGTTACTTGGATTCGGGTCCATGCTGGCCCCCAGGACACAGACTCTGTATGTGTATTTGGCATATTAGCAAGAGATGCTAATGTCATGAACTCCAGTCAGCCTGTCTGTTGTGTAAATGAATATAGTCTGGCTTGTAGGAGTGTTTCACCTATTGTTGTGTGTGCTAATTAACCCAGCAATTGAATGAAGGAGTCCAGTGTTGATTAAGATAATTAGCTCATGCTAATTAGGTTAGGTGTGAGTCATCTGGCTGTATATATGTATGACATGTCAAATAAAGATTAATTCCTGATGTACCCTACACTGGTGTTGTCTGGTGACTGGGTGGGCTAAAGGGTCTTGGATTGTGTGGTACCGGACAGAGGAAGCATTTACGGCGGACATCTTGAGTACGGGGTCCGTCACAAGTAGGATTATACACTTTTCAAGGGATGGCAAATTAATGACACGAGAGGAGATAGAAAATGAATATACCTCAGAGTTGGATTACTTTAGGGTAATGCAGCTAGGATCCTATATCCGCTCTAAAAGTAGGAAGTATCCAGAAATTCGGAGGCTGTCGGGATATGAGCAGATATGTCTAGACGGTGAAAATTTGAGACACTCCCTATCACATTTTTATGAACTAATTATAGGACTAGAGGCCCTGGAAAATTTAGGCTTTATACAAGCCTGGGAAAGAGAACTGAAGGTCCTGTTCTCCCAAACGCAAAAGGAAAAGATCTTGAAATCCGTCCATAAAACGTCAATAGCATGCAGATATCAGGAAGGGGGATATAAGATCCTTACCAGATGGTACAAAACTCCAAGTATGTTACATGACATATTCCCGCAGGTATCAAATGTGTGCTGGCGGTGTGGTGAATCAGAGGGTACGATGTTACACATCTTTTGGGAATGCGCAAAAATCTGAGAATTTTGGAAAATGGTAGAGGTAACAACAAGGGGTATCACAGGTGTGTCTCTTGGAGAAAACCCGGCAGCATTTTCATTGAATGATGTTCCGATGTCGGTTGAAAAATATAAAAGATCTCTATTGAAGCATCTCCTCACTGCGGCGAGAGCCTGTATCCCGGCCCTGTGGAGAAAGGAGACTCCACCTACGGGGGCTCAGTGGTGGGCTAGAGTTAGAGAAATCCAGCAAATGGAAAATCTGACTCTGGCAATGAAAGAACAAGAGGAGAAATACTGGGATACATGGGCACCCAATTTTTTTATACAAAGAGAGAGAGGAGGAGAACTAGACCATAACTAGATGGGGGTGGGGTGGATGGGGGAGGGGGGATGGTGGGGGAGACACATGAAGAGGAGGGAGAGGATCAATATATATATGTTTTTTTTTTTTTTTTTTTTTGTTACATTGGGGGGAGGGGTGTAAAGGTAAAGACTGAGGAAAAGAGGAAGTCGTGAGAAGATTAGACGGTGTAAGGGTTAAATAATATGAGTTAAGAGTAAATGACTGTAAACAGAGGAAATGTCATACAGTAAAGATTAGTGTATATATGAAGTGTAATGTATAAAAAAATGTAAAATAAAAAGTAAAAAAAAAAAAAAAAAAGAAACATTGAAGTAATAACATTAATCATGTATAAAAAAAAGGAACAATATGTTAGTATAACAACACTTTATTTAGGTATAAGAAGTAATATTAATTTAAAATTACATAAACTATGTAAACAAATATTGCTAAACATATCTTAATAAAAAAAATATATATATTTACAAAAAAAATAAATAAAATGAAATTTAATGAAACGCCATTTCAGACGCATCATAGTCATCTGAGTAAAGAAATCCTACATACGTCCCATTAGGATCCAGAAAGATCTGACGCACAATTTTAACTGCACGCAACGGGATGACCCTTTGGTTCCCCTTCCCTAAAAAAAAGTAAATCCACGCTATAAAAGCGCGATAGGCTGTTTTACGTAATCTCCTGAAAATAAAAATAAATTAAAATGAATACAAAATGAAAAGTAATTAAAAATTTAAAAATAATAGAGTACTTTTTGTTTTACTGACCTGTTGTTGTCGGCATTGACAACAGGTAAGCCCTCTAAATGCAACATGGTAAACATGAGGCAGACGTGTTCCTCTGTAGCGATCTGAGAACAGAACATATCTGCCTCTTTTATTAATTTCCTTTCTTCTGGTATGCATCCTTCTACCTGGTCTATTTCCCTACAACAGATTGATTCTACTTGGGTAGCCATTGGTATACACCCTTCACACAGACACCACTCAATGTTGCCTATTCTGTCTTCGGCAGTGTCTTGCAATTCTGATGATGAAGAAACACTGGACGAAGGAACTGTTGGATTTATTGGGAAGGCACGGTCACTTTCTCGTGCAGGGTACCTGGCTAATAATTGTTGGATCAACATATTGCGCTAAAAGAAAATAAATAAATAATAAATATAAATAATATCTAATTTTAAAAAATAATTTGATATTTATATAAATTCAGTTTTTAATTATAATTTTGACCTTCAAAAATGTAATAATTTATTTATAAATAAATATAATACTTGCATAATGAGATTAATATTTGTGTTTAGTATATTTATTTGTTTATTTTAGTATATAAAAATGAAAAAAATAATTATCTTGTGTGTGTACAATAAAAAAAAAAAATATATATAACTTAAAAAAAAATGTAAAAAATAAACTAAACATCTAATTCAATGTACATTAGTCAAAAAACTGAGATACACAAATAAGATGTGTGTATAGTTATTATGAATATTGATAAAACTTACTCTTTCCTCTTGAGTCAATGAAGTATAGTGTGCAGCCAAGTGTTCCGTGGTTCCTTTATTATTAGCCTACGAATCAAGAAGAAAAAAAATAATGCTGTTACCAAGAGTTATAACATACAAAACAATAATTACATTTTATCACTCAAATTTAACTTACCATTTTGATATTGAGAAAAATCAAGTTAATGTTATGGTTCTATTCTTCTATCTGAAAAATTAGAAAGCGATAATAAATTTAAATTTTTCAATATAATTAAATAAAATAACGTAAAATATAGGCTAATTTATAGCAATATTTTTTACATATAGTTGGTTTGTCTGGGGAGATATGAATAACGACATGTAATGTCAAATAGTGAAGGAGATCATGAACCCCTCCCCCCCCCCCTTTAGAGACTCGGCCTGCAGGCCAGTAGTCATTATCTCTATCATTGTTATGTAGACAAAGATAAGATGACTTTGGCTAGACTAAAAATATAACTTATTTGTGTGTGTGTGTTAATGTGTGTGTATATATATATATATTTTATTTTTTCTAACTATTTCTAGCAAAGAGTAAAAGTACACATGGAAATTATGAAAAATGTCTATATTTGTGTATATATATATATATATATATATATGTGTGTGTGTGTGTATATATATATATATATATATATATATATATATATATATATATATATATATATATTTAAACACGTCTTTTTATGGCTTTAGTTTTAAGATAATTTATTTAAAATGAATATTCTATATATATATATATATATATATATATATGAATATTTTATTTAAAATTAATATTCTATCTATCTATCTATCTATCTATCTATCTATCTATCTATCTATATATATATATATATATATATATATATATATATATAAAGAGAGAGAGAGAGATTTTTAAATATATATATATATATACATACATTTTATTTTTATATACAGCTTATATATTTAAATACATCTATCTATCTATCTATATATATATATTTATGGTCTAGAGCCCTATGGCCGATATGAGTAACGATGACATACAGGTACCAACATGAAATAGACCTGAAAGCGTGCCTTGGTCTATCGTATGGTACACCAAAATAAGGGGGCAAAACTTTCAGGTAGGGAATAACTTTTATTAATGGGATAAGTCACTGGGTGAGTTTGGCAAATGCCTGGGCCATCTCCACTTGTGGGTCAGGTATGTAGCCGGAGAAGCAAGCCGACTTCCATCGACCTAGCTTCTTGATGACGTGGTCGGGGATACCCTGCCTTGAGGCTGTCGTGGCTGCCCCGATCCGGAAGGAATGCCCGGAGTACTGGCTGGGGTCCAAGTGTAGGTTGCCAAGAAGAATCCGTGCATGTTCCACAAACTGAGATGAGTTGAGAGGTCTCACTGGAAAAGGTAAAAGTGGGCTGGTGTCTGGGTGGTCGGACAGCAGCGCCATCAACCTGCTAGACATGGGAACTGACAAAAAATTTGTTTCGTTTCGTTCCATTTCGTATATAAAAAAATGTGTAATTCGTGTACGAAATTGTTAGTAAAGTTACGAATCGTTACAAATCGTTAACGCGGCTAATGAATTGTCGGTTCTCGTAACACAGAGAACAATTCGAATCCAACTACAAATATCGAATTTCAATTTCAAGTTACGAATCGTTATGAATCGTTACGAATCGTTAATAAATCCAACTACAAATATCGAATTTCAACTAATATGAAAGAAATTATAATAGCGGATATAACGAATGCTTCGAATGATTCAAATGAATTTGAGATTCAGTATATCTAATATAGAGAACTGTTCCTGCACAAAGTGTCATTTTTGCAGGAAAAAAAGCTATTTAAAATCTCTCGCGGCTAATGAAATGTCGGCTCCGTAACACAGAGAAAAGTCATTAATTGATAAAAAAAAAGCGTAGGGGTCCCCCCAAATTCAATAACCAGGCCCTTCAGGTCTGGTATGGATATTAAGGGGAACCCCGGCCAAAAGAAAAAAAAAAATGGCGTGGGGTCCCCCTTAAAATCCATACCAGACCCTTATCCGAGCACGCAACCTGGCAGGCCACAGGAAAAGAGGGGGGACGAGAGCGGCCCCCCCTCCCACCTAAGCCATACCAGGCCACATGCCCTCAACATTGGGAGGATGCTTTGGGGGTCTGAGACCCCCAAAGCACCTTGTCCCCATGTTGATGAGGACAAGGGCCTCATTCCCACAACCCTGGCCGGTGGTTGTGGGGGTCTGCGGGCGGGGGGCTTATCGGAATCTGGAAGCCCCCTTTAACAAGGGGACCCCCAGATCCTGCCCCCCCCCCTGTGTGAAATGGTAAGAGGGTACAAAAGTACCCCTACCATTTCACCAAAAAAGTGTCAAAAATTGTAAAAATGACAGGAGACGGTCTTTGAAAATTCCTTTATTAAAATCTTCTTTCGTCTGCTCTTCCTTCTTCCTTTCTTCATCCTTCGGTTTCTTCATTTTCTCCTTCCGGCATCTTCTTCCATCTTCTTCGTCCATCATCTTCTTCCTCCAATCTGCTTCTTCTTGCACCGGTCTTCTCATCCTTCTCGTCCGGCATCTTCTTCCATGGCGTCGGCGTCTGTTCTCAGGCCGCTCCTCGCAATGGGAGGCTCCCGCTGTGTGAGGCTTCGCTCCGGCTGACAGGTCTTTTATAACGGAGGGCACCTGGTGACCCCGCCCCCCCTCTGACGCACGGGGACGTCATGGGGACTTCCCTATGGCTTTCCCCATGACGTCAGAGGGGGGGGCGGGGTCACCAGGTGCCCTCCGTTATAAAAGACCTGTCAGCCGGAGCGAAGCCTCACACAGCGGGAGCCTCCCATTGCGAGGAGCGGCCCGACAAAAGAACAGACGCCGACGCCATGGAAGAAGATGCCGGACGAGAAGGACGAGAAGACCGGAGGAAGAAGAAGCGGATCGGAGGAAGAAGAAGATGGAAGAAGCTGAAGAAACCGAAGGATGAAGAAAGGAAGAGCAGAAGAAAGAAGAAAGAAGATTTTAATAAAGGAATTGTCAAACACCGTCTCCTGTCATTTTTAAAATTTTTGACACTTTTTTGGTGAAATGGTAGGGGTACTTTTGTACCCTCTTACCATTTCACACAGGGGGGGGCGGGATCTGGGGGTCCCCTTGTTAAAGGGGGCTTCCAGATTCCGATAAGCCCCCCGCCCGCAGACCCCCACAACCAATGGCCAGGGTTGTGGGGAAGAGGCCCTTGTCCTCATCAACATGGGGACAAGGTGCTTTGGGGGTCTCAGACCCCCAAAGCATCCTCCCAATGTTGAGGGCATGTGGCCTGGTATGGTTCAGGAGGGAGGGGGGGCCGCTCTCATCCCCCCCTCTTTTCCTGCGGCCTGCCAGGTTGCGTGCTCGGATGAGGGTCTGGTATGGATTTTGAGGGGGACCCCACGCCATTTTTTTGGCTGGGGTTCCCCTTAAAATCCATCCCAGACCTCAAGGGTCTGGTATGGATATTTAGGGGGACCCCACGTCATTTTTTTTTTTTTTGTTGGCTGGGGTCCCCCTTAATATCCATAGCAGACTTGAAGGGCCTGGTTATTGAATTTGGGGGGACCCCCACGCTTTTTTTTTATCAATGACTTCAATAAATGACTGTTCTCTGTGTTACGGATCCGACAATTCATTTGCCGGCAATAGCCGCGAGTGATTTTAAATAGCTTTTTTTCCTGCAAAAATTACATTGTGCAGGAACAGTTCTCTATATTAGATATACTGAATCTCGAATTCATTCGAATCATTCGAAGCATTCGTTATATCCGCTATTATAATTTCTTTCATATTAGTTGAAATTAGATATTTGGTAGTTGGATTCGAATTGTTCTCTCTGTGTGTTACAGGAACCGGCAATTAGCCGCAAGTGATTTTAAATAGCTTTTTTTCCTGCAAAAATGACACCTTGTACAGAGACAGTTCTAAGCACGGGAAACATGCGCCCCTTCATAGGCATACTATATATATATATATATACTATATACTCTATAGTATGCCTGTGAAGGGGGTCATGTTTCCCGTGCTTAGAACTGTCTCTGTACAAGGTGTCATTTTTGCAGGAAAAAAAGCTATTTAAAATCACTTGCGGCTAATTGCCGGTTCCCGTAACACAGAGAACAATTCGAACCCAACTACCAAATATCTAATTTCAACTAATATGAAAGAAATTATATCAGCGGATATAACAAATGTTTCGAATGCATTCGAGATTCAGTATATCTAATATAGAGAACTGTTCCTGCACAATGTCATTTTTGCAGGAAAAAAAAGCTATTTAAAATCACTCGCGGCTATGAATTGTCGGCTCCGTAACACAGAGAACAGTCATTCATTGAAGTCATTGATAAAAAAAAGCGTGGGGGTCCCCCCAAATTCAATAACCAGGCCCTTCAGGTCTGCTATGGATATTAAGGGGGACCCCAGCCAAAAAATAAATAAAAAAATGGCGTGGGGTCCCCCTAAATATCCATACCAGACCCTTGAGGTCTGGGATGGATTTTAAGGGGAACCCCAGCCAAAAAAAATAGCGTGGGGTCCCCCTCAAAATCCATACCAGACCCTTATCCGAGCACGCAACCTGGCAGGCCACAGGAAAAGAGGGGGGACGAGAGCGGCCCCCCCTCCCTCCTGAACCGTACCAGGCCACATGCCCTCAACATTGGGAGGATGCTTTGGGGGTCTGAGACCCCCAAAGCACCTTGTCCCCATGTTGATGAGGACAAGGGCCTCATCCCCACAACCCTGGCTGGTGGTTGTGGGGGTCTGCGGGCGGGGGGCTTATCGGAATCTGGAAGCCCCCTTTAACAAGGGGACCCCCAGATCCCACCCCCCCCCTGTGTGAAGTGGTAAGGGGGTACAAAAGTACCCCTACCATTTCACCAAAAAAAGTGATAAAAATTGTAAAAATTACAGGAGACGGTCTTTGACAATTCCTTTATTAAAATCTTCTTTCTTCTGCTCTTCCTTCTTCCTTTCTTCATCCTTCGGTTTCTTCATCTTCTCCTTCCGGCATCTTCTTCCATCTTCTTCTTCCATCATCTTCTTCCTCCGATCCGCTTCTTCTTCCTCCGGTCTTCTCGTCCTTCTCGTCCGGCATCTTCTTCCATGGCGTCAGCGTCTGTTCTTCTGTCGGGCCGCTCCTCGCAATGGGAGGCTCCCGCTGTGTGGGGCTTCGCTCCGGCTGACAGGTCTTTTATAACGGAGGGCACCTGGTGACCCCGTCCCCCTCTCACGTCATGGGGAAAGCCATAGGGAAGTCCTCATGACGTCCCCGTGCGTCAGAGGGGGTCGGGGTCACCAGGTGCCCTCCGTTATAAAAGACCTGTCAGCCGAGCGAAGCCTCACACAGCGGGAGCCTCCCATTGCGAGGAGCGGCCCGAGAACAGACGCCGACGCCATGGAAGAAGATGCCGGATGAGAAGGAAGAGAAGACCGGAGGAAGAAGAAGCGGATCGGAGGAAGAAGAGGATGGAAGAAGAAGATGGAAGAAGATGCCGGAAGGAGAAGATGAAGAAACCGAAGGATGAAGAAAGGAAGAAGGAAGACCAGAAGAAAGAAGAAAGAAGATTTTAATAAAGGAATTGTCAAAGACCGTCTCCTGTCATCTTTACCATTTTTGTCACCTTTTTTGGTGAAATGGTAGGGGTACTTTTGTACCCCCTTACCATTTCACACAGGGTGGTGCGGGATCTGGGGGTCCCCTTGTTAAAGGGGGCTTCCAGATTCCGATAAGCCCCTCGCCCGCAGACCTCCACAACCAATGGCCAGGGTTGTGGGGATGAGGCCCTTGTCCCCATCAACATGGGGACAAGGTGCTTTGGGGGGGACCCCAAAGCACCCTCCCAATGTTGAGGGCATGTGGCCTGGTACGGTTCAGGCGGGATGGGGGGCCGCTCTCGCCCCCCCTCTTTTCCTGCGGCCTGCCAGGTTGCGTGCTCAGATAAAGGGTCTGGTATGGATTTTGAGGGGGACCCCACGCCATTTTTTTTTTTGGCTAGGGTTCCCCTTAAAATCCATCCCAGACCTGAAGGGTCTGGTATGGATATTTGGGGGGGACCCCACGCCGTTTTTTTTTTTTTTTTTTTTGGCTGGGGTCCCCCTTAATATCCATACCAGACCTGAAGGGCCTGGTTATTGAATTTGGGGGGACCCCTACGCTTTTTTTTTTTTTTTATATCAATGACTGACTGTTCTCTGTGTTACGGAGCCGACAATTCATTTGCCGGCAATAGCCGCGAGTGATTTTAAATAGCTTTTTTTCCTGTAAAAATTACACTTTGTCATTCGAATCATTCAAATTCATTTGAATTCATTCAAATTCATTCGAAATCATTCGTTATATCCGCTATAATAATTTCTTTCGAATTAGTTGAAATTCGATATTGGTAGTTGGATTCGATTAATTTGGAGCTAAAATTCGTAAACGGAATTTTTCCTGCAAAAATGACACTTTGTCATTCGAATCATTCGAATTCATTCGAATTCATTCGAATAATTCGTTATATCCGCTATAATAATTTCTTTCATATTATTTGAAATTCGATATTTGGTAGTCGGATTCGAATAAATTCGGCGACGAAATTCGTAAACGGAATTTCGTATTCCGTACGGAATTCGTAGTAGAAAAAATTTATACTACGGATTCGTAAATTTGTACGAATTTCGAAAAATTTGTACGAATTACGAATTCGTACGAAACTAATCGCACATGTCTACAACCTGCTCAGCACGGCAACTGGGCACCAGTTGTTGTGGGTCTTGTAAAGGTGAATGTCCATTCCGGTACCTTGCTGCTGAGTTTTAGACACCTTTAGGTGAAGGACGTAGTGATCCTGGTGGCAGGAGAGGTTACTCTTGTGCAAGACTGGACCAGCCGGGTGGTTGCAGGTAAACTCGCTGGGCCGTAGGAACCCATAAAATGCCATGTGTATGGCAGCCTGTAAGACCGTACTGGGGAGAAGACCGAACGGGGACCTGTCCAAGATGTCAGACATGTCCCTAAAGATCTCTCCGGTTATCGGAAGCCGCTTGGGGCTGACTACAGGCTGGTGTTTTTGAATTCCGCGCAGGAGAGCCCGTACTGCGTGGCATGAGAACATGGAAGGCCTCGTGGGGTCCTGTAAGGACAGGTAGTGCTGTACACCAGCCACGTACTGGCGTATCGTGCTGTGTGACAGCGCCAGGTGTGAGTGGCAGTAAGCGATAAAGGCCAGAACCTGTTTGATGCTGGAAGGTTCACAGGGGTGCTGGGGCAGGAACTTATTGAATGCCCTCCAGGCCGTCTGATAGGCCTTGCGGGTGTTGCGAGCAAGTGACGAATTTATGAGGTTGGTAGCCGATCGTAAATGCAGAGCTAGTCCAGGGTCAGTTGTGACCAGTCCGGGATAGTGGCTGACAGGGGACTGGCTCCAGGCATCTGTTCAAAGAAGGAGACATAGTTAAAACGAGAGAGCACATCCGCTGCTGAGTTGCACTCTCCCGGAATAAAGGAACAGTAAATGTTAAATTGATGTTGCAGGGACAATTGGACCAGCCTGCGAAGGAAGGACATGACGGGTCTGGATTTGGACCTGCCTATACTGATGATCTCGGCTGTGGCCAGGTTGTCGGTTGTGAACGCTACCGTCTGTCTGGACCAATGGTGACCCCACAGGTGGGCGGCTGCTACGATGGGGTATAGCTCAAAGAGGGCCGACGTAGTGGTGAAGCCCGGTGTGGCTAGTGCCTGTGGAGGCCAGGGGGCTGCGAACCATAAATGGCCCAAAATTGCGGCACACCCTGTGGAGGCCGCCGTGTCTGTCACCACCTGTGGTGACAGTGAGGACACTACGGGGATGAACAGGGACACACCGTTCCAATTATTAAGGAAGTCTTCCCACATGGCCAGGTCTGCTATCGCTGCCGTATCAAGTCTGATAACCTGATCTGGGTCCTGGGTGTAGGACAGGTATACCAGCAGCTGGGACACGAAGGAACGGCCCTGGGGGATGATCCTCATAGCAAAATTCAACATCCCGAGCAGGGACTGTAGTTGTTTCTGAGTACATCCCCCGGCACGGGTGAACTCTTGCAGAACCGTTCTGATACGGTCCAACTTGTCCAAGGGAAGGCTGGCTTGCATGGCTTGGGTGTCTAGGTCAACGCCTAAGAACGTGATCTTGCGGCCATCGACCTTATGTTCTGCAATGGGGACGTTTAAATTGTTGAAAACGACCCTCAGCTTGTCAAGGTCCCCCGGGGTAGCCCTGGGTGGCTCAATCAGCAGGAAGTCATCCAAATAATGAATGACCTCATGGCACTGTGCCTCATGGAGGAGGATCCATGTGAGGGTCTCCGCGAACTTATTGAACAGCCAAGGGCTACTTTTAGACCCGAAGGTCAACTTGGTAGCAAAATAATATTCCTCCCTCCACTTGATGCCATGCCAGCACCACAGGGAGGGATGTATAGGCAGCAGCTTGAAGGCATCGGATATGTCCGCCTTAGAGAGCCAAGTCCCTACACCTGCCTTGAGTATGGCTTGGATGGCCATATCCACTGAAGCGTACTTCAGGGAGAACTCCTCGGAGGGGATGAGAGAGTTGAGACTGGGAACAGCGGAAGAATGAGGCGCTGACAAAATCATAAACCAGACGTTTTTTATTTGAAAACTTCCCCTGTACAAGCCCGATAGGGCTAACCCTCCAGATGCTAAAGGGGGACTGGCTGAACGGGCCTATCATGAAGTCCCGGTCCAGCTCAGTCTGGAGAAGTAGATCAATGGCTCGTTCATCCGTCGCTGCTGAGCGCAGGTTCCTGCACTAATGGGTGTTGTGGGGCAGGGTGATGAGCCCGGTATGAAATCCGTCAGTGAAGCCTCGGATGAGGTAGATGGCTCGTGATGAAGTGGGGTGTGAGGTCAGGTAGACGTCGAGCCAAAGGACATTGACCCGGCTTAGTCACGGCTTCTTCTGCTTGACCTCACACAGGATCCTGGTGTGCGCCCTCTGGCATAGGGTGCAGATGTGTAGCAGGCGGCACTGACTAAAATTGCAGGAGCCGTAGTTAAAGTTATTGCAAATAGCCGCTCCCCCGACCATCCGCACTGGATGTCCCAACTTGTCCGTCTTCGGCCCTTGTGCCGGGGCTTGCTGAGCCTTACCCATGCTGGTAGAGGCCGTGCTAGCTGCTGGGTGGACGGAGGCTATGTTGGCACACCAGACAGGGGTGTGGGTCGCTGACTGGCAGATAGCGCATAGAGGAGACCATAAGCCCGCAAAGTGCAAAATAGCTCTGTGTCCACGACACTCCAGTCAGTCGTCAGGTGGAACTGGAGGAACCTGGCTGCGGCTTTGGCTGAGAAAGACCCATGGTAATCGTAGAACGCTGAGCCACCGTATTTGTAGCCCAGGTCTACGATTAAGTGGAGGTAAAGGTCGAGTTCATCCCATCTGCCAGGGGAGGCTGAGCACACCACGTCCCTGAACATGCCGAAGGCGAGAATAAACTCTGGCACTGAGAGCTTCCTGTTCAGTCTCGGGTCTTTCACCTTCAGAACCACCGAGACGTCCCCCCAGGTGTACGCCTTGTTCTCGGCCAGATCGTGCACTGAGATCATGAGTGAGGCCAGGTTGATGTCCTTGCCCTCCAATATGTCCTTCCTCACGTTGGGTGGCACCAGGTGGGAGGATTGTATAGTTGAATTGGCAACAACGATACCTGCGGCCGGCGTGTGGGTGGCTTGAACCACGGCAGGGTCAGGGGTCGTGACGGCCAGGCTGGTCTCCAAGCGTGTCACCCTGTTCTGTACCTCGACGACCGAAGAGGACAGGGATGACACGAGGGTATGCAGCTGAGCAACAGCAGCTGAAATCGACTCCAGGGACGCCTGCTGGCTGCTGGGCCCTGCCGTGGCAGGTGAGGGGAAGAGGAGCCTGAACAGCTCTGCCTTCCTAGCCGTGGTAGGGAAGGGTATCCCTCTGCGCCTCAGCTGGGCGATCAGTCTGGGAATCGTTCACTCCCTAAGGGACTGGGCACTGCCAGTCTCGGAGACTGACGCCGGAGACAGTGGGGCGGTGAGGTCTTCGCTGCCAACTGAAGACATGACGGCTGCCAGAAGCCTGTTGCCTTGTCGTCTAGTCACGTGTCTGCAGGCTGGGCCTGTAAAGAGGTGACACGAAATGAGTCTTGTACGTGTATCCTACCATATACGTACCTAAGCTGAGAATCCATGTACCCCCCCCTCTTCGTTTTTTTTTTTTTACCTGCTGAAGCACTAATCAAGCTGGTGCAGGTGGACCTACTGAATCCGACTGACCTGAGAGAAATGTGAGAGAAAGCACTCATTTAAGAGTCTGTACCGTTGCCGTCTTGTGCGACGGTACCCAAATATTGATGATAACAACAGGCGTCAGTGACTTAGGAGTTAGCTGGCATAAATGCTGTGGAATGAAATAACAGACAACAACACAAATGAATGAAATGACATGTTGTCTTTGATGAAAATGAGCCTCCCGTGACAGAGACCAGGCTCGGTCGTACCGCATGCTAGTGACTGCGAACTGGACTCTGGAGCACGTACTGAAATGAGACAACGGTGAAATGAGGCCCAATGCCTGGGGCACGCTGGGCCGAATTATGACATTGTAGATACCACGTAATTCGAATCCGAGCGCAACTACGTGAGGTGAAATGATTGCACTCCCATGACAGAGCCTAGATCACCATGCCACTTCGTCTAGCGACTGAGCACTATCGGACTCTGGAGCATGTACTGAAATGAGGCCGGCCTAGGGCACGCCGAGACGAATTAGTGCGGGGAAATGACTAAAATTCATGTCGGAACGTGGCAAGGTGACACAGAAATGATATGCCATGACAAGGACAAGAATCAAGAACGATCAAAACCTGCAATGTGATTCTGTCCCTGGCGCATGTATCGAAATGAGGCCGAGCAGCTGGGCGCCCAGATCGAATCAGTCGGTGCATCTGTGGATGTCACTGGATCCGAACCGGACGTAATAAGTGACAGAAATGATGCCATGACAAAGACTAGAATCAAACGACTGGGATCGGGACCAACTTAAAGAATCTGTCTCTGGCTTTTCTCTTTAAAACCTTGGAAAAGTTTGGTTTTGGACCAAACTTTATCAAGTGGGTGAGACTACTTTATACAAAACCTAGAGCAAAATTAAAAATAAATAATGAATATTCAGACCTATTTAACTTGGAAAGAGGAACGAGACAGGGGTGCCCCCTGTCCCCTCTCCTTTTTTCCTTGGCTATAGAGCCATTGGCTATCGCAGTAAGGACCAATGGGGATATACAAGGTTTTAGGAGGGGTGTATTTGAAGAGAAGTTAGCACTATTCGCAGACGACGTCTTGTTCTACTTGGCAGATGTTCAAACCTCGCTCAAAGCAGCAATGCAAATGGTGGGAGATTTTGGTAAGATATCCGGGTTAACTATTAACTGGGGAAAATCGGCCCTTCTCCCAATAGATCCAATTTCACCAGACATAAGGCCACATGAATTTACCCTTAATATAGTTGATAATTTGAAGTACCTCGGGATCTGGATTTCCAGAGATCCAAGTGTGTACCTTGAAAATAATCTTGCCCCGTTACTATTAAAGCTGAAACACAAGTCCGAGGTGTGGGGCCGTCTCCCTCTATCGGTTGCTGGACGCTGTAATCTCCTTAAAATGATTTGGCTCCCCCAGATTCTATATCTCCTCCATAATGCACCTGTGTGGATTGGACAGAAATGGTTTAAAAGAATAGATTCTCTGTTCAGGGACCTGATCTGGAAGAGGGGACAGCCTAGGATTGCACTGTCCACACTCCAGTTGCCCTTTGAGGGGGGGGGGGGGGGTTGACGGTCCCACATCCTAGGCGCTACTTTTTGGCGTCCCAGTTACAGCACCTAGCAGGGAGAGGCACATCTATGGGAGTAGTCCCAAATCTGATGCTGATAGGATGCCCACATGACACACTTCTAGAAGCGCTTGAGGCTAATTCTTTTGCTATATGCTGCCCAACGGCAAAATTAGTAACAAAGACCTGGCAAGCAGCAAAAACCATTTTAGGATACCAGGGCATATCAGACCTAGCTCCCCTATGGAACAACAACAATCTACAAGAACTAGCTAAAATCAAGGTGCCTCGGGAATGGGTGAATCGGGGCCTTACGCAGGTAAGCCAACTGTTCATTGGCAACAATATGAAATCATTCGCTGAGTTAAAACAGGACTTCTCCCTTCCTAATAAAACATTTTATAAATTTCTCCAGGTGAGGCATGCAGCCCAGATGCAATTCGGACAACAGATTCCTAATTGGACACAAATTACTATTTTGTCACAAATGGTGCTGTCAGACTCAGCTAAGGGGGTAATTTCTGGGCTGTATGCCGAGCTTGGGGGAAAAAATATGGATCAAAGCGGACCATGCAAGATTAGGCCAATATGGGAGAGAGAGGTTGGCCCTTTTTCTCCAGCGGAATGGGATCGGGTCCTGGGCCAAGTAAAGCGGGTTTCAATCTCTCCCTCACATAAAATATCGTATCTTTATTTCCTATACCGTGTATATTATACCCCAAAAAAAATGCTCAGATTGGGATGGCGCGAAAATGATCATTGCCCCAGATGTGGATTAACTGGGGACTTTATACACATGCTTTGGAAATGCCCAAAGCTCTTTAGATATTGGACCAACATAATTAAAGAAATCAATAAAATAGTGGAGTTAAATCTACAGGCAACGGCTAGAACATGCCTCTTGGGTTTGTTTGAACAAGGAACAGCCTCAAATGATGTGGTCGATTCGGCTTTAAGGGCTTTATTCCAGGCCAGAAAGCTCATCGCCCAACATTGGCAGTCCCAGTCCCCCCCGACATCGGAGAACTGGCTGAGGAATATGAATTTGGTAATTGGAAATGAGAGAGTATATTTTACTAAACAGGGGAACCACAAAAAATTTCAGAAGTTGTGGGGCCCTTGGATTGAAAATATATCAGAATAAGAAAACTAGGGGATATAATACCTTCTCCCCTATCCCTCGATGGGACTTTTCTCCCACTCTTTTTCTGTCTTTTTCTTTTTTGGTGGTGTAGCATTTTTGTTTTTGTCTTTGGTTTTGCTTTTTTCTATATACAGGATATGGCTAGTATAGGATACCAGCACGGTAAAACGACTCTCAACCTGGGGTGGGCGGGAGGGTGTAGTTTAGGGGGGTAAAAGTCAGCCAGCAGCGATGAATAGAACAGCAGGTGGCATTAGTATAGCTAAGGATTAAATTATATAATTTGCCCATAAAGGCTCCTCTCTCTCTAGATCTTCTTTTTTAATATAAAGTTGTAACCCTCTTTAATGTATAAGAATAAAAGGTAGCATTAAATGCAAAGGGAAAATATAAGCCACAATGATGATAAGACTGAGTAGGGACGGAGAAAAAGGCCTTGCTGACCTAGCCCTACGCACTAGTTTTTCTGAAGTGGCAAAAAAAAAAAAAAAAAAAAAAGAATCTGTCTCTGGCGCATGTACTGAAATGAGGCCGAGCAGCTGGGCGCCCCGGATCGAATCGGTCGGTGCATCTGCGGATGCGACCGATACGAATAGGAACGTAATAAATGATAGAAATGAACCATGACAAAGACTGGAATCAAACGACAGAGGCAACTTCTAAGTGAATCCGTCTCTGGAGCATGTACTGAAATGAGGCCGAGCAGCTGGGCGAACCGGAGCGAATCGTTGCACCTTGGATGCGACAGGATTCGAACCGAAACGTAATAAGTGACCGAAACCATGACAAAGACTAGACTCGGGCCTGCATCCGTACGAACAGTGAGCCAGTCTCTGGAGCATGTATAGAAATGAGGCCGTAGTCTGGGGCACCCCGGATCGGATCAGTGCATCGGGGATGCAACGAGATTCGAATCGGAGCGCGGCTGGTGACAGAAATGAAATGAAATGTGGTGAAATGATGAAATGATTGCTATGCTAGAAATTATGCAAAATGATTGGCATGACCGAAATGACTCGAAATGATTGGCATGACCGAATGGCTCGAAATGTTGGCATGATAGAAATTATATGAAATGATTGCCATGTTAAAATTGATACGAAATGATTGCCATGTTAGAAATGATATGAAATGATTGTCATGCTAGAAATGATTGAAATGACTCGACACGGTCGAAGTGATTCGCAATAATTGACATGCCAACAGCGATTCGAAATGATTTGCAAACAGAAATGACTCGAAATGATGCGACATGACAGAGATGATACGAACTGACTTGACATGGTAGAAATGATTCGAAAGACTGACATGCAAACAGCGATTCAATATGACTTGCTGAGACAGAAATTATTCGAAGCGATGCGACATGACAGAAATGATTCAAACTGGTTAAACCAGAGAAATGCTTCAGCGTGTGCGAACGGCACCAATGACATGCAAACGAGTGCCGGATGCAGCATCGGTCGGAGTGTCGTGGGCGAGCGACTACGAGTCGTGCGTGACACCTAGTGACATCCGTTTGTATATAACCGAAAACGTGCGGGTGAAATGTTTGGTGATTCGAAACAAGCTGTGCGTGGTTCGTGAGCTACGCATACCACAGTTTAGTGACATGAAAAACGGTGCATGAAATGAAAAACATGGGAGCCGAAGCCCTACCTGCGACAGCCGAACCAGATACGTTGTACGGAACCTGCGACTCAGTAACACGAGTGCGACACGAAGGGAACAACACGACTCACGAACACGGAACACGGAACTGCAACAAACACATGGAGATGGACAAACGAAACAGAACTCACGAACCGGCACAAACAGCGCTTGTCTCGAACTAGTCGGCCCTTGATGCAGTGGCAGAACTACCGCCATAGCGACCCATGCAAGTGCTATGGGGCCTGCAGCCGAGTGGGGCCCTGCAGTGGCGTACTAACTGGGGGCAGTCCGCACTGGGTGGCACACGCTGAGGGGATGTCAAGCAGCGTGTGAAACAGTGACAACGGGCAGGCTTGATAGCAGCAGTGGCGATGTGCGCAGGGAGATCCCAACTCAGGTGGACTGACCCATCTGGCATAAATATAGGGATGTTGGCTGTTATTGACACAATGCTGTGCATTCTACATTATGTTCTAACAGCCCAGCAAGTACAACTCCTCCCCGCCTCCACAAAAATGGGCTCTGCCCTCTCCCTCCCCTCTGTTCCTGTGTCCATCCAAGCTCCGTACAGCGTGTGCTGTGTCTGCAAGGAATGTGGGGGCGGGAACGTTTAGACAAGTAGCCGAGAGCTACAGAAACTAGTGTGAGCATGACTAGTGTAGCCTAGATACTACCCACCAGCTGGTACAGCCAAAATACTTCCCCTTACTTTAGATTAAATAATAGACCACACCTTCTTTTATGGAGTAAATGGCAACAGCCTTTTATTAAAACATAACTCCAATAACTGAAAACACATATAAATAACCATAGTGATAAATAACATATCAACACATAACCAGTAAACAAACATCAAGAACTGTAAACAATCAGTTACACCCTGTTAATTGGTCAGTGACGGAGCTAAGTACTATAAACATATATATATCTACTGTATCTGTATATATATATAACACCACCGGGGGGCACTGCGGGATAAAACATAACCAACTGGCCTCCATCTGTGCCGCCCGGAGACAAACACCTATCCCGCAGTGCACGAGTAATCATCAAATAAATAATTTGATGTACTACCAGGAGGGGCCATCTACTGATGAGCCCCCCACAAACCGGAGGGGCCATCTAATGATGAGCCCCCCACAAACCGGAGGGGCCATCTAATGATGAGCCCCCCACACACACTTACCACCTACATAACTGCTCCGTCACTGACATACGAACAAACACGCCAACCCTTTTCATATGATGAACCCTCTGCTTCCGATTCCTGAAACGACAACAAAAACATTAAAACCTCCAAAACAATGCCTTATATTAGGGAGGGTGGGTGGGAAAAAACCTGCCTCCTCGTGTGTTACTGCCTGCCGAATGTCCGTCTTGGCCACGCCCCCTTTTTATATGGCCGCTCCCCCCTCTCCTGATTGGCCCGCTGCGCTAAGCCACACCCCTTACAATTTACAATGTGTGTCCTAGACACACTGTCATGGCCAGGCCTGCCCTACTTTGCTTTGCTGCATCCCGGTCCGGCCCTCTCTTGACTAGTGTAGCCTAGATACTACCCACCAGCTGGTACAGCCAAAATACTTCCCCTTACTTTAGATTAAATAATAGACCACACCTTCTTTTATGGAGTAAATGGCCGCAACAGCCTTTTATTAAAACATAACTCCAATAAATGAAAACACATATAAATAACCATAGTGATAAATAACATATCAACACATAACCAGTAAACAAACATCAAGAACTGTAAACAATCAGTTACACCCTGTTAATTGGTCAGTGACGGAGCTAAGTACTATAAACATATATATATCTACTGTATCTGTATATATATATAACACCACCGGGGGGCACTGCGGGATAAAACATAACCAACTGGCCTCCATCTGTGCCGCCCGGAGACAAACACCTATCCCGCAGTGCACAAGTAATCATCAAATAAATAATTTGATGTACTACCAGGAGGGGCCATCTACTGATGAGCCCCCCACAAACCGGAGGGGCCATCTAATGATGAGCCCCCCACAAACCGGAGGGGCCATCTAATGATGAGCCCCCCACACACACTTACCACCTACATAACTGCTCCGTCACTGACCAACGAACAAACACGCCATAGCCTAAAAGGTTGACACCTCATCCTTGCAGGCACCTCCACACCCGCAGGGCCGACTGAATCCCCTCCTGCAGACCCAACGATCACAGGTCGATGCCCACATCAGTTAAATGGACCCCGTCTCTCCTCAAATAGAGGCCCACATTCTTCTCCAGTTCCCTGTGACGTACCACCAACCCCCCATGCCATGTCACAAACCTCCCAACCACTTTATTCACCCTAATTCTGGCTTTGTTGATCCGGTAAACGGACCTGGCCGTACGCCATGTTGTCCTTGCCACTATGTCCGACCAGACTAACAACGTGTCTGGGAATTTCGTTCGCAGATAAATCCAGTCATTTTTAATGTCCGCGATCAGATCCCTGACCGTGCGGACCCCCAGATCGTTCCCCCCAGCATGTACGACAAGCACTGCAGGCGGCCTGTCCAGCCACGCAAACCTCTCAGCCTCTGGGACTACCCTGCCCCACATCATTCCCGGTTTCCCCAACCATCTTATGGTTGCCTCCCTTCTTGAAATCCCCAACTGCTTCCCACCTGGTCTCGCGTCCCCTCTCCGTGCGCCCCAACACACATACGAGTGTCCGAGAATCCAGATAAGGCGTGGGAGCACTGCGTCTGAAATGACAAACATAGTGTAAAGGACTTGCACCCCCAGGACCCTTGACCAAGTTACCCCTTTGTAGGCAGATATGCACAACAACAACATCCTAACACCCCACTTTATTTTTTTTATTTTTTTATTTTTTTTTTCCTTCCCACACTAACTGAGGCCTAATATAGGTGCGGAATCGCCTGGACTCCCATCTCCCCATTCGTCGCACATCCACCTCATCCAGCCCGTACCGAGCGGCCTCAGTGGCCGCCCCGATGCGGAAGGAGTGTGAGGCGTAGGCGGAACTCTCCATCCCCAGCCCCTTTAAGCACTTACGCAAAACAGCAACAAACTGGAACCTGGACAAATTAGCGCCATCCTCGTGTACCAAAAAAGGAGCCATCCCCACCCGGCCTTATGGCCTCAAAATCCCTTACCGTTTTTACCGGGCACATTGCACAACCCCCTACTGCATACAGCGATATCTGTACCCCCACACCTTTTTGGTCCGTTTTAGACTTCCGCAACCGCACGGACACCCTGTCCTCCAGGATTACTACATCTCCCCGCAGTAAACCGCCCACCCTTCCTTTTACTGGGCTGACCAATTCCCCTATACGAAATGCCCCAAAAAACGCCAATGAAAAAGCGGTTGTAAACAATAAACGCTCATAACCATCCCTGCAAACCGCTCCCAACTGTATCCCCAAATCCAATAAATTTTTGAATGTAATCGGCCGTCTCGTGTCCTTAGTCCTGTTTTCTTTCCTGTAACCCTTAATGGCCTGTTTCACCCAAAAATCCTTTGTCCAATCTACTTTCTTTTGTAATTTGAACAAAAAGGCCAAAGCTGCCATTTTCTTCTCAATAGCCGATACTGATTGCCCCCTTTCCATGTTCCTGGATACCAAATATAGCACCAACAGGCGCCCTGACGACCCATACTCACCCACACCTGCTTCTTGCATCAGTTCTCCCCACTCTCTCCACACCTTCTGGTACCCTGCCCATGTGGACGTACTTACCGACTTCTGTATCCATCCTGCCGCTATTCTATTGCCAAATCCCATATCCAGGCGGGGCAAGGAACTCCCACCTTCTGTGCCTCCGGCGCCAGAGCCCTGAATTTGTCCCACTGGAACAGAGATAAAGAGTCAGCCAGTGTATTCTCCACCCCCGGGATATGTACAGCATATAAAAACACATTCAATCGCAAGCAGCGCAACACCAACTGTCGCATCAGCCGAATGACAGGTGGCGAAGCCGCCGACATGCTATTGATGACCTGCACTACCCCCATGTTGTCACAATTCAAACGCAACTTCAAATTTCGACATGACTCGCCCCACAGTTCCATCGCTAGTACTACCGAAAAGAGTTCCAGGAGCACCAGATTACGCAAAAACCCAGCCTCTGCCCAAGCCCGTGGCCACGGTTCCGCACTCCACCGTCCTTGGAAGTACGCCCCATACCCGGTAGATCCTGCGGCGTCTGTCACCAACTCCACGTCGAAGTTACTTACCGGACCAGACATCCACACGACCTTCCGTTAAACTCTGCTAAAAATTGATACCATACCTGCAGGTCATCCCTATGTTCCTTACGCAGCCTAATGTAATGCGTGGGAGCCTTCACCCCAGCCGTAGCCGAAGACATCCGACGGCAAAATATTCGCCCCATGGGAATAATCCTGCATGCAAAATTCAATTTTCCTAACAGGGATTGCAACGTACGCAGCTGTACTTTCTTGCACCCATGTATCTCCCTGATCTCTTTCTGCAAATCCCTGAGCTTCTCTTCAGGTAACCTGCATTCCATTTTCATGGAATCAATAACTATACCTAAGAAGCTCAGCTCTGTCCGTGGTCCCTCCATCTTATCAGCTGCCAGAGGCACCCGAAATCTCTCCGCAATGTGTTGCAACGTGGACAACAGTATCGCACACACATTGGAAGAAGGAGGGCCCACGCAGAGAAAGTCATCCAAATAATGGATGACGGATTCAATACCCGCAACGTCTCTGACCACCCATTCTAAAAAGGAGCTAAATGTTTCAAACAGTGCACATGATATAGAACAGCCCATGGGCAAACATTTATCAACATAAAACTGTTCCTCCCAATGGCAACCCAGCAACCTGAAACTGGCCGGGTGAACCGGGAGAAGTCTAAACGCCGACTCCACATCCGATTTAGCCATTAATGCCCCTTTTCCATAACGTCGTACCCAGCGTACAGCCGCGTCAAAAGACGTGTACGACACCGTACAGGTTTCTGGGTCAATGAAATCATTTACCGATCCCCCTTTGGGAAACGATAGATGATGAATCAAACTAAATTTGTTTGGTTCTTTCTTAGGGACCACCCCCAACGGGGATACTACTAAATCTTCCATTGGTTTCCCCTCAAATGGCCCCGCCATGCTGCCCAAAGCCACCTCCTTGGCCAATTTTTCAGATACTACTGCCGGGTGCTGCAATGCCGATCTCAAATTATTGGCCATGGGAGGGACAACTGTCAATGTGCACGGAATATGAAAACCGTGCTTAAAACCTTCCTCTAGTAACAACGCCGCCGCCCTGTCTGGGTATCTATTTAGAAAAGGACGCATCCTTTCCCCCATCACCGGAGTCGTCCCTTTTGTTGCCAGACTCCCCACCCCGTTTTCCCTTCTTGAAACATTTGGCATGCGCATGCGCCCCCCCGCACCCGGAGCACTCGTGTTTAAACTTGCAGGATCCCCCATACTTACATGATCCCTCGTTAAACTGCCAACAAACTCCCCACTTCCTACCGGCCGGCGATCCCGAGGAGTTACTACCACCGCCCCCCCCCCATGAAATGGCTGTGCTGGCGTTTTTGCTGATGCCATAAGTCGCATCCAAAGACTGATGTCTTTGTGATCCCACCGCAGTGCGGGACGCACCGCCCTGCGCTGTCTGAATTGCTCTTCATAACTTAGCCACGCCGTGCCCCCATATACCCTATAGGCCTCCCCTATAGCGTCCATATAGCAAAATAACGCCGAACAGTGTTCGGGGTTCTTTTCACCTATTACACCTGCCAAAATGGCGAACGCTTGCAGCCAATTGGCAAACGTCCTGGGAATCAACCTGTATCTCCGCTTCTCCTCGTCCTCCTTCTTGGTATCATCTGGTTTTACCCTGTCCAGATTAAATTTTTCTAAGGGCAATAGGGAGAAAATCTCTACATACTCGCCCTTCCATATCTTCTCTCTCATCTCCTGCTTCAGGTGAGCGCCTAGGGGTCCCTCGAAGCAAACATACACTTCACATTTCGCAGCGTCTGCCAACCGCACAATGTCAGCTCTGACCGCTGCCTCTGTCCCCCCTTTTTCCGTCAAACTCACCTTCTCCGCCACATCACCTGCTCCGGTGTCCTGTGGCACCGCCGTAGCTGCTGCGACCGAACTTACCTCCCGTGTCGTACCCACGGTGCCTTCACCTGGCCCCCTTGTGGGCGCCCCTTCCATCCGCCCCACCAACGCCCGTAGGCCCTCTAACAATTCCTGTATCTGACCACTGGGCCCCACTGTGGGCCCGCTCCCTGCCCGCGGTTGGTATGCGTCTACCAGCAGAGGCGCCGGAGGGGCAGCCCCCCCCCCCACCAGCTACAACACCCATTAAGTTCTGTAATACAGCTGTAAATGCTAAATTGTCACACGACTTACCGGGCCGACCGGGCACCCTTCCATCAGCTGCTGGGCCAACCTCCACCGGTGCTTGTGGACGACTGGGTTCCAGCTCTTCTTCCTCCGAAATTTCTCCTTCCGACCTGCTCTCTACCTCCTGTGGTGGCAAAAACGGCAGTCCCTCTGGGGAGGGACTCCTGGACATAGCGTGCCTCCGTCTGCCCGCTGACTTGGCCAGTGCCTTTTTTCCCACCCGCCACCCCCCACCCTCTCCCCAGTCCTGTGCGGTTGGGCCGGTCCCGGCACCACTCCCGCCTCGTGACCCCTGACTGACTCCGCCAGGTGGCGTCCGCCTACCCGCCGTGCTGCGTGCCAAGCTGCCCGATGATCCAGCTGCAGCCGTCAACTCGTTCACCCTTCCGTCCTCCTCCCCCGGCTCGTACAGAGCTGCTGGGAGCGCCAAGGCCGAATCCCTCCTGGCTGTAGTACCCCCCTTTTTTGCTGCCCTTTTCCTGGGTGTTGCACCTTCTCCCCTCAGCTCGTGCAGAGCTGCTGGGTGGGACACATCTGAAGACGGGCCTGCTGCTCCTTCCACATTCCTATCCCTGGATCCTGCTGCTGCTGATGCTGCTGGCTCTGTCTGTGTGCTTCCTCCCCCCCTTTCCCCCCTCCGCTCGTTCCTCGCTGCCAGGGGTTCAGCTACCTGCTCCTCTCTTCTCCTTTCTGCTGCTGCTGTGCCCCGTAGGCCCGAGGCCTCCTCCCCCGCATGGGCCCAGCGGCGTGTGATCCGCCTAGGCCCACCGGTCGTTTCTCTCTGGGCCCTTTTCGCCGGGGGGGTTGAGTACTCCCCCCTCGGGCTCCTGGTGACCCTGGAAGGCCCAGCCCCATCCCCCGGAGAGTACCTTGTCGGCGGCCTCGAGATCCTGCCGCGCACTTGACTCCCGCCGTCCGCCGGTCGCCGTCCATCTTGCGCACGCCGCTCTGCCGCCATCCGCATGGTCTCCTCCTGCTGTACTCTTCCTCTTGAGGCTCCGTTTTCGGCCAGCACGGCCGCGACCTGCTGCTGTATCCACTCCGGTCCCCGGGAGGCCGCCGCCGCTCTGAGTTGGTCCATGAGGTCCCGGACGTCCGCCATTTTGTGTGCTGGAACGAGGAGCAGAGTAAAAAACCTGCCTCCTCGTGTGTTACTGCCCGCCGAATGTCCGTCTTGGCCACGCCCCCTTTTTATATGGCCGCTCCCCCCGTCTCCTGATTGGCCCGCTGCGCTAAGCCACACCCCTTACAATTTACAATGTGTGTCCTAGACACACTGTCATGGCCAGGCCTGCCCTACTTTGCTTTGCTGCATCCCGGTCCGGCCCTCTCTTCCTGGTGGGAACATCTAAGTGAGTTTGCAGCACTGTCCCTGTGTCCAGACTCTGCCCTCTCTCTCTCTCCCGAATCTCTTTCTCTCCCCCTCTTTCATCTGTTGTCCTCCAACAGAATCGTTCATTAACTATATCCAAAGCATTTTCTTTTAACCAGCCCATACTAATAGATAGTCACATCATGTTCCTTTAGCAGCGTTTTCACTAGTACGATCACAGACATTGCATGTGATTCGCACCGCATTGCTGTGCAAATCACATGCGATATCTGTGCGATGCAAGTTCAGCCAGACAAACTGTATGGCTGAACTAGCATTGCATTCACTCCAAAATGGTGCAGGAGGACCCTTTTTTTGGTCTGCACTGGAATCGGATCGCATGGGTGTTCACACCTATGCGATCTCATTCCTGCAACATTTCACAGTTTGCACTGCGATCTGCAAACTGATTTGGGGATGTCATTAACTTTACATTGACACCCGCAGCAGTTTGCAAAGGGCAGTGTGATTGCCGGCAAGCAACATGCAATGCAGGAATCCACACTAGAATCATGATTCCTGCATCGCATATATGTGAACCAGGACTGTGGTTCAGTTGCAGTACTGGTGTATACACAGTTTTCCTGCATTTAACTCCATTTTCACTACAGTCCCATAGACTTCTATTAGGTTAAACATTTTTGCAACATTTTCTGAAAGCGCACCAAATGTCCTCTATACTGCAACTTTGGTGTGTATTCAGAAAACACAGTAACATTATACAAACTAATAGAAGTCTGTGGGACTGCAGCTAAAAATGGGGATAAAATCCAGAAAAACTGCATATACCCCAGCACTGCGACAAACTCCAGGACACCAGTGTGAACCCAAAGGCTTCAGGGTGCAGGGGGTTGTGTAATGTAAAGGGACCCAGTGGTGCAGGGGGTTGTGTAATGTGCAGGGGTTGTGTAATGTAAAGGGGTGCAGGGCGTTGTGTAATGTAAAGGGGGTCCAGTAGTGCAGGGGATTGTGTAATGTAAAGGGGTCCAGTGGTGCAGGGGATTGTGTAATGTAAAGGGGCCCAGTGGTGCAGGGTTGTGTAATGTAAAGAGGTCCAGTGGTGCAGGGGGTTGTGTAATGTAAAGGGGTCCAGAGTTGAAGGGTGCTGTGTAATGTAAAGGGGTCCAGTGGTGCAGGGGGTTGTGTAATGTAAATGGGTCCAGTGGTGCAGGGGTTGTGTAATGTAAAGGGGTCCAGTGGTGCAGGGGATTGTGTAATGTAAAGGGGTCCAGTGGTGCAGGGGATTGTGTAATGTAAAGGGGTCCAGTGGTGCAGGGGATTGTGTAATGTAAAGGGGTCCAGTGGTGCAGGGGATTGTGTAATGTAAAGGGGTCCAGTGGTACAGGGGATTGTGTAATGTAAAGGGGCCCAGTGTTGCAGGGGGTTGTGTAATGTAAAGGGGCCCAGTGGTGCAGGGTTGTGTAATGTAAAGAGGTCCAGTGGTGCAGGGGGTTGATTAATGTAAAGGGGTCCAGAGTTGAAGGGTGCTGTGTAATGTAAAGGGGCCCAGTGTTGCAGGGGGTTGTGTAATGTAAAGGGGCCCAGTGGTGCAGGGTATTGCATCATGTAAAGGGGTCCAGTGGTGCAGGGGATTGTGTAATGTAAATGGGTCCAGTGGTGCAGGGGATTGTGTAATGTAAAGGGGTCCAATGGTGCAGGGGGTTGTGTAATGTAAAGAGGTCCAGAGGTGCAGGGGGGCTGTGTAATGTAAAGGGGTCCAGTTGTGGCGATGAGGTACAAAGTAGTGACAGAGATATTGGGGGATGCAGGGAGCACAGTGGGGTGTTTTTACATTTTAAAGTTGGGGGGATGCCAGATATAGGATCCGCCCCGGGTGAAAAATGCTCTAGGTAGGTACGCCCCTGGGGCCCGGTGAGGATGAGGAATGTAAGTTTACTGTTAAGCCTCCCGGGCCCCGCAAGTCTGGCCATGTCCCGACACATGCAGCCGCATACAGCAGGAGGCAAGAGGAGAGTGGGCGGAACAGAACGCCCGAGCGCGCCTGTAAAGGGACATCGTTTTTGGCACATGAGGATGCTCTGGGGTCTGGACAGGAGGTAGAAAGGGAGTGGGAGACTGTCATCTGTTTTGCACTGTTTTGCAATTTTTTTTTGGGGGGGGCCCATACAACATTTTGCTATGGGGCCCTGTGATTTCTAGTTACGCCCCTGCCTTGATGTCTGACGTATCAGATATCTCGCACAGGAAACCGACAAAGACCGGCCGCCTTTGGGCTGGTTAAATACCCTCCGGGCTCCTCCCATAACTTCAGGCCACCATACTGGCCTTCCAATATATACATATACATATACGCACATACACACATATACATTAAAAAAAAAACACACCCAAAAAAAAATTTCAAAGATTAGACATCCTTTTTTTTTTTTTTACTTTTTTTACTTTTTTTAACTAAATGTCTGAGACAGTCTAAAGAAAACCTAGATAAGCTATTCAAAAACAAGAAAATGTCAAGATAACAGTGTTTACCTCAATAACAGAATTGTTAGAAGTGTCTAAGGCCCCTTTCACACTGGGGCGGGAGCCACGGCGACGGTAAAGCAGTGCTATATTTAGTGCTGCTTTCCCGTTGTTTTAGCCGCGGTATTCGGCCACTCGCGGGGCGGTTTTACCCCCTGCGAGCGGCCGAAAAAGGGTTAAAATCCCCCGCAAAGCGCCACTGCGGTGTCCCATTGAAATCAATGGGTAGGAGTGGTGAATACACCGCTCCTATACCGCTCCAAAGATGCTGCTAGCAGGACTTTTTTTACCGTCCTGCTAGCGCACAGCTCCAGTGTGAAAGCCCGCCGGCTTTCACACTGGAGTGCATGGGGCCGTTTTTTTTTATACATGAAACTAGTGATAATTTTTATCGATATATACATATATATATATATATATATATATATATATATATATATATAGGAAGGCCAGTATGGTGGCCTGCAATTATGGGAGGAGCCCGGAGGGTATATATACCAGACCATCCACAAACGTCCTCTGTTGGTTCCAGTGCGCCGTATCCTACGTCACCAGGCCGACAAACAACTCACTACGCGTTCGTGAGTTGTCCTACGTTCCAATCGTACTTCGCTCCCGTTCGCAGTTTTTAGTTCCCGTCGCAGTTGCAGATCGTTACGCTTCAGCGCCGCAGGTAGGACCTTATTTGTTACCGTCGTTACCATATCGAGTCACTTCGATTGTCACGTTGTTTCCGCATTTCGTTGTTTCGCATTCGTACGTTACGGCCCGAGCCCCGCTGCTCTCACGTACGGTTGCTCCGCCACCCCATACAGGCCCCCCACTGTTTTGCTTATCACTCACCGCTAGCCGATTCTAACCTAGTCGCAATCTCGCTTCTATGGTTCGGATCCTCCCGCATACCCACGCACGTCGCAGCTCCACCAATCAATTCGAGCCGGCGTCACAGTTCGGATCCCGTCACGTTCCCTTTGGCTTCTCCGCACTTACGGCCGTTTCGAGTCTACTCGCACACCGTCGCACGATTCGAATCAGCTCGGCAACAAGCCACGAACGAACAACAACGTCCCATCACCAACCAAATCCTCAGCTCATCTCCAGCCCAAACCAAAAAAAAAAGGGGGGAAAAAATAAAGAGGGGGGGCACAAGTGCTATACATGCCTTTCACGCCGAAATCACAAGTCATCGCAGCACCCCCTGTGTCCCCCCCCCCCACACCTTGCAACCACCGCAAGTCGCTCCACTTCATGCCTTCACAGCAATCCATCTTAGCGTCAATCACTGCTATCCCCCCACATCTTGCAAATCACCGCAAGTTTCGTCTCACGGGCTCCACAACCCGCCCCCCCCTCCCACCACAGCTCACGATCGCTGCTATCTTCCCCATCTTGCCGTTCCGCAAGTACCCCCACACCGTTGCAATCGCTGCAGGTCTTTCTACATTTGCCTCTAAGCGGCCAATCATCTCCAGTAGCGTACACAGCTGCTCATACCTTTCTCTATCCCTTTTCACCTTTGTAGGCCAGTAAGTTGCCATCTGGTCTCTCCTACGAACAGGATCAGACCATCTCTCCTTTTCCAGGTAAAAAAAAAAGAGAGGGGGGATTTTGTAGAGAGGGGGGGGGGTTTTGTTCTCATTTGTCGAGGGATTGCATCTCTTCACCAGGGGGTCAACTATGGCCCCGAAACAGCTCTTGCAACCCATCTTTTACAATACTTCCATGTCACCCTACCGTAGGTACCAGGTCTACCAGGTTCGACCCCAACAGAGACTCTATCACTAGTGCAGCAAGCAGGTGCGTAGGTTGTTGTTATTTATTTTTCCTTTCTCTCCACACACCTTTCACAACATATTCTCACTTCACGTACATATTTTGGCTCAGTATCCGAGGCATTAGTAACTGTCACATACTCCTATGCATTTCACTCTGTCTTCGAAGCACAAGCCTTCACTACGCAGACAAGGTCACCTAATCTCCTTACTTGCTGACAGTGCAAGCATTAGCAGACCGAACCCACCTCAAACTACTACAGATCGAAACATTCCTACTTAGCTAACCAATCAGCAGCCACTCTCCCCAGTACCGCCCCGGGGGGCTCTGGTTAACTAGTCTGCGCCGTGCACAGACGGACACCCGAGGATCGGTTACCTGGCCAGTCACCTCCTGGCTCACCTCGGTTGTCACGCATTCTCTGAGTTTCCAAAAAAGAAAAAGAGAAACAATCTCACTCAGCGCTCAAGCGCAAAACCGACCGTCCCCATACCTAAAGCTCTGTGTCCTGCTCTGTTTTCCCACTTCTCCCGCCATCTATTCAAACGCCCCTATTTCCCTCCTGTTTTTCCAAGCTTCAAAAAAAAAAAAAAAACATGCATTCCCCTTCTTTATTCTAGCGGACGCCATGTCTCTGGCCGGCAGCGACGATCTCACCCTCGTCCCATCATCTCCCGAGGCGGGCTCGGCAGACAACGTCCCACAGTCCTTCAGAGCTTGGACTATCCCCAGACTCTCAGCAGAGCTGAGGCGCAGGAATATTCCCTACCCCGCCACAGCCAGGAAAGCTGAACTGTTCAAGCTACTATTCCCCATCCCATCTCCACCAACCCCACCAGACACTCAGGCATCACTACAATCAATCGCCTCGGCAGTGTCTCAGCTACACACGCTAGTTTCCTCCCTATCAACCACCATCTCCGACGTCCAGTCCAGAGTGGGGACCTTGGAGGTTCGGCAAGTAACCCCCACCTTATCATCTGTCACCACCGCCACCCCCACATCAATCCTTACAGGTACGCCCCACAGCGGTTCCACCGTCTTCCCCGCACATCTCATCCCAGCAAGCATAAGGAAGGACATACTAGATGGCCGAGACGTCAACTTGGCATCCCTCCTTATCTCAGTACACGACGCAGCAGATAACAAAGCCTACGCTTGGGGCGACGTCTCCGTCGTCCTAAAAGCGAAAGACCACAGGCTCACACGAAAGCTCACAGTCACGGAGTTTGTGCTAGCCTTCGGCATGTTTCGAGATGTAATCTGCTCCATCAAACCCAACAGGAGGGAAGAACTAGATCTTTACCTACACGCAGTCACAGATCTAGGGTACAAGTACGGGGGCAGTTCCTTCTACGATTACCATCGCTCCTTTTCAGCAAAGACAGCAGCCAGGCTCAGCCAGTTCCAGGCATCCACTGACTGGAGCACTATCGACACCGAACTTTTCTGTCGCCATTTCGCTGGCCTTCGCTCCCCACTTTGCACCAACTGCCAATCCTCCACCCACACGGCCAACTGGTGCTCAGACCCCGATGGCAAACGCTTCCCCAACTTCTCCTCCGTCCCAAATACAGCCCAGTATTCAGGAGCAACCCCACAACACCTCCAGGAAGATAGGCTCGGACGGCCCATCCAAGCGATAGGAGGTGCGCAGATATGCAACAATTTCAATATGGGGGGTTACAACTTCCCACGTTGCAGACTTCTCCACGTCTGCCTCACCTGCCGCAAAGCTCACCCCAGGGCCTCCTGCGGGATTAAGAAGCTCAGCTCGGCATTACTAAGTAGTATTCACATCGGATGGCTGCAATCCTACCTTTCCTCACACCCGTCACCCTCACTAGCAGCCTTCCTGGTACAGGGCTTCACCACAGGCTTTCACACAGGGTTCATCACACTCCCCGACACCACCCACGAGTGCAAAAACCTGCTGTCAGCAGCCATCGACGAGGAAGCCACCAGTACCTTGCTACAAAGTGAACTTGACCGGGGGTACATGATCGGCCCTTTCTCTCACCCACCATTTTCCGTTTGGAGAGTTAGCCCTATCCGGCTCGTCAAAGGAAAGTTTTCCAATAATCTCTGTTTAATCTATGATTTGTCCGCGCCTCATCTCTCTCACACACCTAGTTTAAATTCCCTCATACCCTCAGAGGAATTTCCCCTCAAATACTCCTCTGTCGACCTCGCTATCCAAACCATCCTGAGCGTCGGTGCGGGCGCCTGGCTGTCCAAAGCAGACGTCGCGGACGCTTTCAAGCTGCTACCAATCCAGCCATGCCTGTGGCGATGGCACGGAGTCAAGTGGAAAGGTCAGTATTACTTCGCCACAAAGCTAACCTTCGGCTCCAAGAGCAGCCCGTGGCTCTTCGACACATTCGCACAGTCCCTGTCCTGGATTCTCTCACACCACGCGTCCTGTCAGAAAGTGATCCATTACCTGGACGATTTCTTGCTCATCGAAGACCCCGGCGAACCCCCTGTAGACCTAAAGAGACTAAGGGAGGTATTTTCCAACCTCAACATACCCATAGCAGAAAGAAGGTAGAAGGCCCACCACAACGCATCACCTTCTTAGGTATCATACTGGACACTCGGGCCATGCAGGCCAGCCTACCACCCGACAAGCTGACCCGCATCAGGGAGGTCATTCATACCTTCACAACTACCCAGGGGTGCACCAGGAGGCAACTCCAGTCTTTACTTGGGATGTTAAATTTCGCTGTAAGAATCATCCCTCAGGGACGTTCTTTCGTCTCTCGCCTCCTGGTCTTTCTCACACAATTTCAAGACCCAGACCAGATCTTCAAGCAAGACCAGGCAGCAATAGCCGGTCTCAGCATGTGGGACCACTTCCTAGCAGATTGGAATGGCATTTCCATGTTCATACCATCAGTATCTCCCTCTTCTCCCCAGATAGTCACTGACGCCGCTGCCTCCACTGGCTTTGCAGCTATTTTTGGCCCCCACTGGTTTGCCGGTCCATGGCCGCCAGAAATCTTGGCAATCCCCGGGTTCAGCCAATCCTCTTCGTTATTTGAGCTGTACCCCATAGTGGCAGCAGCACAAACCTGGGGAAGTAACTGGGCAGGTCAGACAGTGATATTCGCCACAGACAATCAGGCCACAGCCAGCATTATAAACAAAGGCCGATCCAAGTCCTTGGCCATAATGGCCTTCCTGCGCAGGCTAGTTCAACTGTCCCTTCTGCACCAGTTTAATGTCCTCTGCATCCACATCCCGGGCAAATGTAATACCTCAGCCGACGCTCTGTCTCGCTTTAATTTTCTGTAATTCTTTTCGCAGGAGCCCGGAGCCGACCCGGCCATGTCTGCTATCCCACACTGGTCTCAACTAACCCTGCTCTGAGTCACTACCTTCACAGCGCCACCAGTCTTATTAACCTTTCGTTATCACATAACACGCTGAAAGCCTATCACGCTGCCTGGAAGACGTACCACCGGTTTCTAGACGCAAACCCCGGGGGGGCACCAGGGGACCTCCACCATATCCTGGCCTTTATTTCATACTGCCACACACAGCTAGCATTATCGCACAACACCATCAAACTTCATCTAGCCGGTATCCAGCATTTCATTTCTTTGCAAGACCCTTCCAAACCGTCCTTGTTCGCCTCCCACGCAGTCAAGGCAATCCTGCGCGGCATTCTCAAGCGACAGCCGCAGATCAACATCAAACGTCTTCCAGGGACTTGTCAATCATGCTCTCTCATTCCCCGTTCGGCTTACTTCCCAGCCTGGTCATCCAGGCAGCCATGTACCTGGCCTTCTACGGCTTCTTACGCCCCAGCGAATTTTCAGTCTCCGGCCCTAGCTGCAAGACGCTACGCAGGCGGCACCTCATACGTCATCAAACATTCTTCATCCTGCACCTAGAAGCATCTAAAACGCAACAGGCTGGCCCAGGGGTTGACATCAAGCTTTTCGAAACTCTCAATGCCTGGTGCCCCGTAGCCGTTTTAGATCAGCTACTAGCACATCTAACTGATCCCTCACCCGACAGCCCGTTATTACCATTTCCGGTTAGACCCCTTAGCAGCAATCAATTCGTCGCGCACGTCAGGATCCTCCTTCGCAATTTAGGTCTTGACCCCGCACGATTCTCAGGACATTCCTTTCGCATTGGAGCAGCATCAGCAGCCTCACGCAACGGAGTCCCGGATCACGTGATCAGGAAGATGGGCCGGTGGAAGTCCACCTGCTTCGCCCAATACATTCCCGATCCACAATCCGAAATGTCCCGGGCTTTCAGCAACCTTGCCTTGTAGTGTTTACCTTTACATAATAAACTATTACCTCCCTAAGCCAAGTCTTTTGCGCCCTTTTCTTAACTATTCTCCTAGCAGAACGGGCCTCACCGCTCAGCTCACCAGGGCTTACCTCACGGCAGGCCAGGGCACACTTCAGGTCTATTTATGTTGTCTGTCTTGTGGTGTGTTTATGTTTGCTCCTTCATATCTTTCAGGACCGAGGGCTCCAACCATAAATAGGAAGGCCAGTATGGTGGCCTGCAATTATGGGAGGAGCCCGGAGGGTATATATACCAGACCATCCACAAACGTCCGGTGTCGGTTCCAGTGCGCCGTACCCACCCACCCATTTCCCCTTCTCAGAACACTCCAATACGTTTCTCTACAGAAACAGTCATTACTTCTTAAAGGTAAGCGCCCTTTTCTTAACTATTCTCCTAGCAGAACGGGCCTCACCGCTCAGCTCACCAGGGCTTACCTCACGGCAGGCCAGGGCACACTTCAGGTCTATTTATGTTGTCTGTCTTGTGGTGTGTTTATGTTTGCTCCTTCATATCTTTCAGGACCGAGGGCTCCGACCATAAATATATATATATATATATATATATATATATATATATATATATATATCTCTATGGAGTTTATAAAAAATATATATATATATATATATATATTGTTATCTTGTTTATATCTTTCAGGACCTTTCAGGACCGAGGGCTCCGACCATAAATAATATATATATATATATATATATATATATATATATATATATATATATATCTCTATGGAGTTTATAAAAAAAAATATATATATATATATATATATATTGTTATCTTGTTTATATCTTGTTTGCCTAGAGATGAGAGCACATGGCTTGCTGCTGCCATGCTGGTTTGGTCTGATCGCTCCTGAGCCTGTGTGTCTTGTATCCTGAGTAACCAGCTATTGCCTGTTGGATCCCGTGGCTGGGATTAAGCCGCAAGCTTGTGGGACCTCTGTAACAGGAGGTCTCACTCTCTGGTAAGGGGCAGTGATTTTGATGGTGGAGGTGCCTTTCCTTTCTCTTGCCAGACCACTACTTCCATTTGGTGCTATTTGATTGGTGTCACTGTGGAATTTTGGAGTCTCTGTTTATATGCTATTGCCGATTCATACAGCTGATTTGAAAATGACCAACATTTAAGGACTCTTTGGTTACTTATTTTTCACTATGGACTATTGTTATTGAGTTAACTCTTTCCCACACACGTCACATTAGGTGCATTATTTCGTCCTCATCAATTGAGCAATATTTTTTATTGTATTATTAATATACATTTGATACACTGATGTGGTTTTGTCACTATTCCCATCACTTATTTAATTGTTTGCAGCGCAGTCGTTTGTTTTTTATATAGTATTGTCAGTGTGGGTATCTCACATTTATGATTGCAGCAGCTATTTTGCACATTTTTTTCTTTTAGTATTCTTTGTATATGTTGTGCACTATTCAATACCAAGTCACAATATTTCTTGGACAGCGCAGTAATTTACACATTTTTGGCTTTGCATATATATATATATAGCGAGAGATCAACATAAATTATATATATAAATATATATAGATATTTCGATATATAGAATTTATCTTGATCTCTCGCTCTATATTTTTATATATATGGAGGTGGTATATATATATGGAGCGATGGAGGTGGGACATTCGGCTTGGGGGACCCCCTCCAGGCAGCCCGGTAAGTCAAATATTTCCTTACACGTTGGGGTAGCTGAGGGAGGGAGAGGCTGGATGGGGGGGTTAGCGGGGGTAGTCAGTCCGCGGCGGAGTGGTCGGCCCAGATCGCGTCCAACCCTCCTGCCACGATGGTCCTGGACTGTTCCACGGCAGATTCAGGGTTACAGGGCTTTCTAGCGGGGTTAAAGGAACTGGTAAGCCAGTTTTGAGCCAGGGACGGGTGGGGTAACCAGCGCAGGGACGGTGCTGGCAGGTGTCGTTGCCACACCCCCCGCGGGGCGGCCAGTACCGGCTCCAGAGTCCATGGTGGTGGCTGAACAGGGCACAGTACCCAAGGCAAATGGAGAGACGGGGGGATGCTTCCAAAAAACATGATCTGGTCAGGCTAGTGGATGCGGCTAAATGTGAGGTTTAAGTTTGCTTCGAGGGGCCGTTCGGAGCACATCTTAAACAAGAGGTACAGGAACAAATATGGAAAGGTGAGTACGTGGAGATTTTTGCGTTATTGCCGCTGGAAATTTTTTATCTCGATAGGGTGAAGCCTGAGGACCACAAGAAAGAGGACAAGGAGAAAAGGAGGTATGGGCTTATACTGAGGTCTTTCGCTGAGGTTGGACCACAAAGACATCAGCTTGTGGATGCGCCTGATGACTTCGGCAAGACCTGAAAATCAGTTTTTTTCTAGGGGGGGTCAGTGGCTCAACCAACCCCGGACAATCGGCCACAAAAAAGAGAGGGGTATGCTGGCAATTTAATGAGAGTTCCTGCAGGTTCAAGCACGAATGCTCTGGCTGTGGAGTTGGACATTCGGCGTTGCAATGCTTCAAACAGGGAAAAAAACGATCATGTGAGTCTGAGAGTAAGGGGGAGAACGCCGGTGAAGGTGGAAAAGATGCCTCCTTTCCTCGATAGATACCTGGATAGGGGGGCAGCGCGATTGATGGCCTTGGGGTTTACGGAAGGTTTTAGGATACCGGCACAACTGGCCAATACTCCCCCGCCTTCACGTAACTTGCGGTCGACCTTACAACATGCAGAAGTAGTTTCGGAGAAACCACGAAAGGAAGTGGCGCTGGGTCGCATTAGTGGCCCCTTTTCTTCCTCGCCGCTTCCGGACTTGGTAGTGTCACCGTTAGGGGTAGTACCAAAGAAGGAACCTAATAAATTTAGGTTGATCCACCATTTATCGTTCCCAAAAGGGGGTTCGGTGAATGGGGAGCCATGGTGCAGGAGGTGACAGAGGGACAAGAAGAGCAGGAGCTGAGGTTGTTGGTGCTTTATTTTGTCTCGAGAAAATTAGAAGCAGGGGTGTCGGTGTCTAGTTTGGAGAAGAAGTTGGCAGGTTTGGCATTTGGTTTTAAAGTTCCAGGGGCTACCTGACGTCACAAAATATTTCTGGGTTAGACAAGCATTGAAGGGTTATCGCGAGGGAGGCTAAGTAGGGACTCTAAACGTCCAGTGTCATTTGAGCTTTTGGGCAGGATATTAACGCAGTTGGAGGTTACGTGTTTGTCAGATTACGAGGTAGCCCTCTTCAAAGCGGCGTTTGCACTGGCATTCTTCAGGGCTTTTAGGATCAGCGAGTTGGTTAGCCAGTCAAAGCCAAAAGGGGGACTAGGTGTGGCGGAAGTTAGCTGTGGTTCGGATAAGTTGTCCATATGGGTGCGCAGATCAAAAACAGACCAGCGGGGCAGGGGAAGGATGGTGCAGGTTTTTTCACTGCCCGGATCTCCTTTGTGCCCAATAGAATTGGTAAGGGGTTCTTAGAAATACACCCATTTGTAGAAGGTTCTTTACTTGTGCACCAAGATGGGGCTGCATTGTCACGTTTTCAGTTTAATGCAATCTTTCTGAAATGTTTAGGGTTTGGGGGATCAAAAGTTTTCGTCACATTCGTTCCGCATAGGGGCGGCTACCGAGGCAGTTAGGTGGGGATTGGATGAAATGGCGGTAAAAAGAATTGGGAGATGGGAATTGCTGAGGTTCGCTCACACTTGGTATAGGTTTAAAGTCAGGGTAGGAGTTTAAGTGGGGTATGTGGTACATTGATACTTGTTGATTGGGGATATTTACTGTGATGGGGGTGTTTCCCTTTCTTCACTTTCAGGAAGGATCCAGGGACTGGTCTGGATAGTAGGCCACTCCTATGTGTGTTGGGGGGGGGGGGGGCAGGAGAGGTGATGCAAGGCAAAAGGGAAGGCAATTGTGCATTTCTAGAAGGGAAGCCTGCATTAAATGGTTGGGGGTGCCTGGAATGCTCTGGGGTAGGGCAGTTCCTGAAGTGCACATATTTGCATGACTGGACAGACCGCCCAATGTACTAGTGTTACATGTGGGTGGTAATGACTTGGGGAGCAGGTTAATGTTGGACTTGGTGCATGACATTACGTTTGACTTCTGGCGGCTGCGCATTGTATTTCCAAAAATGCTAGTAGTGTGGTCTCACATTGTAGGGCGTACCACTTGGAGATTGGCCAGGTCCATGGAAGGGCCAGAAGGTGAACAGGGAGGTTAGTAGGTTTGTGGTCAGGAACCGGGGATTGGCAATTAGGCACCTGGAGCTGAAAGTGGACACCTGGCGGTACCTGCGAAGTGATGGTGTACACCTCAATGATGTGGGTACTGGTAAAAGACTTGTCCTACTGACTTTTTTACCATTTTCACACATTTTTTGTGAAATGGAAGGGGTACATTTGTACCCCCTTACCATTTTACACAGGGGGGGGGCCGGGATCTGGGGGTCCCCTTGTTAAAGGGGGCTTCCAGATTCTGATAAGCCCCCTGCCTGAAGACCCCCACAACCACCCACAACCACCGGGCAAGGGTTGTGGAGATGAGGCCCTTCTCCCCATCAACATGGGGACAAGGTGCTGTGCTCTCTCGTCCCCCCTCTTTTCCTGCGGCCTGCCAGGTTGCGTGCTCGGATAAGGGTATGGTATGTATTTTTGGGGGGACCCTACGGCATTTTATTTATTTTTTGGAGCGGGGTTCCCCTTAAAATCCATACTATACCTGAAGGGTCTGGTATGGATTTTGAGGGGGACCCCCATGCCATTTTCTTTTTACATTTTGGCACGGGGTTCCCCTTAATTTCCATAACAGACCTGAAGGGCCTTTTTTTATTTTGGTTCGGGGTTCCCCTGTGGGAATCCCATGCTGTTTTTATCAATGAACTTTTATGTGTATTGCCTGGGACCAACAATTCATTATAGCCGCGAGTACTTTTAAATTACCTTTTCTCCTTTAGAAATGTAATTTTGCTCTCGGTGTCATAAAAACCGTTATGCCAGGCAGCCTGGTGGCGCGCGCCGACGCGCGCTAGTGCGCGCGCTCCTGTGCGCGTTCCTGCAGGTGCGGGCTTGCGTGCGCGCGCGCAGTACTTTGAATACACCTGTGTGCGCTGTTGGCGCCAACCAGCCTACTTAATCAGGCAGCACCTGTTGGCCAGTGCTTCCTGATCTTCAGCTTTCCAGAGACCTTGTTCCTGTGTTTGTATCCTGCAATATCTTGTTTGATCCTGTGACCCGGCTTGCCCCTTTGGAATTCCTTGACCTCCGCCTGCCTGATGACCTCTGCCTGACTAACGATTCTTCTGCTTGTCCCTTTTGTACCTCGCCATCGTAACACCGTCAAACCCTGAAGGTATCTGGATTATCTTGCTTCCTATTGAGAGACTTGTGCCTGCTTCCTATTCCGCACCTCCCTCCATCTGTGTATCCCGCATACCTGCACTCCATCTTGTCCCCAGTGGGGCTTATACCCGGACTTACCACATCCTCTGGATATCCTGCATACACTTACTCACCTCACCCACCAGTGGAACCTCCACCTGTGTATTCCGCATACCTGCACCCCATCCTGTCTCCAGTGGACTCTCCTCACCAACACCCGGACACCCTGCACCAGGCTCTCATACCCTTCCTAACTCTCGTGCCTCCTGTACCCATCTCCAGGGGCCGAAAGTGGGATCCGTACGGGAGACCTCCCCTCTGCCCAAGTGGACTCACCAGTCAGGTACGTACAAGCGTGATAGTATCAGGCAGCCATGACTGAGTCCGGGCAGGGGGCCTCTCCCATGGAGGATATGTGCAGACACCTAGCGGGTCTATCCCAAGCTGTGAAGGGCCTACAGGAAAGCTACTCTCGATTGGAAGAACAAGTCCAAGCCATGTCTGCATCTTCTGTCCCCCAGGTGGCGTCTTCTGTTTATTTCGCTCTACAACCACGGACTTTCTCTTTGGAAGCTACAAAAGTGGGGTTCATCATCTCCCTTCTGACTGGTGAACCACAAACCTGGGCCCACCGTCTATTGGAGCAGAAGTCTGCGTCCCTGGACTCCCTGGACCGTTTCCTCACCGCAATGGCTCAGCTATATGAGGACCCTCAACCTGCTGCCACGGCTGAAACCGCATTACAATCCTTACAGCAAGGTCGCAGAACGGCCGAGGATTACGCCGTGGAATTCAAACGCTGGAGCTCTGATACAGAGTGGAATGATGCGGCACTGCGACACCAATTTCGCAGAGGACTATCAGATTCTCTAAAGGATGAGTTGGCTCGTGTTGGGATTCCTCAGTCCTTAGATGAACTCATTAATCTCTCAGTTCAAACTGACCGCCGTCTCAGGGAAAGACGGGCCGAAAGATCCTCTGGTCCTTCTCGCCCCTTCTGGATGCTTCCCAAAGTACCTGGTCCCTCCAACCCAGTCCCCTCAGCTTCATCTACCCCGGCTTCTGGGGCTCCTGAACCAATGCAAATCAGACTAATTCGGCCTTCCCTGACCCCAGAGGAAAAGATGCGCAGACGGGCCCATAATCTATGTTTGTATTGTGGGGAATCCGGACACTATGCAAGAATGTGCCCCAACAAGACACGTAAGTGGTTGTCTGCTTCTTCTTTATGTGCACCCGTCTTACTCCCAACCGGCACTCACCTGGCTCTCACTATTGTTTTGCAGCTCTCCGGTCGGAGCATTCCAGTATCAGTCATCATTGACTCAGGAGCATGCAGCTGCTTCATTGACCAAGTTTTTGTAACCAACCATGGCATCCCTCTTCAACCCAAAGTACGGGGCCTTGCGGTCCACCTGGCGGATGGTTCCACACTTAGTTCCGGCCCAGTCACCCAGGAAACGGAACCCCTACTGACCACCATAGGATCTCAACATCAGGAGCTCTTACGGTTGGATGTCATACCTTCACCTCTCTTCCCGATAATTTTAGGAATGCCTTGGTTGCGTGCTCACAACCCCAGTATCAACTGGGCTACAGGTGAAGTTCAGTTTCCTTCCAGTTATTGCCGTCAGAACTGTCACTATGGAAGACCCGACCAACCGGCTTCACTTCTATGCCTGGATACTGACTCAGAACTCTACCAGTCCATCCCTGAACCTTACCGGGACTTTGCAGATGTGTTCAGCAAAAAGGGGGCAGAGACACTTCCGCCACACAGGCCTTATGATTGTCCCATAGAACTTCTACCCGGAACAGAAGTTCCCTTCGGAAGAATCTACCCACTTACGGAACAGGAATTGGGCACTCTAAAGGATTACATAGACGAGAATCTGGCAAAAGGGCTCATTCGCCCTTCCACATCCCCGGCCGGTGCAGGTATCTTCTTCGTCGAAAAAAAAGATCATTCTCTTCGCCCCTGCATTGATTATCGTGAATTAAACAAGATCACCATCAAAAACAGATACCCCCTTCCATTGGTACCAGAACTTTTTCAAAGGCTAGGTACAGCCAAAATCCTCACAAAACTGGATCTTCGGGGGGCTTACAACCTGATCCGCATTCGAAAAGGGGACGAGTGGAAAACGGCCTTCCGTACTCGGTTTGGGCACTACGAGTATCTCGTCATGCCATTTGGGTTATGCAATGCCCCAGCAACTTTCCAGCACTTCGTTAATAACATCTTCCATGATTATCTGGATTTGTATGTCATTGTTTACTTAGACGATATTCTAATTTTTTCTTCCTCCTTGGCCGACCACCGCAGACATGTCCGAAACGTCCTTACCCGTCTAAGACAACATGGACTGTATGCTAAATTTGAAAAATGTAACTTCGAGATCCAGAGTGTACAATTCTTGGGACTAATCATATCAGCAGAAGGAATCAAAATGGATCCCGAAAAAGTATCCGCCATCTTGGATTGGCCAGCACCCATAGACAGAAAGGGAGTACAACGTTTTATTGGCTTTGCTAATTTCTACAGAAAATGTATTAAAGGATTCTCTTCTATTATTTCACCCATCACTGAACTTACCCGACAAGGAATTCGGTTTCATTGGAGCCCCAAAGCACAACTGGCCTTTGAGAAACTTAAAGAACTTTTTACTTCTGCTTCTATTCTCAAACATCCGAACCCCGCCTTGCCCTTTGTTTTAGAGGTCGATGCCTCAGAGATTGCAGTGGGAGCGGTGCTATCTCAGCGACAGGGTGCCAAGGCTCTCCTTTTTCCAGTAGGCTTCTTCTCCCGCAAGCTAACCTCTCCGGAACGAAACTACGATGTGGGCGATAGGGAACTTCTCGCCATCAAAGTAGCCTTGGAGGAGTGGCGCTACCTATTGGAGGGGGCTGCACATCCTGTTCTGGTGTACACCGACCACAAAAACTTGGAGTACCTGAGAACAGCTAAAAGACTAAGACCACGACAAGCCAGGTGGGCTTTATTCTTCTCACGTTTCCAACTCCACATAACGGCCAGGCTCCAAAAACATTAAACCAGATGCTCTTTCTCGGATGTTTTTGGATATCGAACACGACATTCCCTCCGATACCATTCTACCCGCCGGGAATTTCCTACTCTTACAAGAGGACCTCATGTCTCGGATCAAACAAGCCTCCATTGGGATGCCTCCCTTGGATGGAGTCTCCAGTAAGGACGGAGTGTTTTGGCATGAAGGCAAGATTGTGGTTCCAGAAAAATTGAGGTTACATGTATTAGAGTTATGCCATGACCACAAGCTGGCCGGGCACTTTGGTATCTCCAAAACAACCGACCTACTACTACGTACCTTCTGGTGGCCCCATCTGACCAAAGATTGTAAGAAATATGTCGAATCATGCTGTGTCTGTGCCCGAAATAAGACTAGCCGAACAAGAGCCTGGGGTCTATTAAAACCTTTACCAGTCCCAGAAAGACCGTGGAGTATGGTTTCAATAGACTTTATTGTCGAACTCCCACCTTCAGAAGGTTTTTCCTCTATCTTTGTCATAGTGGACAGACTGTCAAAAATGGCGCATTTTCTGCCCATGAAGGGCACCCCTTCAGCTTTAGAAACAGCACAAACATTCATTAAAGAAGTGGTAAGGTTACATGGAGTTCCAGAAAATATAGTTTCGGATCGTGGTGTCCAGTTCACCTCCAGATTCTGGAAGGCTCTTTGTCGATCTCTGGAAATCGAGCTGGCATTCTCATCTGCGTACCATCCACAGACAAACGGTCAGACTGAGAGAACCAATCAGACATTAGAGCAATATCTACGCTGTTTTTCTACCTTTTCCCAAAATGATTGGGCCTCCTTGCTCCCCATTGCTGAATTCTCATATAATAACTCTCTGCACTCAAGTATTAACCAAACACCGTTCTTCGCCAATTATGGGTATCACCCATCCTTTTTACCCAGGCCAATTCCAGAATGCTCCATACCCGCAGTTTCGGAAACTCTAGACTTCTTCTCCACTAACAACAAGTTACTACAGGAGACCATGACTAAGGCACAGGGGAATTACAAAAGAATCTTTGATGGAAAGAAGCGTGGAGAACTCATCCTGGAACCCGGTGATCAGGTCTGGTTGTCCACCATAAATTTGAAGATGGCCTGCCCCTCCAGAAAATTAGGTCCTAAATTCTTGGGTCCTTTTCCCATGAAAAGAAAAATCAATAATGTCGCCTACGAATTGGATTTACCTACTTTACTAAGAATACATCCAGTCTTCCATGTTTCTCTTTTAAAACCAGTGACTCCAAATCCTTTTGCGGGCCGCAGGGTCGGTCCCCCCAAACCTATTATTGTCAGTGACGAAGAGGAATTCGAGGTGGAAGCAATTCTGGATTGTAGAAAACGGCGTAATCAGATCCAGTTTCTCATCAAATGGAAGGGATACGGGCCTGAAGATAATTCATGGGAACCTGAAGACAACCTGCATGCGGGTGAGTTGTTGCGAACCTTCAAAAACGCACATGCCTCTAAGTTAGCTCATCTGGGCATCTGGAGGCTGCCTTTAAGGAGGGGGCACTGTCATAAAAAACGTTATGCCAGGCAGCCTGGTGGCGCGCGCCGACGCGCTCCTGTGCGCGCGCTCCTGTGCGCGTTCCTGCAGGTGCGGGCTTGCGTGCGCGCGCGTGCACGCGTCCGGGCACGCGCGCGCAGTACTTTGAATACACCTGTGTGCGCTGTTGGCGCCAACCAGCCTACTTAATCAAGCAGCACCTGTTGGCCAGTGCTGCCTGATCTTCAGCTTTCCAGAGACCTTGTTCCTGTGTTTGTATCCTGCAATATCTTGTTTGATCCTGTGACCCGGCTTGCCCCTTTGGAATTCCTTGACCTCCGCCTGCCTGATGACCTCTGCCTGACTAACGATTCTTCTGCTTGTCCCTTTTGTACCTCGCCATCGGAACACGTCAAACCCTGAAGGTATCTGGATTATCTTGCTTCCTATTGAGAGACTTGTGCCTGCTTCCTATTCCGCACCTCCCTCCATCTGTGTATACCCGGACTTACCACATCCTCTGGATATCCTGCATACCCTTACTCACCTCACCCACCAGTGGAACCTCCACCTGTGTATTCCGCATACCTGCACCCCATCCTGTCTCCAGTGGACTCTCCTCACCAACACCCGGACACCCTGCACCAGGCTCTCATACCCTTCCTAACTCTCGTGCCTCCTGTACCCATCTCCAGGGGCCGAAAGTGGGATCCGTACGGGAGACCTCCCCTCTGCCCAAGTGGACTCACCAGTCAGGTACGTACAAGCGTGATACTCGGACTGTTCTAAACATGGGAAACATGTGCCACTTTACAGGCATACTATAGACACCCCCCAGGTACGAAATTTAAAGAAATATTACACTTTTATTGTTTCATTTTAAGCATTATTAAAATCACTGCTCCTGAAAAAACGGCTGTTTTTAAAACATTTTTTGCATTGATACATGTCCCCTGGGGCAGGACCCAGGTCCCCAAACACTTTTTATGACAATACCATGCATATAAGCCTTTAAAATTAGCACTTTTGATTTCTCCCATCGACTTTTAAAGGGTGTTCCGCGCTTTCGAATTTGCCGCGAACACACTAAATTGTTCGCTATTCGGTGAACAGGCGAACACCTGATGTTCGAGTTGAGCTTACATTCGACTCGAACATCGGGACCATCCCTAACTGGGATTATGCTATAGGCCCCCTAACCTGAGGGAGGAGGGGGAGACGGATCTCCTATCACAAGTTGGATTAGCAGCAAGATGGGAAGTGTTATCATAATGGGGGATTTTAATTATCCAGACATAGACTGGGCGGAGGGAAGCACGCCTTCGTCTAAGGCTTGCCAGTTCCTAAATGTTTTGCAGGACAATTTCATGATTCAGATGGTAGACGCACCAACTGTTAATAAAGCATTACTGGATTTATTGATCACAGATAATACAGACCTAATCACAGATGTTAAAATACAGGGGAATTTAGGAAACGGTGATCACAGGTCAATTGGCTTCAGTATAAATCACACAAATAGGAAACATAAGGGGAATACCAAGACATTAAATTTCAAAAGAGCCAACTTCCCTAAACTACAAACCTTGTTAGAAGTAATCAATTGGGATAAAATCTTAAGAACAAAGAATACGCAGTTGAGAAGGGTTTGCTTTAAGAGCATATTAACCGCTTCCCGACCGCCTCCTGCACATATACGTCGGCAGAATGGCACGGCTAGGCAAAAGCACGTACAGGTACGTTGCCCTTTAACCGCTTCCCGACCGCCCACTGCATATATACGTCAGCAGAATGGCACGGGCAGGCAAAACCACGTACCTGTACGTGGCCCTTTAAATGCCTGCCCGTGGGTCGTGCACGCGCCGCCAGCGGCGCACTCGCAACCCGGTCGGGAGCTCCGTGACCCCGGCCGCGGGAACAGCGGACCCGATCACTGCCGATCGGGTTACGGAGCTGAGGAACGGGGAGAGGTTTGTGTAAACAAACCTCTCCCCGCGCTTCCTACTCTGCCTGTCATTGATCGGCTGTTCCCTGTCATCGGGAAAGCCGATCAATGACGTCAGACGTCAGCCCCGCCCCCTAATGTTAAAAAAAACACACACGTCACAGCCCATAACCCCTCCCCTCCTCCTAGTGGTTAACTCTTTCACTGCATGTGTCACAAAAAAAATCGCTGATCGCCGCTATTACTAGTAAAAAAAAAAATATTAATAAAAATGCTATAAAACTATCCCCTATTTTGTAAACGCTATAACTTTTGCGCAAACCAATCAATAATCGTTAATTGCAATTTTTTTTACCAAAAATATGTAGAAGAATACGTATCGGCCTAAACTGAGGAAAACATTTTTTTTTATATATTTTTTGGGGATATTTATTATAGCAAAAAGCAAAAAATATTGCATTTTTTCAATTTTTTTTCAAAAACTTTTATAGCGCAAAAAATAAAAACCGCAGGGGCGATCAAATACCACCAAAAGAAAGCTCTATTTGTGGGAAAAAAAGGACGCCAATTTTGTTTGGGAGCCACATCGCACGACCGTGCAATTGTCAGTTAAAGCGACGCAAAAAGGGGCCAGGTCCTTTGGCTGCCAATTGGTCCGGGGCTGAAGTGGTTAAATAAGGGCATTAGCCAATGCATCCCATTGGGTAATACATTTTAAAGAACGAACACATGTCCTGGATGGCTTAACTCCAATGTAAAAATGCATATAAAAGCAAAGGAGAAGGCCTTCAAAAAATACAAGGTTGAGGGATCAGCATTCAGACTTTATAGTCTGCAACAAGAAATGTAAGGGTGCAATTAGGGTGGCTAAGATAGAACATGAAAGACATATAGGAGGAGAACAAAACAAAACCCAAGAAAATCTTTAAGTATGTAAACAGTAAAAAAGGGAGGAAAGACCATATTGGCCCCATAAAGAATGAGAAAGGACATATGGTTACAAAGGATGGGGAGATGGCCTAGGTATTTAATCTATTCTTCTCCTCAGTCTTCACAAGGGAATCAGGGGGCTTCAGTTACCAAAACTGCAGTGTTTATCCTTGACACATCACAGGAAGCACCTCGATGGTTAACAGAGGACAGAATTAAAATTAGACTTTGGAAACCTAACATTAATAAATCACCGGGACCAGATGGCTTGCATCCGAGGGTGCTTAGGAAACTCAGTCAAGTAATTGCCAGACCATTGTTCCTAATTCTTACTGATAGTCTACTGACTGGAATGGTGCCAATGTTGCACCAATAGTTAAAAAGGGCCCAACATACCTCCCTGGGAATTACAGACCAGTTAGCCTAACATCAATAGTATGCAAGCTCTTGGAGGGGATGATAAGGGACTAGATACAAGATTTTAGTAACGAAAACGGTATCATTAGCAGTAATCAGCATGGATTCATGAAGAATCGTTCCTGCCAAACCAATCTATTAAACTTCTATGAGGAGGTGAGTTGCCATCTAGATAAAGGAAGGTCTGTAGATGTGGTGTATCTGAATTTTGCAAAAGCATTTCACACATTTTCCCATAAACATTTACAGTACAAAATAAGGTCTGTTGTCATGGACCATAGGGTTAGTACATGGATTGAAAACTGGCTACAAGGGCGAGTTTAGAGGGTGGTGATAAATGGGGAGTACTCAGAATGGTCAGAGGTTGGTAGTGAGGTCCCCCAGGGTTCTGTGCTGGGACCAACCCTTTTTTTTTTGTTCATAAACGACCTGGAGGATGGTGTAAACAGTTCAATCTCTGTATTTGCAGATGATACTAAGCTAAGCAGGGCAATAACTTCTCCACAGTAGGGATGAGCCGAACACCCCCGGGTTCGGTTCGAACCAGAACCTTCGAACGGACCGAAAGTTTGCGCGAATTTTCGAACCCTATACGTTATAATGGACGCGAACGTTCAAAATCAAAAGTGCTAATTACAACGGCCAATATGCATGTTAATGTCATAAAACAGGTTTGGGGACCCGGGTCCTGCCCCAGGGAACATATATCAATGCAAAAAGAACTTTTAAAAACTAACGTTTTTTCGGGAGCAGTCATTTTAATGATGCATAAAGTGAAAAAAAAAAAAGTGAAATTTTCCTTTAAATATGGTACCTGGGGGGTGTCTAAAGTATGCCTGTGAAGTGGCATGTGTTTCCCGTGTTTAGAACTATCCTTGCACAAAATGACATTTGTAAAGGAAAAAAAGAAGCCATTTAAAACCACTTGCGGCTTTAATGTCATGTCTTGTCCTGGCCGCCATATGGCTGAAATTCCTTGAGAAAAATGGCATGGCTACCCCATCACCCCCCCCCCCCCCCCACCCCAGCCCCTTTGGGTCTTGTATGGATATTAAGGGGGACCCCGCACCCAAAATAAAACCCTATACCTACAACCCTATATACTCTGAACAGCAGTATATAGGCGGTGCAAACAAGAGACGGACTGTAGGTTTGTTCTCAAGTAGAATCTGAACAGGTACATTATGAAGTGTAGCTCCATCCCAAAAAAATCTATTTTTAAGCTTTTTGGAGAACATAGGGAGGGGTTATCACCCCTGTAACATTTGCTGTCTTTGCACATCTGTTCAGAACATGTCACCTCACTTTCTGTCCCAATGACAAATGTTTTTGGAAAAGTGGGGTTTTAATTGAAACAAGGATTGGTGATAAAGTATCAGTAGAGAGGAGATGCCTTTTTCCCAAATTAAATCTAACAGGATAGAATTTCCCTTCCTAGGGGTAGATTTCCTCTCACTTCCTGTTTTCTCTTTCCATTTGCAAGTAGGAGTCGTTTGTAAGTTGGATGTTTGAAAGTAGGGGCCTGGCGTATATACTCTGCAGAAATGTTCCCTATTAGATGTTGGTGTAGCCACAAGACTGGTGGGCACAGGAATGGGCCCTGCTTTGAGTTAATAGATCAAGATTTGTACTTGCATGCACCTGTTGAACCGGGCAGAAAAATTGGGCCTTTGGCGGTGGTGGTGGTGGTGGACGGTGTTGCCACAAGACTGTAAGCTCTCACAGTTACTCTTGGTGGGCGCAGGAATGGGCCCTGCTGTGAGTTATTAGATCAAGATTTGTAATTGCATGAACCTGTTGAACAGGGCAGAAAAATTGGGCCTTTGGCGGTGGTGGTGGTGGTGGTGGACGGTGTTGCCACAAGACTGTAAGCTCTCACAGTTACTGTTGGTGGGCGCAGGAATGGGCCCTGCTGTGAGTTATTAGATCAAGATTTGTAATTGCAAGCACCTGATGAACAGGGCAGAAAAATTGGGCCTTTGGCGGTGGTGGTGGACGGTGTTGCCACAAGACTGTAGGCCCTCATAGTTACTCTTGGTGGGCGCAGGAATGGGCCCTGCTGTGAACTATTAGATCAAGATTTGTAATTACACGCCCCTGTTAAACAGGGGCTGAAAAATTGTGCCTTAGGCACTGGTGCTGGTGCCACAACACTGCAACCCCTCACAGATACTGTACTTGGAGCACAGCAGTCACACGTGTTGCGAAGCATTTTTTTAAAAAATTGTAATTACACGCCCCTGTTAAACAGGGGCTGAAAAATTGTGCCTTAGGCACTGGTGCTGGTGCCACAACACTGCAACCCCTCACAGATACTGTACTTGGAGCACAGCAGTCACACGTGTTGCGAAGCATTTTTTTTTAAAATTGTACTTACACGCCCCTGTTAAACAGGGGCTGAAAAATTGTGCCTTAGGCACTGGTGCTGGTGCCACAACACTGCAACCCCTCACAGATACTGTACTTGGAGCACAGCAGTCACACGTGTTGCAAAGCATTTTTTTTAAAAAATTGTAAGTACACGCCCCTGTTAAACAGGGGCTGAAAAATTGTGCCTTAGGCACTGGTGCTGGTGCCACAACACTGCAACCCCTCACAGATACTGTACTTGGAGCACAGCAGTCACACGTGTTGCGAAGCATTTTTTTTAAAAATTGTAAGTACACGCCCCTGTTACACAGGGGCTGAAAAATTGTGCCTTAGGCACTGGTGTGGTGGCATGGATCATTGAGGAGGAGGAAGAGGATAGTCAGTGAACATAAGAGGACAGTCACTCAGCATCAGCATAGGCAGTCTTGAAGGGATGTGACATTATAAATTATTCCGTTATATCCACTTCAGGTGCCTGGTAGCTGGTGGTGATCCAAGACTGATTCATTTTGATGAAGGTCAGTCGATCAACCGAGTCGGTGGACAGGCGCATCCTATGATCGGTGACAAATCCTCCAGCAGCACTGAATGTGCGTTCGGAAAGAACGCTGGAGGCAGGACAGGCCAGTAGCTCAATTGCATACTGTGCAAGCTCTGGCCAGTGATCCATCCTCAGGACCCAGTAAGCCAGAGGATTTTCGGTGGGAAAGGTGTCCAAGTCTGACCTTGCCCCAAGGTATTCCTGCACCATGTATATCAGACGCTGGCGATGGTTGCTGGAACCGATCATACCTTGGGGCTGCGGACTAAAAAATTGTCTGAACGCATCGGTCAGACGTCCACCTTCCCCACCGCTCCTTCTGCTACTGACCGAAGCCTCAGCAACTCGTCGCCCAGGACCAGGAGTTTGTAACCTCCCAGTTTCTGGGAACGCGTTGCACAGACCTTTCTGCAAGGCCTCCCTGAGATGTCTCATCCTCTGCTCCCTCTGCGACGGCAAGATAAGGTCCGCAACCTTACCCTTGTACCGTGGATCAAGGAGAGAGGCCAGGCAGTAATGGTCCCTCTCCTTGATCCGAAGAACACGAGGATCCTTCCGCAGGCTTTGCAGGATCAGGGAGGCCATGCAGCGTAGGTTAGCTGAGGCATTCGGTCCGGAGTCTTCTGGGTCACTGAGGATGACATGATCGCCAGCCACCTCCTCCCAGCCACGTACAAGTCCACTGGTTTGTTGGGACTGTACATCATCCCTAAAAGACTGCTGCTGCTGATGCTGAGTGCCAGGCTCCACCTCCATGCTCACACAATCCTCCTCCTCCTCCTCCTCCTCATCCTCATCCTCTTCCTGTGTGATGGGTGGGACAGAAGGAACACTGTCCGGATAAAGGGGGCCTTGAGAGGCAAGGAAGTCCTCCTCTTCCTGCCTCTGTTCTGCCTCAAGTGCCCTGTCCATTATCCCACGCAGCGTATGCTCCAACAGGTGGACAAGAGGTACAGTGTCACTGATGCATGCACTGTCACTGCTCACCATCCTCGTGGCCTCCTCAAATGGTGAGAGGACAGTGCATGCATCCCTGATCATGCTCCACTGACGTGGGGAAAAAAACCAAGCTCCCCTGACCCTGTCCTGGTGCCGTAGTCGCAAAGGTACTCATTAAAGGCCCTCTGCTGCGTGTGCAGTCGCTGCAGCATGGTCAACGTTGAGTTCCACCTGGTGGGCATGTCACATATTAGGCGGTTCTTGGGCAGGTTCAGCTCCTTTTGCAGCTCAGTCAGCCGAGCACTGGCATTATAAGATCGGCGGAAATGCACACAGACTTTCCTGGCCTGCCTCAGGACATCCTGTAAGCCTGGGAACCTGCCCAAGAACCGCTGCACCACCAGGTTGAGGACCTGAGCCATACAGGGCACATGGGTGAGCTGCCCCTGTCGCAGGGCGGAGAGGAGGTTGGTGCCATTGTCAGAAACGACCATTCCTGGCTTAAGCTGACGTGGCGTCAACCACCTCTCGGCCTGCCCCTGCAGAGCTGCCAGAACCTCTGGCCCAGTGTGGCTCCTGTCCCCCAAACACACCAGCGCAAGCACGGCATGGCATCTTTTTGCCTGCGTACTTGCGTAGCCCCTTGTACGCCTACGGAGCACCGCTGGTTCCGAGGACAGAGCACTGGAGGAAGAAGAAGAGGAGGGGGTGGAGGAGAGAGGTGTGTCAAAACCAGTAGCAGTAGTAGCGTTTTGGAGGCGTGGTGGCGGAACAACCTCCAACACTACTGCACCTTGTCCTGCATCCCTCCCAGCTGCCAATAGAGTGACCCAATGGGCCGTGAAAGAAAGGTCACGTCCCTGTCCATGCCTGCTGGACCATGAGTCAGCGGTAATATGCACCTTACCGCTGACCGCCCTGTCCAGCGAGGCATGGACATTGCCTTCCACATGCCGGTAGAGAGACGGAATCGCCTTCCGTGAGAAAAAGTGGCGTTTGGGAACCTGCCACTGAGGAACCGCACATTGAACAAACTCACGGAAGGGGGCCGAGTCTACCAACTGAAAAGGCAGCAGTTGAAGTGCTAGCAATTTAGTCAAGCTAGCATTCAACCGCTGGGCATGTGGATGGCTGGGAGTGTACTTCTTTCGACGGTCCAGCAGCTGGGGCAGGGAAATTTGCCTGCTACAATCGGACGTCGGTGTACTGCAAGTACTTGGTTGTGACACACCTAATTCTACACCTTCAGTCCTCTCACAGCAGCTTTCAGAGAGGACTGAAGGTGTAGTGGGGATGGAGATCCCAGCTGATGAGGAGCAAGGAGATGTCCGCTTAGTTCTTTGGTGTGGGTCTTTTATGTGTGCCTGCCAACGAGCTGCATGGCAGGTCGACATATGTCTGCTCATGCTTGTGGTGCCCAAGCGGCTGATGTTTTGGCCACGCGAGATACGCTTGAGACCAATATTGCAAATAGCAGTGGTGCAATCTGATGCACTCGTCTCAAAAAAGGCCCACACCAAAGAACTTTTCTGATAACGTGCAGAGGCAGCGCCCTGCACAGGCGGAGCTCTGCGGTGTTGTACAGTTGCTGTGCTGGCCTCTACCTGGCCTCCAGGGGGCATCCTGCCTCGTTGGACATGTGACGCCGCATCCTCCTCCTCCTCGTCCTCCTCCTCATCCTCTCTCCCTTCAGGCACCCACGTGGAATCAGTGACCTCATCATCCCCTCCCTCTTCACCACTAGAGCAAACCTGGCAGTAAGCTGCAGCTGGTGGAACAGTACTGCCAGATTGCTGTCCTTCAGCATCCCCTCTCTCTGCGCGCACACTACTGACTTCCTCAAGCTGGGTATCATCATCCGAGCCTTCGAATCGTTGGGCATCCTCCTGGAGCATGTACCCAACACTGTGCTCAAAGAGTTCGGGGGACTCCTCAGGAGGACATGGTGGGTCTAGGGAAGGGGTGGATGATGATGCCATTGAGTACGCGTTGGCAGCTGCTCTGCCAGTACCCTGAGCCTGGGTGAGAGAGGATGAGGAGGATGAGGAGGGCTTGGTCATCCATTCTACCAAGCCTTCAGCATGATGCGGCTCCACATGTCCAGCTGCCGAAAACAAAGACGCGCGTGTCCCATGGCCACGTGCTGATGACGATGCACGACCACGGCCACGGCCACGTCCACTAGAAACAGAGCCTGCCTGCCCTGTGTTCTTGGCTCTGCATGCTCTGCCTCCCCTTGGCGGTCTTCCAGCCATTGTAGTCGGTAGTCCTGTGGGTGCTGCTGAGAAGAAAATATAGGAGCTCTGTGTGATGCCACTAACACACTAGAAGTCCTATAGGTGCTTCTGCAAAGAAAATATAGGAGCTCTGTGTGATGCCACTAACACACTAGAAGTCCTGTGGGTGCTGCTGAGAAGAAAATATAGGAGCTCTGTGTGATGCCACTAACACACTAGAAGTCCTATGGGTGCTTCTGCAAAGAAAATATAGGAGCTCTGTGTGATGGGACTAACACACTACAAGTCCTATAGGTGCTTCTGGGAACAAAATATAGGAGCTCTGTGTGATGGGACTAACACACTTTAAGTCCTATAGGTGCTTCTGGGAAGAAAATATAGCTCTGTGTGATGGGACTAACACACTTCAAGTCCTATAGGTGCTTCTGGGAATAAAATATAGGTCTGTGTGATGATGGGACTAACACACTACAAGTCCTATAGGTGCTTCTGGGAAGAAAATATAGCTCTGTGTGATGGGACTAACACACTTCAAGTCCTATAGGTGCTTCTGGGAACAAAATATAGGATCTCTGTGTGATGGGACTAACACACTTCAAGTCCTATAGGTGCTTCTGGGAACAAAATATAGGTCTGTGTGATGGGACTAACACACTTCAAGTCCTATAGGTGCTTCTGGGAACAAAATATAGGATCTCTGTGTGATGGGACTAACACACTACAAGTCCTATAGGTGCTTCTGGGAAGAAAATATAGCTCTGTGTGATGGGACTAACACACTTCAAGTCCTATAGGTGCTTCTGGGAACAAAGTATAGGATCTCTGTGTGATGGGACTAACACACTTCAAGTCCTATAGGTGCTTCTGGGAAGAAAATATAGGTCTGTGTGATGGGACTAACACACTTCAAGTCCTATAGGTGCTTCTGGGAACAAAATATAGGATCTCTGTGTGATGGGACTAACACACTACAAGTCCTATGGGTGCTTCTGGGAAGAAAATATAGCTCTGTGTGATGGGACTAACACACTTCAAGTCCTATAGGTGCTTCTGGGAACAAAATATAGGATCTCTGTGTGATGGGACTAACACACTTCAAGTCCTATATGTGCTTCTGGGAAGAAAATATAGGTCTGTGTGATGGGACTAACACACTTCAAGTCCTATAGGTGCTTCTGGGAACAAAATATAGGATCTCTGTGTGATGGGACTAACACACTACAAGTCCTATGGGTGCTTCTGGGAAGAAAATATAGGTCTGTGTGATGGGACTAACACACTTCAAGTCCTATAGGTGCTTCTGGGAACAAAATATAGGATCTCTGTGTGATGGGACTAACACACTACAAGTCCTATAGGTGCTCCTGGGAAGAAAATATAGGTCTGTGTGATGGGACTAACACACTTCAAGTCCTATAGGTGCTTCTGGGAACAAAATATAGGATCTCTGTGTGATGGGACTAACACACTTCAAGTCCTATAGGTGCTTCTGGGAAGAAAATATAGCTCTGTGTGATGGGACTAACACACTTCAAGTCCTATAGGTGCTTCTGGGAACAAAATATAGGATCTCTGTGTGATGGGACTAACACACTACAAGTCCTATGGGTGCTTCTGGGAAGAAAATATAGGTCTGTGTGATGGGACTAACACACTTCAAGTCCTATAGGTGCTTCTGGGAACAAAATATAGGATCTCTGTGTGATGGGACTAACACACTTCAAGTCCTATAGGTGCTTCTGGGAAGAAAATATAGGTCTGTGTGATGGGACTAACACACTTCAAGTCCTATAGGTGCTTCTGGGAACAAAATATAGGATCTCTGTGTGATGGGACTAACACACTACAAGTCCTATGGGTGCTTCTGGGAAGAAAATATAGGTCTGTGTGATGGGACTAACACACTTCAAGTCCTATAGGTGCTTCTGGGAACAAAATATAGGATCTCTGTGTGATGGGACTAACACACTACAAGTCCTATGGGTGCTTCTGGGAAGAAAATATAGGTCTGTGTGATGGGACTAACACACTTCAAGTCCTATAGGTGCTTCTGGGAACAAAATAAAGGATCTCTGTGTGATGGGACTAACACACTTCAAGTCCTATAGGTGCTTCTGGGAAGAAAATATAGCTCTGTGTGATGGGACTAACACACTTCAAGTCCTATAGGTGCTTCTGGGAACAAAATATAGGATCTCTGTGTGATGGGACTAACACACTACAAGTCCTATGGGTGCTTCTGGGAAGAAAATATAGGTCTGTGTGATGGGACTAACACACTTCAAGTCCTATAGGTGCTTCTGGGAACAAAATATAGGATCTCTGTGTGATGGGACTAACACACTACAAGTCCTATGGGTGCTTCTGGGAAGAAAATATAGGTCTGTGTGATGGGACTAACACACTTCAAGTCCTATAGGTGCTTCTGGGAACAAAATATAGGATCTCTGTGTGATGGGACTAACACACTACAAGTCCTATAGGTGCTTCTGGGAAGAAAATATAGCTCTGTGTGATGGGACTAACACACTTCAAGTCCTATAGGTGCTTCTGGGAACAAAATATAGGATCTCTGTGTGATGGGACTAACACACTTCAAGTCCTATAGGTGCTTCTGGGAACAAAATATAGGAGCTCTGTTTGCTGCCAGTGCCTGCCACGAACACACTACAAGTCCTATAGGTGCTTCTGGGAACAAAATATAGGAGCTCTGTTTGCTGCCAGTGCCTACCACGAACACACTACAAGCCCTATGGGTGCTTTTGGGGTGCAGTGCTGTACTAACAGCACTGCAGTTGGTACTACTGAAATACTGTACTAACAGTAAGACATGCACCAGACTAACCCCCAGCAGCAGCTAAAAACACACTAACCAGCAGCAGCAATGGACGATCAATGACAGGTAGCAATGGTTTAGCAAAGTAGAGCAAATCTTTCTAAATGAATCTTTCTAAATGAATCTTTCTAAATGAATCTTTCTAAATGAATCTAGCAGAGTGACACAGAATGAGCCTGCACTCTCCTAAAGCCGGAACGCATGTGACCGGCGCCGACGGCGTGGCGGCCTTTTAAATGAGGGGGCGTGTACTAAAGCCCCTGAGCTGTAATTGGCTACAGGCGTCCTGCCTGTAGCCAATTATGGCTCTCCGAGTTTCCGGCGCTGTGATTGGCCAAGCATGCGGGGTCACAGTGCATGCTTGGCCAATCATCAGCCAGCAATGCACTGCGCCGGCCGCGCCGCCCGCCGCGCCGGCCGCAATGCATTGCGGGGCCGCTCGCATCACACGAATGTGATGCGAGCGGCCAAAATAGTTCTGGGCTCGCCGAGCGAGCAAACACCCGGTGCTCGATGCGAACATGGGTTCGCATCGAGCACCGGGCCCATCCTTACTCCACAGGATGTGGAAACCTTGCAAAAAGATCTGAACAAATTAATGGGGTGGGCAACTACATGGCAAATGAGGTTTAATGTAGAAAAATGTAAAATAATGCATTTGGGTGGCAAAAATATGAATGCAATCTATACACTGGAAGGAGAACCTCTGGGGGAATCTAGAATGGAAAAGGACCAGGGGGTCCTAGTAGATGATGGGCTCAGCAATGGCATGCAATGCCAAGCTGCTGCTAACAAAGCAAACAGAATATTGGCATTCATTAAAAAGGAGATCAACTCCAGAGATAAAGCCATAATTCTCCTGCTCTACAAGACTTTGGTCCGGCCGCACCTAGAGTATGCTGTCCAGTTCTGGGCACCAGTCCTCAGGAAGGATGTACTGGAAATGAAGTTCAACTAAGCTAATAAAGGGTCTGAAGGATATTAGTTAAGAGGAAATGTTGCGAGCACTGAACTCATTCTCTCTGGAGAAGAGACGCTTGAGAGGGGATAGGATTTCAATTTATAAATACCATACTGGTGACTCCACAATAGTGATAAAACTTTTTTGCAGAAGAGAATTTAACAAGACACTTATTAAAATTAGAAGAAAAGAGGTTTAACCTTAAACTATGTAGAGGGTTCTTTACTGTAAGAGCGGCAAGGATGTGGAATTCCCTTCCACAGGGGGTGGTCTCAGCAGGGAGCATTGGTAGTTTCAAAAAACGATTAAACACCTGAACGACCGCAAAAAGTACAGGGATATACAATGTAATACTGACATATAATCACACACAAAGGTTGGACTTGATGGACTTGTGTCTTTTTTCAACCTCACCTACTATGTGGTCCCTGTGTTGACGCGCGTAGGGGAGGGGGCGAGGACAGTGGAGGCACCCGTAGCCTTATGAGGAGTGAGGAGTTTACGGGCAGTTAGCATTTGTGCAACTCTTTGGGGACATTACACACTGACTGTTTGATGTAGCCTGTTGTGCTGGAAGCACCAGGAATATGTGAGTACCTCACTTTTACAAATAAAGTACAGGGGGTCCCTGACTTACGAACGCCCGACCTACGAACAACCCCTACTTACGAACGGGGCGCTGCGGGGACCCTCCGCCATTTTTCGCAGTTTTTCGGAAATGTCCGTAATTTGCCGCGCATGCGCAGAACGGCATTAGACGGAACATCGGAAATGTCTGTATTTGTAGGTCTGCGCATGCGCGGCCGACTTACGAACATTTCCGACTTCCGTACAGGCGGGCAGTCCCTAACGAGTTCGTAACTCGGGGACCCCCTGTATATGTTTTAAACGGTATAAGCACTATTGGAGCTTGTTTTCATCTACAGTGGTGTGAAAAAGTGTTTGCCCCCTTCCTCATTTCCTGTTCCTTTGCATGTTTGTCACACTTAAGTGTTTCGGAACATCAAACCAATTTAAACAATAGTCAAGGACAACACAAGTTAACACAAAATGCAATTTGTAAATGAAGGTGTTTATTATTAAAGGTGAAAAAAAATCCAAACCATCATGGCCCTATGTGAAAAAGTGATTGCCCCCCTTGTTAAAACATACTATAACTGTGGTTGTCCACACCTGAGTTCAATTTCTCTAGCCACACCCAGGCCTGATTATTGCCACACCTGTTCACAATCAAGGCATCACTTAAATAGGAGCTGCTTGACACAGTAAGGTCCACCAGAAGATCCTTAAAAGCTACACATCATGCCGAGACCCAAAGAAATTCAGGAACAATTAAGAAGGAAAGTAATTGAGATCTATCAGTCTGGAAAGGGTTATAAAGCCATTTCCAAAGCTTTGGGAATCCAGCGAACCACAGTGAGAGCCATTATCCACAAATGGCGAAGACATGGAACAGTGGTGAACCTTCCCAGGAGTGGCCGGCCGCCCAAAATTACCCCAAGAGCGCAGCGACGACTCATCCAAGAGGTCACAAAAGACCCCACAACAACGTCCAAGGAACTGCAGGCCTCACTTGCCTCAGTTAAGGTCAGCGTTCATGCCTCCACCATCAGGAAAAGACTGGGCAAAAATGGCCTGCATGGCAGAGTTCCAAGGAGAAAACCACTGCTGAGCAAAAAGAACATCAAAGCTCGTCTCAATTTCTCCACAACACATCTTGATGATCCCCAAGACTTTTGGGACAACATTCTGTGGAACGATGAGACAAAAGTGGAACTCTTTGGAAGGTGTGTATCCAAGTATATCTGGCGTAGAAGGAACACTGCATTTCAGAAAAAGAACATTATACCAACAGTAAAATATGGTGGTGGTAGTGTGATGGTCTGGGGCTGTTTTGCTGCTTCAGGACCTGGAAGACTTGCCGTGATAAAAGGAACTATGAATTCTGCTGTCTACCAAGAGATCCTGAAGGAGAATGTCCGACCATCTGTTCGTGTACTCAAGCTGAAACGAACTTGGGTTCTGCAGCAGGACAATGATCCTAAACACACCAGCAAGTCCACCACCGAATGGCTGAAGAAAAACAAAATGAAGACTTTGGAGTGGCCTAGCCAAAGTCCTGACCTGAATCCTATTGAGATGTTGTGGTATGACCTTAAAAAGGCCGTTCATGCTCGAAAACCCTCTAATGTAACTGAATTAGGACAATTCTGCAAAGATGAGTGGGCCAAAATTCCTCCAGGACGCTGTAAAAGCCTCATTGCACGTTATCGCAAACGCTTGGTTGCAGTTGTTGCTGCTAAGGGTAGCCCAACCAGTTATTAGGTTTAGGGGGCAATCACTTTTTCACACAGGGCCATGATGGTTTGGATTTTTTTTCACCTTTAATAATAAACACCTTCATTTACAAATTGCATTTTGTGTTTACCGTATATACTCGAGTATAAGCCGAGTTTTTCAGCCCACTTTTTGGGCTGAAAAAAGCCGCCTCGGCTTATACTCGAGTCAGTGAAAAAATTTGCCCGAATGGAGGAGAAAAGGGGGCGGGGCCATGCCGCTGGGTGACACTCGTGAATGGCCCGGCGCCCCTGTGAGTTTCCCCTCCCTCCCTCTGTGTCAATTTGCCGCGCCGCGCAGCGCGCACCGCACCATCCCCCCTTCTCGCGCTCTAATGCAGGGCAGTCCTACGATTCCCCTTCCTCCCCCTCTTGCCGCTCTGCAAGGATGTCCCACCTCCTCCTTGCTATGGCAAGCATCCACATAGCGATGTCCCGCCTCCTCTGGTACAGCGATCCAATGATAGGAAGCACTGTGCAGTGTGTGATAGGAGGCGGGACATCGCTCTGCACGGGACATCATCATCACAGCGGGAGATCAGCTCAGCATCCTGAGGTAAACTAAATTTCATTGAATACACCGGTATTGTGTCTTAATAATTTCTTATTCTTATTCCAGAGTAAATGTTTAAAAAAAGGCTACTGCATATTTAATGGGCATAGGGCAGGCTGTGTATGGTGCTGTTTATTTAATGGGCACAGGGCAGGCTGTGTATGGTGCTGTTTATTTAATGGGCACAGGGCAGGCTGTGTATGGTGCTGTTTATTTAATGGGCACAGGGCAGGCTGTATATTTAATGGGCACAGGGCAGGCTGTATACGGTATTCAATGGGCAATGGCAGGCTGTATAATTAATGGACACATGCAGGTTGTACGGTATAATTAATGGACACATGCAGGTTGTACGGTATATTTAATGGACACAGGCAGGCTGTACGGTATATTTAATGGACACAGGCAGGCTGTACGGTATATTTAATGGACACATGCAGGCTGTACGGTATATTTAATGGACACATGCAGGCTGTACGGTATATTTAATGGACACATGCAGGCTGTACGGTATATTTAATGGACACAGGCAGGCTGTACGGTATATTTAATGGACACATGCAGGCTGTACGGTATATTTAATGGACACATGCAGGCTGTACGGTATATTTAATGGACACAGGCAGGTTGTACGGTATATTTTATGGACACAGGCAGGTTGTACGGTATGTTTAATGGACACATGCAGGCTGTACGGTATATTTAATGGACACATGCAGGCTGTACGGTATATTTAATGGACACATGCAGGCTGTACGGTATATTTAATGGACACAGGCAGGACACTGGTAGAATGTATATTATGAGCCCTAACACAGGCTGCTCTATGCAAACAGTCATGTCATCACTTTCTGTAATACCAGCCTGCATTAGGCCTCAAAAGATACGGTACCCGTACAAGTCTTTTTTTTTTTTCCTGTTAGAAATGGATCCCAATACTTCTACCGGTAATCCTGGACCAAAAGAAAAACGCAGGTCATTTGAAGCTGGTTTCAAACTTAAGGTTGTGTCAAGAGCAGAAGAAAGCAATAACTGTATTGCAAGTAGGGAATTTTGTGTTGATGAAAAACAAGTGAGGGAGTGGCGGAAAAAGAAAGCTGACTTGGAAAAGATTCCAAAGACAAAAAAAGCTCAACGTGGTTTAACAACTTCATATGGGGCTCTAGAGACTGAATTGCATAAATGGGTTATGGAGTGTCATCAAAATGGTTACTGCGTAACACGCATGGGAATTCGCTTACGTGCCCTTCAAATGGCTAAAGAGGACAAATTAAAAGCACCAGGCATTGAAAAATTTATTGCGTCAGCAGGATGGTGTACCCGCTTCATGGATAGGTTTGCCCTATGTTTGCGGCAAAGAACAAAGATTTCACAGAAGTTGCCAAAAGACCTTGATGAAAAAGTGATGTCATTCCATTCATTCATCATAAAACAAAGAAGGATCCATAACTATGACCTGGGAGATATTGGAAATATGGATGAAACACCTATGACCTTTGATCTTCCAAGCAACAGAACTGTGTCAAGTTTGGGAGACAAAACTATTTTTCTCAGAACCACAGGAAATGAAAAAAACCATTTCACAGTTGTTCTGTCATGTTTGGCTAATGGAACTAAGCTGAGGCCTGTCATTATTTTTAAAAGAAAGACCTTGCCTAAAAAGGTCAAATTCCCACCACGAATTACAGTGCGCGCACATATTAAAGGCTGGATGGATGAAGACGGAACAAAAAAATGGCTGGAAGAAATTTGGAAAGGACGACCAGGAGCAGCCTTAAAGAAAAAACCATCATTGCTAGTTTGGGATATGTTCAGAGCCCACACATCTGATGACATAAAAAAAATGGCAAAATCTTCTCAAGTTACTTTGGCCGTTATTCCAGGTGGGCTTACATCTGTATTGCAACCACTAGATGTGTGCTTAAATAAACCTTTCAAAGACCGTGTGAGAAAGATGTGGCATGAATGGATGTCATCTGGTCAAGCCCGACTGACAAAAGTTGGAAATCTGATGAAGCCCGACATAGAATTGATAGCACAGTGGGTTCGTGATGCATGGGAAGAGATTCCGGAGGACATGGTGCAACGCGCCTTCAAGAAATGTGGCATTAGTAATGCTATGGATGGCAGTGAAGACAGTGCTTTGTTTGAGAACGACAGCAGTGATGGTGATGGCTGCGAACTCAGTGATGATGACAATGTCTATGCTGATAACCTCACACCAGCTAATGCTGAAGCTCTGTTTGGACATACAGATGATGAGGAGGAATCCAGTTTTGAAGGATTTTAACTCTTGTGTTTTAGCTTGGTTGCTGATTGAGCTAAGGTTTTTGTACTTTTTAAGTTATTGTTGATACCATATTGTTTTTATTGACCCTCTTTTCCACTTACAGAGCTAGTTTACTGTTTTTCTTTGAAATAAATATTCAAAAACATTATTGGTGTCTATTTTTATTTTTGAAATTTACCGGTAGCTGCTGCATTTCCCACCCTAGGCTTATACTCGAGTCAATAACTTTTTCCATTTTTTTGTGGTAAAATTAGGTGCCTCGGCTTATATTCGGGTCGGCCTATACTCGAGTATATACGGTACTTGTGTTGTCCTTGACTATTGTTTAAATTGGTTTGATGTTCCGAACACTTAAGTGTGACAAACATGCAAAGGAACAGGAAATGAGGAAGGGGGCAAACACTTTTTCACACCACTGTACATGTACTGGGGAAACTGATCCAAGGATCAGCTTAGAAGCTTGGAGATGCCATCTATCTGACTGAGCCCAAGAGAGGCCACCGTTGTTTGACCAAACTTAACTGTAAGGTCAAACTCCCTGGGGTGAGGATAATACCACTGGGAGGGAGTATGAGAGTGGTGGCACATAGGTTTTTGATTTTGGAGCACCATCATAGGGATCAACCAGAATAAGAAGCCTTTAAGGGATATGATTTGATGATGAATTCACACATATGATTTGCACTTGATAGGACTTTTTTTTGCATGGAATATTTTCACATTATTATTTATATTTTTTCACATTGAAATGTATATATAAGTTAATGTTCTGTTTATTGCACATAATATTTATATTTATCACTTGGATGGAGGGCAAAGCATGGCACTTATATTGATGTGAAAGGTAAAACTTGTGTCATTTTTGTCAGTTCAATCACGACAAAAAATATTAGTGGAATCCCCTGATGGGGGAAGTTAAAATCCATAGAGATCATACTCCATGGTTTCTCAGGCACTGGGAGAGAATCCAGTAATCTCCAAGTTCTGGCTTTATCAGATTTACTCCAAAAACATATTAAACAAGATTTAACATATTTTTGGCAATCCTGCATTACATCTGGCCATCAAAAGGAATGGGAGATCAAGTCTGCAGTCTTGTGGATTCCAAAGTGACCCACCAGGTGGTGATCATGACATCTCTTAAGGATGGCAACCCTAAGTTGTTCGGGAGTTGTTCATTATGAAAGTAAAGGCCATTCGTCAACTGAAGAGACACATTTTGAGAGGGTGGCTGGTTTACAACAGCTGCCTTTATTTGTGACACCAGATCTGCTTGAAGAATAGGAAGTTCTTGGCTGGCAAAATAGTATTAGGCTCCGAGGGCAAAACGGAGTCATGGAACATGTGTGAGAGTGCATCGGGCTTACAGTTCTTAGATCCAGGGCAATATGTAATATGGAACATGAAACGAGAAGAAAGCCATCAGATAGAGCCATTCTTCTAGAGCAGCCTTGATAGCCAACAACTCCTGATCCACTACATCGTAGTTCCTCTTGGAGGTAAAAAGGCAACAGAATGAAGCAGCAATTTAGGTCCCTGACATTGCGACAACATAGCCCCTGCTGCACTTTCAGATGCGTCTACCTCCAATAAATAAGCCAACGCAGGATCGGGGTGCTTCAGGTTGCGGCGGAAATAAATAAGGCCTTTAATTGTTCAAATGCTACTTGAGCTTTTGGGGTCCATTGGAAAGAAACATAAACATGCTGCTTAGTCAATTGTGCAATTGGAGCAATAATGCCAGAAAAGTTATTGATAAACTTCCAATAGGAGTTAGCAAACACCACGGACCACTGTACTGCATTTCTGTTCATAGGAGGAGGCCACTCCAAGACAGCAGCAACATTCTGAGGGTCCATGGCAATGCCATCAGCAGAAATGACAAGTCCCAGAAATTGTATGGTTTGTTTTTCAAAAATCTAATTTTTCAGCCTTAACAAGGAGATGGGCGAACGGTTCGGCCCGAGCATGAGTTCGGGCCGAACTTTAGCTGTTCGGACATTCGATGAATAGCCGAACAAACGTGTAGTTCGACTGTTTGTTCACCCTCCCAAACCAACCACAATGCATTGCAGTGCTGAACAGTGCATTGCAAGCCCTGATTGGCTGAAGCAGTGAAAGCTTCAGCCAATCAGGGCACAGAGCACTGTCAGAGTCATGACTGGACACTGTCATCATGACTTTATCCAATCATGGCTCATTGCCGCCCCACAGTATAAAATTATTCTTTCAATGGCAGCCATGTTCAGTGTGATTTTGGCGTGGAGAGAGATAGAGACAGGGCTATCAGTTAGTTAGTGTGCTATACTGTGCTATTTTGCTTCAATTGTCAGCGTAGAATATTAGTTTAGTGTCAGTCTAGGAATAGTGTGAGTGTAGTGAGGAGGACCATCATTCAGCTTTGCATAGTGTTCAGCTAGAGTAGGGACAGCTCAGATAGTTTCACTGTAGTGTGGTGAGACCATGTCATTGATACATACATTAGTGTGGAGTAGGGACAGCTCGTATAGTTTCAGTGTAGTGTAGTGAGACTGTGTCAGTAATCTTGACATTAGTGTATAGCTAGAGCAGGGACAGTTCAGATAGTGTCAGTGTAATTGAAAACGTCTATTTGATTGCGTTACTGCCAGCTTAACACCATTTACTTCTGTGTACGTTAATGCCAGTTTGACGCCATATTTTTTTGTGTGCGTTACTGCCAGTTTATCGCCACATAGTTTTGTGCGTTACTGCCAGTTTAACGCCATATCATTTTGTGTGCGTTACTGACAGTTTAACACCATATAGTTTTGTGCGTTGCTGCCAGTTTAACGCCATTTACGTCTGTGTGTGTTACTGCCAGTTTAACGCCATATAGTTTTGTGTGCATTACTGCCAGTTTAACAAAATATCGTTTTGTGTGCCTTACTGCCAGTTTAACAAAATATAATTTTGTGTGTGCGTTACTGCCAGTTTAACACCATATCGTTTTGTGTGTTACTGCCAGTTTAACGCCATATCGTTTTGTGTGTGTTACTGCCAGTTAAACGCCATATAATTCTGTGAGTCACTGTACGTTTGGTGCATTATATTACAGTATATTATAGTGTATCCGTGGAGTGTGTTTGTGTAGCTTGAGTACTCAAATTAAAGTGCACCAAACACCTCTTTACATTGAATAAAGTGCATCTACCTACAGATTTCAACTTCTTCTTTACATTCGCTTATAAGCACCCCCTCCATACCAATAATGTCTGGGAGGACAACAAGGAGAGGCAGATGTTCCCTTGGCACTGTAAGGGGGCCAGCAACAAATGTGTCCACAGGCAAAGGTGGACATGGTGGTGACTCCTCAGGCAGGGCATCATTTCCTTTGTTTAGTGAGTTTGCCCGTGCTATCCAGCAACAGCATGCACAGGAGGTGGTGGACTGGCTTACTAAATCTTCCTCATCCTCCTCATCTTCTGTCACCCAAGCATAGACAAGTGTGCAGTCCCCTGCAGTTGACCGAGTGGATAGACCTGCCTCCTCATCCACATCTATTCCTGCCATATTCCCAACATCAGCCATTGAGGAGTCAGCTGAGTTATTTGACCACAGCCATTACTGGATTCACATGTTGGTTCTGAGGTTGAAGATGACAGGAACATGAGAGAGGGAGGAACACTGGTAGACAAATTGGCATTCATGTTCCCCAAGCAGCAGCGTATTGACTCCAGTGGTAATGATGAAGATGGAGGAGATGGAGATAACAATGTTGATGATGAGGTCACTGATGCGACTTGGGTGCCAGTTAGAGCAGAGGAGGAAACTGAAGGTGAGGCGGCACAACCCCAAGAGGGCATCAAGAAAGAGTAGACAGCAGCTCCCCTGTCATGAAGATCCTGCCAGTAACCAGCGCCTTAGAGTCCCTGGTACCCGTTCAAGCGAGAGCGCGCGCGGGAGGACGAGTGCGTGCCTCCATTGGCGCCAATGAGGCTATTTAAATCCGTCTGTCACAGATGGTCCCCGCTGTCTGCTCTACAGCATCCTGTGCCTGATACCTGATCTGAAGTTGTTACCAGTGTTTGACCCGGCTACCCTTTTTGACCTCCTGCTTTCCGCCTGCACCCGACCTTGGCTTGTCTGTGACCTCTCTCCTGTCTGACCCACCTGTACTGCGTTGCCAGCCTGATACCTGACCCGGCCTGCTTGACCATCCTGTCCACCTGCTGATCCGGCCTGTGGTACCTTTCCAGCCTGCTGTGTTGTGCCAGTCTGCCAGTTGTTCCAGTCTGCCAGTTGTTCCAGTCTGCCTGTTGTTCCAGTCTGCCAGCTGACCCAGTCTGCCTACTGTACCAGTCTGCCTGTTGTTCCGGTCTGCCAGCTGACCCAGTCTGCCTACTGTTCCAGTCTGCCTGTTGTTCCAGTCTGCCAGCTGACCCAGTCTGCCTACTGTTCCAGTCTGCCTGTTGTTCCAGTCTGCCTGTTGTTCCAGTCTGCCAGCTGACCCAGTCTGCCTACTGTTCCAGTCTGCCTGTTGTTCCAGTCTGCCAGCTGACCCAGTCTGCCTACTGTTCCAGTCTGCCTGTTGTTCCAGTCTGCCTGTTGTTCCAGTCTGCCAGCTGATCCAGTCTGCCTACTGTTCCGGTCTGCCTGTTGTTCCAGTCGGCCTTCCTGATCCGGCCTGTGGTGCTGATCCAGCCTGCTTGCTGCTCCGGTCCGCTACTGCTCCAGTCCGCTTGCTGTTCCAGTCTGCCTTACCATTCCAGTCTGCTTTGCTGTTCCAGCCTGCTGATCCAGGGATCTCTCGCTACCGGTCCTACAGTCCTGCCAGGCACCCGTGCCCCTCCTGACTCCTGGTCTTCCTGTCACCTTACCAGGGGACCGAGAGTGGGAGCCGCAAGGGAGGCCCTCCTCTGCTAACCAGACTCATCACCACCAGGTGCGTGACAGTAGCAGACAGCCATGTCTGAGTCTGAGCAGGGAGTCTCCGCCATGGAAGAACTGTGCCAACACCTGGCGGGACTGACCGAGGCGGTGAAGAATCTCCAGCAGGGATACACCCGGTTGGAAGAACGGGTGCTAGTCTTATCCAACCCTGTCGGCCCCCTGGGACCTTCACTTCCACCAGAACCCCCACCTGGGGCAGGAGCGACCCCGACGGTGGTAATGCTCCCCCCAGAGCCACGGGTCCCCATCCCTGAGAAGTTCTCCGGGGCCCGTAGTCATTTCCGGGACTTCCGCAATTCCTGTGAATTATTTTTTGCATTACAACCACGGACTTTCTCCCTGGAGGCCACCAAAGTGGGCTTTGTGATCTCCTTGCTCTCTGGGGACCCACGGACTTGGGCTCATAGCTTAATGGAACAGAAAGACCCTGCATTGGACAGTCTCGCTTCCTTCTTTGATGCCATGGCCCAACTATACGAGGACCCCCAACTTTCAGTGACCGCGGAGACCGTCCTGCGCACCCTCCAGCAAGGGCGAAGGCCCGTGGAGGACTATGTAGCTGACTTTAGCTGTTGGGGTGCGGACTCACAGTGGAATGACGCGGCCCTCCATCATCAGTTCCGCTTAGGACTCTCCGACGCCTTGAAGGACAAACTTGCCAGGGTTGGGGTACCCCAAACCTTGGACACATTGGTCAATTTGGCCATTCAGATTGACCGGCGTCTGAGGGAACGCAGAACTGAACGAGCCTCCAGCTTCTCCCGTCCTACCTGGATGCTCCCCAGGGCCCCAAGCCATTTGCACCCTGTTCCTGCCCACCGGTCTGTACCCCCCTCCGATCCATCTGAGCCCATGCAGCTGGGGCTCCTGAGGCCTTCCTTAACCCCGGAGGAGCGTCAATGACGCCGGACCAATAATTTGTGCCTCTACTGTGGGGAGCCTGGGCATTATGTGAGGAACTGCCCAGCCAAGGCCCGCAAGTGCCCCCTCATGCCTGCCAACCTTCTGGACCCATTAACCCAAATCTCCTCTCACTTTGCTCTCTCTGTCTCCTTCCATTCTGGGGCATGCAGCTGTTTCATGGACTCTTCATTTGCTGCTCAACATCAGGTCCCTCTCCAGCCCAAGGTCCATGGATTATCTGTTTACCTGGCCGACGGTTCCTCCATCCGGTCTGGCCCGGTGACGCAGGAGACCAGCCCATTGCCCATGACCATCTCTGGTGACCACCGGGAATTACTTTGCCTAGACATAATCTCCTCTCCACTATCCCCAGTAATACTGGGTATGCCGTGGCTGAAGGCCCACAACCCAGCCATTGACTGGGCCACTGGGATGGTCTCCTTCTCCTCCCCTTACTGCAAGAGGTACTGTGGGTCTCCAAACCTTTCTCAATTTCCTACAATGCTAACCATGTACTCTTAATTTTAGATCTCCGTCAGGCCATTCCCCAGGCCTATCACGAATACCTGGACGTGTTTAGTAAACAGGCAGCAGAGGTGCTCCCACCTCATAGGGCTTATGATTGCCCCATTGAACTGTTTCCTGGGGCTGAGATTCCCTTCGGGAGGGTTTTTCCTTTGACGGAGGTGGAGCAGGGTAAACTTAAAGAGTATATCGAGGAAAACCTAAGGAAGGGCTTCATCCGCCCGTCTACCTCTCCAGCAGGCACTGGCATATTTGTTGTAGAAAAAAAAGACCATACCCTTCGGCCCTGCGTGGATTACCGAGAACTGAACAGCATTACGGTTAAAAAACTTTACCCTCTCCCATTGGTCCCAGAGTTGTTTCAGAGGCTTGGTACGGCCGTCATCTTCACTAAACTCGACCTCCGAGGGGCCTACAACCTGGTTCGCATAAAGGAGGGAGACGAATGGAAGACGGCCTTCCGGACACGTTATGGGCACTACGAGTATCTCGTAATGCCCTTTGGGCTATGCAATGCCCCTGCCACATTTCAATACTTTATTAATGATGTACTCCGGGACTTCCTGGACTTGTTTGCTGTTGTGTATTTGGATGACATTTTGATCTTCTCTCCCTCCTTAGAGTCCCACCGCAGGCATGTCAAGGAGGTCCTGGGCCGGCTCCGTATCCACGGTCTATACGCCAAGGCGGACAAGTGTCAATTTGAACAAGAGAGCATCCCCTTCCTGGGGCTGATTATTTCTAACGCAGGCATTAAGATGGACCCCCAGAAGATCTCCGTCATTCTGGAATGGCCTACCCCTGCGGACAAAAAGGGCATCCAGCAGTTTATTGGCTTCGCCAATTTTTACCGCAAGTTTATTAAGGGATTTTCAGCCATTGTGGCACCCATCACCCAGCTGACCAAACAAGGAACCCGTTTCTGATGGTCTTCCGAGGCCCAAGAGGCCTTTGAAGCCCTAAAGGCTCTGTTCACCTCAGCACCCATTCTCAGGCACCCGGATTCCTCTCTGCCCTTCACCCTGGAGGTAGACGCCTCCGAAATTGTGGTAGGGGCCATACTGTCCCAGAGGCAAGGGGACAAGTCCCTGCTGCACCCAGTCGCCTTTTTCTCCCGCAAACTGTCCACAGCTGAAAGGAATTATGATGTTGGAGACCGGGAACTATTGGCGATCAAGGCTGCCCTGGAAGAATGGCGTTACCTCCTGGAAGGGGCCTCTCACCCCATTTTAATATTCACCGATCACAAGAACTTGGAGTATCTGAAAACGGCAAAGAGGTTAAAACCCAGACAAGCCAGGTGGGCACTCTTTTTCTCCCGCTTCACTTTCCATGTGACATATCGGCCCGGATCCAAGAATGTCAAACCAGACGCCCTATCCAGGATGTACCACAAACACAAGGAGGAATCCTCCCCAGATACCATTCTGGCCCCCGGAAACTTCCATATGCTCCAGGAAGACCTACTGTCCCGGTTTAAACGTGCTTCAGCAGGGCAAGAACCCGCTTCCGAAACCAAATTGCAGGCGAAGGACGGCCTATTCTGGTACGGGAACAAGATCTACACCCCAGAGGAACTACGGGTGACAGTCATGGAGCTGTGCCATGACCACGCGTTGGCCGGACACTTTGGTGTCGCTAAAACCACCGACTTGGTACAACGTACCTTTTGGTGGGCTCAATTACGGGCCGATTGCAAGAGGTTTGTGGACACTTGCTCCACCTGCATCCGGAATAAGAACCTGCTCAAGCCCCTGTCCGTCCCGGACCGCCCATGGAGAATGTTATCCCTGGACTTTATTGTGGAGTTGCCCCCGGCGGAGGACCACACGACGATCTTCGTAATCGTCGACCGCCTATCCAAGATGGCACATTTCATTCCCATGAAGGGTACCCCCCTCAGCCCCGGAGACGGCACGGGTCTTCATCAGAGAGATTGTTCGACTTCATGGGGTGCCAGCTAGTATAGTCTCAGATCGAGGGGTGCAATTCACCTCTCGATTCTGGAGGTCCCTTTGCCAAGCCCTGAACATCGAGCTTGCCCTCTCGTCTGCCTACCATCCTCAGTCCAATGGGCAGACGGAGCGGACTAATCAGACTCTAGAGCAGTACCTGCGCTGCTTCTCCTCCTTTGCCCAGGACGACTGGATTTCCCTTATGCCCCTGGCCGAGTTCGCCTACAATAACGCCACCCATTCTGCCACCAAACAGACTCCCTTCTTTGCGAACTACGGGTTTCATGCTGCATTCCTGCCTATTTCTCTCCCTGACTGCACTGTGCCAGCGGTCCAAGAACGGATTAATTTCTTCTCCACTAACAATCAACTTCTCCAGGAGACCATGACTAGGACCCAGGAGTACAACAAGGTCACCTTTGACAAAAAGAGATGGGGAGAACTGGTACTTGCCCCTGGTGAGCTAGTGTGGTTATCCACCACCAACTTGAAACTGGCCTGTCCCTCACGGAAATTGGGCCCCAAATTCTTGGGCCCTTTCCCGGACAAAAGGAGGATTAACGAGGTAGCTTACGAGTTGGAACTTCCAGATTCACTGAAGGTTAAACTAAAAAAGGAAGTTTTCCCCCCCGAAGAGGGAAGTGGGGTTTTTAGGCAGCACAGTGTATAAGGTTGGATGATTGATACAACATAAGTCAAAGATAAAAGAATAAATGTTTTATTGTATTGACACCACTGTGACAATAGGTTTAAAAGACATGAGCCTCACTCAAGAATACCATACAGTGTTACATAGACAAGCAGTGCTTTTCAAAGTATCATATTTGCTGGAAGCAAAAAAAGGAAACAAAAAGTAGAACCTGACGCGTTTCAACTATTATCTGTGTAAGTCTTCTTCAGAGGATTACTTTTTTAGAAAAGGTGTCTTTGTCTGCTGGGATATAAAACATAATGGTATAACACGCTTGTAGGCATGAAATAAATACAATCATCTCTTAGTAACTATACATGGTAAATATTAGCATCATCCATTGTAATGGAGCTTTATATATTTACCCAAGTCTGTGTGATTGATATCATGGGCTTCTTTACTTGAGGGTCTTTCTAAAATGATTCTCCTTCTCCATGCGGCTCCGAGGCGCTTCCCCACCGGCCGGGGTGAGCCAGGCAACAAGTTTCCGGGTGCAGGGCTTACAGGGGGTCACACGGGTTTTGACCAGTCGCAGCTGATTAAGTCGGGTGACGTTCGGGACAAGGGGAAGGGGGGTGGGACCCAATTCCTGCATCGATAGTCCAAAAGAGGGAGAGGGTTGAAAGAATATTGTTCTAATCGTAGTGTATAGATTGTTTGTCTTTTTTATATATCATAAGGACGTCTTGTTAGGACGTCTTGCTGGGGCACCTGTCCCTCATATGTACAATGTGTAGCCTACTTGTATATGGCCTATTGTGGCATACATCATATGGCCTACCTATCCCATATGAGCCATTTCTTAACGTATGCATACCTTCCCTTTCCTCTTTTATTATGAGTTCTATATATTAGGTGTTGTTGTGAGCGAAACGATGTAGGAAGCAGGGAATTGATGTGGGGAAGGGGAGGGGGGGTTTGGAGAGGGGGGAAGGGTAAGAAGGAGGGAAGGAAGGAGAGGGGGAAGAGAAAGGGGAAGAAAAGAAGAGGAGCCAGGGGAAAGTTGATGGGTAGCAGAGGGAAGGCCTGGGATGGGCCTTGAAGGATTGAGACAGAGTGGGGAGGGAAAGAGGGAAGAGTGTAAGGAAGGGACGGGAAGAGAAAGGAGAAAAGGGCGAAAGAAAGCGAAAAGGAAAGAGGGGAAAAGGGGGGAGAAAGATAGGAAGGAAGGGGAGAAAAAGGGAGGAGATGACTGTATGGCGCGCACATACAGGCGGCGGAAGGAAAGCAAGGAAAAAGAGAGGGGAAACTGAGGTAGAGAGGAGAGGTGGAGGGGAACAGGGAAAAGTGATGAAAAGAGGGACAAGGGGTGGGGGAAGAGGAGAGATGAGGGAAAGGGAGAGGTGGGGGACCTGTTTGTGTCGTAGGGTGGAGGTGTGTGAATGTGTATTGGGGGCCTGATGTGGTGAGCTATATACAGTGGTGTGAAAAAGTGTTTGCCCCCTTCCTCATTTCCTGTTCCTTTGCATGTTTGTCACACTTAAGTGTTTCGGAACATCAAACCAATTAAAACAATAGTCAAGGACAACACAAGTAAACACAAAATGCAATTTGTAAATGAAGGTGTTTATTATTAAAGGTGAAAAAAAATCCAAACCATCATGGCCCTGTGTGAAAAAGTGATTGCCCCTAAACCTAATAACGGGTTGGGCCACCCTTAGCAGCAACAACTGCAACCAAGCGTTTGCGATAACGTGCAATGAGGCTTTTACAGCGTCCTGGAGGAATTTTGGCCCACTCATCTTTGCAGAATTGTCCTAATTCAGTTACATTAGAGGGTTTTCGAGCATGAACGGCCTTTTTAAGGTCATACCACAACATCTCAATAGGATTCAGGTCAGGACTTTGGCTAGGCCACTCCAAAGTCTTCATTTTGTTTTTCTTCAGCCATTCGGTGGTGGACTTGCTGGTGTGTTTAGGATCATTGTCCTGCTGCAGAACCCAAGTTCGTTTCAGCTTGAGTACACGAACAGATGGTCGGACATTCTCCTTCAGGATCTCTTGGTGGACAGCAGAATTCATAGTTCCTTTTATCATGGCAAGTCTTCCAGGTCCTGAAGCAGCAAAACAGCCCCAGACCATCACACTACCACCACCATATTTTACTGTTGGTATAATGTTCTTTTTCTGAAATGCAGTGTTCCTTCTACGCCAGATATACTTGGACACACACCTTCCAAAGAGTTCCACTTTTGTCTCATCGGTCCACAGAATGTTGTCCCAAAAGTCTTGGGGATCATCAAGATGTGTTGTGGAGAAATTGAGACGAGCTTTGATGTTCTTTTTGCTCAGCAGTTGTTTTCTCCTTGGAACTCTTCCATGCAGGCCATTTTTGCCCAGTCTTTTCCTGATGGTGGAGACATGAACGCTGACCTTAACTGAGGCAAGTGAGGCCTGCAGTTCCTTGGACGTTGTTGTGGGGTCTTTTGTGACCTCTTGGATGAGTCGTCGCTGCGCTCTTGGGGTAATTTTGGGCGGCCGGCCACTCCTGGGAAGGTTCACCACTGTTCCATGTCTTCGCCATTTGTGGATAATGGCTCTCACTGTGGTTCGCTGGATTCCCAAAGCTTTGGAAATGGCTTTATAACCCTTTCCAGACTGATAGATCTCAATTACTTTCTTTCTCAATTGTTCCTGAATTTCTTTGGGTCTCGGCATGATGTGTAGCTTTTAAGGATCTTCTGGTGGACCTTACTGTGTCAAGCAGCTCCTATTTAAGTGATGCCTTGATTGTGAACAGGTGTGGCAATAATCAGGCCTGGGTGTGGCTAGAGAAATTGAACTCAGGTGTGGACAACCACAGTTATAGTATGTTTTAACAAGGGGGGCAATCACTTTTTCACACAGGGCCATGATGGTTTGGATTTTTTTTCACCTTTAATAATAAACACCTTCATTTACAAATTGCATTTTGTGTTTACTTGTGTTGTCCTTGACTATTGTTTAAATTGGTTTGATGTTCCGAAACACTTAAGTGTGACAAACATGCAAAGGAACAGGAAATGAGGAAGGGGGCAAACACTTTTTCACACCACTGTATGGTGCAAGTTAATGTGGGAAGGATGGTAAGCTGTGTGAAAAAATGGTGTAAGCTAACAACTCAGAGAGAACAAGAGAAAACGTGAAAGTGAGCAATTGATGTAAAACATATGTAAAGGAGCCATAAGCAGTGCCACCCATTCTGCCACCAAACAAACTCCCTTCTTTGCGAACTACGGGTTTCATGCTGCATTCCTGCCTATTTCTCTCCCTGACTGCACTGTGCCAGCGGTCCAAGAACGGATTAATTTCTTCTCCACTAACAATCAACTTCTCCAGGAGACCATGACTAGGACCCAGGAGTACAACAAGGTCACCTTTGACAAAAAGAGATGGGGAGAACTGGTACTTGCCCCTGGTGAGCTAGTGTGGTTATCCACCACCAACTTGAAACTGGCCTGTCCCTCACGGAAATTGGGCCCCAAATTCTTGGGCCCTTTCCCGGTCAAAAGGAGGATTAACGAGGTAGCTTACGAGTTGGAACTTCCAGATTCACTGAAGGTTCACCCGGTATTCCATGTATCCTTGTTGAAACCCTCCGCTGCCAACCCATTCCCCAATAGAAAGGCCGTTCCTCCTGATCCAGTCTTAGTGGACGGCGAAGAGGAGTTTGAGGTGGAGGCCATCCTCAACTTCAAAAGAAGGCAGAACCAAAACCAATTCCTAATCAAGTGGAAGGGGTATGGCCCTGAAGAGAACTCCTGGGAGCCCGAGGCGAACATCCACGCTAAGAGTCTGGTTCAATCCTTTAAGAGGGCCCATCCTGAGAAATTTGCCCGAAGGGGCATCCGGAGGCTGCCCCTTAGAGGGAGCAATGTCATGAAGATCCTTCCAGTAACCAGCACCTTAGAGTCCCTGGTACCCATTCGCGGGCGCCATTGCGCATGCGCGAGTGCGGGAGGACGAGTGCGCGCCTCCATTGGCGCCAATGAGGCTATTTAAATCCGTCTGTCACAGACGGTCCCCGCTGTCTGCTCTACAGCGTTCTGTGCCTGATACCTGATCTGAAGTTGTTACCAGTGTTTGACCCGGCTACCCTTTTTGACCTCCTGCTTTCCGCCTGCACCCGACCTTGGCTTGTCTGTGACCTCTCTCCTGTCTGACCCACCTGTACTGCGTTGCCAGCCTGATACCTGACCCGGCCTGCTTGACCATCCTGTCCGCCTGCTGATCCGGCCTCTGGTACCTTTCCAGCCTGCTGTGTTGTGCCAGTCTGCCAGTTGTTCCAGTCTGCCAGTTGTTCCAGTCTGCCAGCTGACCCAGTCTGCCTACTGTACCAGTCTGCCTGTTGTTCCGGTCTGCCAGCTGACCCAGTCTGCCTACTGTTCCAGTCTGCCTGTTGTTCCAGTCTGCCAGCTGACCCAGTCTGCCTACTGTTCCAGTCTGCCTGTTGTTCCAGTCTGCCTGTTGTTCCAGTCTGCCAGCTGATCCAGTCTGCCTACTGTTCCGGTCTGCCTGTTGTTCCAGTCGGCCTTCCTGATCCGGCCTGTGGTGCTGATCCAGTCTGCTTGCTGCTCCGGTCCGCTACTGCTCCAGTCCGCTTGCTGTTCCAGTCTGCCTTACCATTCCAGTCTGCTTTGCTGTTCCAGCCTGCTTTGCTGACCTTACCTGCAGTTCTGATCCGGTCCACTCTACTTACCTTGTCCGCTGAGCTGATCCAGGGATCTCTCGCTACCGGTCCTACAGTCCTGCCAGGCACCCGTGCCCCTCCTGACTCCTGGTCTTCCTGTTACCTTACTAGGGGACCGAGAGTGGGAGCCGCAAGGGAGGCCCTCCTCTGCTAACCAGACTCATCACCCCCAGGTGCGTGACATCCCCTATTCCATCACATTCTGCATCTGTTATCTCTGGCCCACTCCCCACAGCTCAGCTGTCTGGGCCTTTTTCAGCACATCTGCAGCAGATCGCACTGTTGCTATCTGCAAACTGTGTCTCATCAAACGTGGCAAAAGAACCAACCATTTGGGTATCACATGTCTAATAAGGCATACATTGGGTATCACATGTCTAATAAGGCTTACAGTTCCTGCCACCCACATGTCCAGTATCTAATTGCAAGCTTGTCAAAGCTGTTGGCTGTCCAACTTCTGCCTTTCAGCCTGGTGGATTCTGCCCCTTCTGTGAATTCACACATTGTGCTGTACCACAATGGCAGGTTCCTAGTCGCTACTACTTTTCACGTAAGGCCGTTCCATCTCTCTACCATCACATGGAAGGGAATGTTCTGGTATCGTTGGGCAAGGCAGTCAGCCGTAAAATCCACCTTACTGCTGACACGTGGTCCAGCAAGCATAGGCAGGGATGATATATTTCCTTCACAGCACACTGGGTAACGCTGCTTGCAACTCAAAAGGATGCAGGACAGGGCTCGGTGCTGTAGCTTGTTGTGCCTTCGTGTCTCCATACAGCTGGTGGTGATGATGCCAGACCTGTGAGGTCCAACCCCTTCTCCTCCTCCTTCTCCTCCTCCCTCACCTCCATACCCTCCTCTACAGAATTGTCCTATGAACATCAGGAACCCCCTAAGCATTCAAAGGGCTATTACATGAGTCAGGCTAAAAGGTGCCATGCAGTGCTTCAGCTGGTGTTTAGTGGACAGGAACCACACCGGAGCAGAGATTCTTGAAGCTCTGCAGGGACAGGCCCAGAGGTCGTTCACACCACGGCAGCTGAAGCCAGGAATGGTGGTGTCTGATAATGGCTCAAACCTCCGGTCCACCCTTAGACAGGGAAAGTTAGCACATGTGCCATGCCTGGCACATGTCCTCAATTTGGTGGTGCAGCGTTTCCTAAGTACATACCCATGATTGCAAGATGTACTAAAACAGGCCAGAAGAGTCTGTAGCCATTTCAGGCGGTCATACACAACCAGTGCTTAGTTGGCTGAAATTCAGTGGGAATTCCACCTGCCTGTAAACCGCCTGATTTGTGACATGCCCACTAGGTGGAACTTGACTTTGGCAATGCTGCAGCGGCTATACATGCAGCAGAGGGCCGTCAACAAGTACAATCCCTGTTGTGTTTCTGCTGGAGCAGACTCTGCGTGGCATTATGGACAGGGCAATGGAGGCAGAGCAGCAGGAGGAAGAGGAGGACTTCCTTTTCTCTCAAGGCCCACTTTATCCAGAGACCATCATTCCTATGTCACAGAACACACAGGAGGAGAAAGGGGAGGAGGATGAGGAGGAGGATTCTGGCACTTTCATAGGCTTTGAAGAAGAGGAAGACGTGTCAATCTATAAGGGATGACTTTCCAACCCCAGGACCCTTGGGAGTAGTACTGGGCTGGGAGGAGGAAGTTCTAGATGCTGTCATCCTGAGTGACCCCGAGGAGTCTGCTTCTCAAGCCTCTGCAATTTTGAGGCGCATGGGCAACCACATGCTTCAAAGCCTGCAAAAGGACCCAAGAATACGTGGCATAAAATAAAAGGATGATTAATGGTTGGAAACCCTCCTAGACACCCTTACAAGGGGAAGGTCTCAGAAATCTCTTGATGACACATTAACCACTTCAGCCCCGGACCATTTGGCAGCCAAAGGACCAGAGGTCTTTTTTCAATTTCGCACTGCACTACTTTAACTGGTAATTGCGCGGTCATGCAATTTTGTAACCAAACGAAATTTGCGTCCTTTTCTTCCCACAAATAGAGCTTTCTTTTGATGGTATTTGATTGCCTCTGTGATTTTTATTTTTTGAGATATAAACGGAAAAAGAGCGAAATTTTGAAAAAAAAAAGAGATTTTCTACTTTTTGTTATAAAAAAAATCTAATAAACTCAATTTTAGTCAAACATTTGGGCCAAAATGTATTCAGCCACATGTCTTTAGTAAAAAAAAAATGCCAATAAGCGTATATTTATTGGTTTGCGCAAAAGTTATAGCGTCTACAAACTAGAGTACATTTTCTGGAATTTACACCGCTTTTAATTTATGACTGCCTATTTCATTTCTTGAGGTGCTAAAATGGCAGAGAAGTACAAAACCCCCCCAAATGACCCCATTTTGGAAAGTAGACACCCCAAGCTATTTGCTGAGAGGCATGTTGAGCCCATTGAATATTTTTTTTTTTAGTCCCAAGTGATTGAATAAAGACAAAAATAAAAAAGATTTTTTTTTTTTTTCAAAAAGTTGTCACTAAATGATATATTGCTCACACATGCCATAGTTATATGTGGAATTGCACCCCAAAATACATTTTGCTGCTTCTCCTGAGTATGGGGATACCACATGTGTGGGACTTTTTTGGGAGCCTAGCCGCGTACGGGGCCCCGAAACCCAAGCACCGCCTTCAGGATTTCTAAGGGTGCAAATTTTTGATTTCACTCCTCACTACCTATCACCGTTTCGAAGGCCATAAAATGCCAAAATAGCACAAAACCCCCCCAAATGACCCCATTTTGGAAAGTAGACACCCCAAGCTATTTGTTGAGAGGCATGGTGAGTATTTTTCAGCTCTCATTTGTTTTTGAAAATGAAGAAAGTAAAGAAAAAAAAAATTTTTTTTTTTCTTTTTTTCAATTTTCAAAACTTTGTGACAAAAAGCGACATCTGCAAAATACTCACAATACCTCTCAGCAAATAGCTTGGGGTGTCTACTTTCCAAAATGGGGTCATTTTGGGGGGTTTTATGCCATCTGGGCATTCCATGGCCTCCGAAACTGTGATTGGCAGTGAGAAGTGAAATAAAAAAATTACACCCTTAGAAAGCCTGAAGGCGGTGATTGGTTTTTGGGGTTCCGTACGCAGCTAGGCTCCCAAAAAGTCCCACACATGTGGTATCCCCGTACTCAGGAGAAGCAACAGAATGTATTTTGGGGTGTATTTCCACATATGCCCATGACATGTTTGAGCAATATATCATTTAGTGACAACTTTTTGTAAAAAAAATATATATATTTTTTTTTTTTCATTATTCAATCTCTTGGGACAAAAAAAAAAAATATTTAATGGGCTCAACATTGCTCTCATCAAATAGCTTGGGGTGTCTACTTTCCAAAATGGGGTCATTTGGGGGGGGTTTGAACTGTCCTGGCATTTTATGCACAACATTTAGAAGCCTATGTCACACGTCACCCACTCTTCTAACCACTTGTAGACAAAGCCCTTTCTGACACTTTTTGTTTACATGAAAACATATTTTTTTTTTTTGCAAGAAAATTACGTTGAACCCCCAAACACTATATATAATGTTAAAGCAAAGGCCCTACAGATTAAAATGGTGGGTGTTGCATTTTTTTTTTCCACACAGTATTTGCGCAGCGATTTTTCAAACGCATTTTTTGTGGAAAAAATACACTTTTTTTTATTTTAATGCACTAAAACACACTATATTGCTCAAATTTTTGATGAAATAAAAAATATGATCTTAGGCCGAGTACATGGATACCAAACACGACATGCTTTAAAATTGCGCACAAACACGCAGTGGCGACAAACTACATACATTTTTAAAAGCCTTTAAAAGCCTTTACATGATACCACATTAGATTCACGGAGGAGGTCTACTGCTAAAATTACTGCCCTCGATCTGACCTTCGCGGTGATACCTCACATGCATGGTGCAATTGCTGTTTACATATGACGCCAGACCAACGCTTGTGTACGCCTTTGCGCAAGAGAAGGGGGGGCAGGGGTGCTTTTTTTTTTTTTTTTGTTTTTTTTTTTATTTATTTAGCTTTTTTATTTTATTTTTAAACTGTTCCTTCCATTTTTTTTCTTTGTTATGATTTTTATTGTTATCTCAGGGAATGTAAATATCCCCTATGATAGCAATAGGCAGTGACAGGTACTCTTTTTTTGAAAAAATTGGGGTCTATTAGACCCTAGATCTTTCCTCTGCCCTCAAAGCATCTGACCACACCAAGATTGGTGTGATAAAATGCTTTCCCAATTTCCCAATGGCGCGGTTTATATCCGGGAGGGGGGACATTCCCTCCCACTGCTTGTAAAAGCAGTCTAGAGGCTAATTACCCGCTAGAATTGCTTTTACATGAAAGCCGATCACTGGCTGAAAAGAATGATACCAAGATGATACCTAAACCTGCAGGCATCATTCTGGTATAACCATTCAAAGTCCAGCAACATACTGGACATATATTGTAATCTTTTTTTTTTCATGCAGCCTCTTGGCTGAACGAAAAAAAGAGATTGATTGGTGGGTATGCCCACCATTAGAATACCTCCCTTCATCCACCCACTTCTAATGATGGGCATACATGCACCATTTATATATGCCGATGCATGGGGGCATCCTCCCGCAAAAGTTATGCCGTGTACACACGGTCGGAATTTCGACCGTATGTACGTGGCATTAGGAGCCAATCGCTCCTCCCCCCCCCTGCTGCCCCCATGCTTCGGCATATATGCTCTTTTTTTTAACTGTGGTGGTGAAATCACCTCCTACAGCGTTGGAGTCGCGGCTTTATGTATCGTGGGAGCAAACGCTGTTGCTGTCAAGATAAATAAATCCGCGTTGCAACTGAATGGCGCACCTGAAAACAAAAAAATGCTCAACACTAAAACACAGTAAACAAAATTACATACCTGAAAAGCAAGCATGATAAAACATGATAAAACATAATAAAACATTGCAGAATAGAATGGAGTAAAAAAAGAGCAACAATAGAGAGAGAATAGAGTGAGAGAGAGAACAATAAAACGACAACTATTTTTTATTTTTTTATTTTTTTTGAGATTCACAGGTAAAAAAGCTCCTGACTGAAGCGACTGAATCAAAACGCTACCACAAAAAAACTGTTAGCGATCGCAGGGATCAGGCCTGACTCTGCGAACGCTGCAGTTATGTGTGCTTAGTGTTTTGTAAGTGACAGTGATCGATCGATACTGCACTTGGGTGGGCTGGGCTGGGCGGAGGGGGAAAACGCAGGTGCTAGCAGGTATCTGGGCTGATCCCGCTAACAATGCGTTTTTTTTTGGAACCCTAAACTGCTGGGACGCTAGTATAGATCTGATCAGATCAGATATTGATCTGTTCAGATACTGTGCCACTAAGGGAGGTGTATGCTTTGTGCGTGGGTGTTTGCGGTACTGGCACTAACCTGGGGCGACGCAGACCTTATTTGACCCTAAAACCTAATTGATATCACCCGCCGGGCGATCAGGGGGTTAAACCGTTATTGGGTAATAAATGGCGGGTGCCCTGACAGTATAAAAAAACAAGCTAACTAACCAGCGTCACCCGTAACAGTAATACAAAAAAAAACTGGTTACCTAGCGACACTAATGCAGCGATCAGAAAAACGATCGCTTAGTGACACTGGCAAAAGGGGGTGAAAGGGTTAACTAGGGGCAATCAGGGGGTTAAACCTTTATTAGGTAATATATGGGGGTACCTGACGCTATATAAAAACCTGACGGGGAACCTAAATAACGAAATAACTAACTGGCTAACCAGCGTCACCAGTGACAGTTATACAGTGATCACTGGTGAAAGGGTTAACTCTAGGGGCAATCAGGGGGTTAAAACCTTTATTTAGGTTGTAATATGGGGGTACCTGACCTATAAACCTATTTATGAACCTATATAAACATGGCGGTTACCTAAAAAAAAAAAATGGTTACCTAGCGACACTAATGCAGCGATCAGAAAAACGATCGCTTAGTGACACTGGCAAAAGGGGGTGAAAGGGTTAACTAGGGGCAATCAGGGGGTTAAAACCTTTATTAGGTAATATATGGGGGTACCTGACGCTATATAAAAACCTGACGGGGAACCTAAATAACGAAATAACTAACTGGCTAACCAGCGTCACCAGTGACAGTTATACAGTGATCACTGGTGAAAGGGTTAACTCTAGGGGCAATCAGGGGGTTAAAACCTTTATTTAGGTTGTAATATGGGGGTACCTGACCTATAAACCTATTTATGAACCTATATAAACATGGCGGTTACCTAAAAAAAAAAAATGGTTACCTAGCGACAGCAGTGACACTAATACAGCGATCAGAAAAACGATCGCTTAGTGACACTGGCAAAAGGGGGTGAAAGGGTTACCTAGGGGGCAATCAAGGGGTTAAACCTTTATTAGGGGGGGGTAGGGGGCTACCTTGGACCTAAAACTAACTGCCCTGACAGTTATTACAGTCACACTGACACTAAATGCAGTGATCAGTAAATAAATGATCACTGCAATTAGTGACACTGTGACTGGGGGGGGAGGGGGTGATCTGGGGGGTGATCAGGGGGTGACAGGGGGGTGGAATATGTGCCTAACTGTACTGGTGTCAGTGTAGTGTTGTGCACTAACCTGTACATGTTCGCCGCTCGGCGTCTCCGGTCACATAGACCGGCGCACCGAGCGTGACATCACTTCCGCCTTCCTGTCTATACAATAGACAGGAAGGGGAAGTTTCTCATTGGCCAGGAGCGATCGCGAGGGGGTGGCCAGAAACCACTGGCCGTCCCCTCGTCCCGGATCGCTCCTGAAGCGATCCCGACCGTCCCCGCCGGCGGAGGGGGGTCCGATCGGACCCCCCAACCGCCGGAAGAATGTCACGTACAGGTACGTGATTCTGCCTGTACGTGCCATTCTGCCGACGTAAATATACAGGGGGCGGTCGGGAAGTGGTTAAAAAGGATTTTATTGAATGTTTTTCCTGACTCCAGTAGGTTACAGTGTGGTGGAAAACGTTGTTTTGAGCCTTCTATTGGTCAATAGAGTCCTCGCCGCCCAGGGCTGTCAGCTTCCACATCCCATCGGCAGCGTCTGCATCACATTGTGGACAATTACCTCGGGCCAAAACAGAGATGGAGAGCTTTCCAGCTAATGATCCACTGACTTACTGAGTCATGAGAATAGACCACTGGCCAGAACTTGCCCAGTATGCTATTGAGTTGTTGGGCTGCCCTGCATCCAGCGTGCTTTCAGAACGGGCATTCAATGTTGCAGGAGGTTTTGTTACTGATTATAGAACGCATCTGTCCACAGACTCCGTGGACTGTTTGACTTTTATAAAAATTAATCAGTCCTGGATTACCAGCAATGAATCCCCTGATGCCGATGTCACTGATTAAGTCCTTTTGGGATGTGGAATCTCTGCAGGACTTTGAGGGTGTTCAATCATTTCATCTGGAAGAATGTTTTTGGTATAGGTTTCATGGGTACAATTAACACCCAAAGACCAATTTTTCTGCACCTGTTTGACAGGTGCATATCATTGCAACTTTTTACAGCAAGGCCAATTCTTGCTTTCATCAAGAGTACCTCTATAGGGTTACGGTGGGAAGGCACCACTGACACCCAGAGGACAAATTCTTCTGCACCTGTTTGACAGGTACATATTATTGCAATTTTTTACAGCAAGACCAATTCTTGCTTTCATCAAGATTACACACGTTACTTCTATCCAAAGTCAAAGTGACACCAGAATGTATCCAAAAAATCTATAATCTTCTTCCCAGTGCACTACATAGTGGCCTCATCATTCACACTGGCTCCCCAGCTGTTGCTGAGCAAAATAAAGGCAACTTACAGTGAAAATTTCTTTTTTTTTTTGGCTTTATAAATGCAATTATTGCTGCAGCAGATCTAGACATGGTACAGATCTGCCACTTTACAGGTAGACTAAGGGGACCCCCCAGGCACTATATTGGAAGCATTTTTTTATTTCTATGCTTTCACTTTACCACCTCAATACAGTGCACTTACTGCCCAGACCAATTTTCAGCTTTCAGCACTCTAAAGCCCCATACACACGCGCGGATTATCCGAGGACCAGGTCCGTCGGACCATGTCCGTCATACTTTGTCTGATGTTGGTTTTGCTTACACACGGTCAGACAAAGTTGTCGGAAAATCCGATCATTCTGAACGTGGTGACGTTTGTTGCCTACGACGGGACTACGTAGAGGCTAGTAGCCAATAGCTTTGGTCTTGTAATGTGATCTGAGCATGCGTAGCACTTTGTCCGGTCGGACAACCGTACACACGATCGGATTTGGTGTGATCGGACCGTGTTGTCGGCAAATCTTTCCAGCAGGAGATAGGACTTTGTCCGTCGGACAATCCGACGTACACTGTCCGATGGTGCATACACACGGTCTGATTTTTCAACAACATTGTCCGATCGGACAGAATCCATGAAAAAGTCCGACCGTGTGTATGGGGCTTTACAGTTTGAATGACAATTACTCAGTCATGCAACATTGTACCCATATGAAACTTGCGTCCTTTTTTTCACACAAATAGAGCTTTCTTTTGGTGGTATTTAATCACTAGTGAGTTTTTTATTTTTGTGCTATAAATAAAAAAAGTTTCTGTCATACAATTTTGCTAATTTTAGTAATTTGTCTTCATAAATTTTGGCCAAAATTTATACTGCTACATATCTTTGGTAAAAAATAACCCAGATTAGTGAATATTATTTGGTCTTTGTGAAAGTCATAGAGTCTACAAACTATGGTGCCAATCACTGAAAATGTATCACATCTGATCAGGCCTTCAGTACATCAGGTGTATCCAATTTCTTGATTCTTCTGCCTTTTTGAAGGCCCTGGAGCACCAGGACAATGGAATGTCCTGGAGCAAACACCCAAACGTATAATCTATGAGGCAGAATGAATCTTTTGAATGGTTCATTTTTTTCCAGAAGTTTTTGGAAAACGTGGAAAGAAAAATGAAAACGCATTTGTCAATTTATAAGATATTTCCAACACATAGCATGTATATAGCAAAAATGACACCCCAAAACACATTTTTCTACTCTTCCCGAGTATAGCAATACCACATGTGTGAGACTTTTACACAGCCTGGCCACATACAGAGGACCAACATTGAAGTAGAACCTTCAGGCGTTCTAGGAGCATAAATTACACATCTCGTTTCTTTTTTTTTTTTTTATTATCAAAATTGTTATTGATTTTTCTTTCACAATTCCATTAAAAGAGTCATCTTGTGTCCTTTATACACACACAGTATAACATCATACTTATTCTATTCTTTTATTCCCCCCTCCCCCCCAAAAGCATAGCAAAATATAGTATAGATGAAAGAGAAAAAAAAAAAAAAAAGAAATAAAGGGTAAAGTTATATATTCCTCCCCCTTCTCTCCCTCCCTCCCCACACATCTATTCTCATATATTCGTTTACGTTTCTATTCATATGTCTAAAAAAAACGAGAGTAAAAAAAAAAAAAAAAAAATTGAATCGTTCATCAAGTGGTTTGTGTTTACATCCTTACACTTCTATCCCAAAAAAAAAAAAATCACCGAGTGATTTGTGTTTATATTTAACTCCATAATATCATGTGTGCCCTTCCACTTCTATCTATATATAAAATATAAAAAAAAAAAAAGGGATATTAAAAAGGTGAAGGTTCACTAAGGTCTTCGTGTAGTTTGTGTTTATAGTTTAATCCATGAATTACTTCCTATTTCAGTGCGAAGAGGGATAGAGTATGTAAGGGGTGGGAAAAAAAAAATAGAAAAAGATTCCTCTCTCCCACATCCCCTCCCCCCCTCCCTCAGGGCTTTCCGGGTTCGGTTGTTGTTATTCTATTTAATCAATCTCCGCTTTACACAGCTCCCATTCTGTCCATATTTGCCTAAACCTCTCTTTTCTACCTTCAATTTTATGTATCCATCTTTCGGCCTCCATTATTAATTCTACTTCCTTCTTCCAGTCTAGAATAGTTGGGCATTTAGGTTGTTTCCACAACCTCGGTATCAATAATTTAGCTGCGTTTAATAAGTATGGTATAATACTGTTCGTATATTTCTTGCGTGTCTTCATTGACCCATGGAATAGATAGTTTAAAGGTGTTAATTCTATCTGATCTTGTGATAGTCTCTCTATCCAAGGGGCGATTTCTTGCCAAAACCTTCTTATCTTGGGGCATGTCCACCATAAATGGAATAGGGTACCTCTTTGACCACAACCTCTCCAACATCTAGGATCTGCTGTCGGATATATCTGCGCCAGTTTTGCTGGGGTTCGATACCATCTGGTCAGGAGTTTATACGATGTTTCCTGGATATGTGAACTTTGAGAGGTATAATATGTTGATTCTATAAGTTCTTTAATTTGTGTCGTAGTGAAGTTACCTTTTAGTTCCCCTTCCCATTCTTTGATATAATAAGGTGTTATGTTTTTCCTGGTCCCTAAAATTAGTGTGTACATTTGGGACAATAAGTGTCTAGGTTTCGTCATCTTTGCATTTTTCTTTTCGAATATAGTAAGTGAATTCAGGGGTCTCATCGTGGTCTTCAGTTTATTAAAAAAGCTTTTTAGTTGGAGGTACTTCCATTCCATCAATGGGATTGTTCCCGTCTTTTGTATTAATTCTGTTAGTGTTATTAGCGTACCCATCGGGGCAAATTTGCCACATGTCGAGTCCCCGTCGATCCCCCATTTCCCCATTGATCCCGTTTCTTCCCCTGGTAAGAACCATGGGAATCCTTCCAATGGGGTTAGTGGTGATGTCTGTGGGGCATAATCTCCATTTTCATTCAGTTGGTCTCATATTTTTAATGTGTTTTTAGTTAATGATGTCCCTTTTGATAAACCCCTGCCTGTCATTGGGATCCAGGGAATTCCCTTTAGACTCCTTCCTGCCATATTCTGTTCCAACGATACCCAGATTTTTTCTGTTTGGTCATGTCTCCAGTTTATGATACGTACTAGGGCCATTGCTTTGTAATATAATTTTACATCTGGTAACCCCATGCCTCCTTCTGACTTCCCCTTACATAATATATCGTATGCTAGTCTGGGACGTTTATTATTCCACACAAAGGTTGTGAAGGCCTTCCGTATGTTTTTGAAGAAGATCTGAGGGAGTGGAATTGGCACTGTGTATAGGGTATAGATAATTTTGGGCAGGATGCTCATTTTTATAGCACTTACCCTTCCAAACCAGGTTAAAGTTTGCCCTTTCCACTTCCTCAGATCCTCTATTACCCCTTCCATTAAAACTCTATAATTCAGGTCATATAAGAGTTTAGGGTCTGCTGTTATATGTGTTCCTAAATAAACTAGAGATTTTTTTTCCCATATGAAGGAATACAAGCTTTTCAGTATCCTACTTGTTTCTAAGGATATATGATAAGGGAGAATTACAGACTTTTCAAAATGAATCCTAAAATTCGATATAGCGCCAAATTTTGATACTTCTGCCATCAAAGCGGATAGTGAGGGCTGGGGCGCTGACAGGTAAAATAGCAGATCATCGGCGTATGCCGAGGCCTTATGTTCTTCTGATCCTATACAGGTCCCCTGAATTTCCTTATTTTTCCTTATTTTACGTAAAAAGGTTCTAATGTTATTGCAAATAATAAAGGCGACAGGGGGCATCCTTGTCTGGTGCCGTTATTTATCTGGAAATATTTTGACAGTGTACCATTCACCTTTACTCTTGCTCTTGGTGTTGAATATAGTGCCGCTATCCAGCCCATTATACGTTCCCCCACTTTCATCTCCCTCAAGACCTCGGTCATAAAGCACCAGTTCACCCTATCGAAGGCCTTCTCGGCGTCCATAGAGACTATCACTCTAGGGGCTCTATCTGGGTCATTTTTTATCCATTGTAAAATATGTAGGGCCCTTATGGTGTTGTCTCTAGCCTCGCGGCCCTTCATCAAGCCTGTTTGGTCAGGATGAACTATTTTTACTATATGATCTTGTAGCCTAAGAGCCAGGATTTTTGCTAGGAGTTTAATATCTGCATTTAGCAGGGAGATAGGTCTATAATTTGCACATTGCTGGGGGTCTTTTCCTGGCTTTGGAAGCACTGTGATATGTGCTACCAAGGCTTCTGGTGGTAGGGGGTTGAATGAGTTGATTGAATTAAAATAATTACATATCGGTTTTCCCAGATGTATAGCAAATTTTTTATAATACGAATTTGTAAAGCCGTCTGGCGCTGGGCTTTTCCCCAATGCCAGACTTGCTATCGCTCCGTTTACTTCTTCGATTGTTATTGGTTTGTTTATCTCTTCTGTTACTTCTGTCGGCAATGTTGGCATCTCCGCGTCTCTTATATAGTCTCTAGTTTCGTTCAGTTGCTGCTCTTCATTACCACCTGTTTGTTTGGAGTGGATATTATAAAGAGCTTCATAGTAGCTATGAAATTCTGCCGCTATTGCCTGAGTTTCTACTATCTTTCTATTTTTAACTGTTAATTTATGAATGTGTCTGGACTCCTGTTGTTTTTTAAGCTGTCTTGCTAAGAGGCGGCCACATTTATTGCCCTGTTTATAGAACCTATGGGCAAAATATCTAGTTTTATTTCTTATTTTGTAATCCAAACATAGTGTTAGTTTATTCCTAGCAGTTTCCAATTTCTCGACATCAGCTGGATCTAGATGTCTTTTATGTTTTTTTTCTAATTCATTAATTTCTTCTAACAACTCTGTTATCTCTTTTTGTTTTTCTTTTTGTTTTCCTTGACCCCTGTGCTATCAGTTCACCCCTAATTACCGATTTATGAGCCTCCCAGACCGTTTGTTCGGATGTTTCTCCTGGGATATTCATCTCAAAATACATTTTTATTTTACTATTTATCTCCTCTACTATACTGTTATCGTCTAACAGTGTCTCGTTCAGCCGCCATATTCGTTCCCTATAGCCTCCAGTCATATGTTGGATAGTCATAGTGATGGGGGCATGATCCGAGATTGTTATTGGTTCAATCGTACATGATCGGATCCTTTCCAGGTGGTACTGATCCACCAGGAAAAGATCCAAACGCGAGTACATATTATGTGTTTTGGAGAAATAACTGTAGTCTTTATTCCCATTGTGTTTTACCGGCCATCCGTCTATCAGGTGCGCAGATCTCATAAGTTGTTTTAAATGTTTTAATGCTTTAAACGATATGTTCGTTTTACCTGTTGCGGTGTCCATACTTGGATCCAGAGCTAAATTAAAGTCTCCCCCCAAAATCAGAAAACCTTCTCTGTATTTTTCTAATAATTTCAAGGTTTTTATCAAGAAATTCACTGTTCCTGTATTTGGTGCGTATATTGCGGCAAAAGTATAGCATTGACCGTTTAATCTGGCTTTCACAAAGAGATAGCGACCTTCTGGATCTATCTGGGTAGATTCCGTTATTATCGGGCATGTTTTTCTAAATGTTATTGTTACCCCTCTTGCCCTGGCAATCGGGGAGGGGGCGTGGAACCACTGATTGAATTCGTATGTTGGCATATTTGGTATATCCTCTTTCGTAAAGTGAGTTTCTTGTAAATAGGCTACATCTGCTGCATAGTGGTGTAACTCTTGCCATAGGCGACCTCTTTTCTGGGCTGATTTTAGGCCTCTTATATTATATGATATTATTTTTATTGGAACTGCCATTAAATTTTTCTTTATTCATAGTGTATACATTATGAAAATGTAAATATACGTGATATAGTGAACCAATGTTTTTTTTTTTTCTCTCCCTCTCTCTCTCTCCCCCCCTATCCCTCTCTCTCTCCATCTCTCTCCCTCGCCTCTCCTCACCCTTTCCCTCGACCCTCTCCTTCTCTCCCTCCTTCCCTCCACCTCCCTCGCACACCCTCATTTTTAAGAGGACTTAATGCAAAATAGGAATGGAGATATGGGGGGAAGGAGGAAAGGTACAAGGGGTGGGGATGTGGGGGGAGGGAGGGGTGAGACTAGCGAGGGGGGAAGAGCAGTGATGAATAAAGAAACAATGTAAGGTAATAAGTAAGGAAACAAATGGGGGAGGGGGCTTCAGATCAGTGGGGAGGGTTACAGAGTTAATAAACTCAATAGGTTAGGTCCGTGGCGCTGCTTCGCTTAGCTAGCTTGCTTGCTTGGCTTCAGGCTGCTGCTTGCTGGCTGCGCTTGCTTCTCTTGGCGGCGACGGGGCGGCGTCGCTGCGGCTTTGCCCTGTCGCCCCCCCCCCCCCCCCCCCCCCCCCGCGCTTGAGGGGCTGCTCCGCTGCTGCGGCTCTCGCGCTTGTGCGGGGCGCGCGCCTACCACGGCCCTTGCTTTGCTGTGGCGGTGGCTGGCACTGGACTGCTTCGGGCGCTTGCTGGGGCTGGCTGTTCTGGCTTACAGCGGCGTGCCGCTTGGGCTTCGCTGGACCCGCAATGGCTTCAGGCTTGGGGCTGGCGCGCCTGGGCTTCAGGCTAGGCTTTCACGCGCTGCTGCTTGGATGCTGCGCCTCAGCGCTAGCTGCAGGGGTTGCTTTTGGCTTCGCGGCGGCGGCCTGGCGGGCTGATTTTAGGCCTCTTCTATATGCTTTTATATGCAGCGCGATGCTCGCTCTTGCTTGGGCTTCCTCTTATTTTTTTATTGGAACTGGCGGCGCCATTGACGGCGACGGGCCTTCTGGCTTCGGGCGCCGCTGCGCCTGCGGCTTGGGGCGCTCCGTGGGGGGGCTTCCTTGGCTGCGGGGCTCGGGGCGGCTGCTTTGCCAAGTCTTGCTGCTGCCGCGCAGCTTTTTCTTGCTTTATTGGCTGTGTTAGGGTGCCATAGTGTAACATTACTGCTTGCCTTGTTGCTGGCTTGCGGTGCTGCGCTTGCGTCTGCTGCTTGGCGCTTGGCTCTTGCGGCCTGTGCTTGGCTTGACGATTGGCGGTCCTTGCGCAAATGTAGCTTGCTGGCGCTGGGCGGCGCTGCGTGCTTGCTGGCTTGCGCTCCGGCTTCGGGGGCTTGCGCTCGGCTGCTGCGTGTTGCTTGGGCTTAAATATACGCTGATATAGTGAGCTTGCGCTTGGGCGCTGCCGGCTTGCTGTCGGCTTCAGGCGGGCCGCCGGGGCCAATGCTGCGCGGCTGCTTTTTTTTTTCTCTGCGGGCGGACCCTGGCTGCACTCTCTTGGATTCTTGGCCCTGCGCGCGCTGCTTGGCCCCTCTGGCCCGCGGCCTTGCCCCCCTGCGGGAACCCTCTCTCTTGCGGCTCCATCATCGCTTCTCCCTCGCTCTGCGCCGGTTGTGCTCCTCAGGGCCTTGGGCGAGGTCCCTTTCCCTCGACAGGTCGCTTGCCTGCGCTTGCTCCTTATTCTCTCCCTCCTTGGCGGCGGCGCGGCGCCTGCGCCACCTTGCCCGTTGCGCACGCTGCTTGTCTGCGGGGCCGCTTCTTCCTTCACCCTCATTTTTAAGAGAGTGCTTGCTGGGCTTCTTGCTGCGGCTGCTGGGGGCTTACTTAAGCAGGCGGGCGCGGCTGCTGCTTCGATCTGCTTGCTGGCTGCTGGTGCTTCTGCGCTGCTTGTGCTGCTTTCGGCTGGGCTGGGGCGGCGCTCCGCTTCGGCTGGCTTCGCGGGCTTGGGCTCTGAAAATAGGAATGGAGACTTTGATCAGGGCGCGGGGGCATTCTTTGCTTCGCGCGCGGCATGCTGCGGGGTGCGCCGCCCTGGCGCCTTGCTTGCGGCGGGGAGGAGCGCGCGCTCCGCTTGCTTGGCTGCCTGCCGCTTGCTTCTGAAGGCTCGCTGCTTGCTCTCGCGCTGCCCGCGCGTACAGTGCTCGGCGGCGCGGGGGGCGGGCGGCTGGCTTGTAGCCGTGGCGGGGCGCCGGGTTGCGCGGGGCTGCGCGGCGGCCGCGGGATGGCCTCGCGGGGGGAGGGAGGGGTGCTTCAGAGCTGGCGTCTGGGGACTAGCGAGTTCGGCCGGGCGCGCTTGGGGCGCGCTGCTGCTTGGCGCGCGGGGGAAGACAGCCTTGCTGGCTTGGCGGCTTCTTTGCGCTTGCTGCTTGCTGCTGCTTGGGCTGCGTTGCGGCTCTGCCGGGCGGCTGGGGCGGGCTTCAGATCAGTGGGGAGGGTTACAGAGTTAATAAACTCAATAGGTTAGGTCCAATACTCGGGACTTAGAAATTGCAATTTTGCAAAAGGTCAGAGAGGTCGAAGAAGGGGGCATAGCCCCCCTCTAGACGTCACTGCCTAATTAGTTAATAACCCAAAATGGATTACTGGGTTATAGGGAGAAGGTTTTTTTTTTTTTTTTTTTTTCTCTTCTTCTTCTTTTTTATTTTTCCTTTTACTCTCTTCGACAGCCTCTACCCTCCCACGCTACCCTCAGGAGCCCCGGGAAATAGTGAAGTTAAACACTATGTATACACATCTCGTTTCATTCCTACCTATCACACTTTTGAAGGTCCTTGAGCACCAGCCCAGTGGAATTACCCAAAAAATGACCCCATTTTGGAAAGCAAACACCCCAACGTATATTCTAAGTGGCACGGGCTGCCGATAGGTACTCGGGTACTCTGATGGGCTGGAGACAAGTACTCAGGTAACTTGATGAGCTGCAGACAGGGGCTCGGGTACTCTGATAGGCTGGTGACAGGTACTCGGGTACTCTGATGGGCTGGTGACAGGTACTCGGGTACTCTGATGGGCTGGTGACAAGTACTCGGGTACTCGGATGGCCTGGTAAGTGCTATAGAATCCGCGCTTAGGGTTGGAACTGCAGCCTCCCAGTGAGATACTGCACACTAGTGTGTAGTAAAGGGAAATGTTAATGAAATAAGGGATGGTGGTGCTGTTCAAGGTATATGTAGGGAGAGTCAAATAGATAATCACTGTAAAGTGAAATATAAGGATATGACTAGTGTATAAAAAGCAACTGTTGTGTGCGTGTGACTGATAAGAGAATATATAAAAAACCAATGGTGTTGCTGCACACTCAAGATAATTAAAAGTGACTCCGTGCGGTAAAAATTCCGTGCAATAAAAATAATAATTATAAATAAATAACTAATAATGAATATATGTGAATAAATACATATGACAAGCAATGCATAAATATCTGAATATATAAAGTGACTCCTGTGCAGTGAAAAAGATTATGTATATAGTAGATGGTAGGTAAATAAATTTAAATGAAAAACCAAAAAGTTCCTAAGCATCCAACAATGAGTGGTAAAATACACAAATTTCAAAATATCATAAGAAATGGACAAGGACAAAAATATTAAAAATATTAAATACGATTCATTGGCAAGTGTCCCAAGTAAAAAAGGTTAATCAGAGTGAACAAAAAAAGAACATAAAGATGGTGATATATTCAAAAAAATCAAAAAAACCATTAATCAAAAAATGTGAAAAAAATGTGGTAAAGTCCTGTGTTGTTCTTTTAAAGATCAAAAATCCTGTAACACCATATGTCTTGTGTAAGCAGGTAGATGACCTGTGAACGGTAACAGTTCAGTGCTCCCCTCCTTCCGTCGAGTGACCCCTAATGTAAAAACACTCACCAGAGTGCCTAACCCCTGCAGTGGTGATAGGCATGAAATCTCCTGGATGTAGGGTAGAAATCCTCCTCTGTGGGGGTGGTTACTGGGGAAAGAATCCTTCTCTGTAGGGGTATCCTCTGTGGGGGTATCCAGCCTCTTCCACTCTCCAAGGATGGGGGGTAAAACACCAAAAATGGTCCGTACAAAAGAAAACACTAATAGTGTAATACTGCTAATCAATAGGCAGTTTATTAAAAAAACTTGGATGGCCTGGTGACAGGTACTCGGGTACTCTAATGGGCTGGTGACAGGTATTCGGGTACTCTGATGGGCTGGTGACAGGTACTCGGGTACTCTGATGGCCTGGTGACAGGTACTCAGTTACTCTAATAGCCTGGTGACAGGTACTCGGGTACTCTGATGGCCTGGTGATAGGTACTCGGGTACTCTGATGGGCTGGTGACTGGTATTCATGTACTATGAATGGCGGTGACAGATACTCATATGGACTGTGACAGGTACTCAGGTACTCAGATAAACTTTGACAGGTACTCTGGTACTTTGATGGACTGTGACAGGTACTCGGGTACTCTGATGGACTGTGACAGGTACTCAGATGGACTGTGTGTGATAGGTACTCAGATGATTATGTTATAAGCTCCTCTTAAGTTAGGTTTGGAGAACACCCGTGCCCCCTGCAATCTCTGAAAAAGTTCAGGAATCAGAGGCAGGGGACAACAATGCTTGACAGTGATTATATAGAGGTCTAGATAGTCCACACGAGGCCTCAAGATGTGATCCTTCTTCTCAATAAAAGAAGATGCCAGCACCCTCTGGCAAGGTAGAAGGCTAGATAAACCCTTTTTCCAGACTTCTGTCTATATATTTATGCAGTGCAGGCTCAGAGAGAGGGTAAATTTGACCAAACTGAATTTAAGCCCCTGGTAAGAGTTCATTGTGACAAACATAAGACCTATGAGGAAGAAGGGTATCTGCACTCTTCTTGTTGAACACATCCGAGTATTCATGATAGGCAACAGGAACCAACTTCATAGTTTCTGGGTCAGATTGGTGATCAAAAAGAGGAGCTGTCGTAATAGGCTCTTTCAGAAGACCATGCATTTGACAGTAATTGGATGAGAAAGAGATATCTCCTGTAAGCCAATCAATGTGAGGGTTATGTACCTTCAACCAGGGTATGCCAAAGATAATGGGAAACATTGGTGAAGCCAAAACATCATGATCCACTCTCATTGTTTGCGTGTGAATTGCCATCATCCCTTAACAAATTTACAGAAGAGAAACATCGAAAGTGGGATTTTTAAGGCAATTTAAACAAAAAATATATATAGAAAATATGATTTTATTAATACAAAATATATAAAATTCTTATGGAAGGAACCACAAGAAAGCCATATGTACAAATATTACGATAACATTATACAGAAGTAAACAGAAGTAGCTACAATCATAAAAACATCCAAACAGATGAGTAGAGGAAAGGCCAACGCGTTTCAAAAGTGCATACAATATAATCTTCATCAGGGACTAAAGCCACCTCTGAAATTGTAAAGTACAGTATGAATATACTACATAAACAATAACAATGAAACATTAATTGATTACAGCATATAATAACACCTAATGATACCTTGGAATAAACTTACATGTCAGATTGGTTCGGGAAACAAGTTCTCCCCCCGCACCAAAGATCATCCTCTTAGCTTGTCTAGGCCTTTAATAACATATAGGGGCCAAAGTAAAAAACCAAACAAGGGCGTACAAAAAGAAGTCCCAAAAGACTTGTCTCAGCCACTAATAGGGGGAAGCCTACAATGGAATAATTAATAGTTAGAATGTGCACTTGAAAAAATTCCAAAGGTGTTATGGGGGACAAAAGTCAAAAGCCCCAAGCTGGGACACCACCCAAGGAAAAAAACGCCCACATACCCAGAAGTAGGCTGAATCCCCAGGAGCACCCCCACCCCAGGCCGGAACCTGCAACCCAAAACATAAACAACACCTCAAAAATCAAGAATAAATTTGAATAATCCGGGCCAAACTTGCATACTACAATTGCAGCATATCCCGAATCCACAGGTGGAATTTGCAGCAAAGGCCTCCAAATAGGTGGTCCAAACAATCAAGGAGGAACACCGAAAAAGATTATATATTATATTGGGGGTGCACATAGACAAGTTAGTGGTGCCCCCCAAGGTAAACAAAGAAAATCCCACCGGAAAGGACACCGTCCAAAAGACAACAGCCAAATCACGGATAGCTGCGTCTAAGTAAGCATCCAACATCGATGGGACCAGGACCCGCACCCCAAAGGGAACACATCTTAACAACACATATGAAGGGAAACTTACCAATTGAAAATCAGTAAAAATCTGGTCCAAGACCAGACCCTAGATTGCCAAGGCTGGTACCCTGCAAAAACAAAGACTGTACCCCCCTGAAAGAAAAAATGAGGCTTCAAATGAAAAAAATCCTCACAAACAGGTGAGAGAGGAGAAAAGACACCCTTATGGCCCCTGGCGTCCTCCTTATATATCCCCCTAGAAGGATATAATCTGTTTGGTGCTGAGAGATGACGACCAGCCAAAAACACGGCCATAACGTCATCTCATTAAGCAACATCAAACAACGGGCCAAGGCGGGAAAGCAAGACCACGTGTGCGGCATCATGTGACATGGGCACAGCGGATCACACGACCAGACCCTCCGGGAAGAAAGACGCAACCACGCCAAAACATATGACGCGGTTGCACCATGGTGTAGGGCGCAGCCATGTCATCCAAGGGGACAGACACCACCACCCTCAACCAGGAGATTTAACAGACCCGGAAGTGGCCGCTTGCAACATGTAACTCAGCACCTAAAGGCGTAGAACACGCAGGCGAACCCCGCACGGAGCTGGATAGTGCCAAAATCAAGAAAGAATGCCGCAAACAGATGAAGGGGTGAAATGCTCATGGAACAGTATGCAGACATCATCCATGGAATGATGCTGCACATGGTGAAACCATTGGCTCCGGAATCCATGTTCAACAGTTGAAACTCCCAGGGAAAAAATTCCCTGAATGCTCCAAACCGCTGAAAGGGGGACCAAAAATTGCGTGGTGGGGACAAAAATGGGGAAACCCCCAATCCAAACATAAGGTGATGCACAACCTGGATTGGGAGATCAGGTCCCCAAAAGGAAGGGCTAAAGCCACTGGCACAGAACTTGAAAGCTCCATATCTCATGGAGTGTGGAAGAAAAATTGTCCCTCAAACAAAAAAGTGTGTAAGAGGGCCTATGTGTGCCAGATATGTGATGATGGCCACAAACTAGGACACAAAGACCGGAACAGAGGGAGAACCTATCCCAATGCAAAATAAAAGCTGACATATAAAAACATTTATTGTATATATAGAAATGCACAGCGAGGCTCAAAATTAGAGATACCGAAGGCAGTTCCTGAACATAGCAATGCTACTATCAATAACTAATAACAAAAAACAAAACACAAAAACCCCCGTAGAGAGGACCATCCTAACATCTATGAACATAGAAAAAGAGAGAAAAAGGAAAAACAATCATTAGAGAAAACATTTGAATTGTACAAATATTTACAAACATATCAAGGAACTTTGGAAGTAACATGGAGACAGATTTATGAAAAAAAAAAACATATTACAGATATGAAAAAAAAAAAAAAACATCATGAATGTGGGCACACACAGAGACACCTATTGCAGGTAAATCACATTCAAAGATGTACACAAAGATAAAAAATCAAGAAATAAACATGATAAACCATCAGTACGAGATTGAACCCCCCCCCCCCCCCCTCCTATTGAATTAAAGATTTAATCAGTTTTGCCTGAGCTAAAGCCTTCTAAGAAGGGCCTAAAACTCCCTGCCTTATTGAGGCCAGGTAGGGTGGTGGAATCCAAATATTGAATCCAGCGCATTTCGCGCTGTAACAGGATTTTGTTCCAGTCACCTCCTCTAGTTGGAATGTGCACTCGGTCTAGGACCGTAAAGTAACCGTTGGCATTCTATAACCATGTCTCTTGGCCACATGCCTGCCAAGAGGAAGATAGAGATTGTCAATACGCATGCTATGTAAATGTTTACTGACACATTGTCCAAATTCCTGTCGGGCCTTCCCCACATAAAAAGCTCCTCATTGGCACTGAAGGAGATAGACCACTCCCTTTGTTTTACAGTTTGAATAATGTTTCATGCAAAAACGTTCTCCATTAGGTAATGTAAAAAAGGATCTCCTATCAATCACCTCACAGAAGGAACAGGGTCCACAAGGGTAGGTGCCCCAGACTTGGCATGGATCTTTTCTCTGAGTACCCCTGTACTCACTCTGGGTCAGCATCCCACCAATGGATTCTGCCCTTCTGAAGGTAATCGGAGGGTTAGAGGTAACTAAACCTTTCAAAACAGGGTCCTCAGTGAGAATAGACCAATGTTTGGTCAGAATTTTTCTCACCTTTTCATGTTCATTTGAGTTACACAGTATGAGCCTTGTTGTATCATCTTTTTTCTTTCCCGTCTTAATCAAATTGTGCCTATCTTTATCCTTGACTCTATTGGAGGCTTTTAGAGGATTTTGTATATCCCCTCAATTATAGTCTCTTACTTAATTCATCAGCCTCTTGCTGGAACGCTTCTTAGGATGGTACAATTATTATTATTATTATGCCTTAGGCGTAAGAATTGGCTGAACGGTATGGACTTCTTCAGAGGCTCAGGATGGAAACTGCCGGCATGCAACAGAGTTTTGCCGGCAGTTTCCTTCCTGTAGAGTCTACTAGTAAATCGTCCATCACAATCTTTGATAATACAGACATCTAGGAAGTTAAACTTGTGGTGATCATATGACATTGTAAAGAATAAATTAAATTCATTACAATTCATTACCTTTAAACGTTGTTTCAACTTTTCTTCTGGGCCATCCCACATGTGAAAAATGTCATTAATATACCTTTGCCATACAATGACATGCTGTATGTAGGTGGCCAGTTGATCATTTAGCAAAAAAGTATTTTCCTACTCCCCCAGGTACAGGTTTGCATATGGGGGGTGTGCAACACATCCCCATAGCAACACCCTGTACCTGGGGGTAGTGGGAACCCTTAAACAAAAAGACATTGTGTCTAAGTATAAAATCTAACATCTGGAGTATGTATTTATTAAATTTCCACTTTTGCTGCAAAATGCGACTAACTGCTGCCACCCCAAATCATAGGGAATGCTGTTATATGATGACTCTATTGTAACCAAAAGGGGCTGAGTGAGGAATCTCCATGTTTTCCAACATTTGCAGTAATGGATCATATCTTGGACTATTTGGAGTCCATATCCAACTATTTGGAGTGGATCATATCTTTGGTATAGGATGCCAATTCAAGAACATGTGGTCTTAGATGTTGATGTCTTAGATGTTGATCAATGACCTGACTGATCCCCTCGGTGATACTGCCATTACCAGAGATAATGGGTCTCCCCGGGGGATTCAGTAGGTCCTTGTGCACCTTAGGGAGTGCATACATGGGAATACGGGGATGTCTGGTAGGTATAAATTCCAACATTTCACTTGTGATAACTCCTATCATAAAAGCTTCATCGACCAGGAGATAAAACTCCTGATTGAACTTTTCGACTAGCGAAGCTGAAATTTTACGGTAACATTTACCATTATTAACCGCTTAAGGACCGCCTCCTGCACATTTACGTCGGCAGAATGGCACGGCTGGGCAAATCAACGTACAGGTACGTTACCCTTTAAGAGCCCAGCCGTGGGCCGCGTGCACGCCGCCGGTGGCGCGTTTGCGACCCGGTCCTGAGCTCCATGGCCACGGGACCAGCGGACCCGATCGCCGCTGGTGTCCCGCGATCGGGTCACAGAGCTGAAGAATGGGGAGAGGTCTGTGTAAACAAACCTCTCCCCATGCTTCCTACACTGCCTGTCACTGATCGGCTGTTCCTTGTCATCGGGAAAGCCGATCAGTGACGTCAGATGTAAAGCCACGCCCCCTACTGTAAAAAAAAAAACACACACGTCACAGACCTAACCCCTCCCCTCCCCCTAGTGGTTAACTCCTCCACTTCCAGTGTCATTTATACAGGAATCAAGGCATTTAAATAGCACTGATTGCTGTATAAATGACAATGGTCCCAAAAATGTGTCAAAAATGTCCGATGTGTCCGCCATAATGTTGCAGTCACAATAAAAATTGCTGATCGCCGCCATTACTAGTAAAAAAAAAAATATTAATAAAAATGCTACAAAACTATCCCCAATTTTGTAAACGCTATAACTTTTGCGCAAACCAATCAATAATCGCTAATTGCGATTTTTTTTACCAAAAATATGTAGAAGAATACATATCGGCCTAAACTGTGGAAAAAATATGTTTTTTTTATATATTTTTTGGGGATATTTATTATAGCAAAAAGTAAAAAATATTGCATTTTTTTCAAAATTGTCGCTATATTTTTGTTTATAGCGCAAAAAATAAAAACCGCATAGGCGATCAAATACCACCAAAAGAAATCTCTATTTGTGGGAAAAAAAGGACGCCAATTTTGTTTGGGAGCCAGGTCGCACGACCGCGCAATTGTCAGTTAAAGCGACGCAGTGCCGAATCGCAAAAAGGGGCCTGGTCCTTTGGCTGCAAATTGGTCCGGGGCTTAAGTGGTTAAGAATTTTTAGGCACTTGTCTTTATACATTGTATTATCCATTAATACAATGTTGACCCCTCTATCTGACCCCTAATTGTTATCTCAATGTTGTTGTCTTTAAGGGATTTGAGGGCTGCTTGTTGCTCAAGGCTAAGATTCTTGACTGTCCTATCATTGTTAATTGCTTCTACTTACTTTGAGGTTTGTTTCACAAATAAGGCCAGATCTGGATTCTGATTTAACGGGGGAAATGTATGTGATTTTCTCTTAAATTTAGTTTGTTGTTGTTGATCGTGTTGACTCTCGTCATCACTATCTTCACTATCCAAATCGTCTTCCCAGACGTCATTGGATGGCCCACTTTCCTGTAGAAGCAGATTAAGGTCACAAAGGGCTTTAAAATCCACTGCCGTAAGATTGGGGGCAATAACCTCTTCCTGTGTAGTTTGCTTATAGTTGCTTATAGTTTGCTTACATCGAGGATGGTGACAGCTCCCCAAGGGGATATAGCCATTTCGATCCACTTCCTTGAAAAAAGTTTTGGTAGACAGTTGGTGATTGTCCTTGAAGCTTACCAAATCCAGGAAGTTGATACTATTGTTGTCAGAAACTGCCGAGAAGGATATATCAAATCGCCAATTTTTGACAAGAACTGTAAGAACGACTCTTTTGATCCTGCCCATACTATAAATATATCGTCAATATAACGCTTATAAAATTTAAGCTGTGATAGATTGGCACCAAAAAATGGCATCCTTTTCCCAGTGGCTCATAAAAATGTTTGCCACTGACGGGGCGTATTTCGCACCCATGGCCACTCCCCTTTTCTGCCTAAAAAACAGTTTGTCATGCCAGAAAAAATTATGACTCATTGCTAAGTCTAAGTCATGCACCAGAAAATCTTTTTGCTGATTTTTAATTTTGGTATTATTCAATGCCCATACTACCGCCTCGATGGCATGTTCTTGTTTGATGTTGGTATACAGTGAGTTGACATCAATGCTAGCCAAAAGATGTTCCTCACCTACCTCAATCTCCTGCAATAATTGCATGAGGTCTCTACTGTCCTTAAGGTAAGCTGGACAGCTCTGAGCCAGCGGCTGCAAGAATTTATCTAGGTACACCCCAATTCTAGCAAACAGTTAATCCACACCACTTACTATGGGTCTGCCAGGTGGTTTGGATGGGTTTTTGTGAATTTTGGGCAATTGGTAGATTACTGGTACTTTCGGTGCGTCAGGCACCAAATACCTTGCCTCTTTTTTTTGTAACAGTACCATCATCCTGGGTAGCTTTTACCAAACGTTTAAGTTTTGTTTTGAAATTATTAGTGGGATTCCCCCCTAATTTCTGATAGGTTTCAGTATCATAGACGAGTTTATTGAGTTCAGCTAAATAATCAGATTTTTTAAGAATGACCAGACATGTTTTTCCCAACCAACAAAATGGCCGCTGTTGCCTATCTGATTGGTGGGATGAAGGGGAGGGGACTCCCTTTTTTGCTATTTAAGGTATTTTGTCTCAATCGGAAACCAGGTCCTTTGATGACGCCCTGTAAGAGGGCGAAATGCATTGACGTGACGTATTTCCGGTTCTGACATCACTTCCAGTCTCGTGGAACACCAATAACGGCATTTGCTGCAGTTTTCTACCATTTTCAATGCCTACTTTTAACTTACGTTTGTAAGTATGCCCTTGTATGTGCAATAAATCCCTTTTCTTAGCATACTTCACTATTGGTCCCTTTCTTTTCTCTATGGGTACCTGTTTTTCACATGATTGAGAATTAATGTGGAAGGATCGTTCGTTTCCTAATTTTTATCAGCCATTTCTGCCATCCAGCAATTCCCGGTGGATACTGTTACAAGTCTAATCTGACTCCCAGACTTCAAAGCTGGGTGTCATCATGATCCGGTGAGTGGGGACACATGTGGGGGTGTTTTGTCACACCTGAACTTGTCTGCAATTTTCTGCCTTGCATCTTTGTCCATTAGATGTGAAATATTCCCTGCAACTTTACACTTTGGATGTGAAGCACCTATTTAGTTGTTTATTATTTTCACGGTTCACATGGACTTTTGTTACATATTATATATGATTGTTTATTTGTTTTCACTTAAATGGACACATGTTTGTTAAGCGCTGTATTATTTCCTTTAATATGTTCAAGTGTGTAGCACTTTGTGTATAGCAGCTTCATTCACGTCTGATCTTGTTTTTCCTCAGCGCGAGTTATATATTTAGATATATATTTTTCACAGTATATTCATACTGTACTTTACAATTTTAGCTCCATTCCCAAGAGCCAATTTATGCGGGTTAGGCGTAATTGTGCCAGAATTGAAGATTTTGGCAGTCAGGCGAGAGTCCTTTTTGACAGATTTATTGAAAAGGGATATTCCTCACGGGAGCTTAGTAATACCTTGCTCTCAGTGAGGAGTATCAATAGTGATGATCTGTTTAAGAAAAAAGAGACAAATAAGAAAGATTTTGGATCTGCGTTTCACCTGACAGGATAGACAAACAGAAAAAATGATTCGCAAGCATTGGCATTTACTGTTGAAAGACAGTGATCTTGCTAAATCCTTGCCTGCCAAACCTTTGTTTATTTACACCAAACCTCCCACGCTAAGGCAGAAACTGGCACCTAATGTAGTTGACCCCCCCAAGAAGCTTGTCACTTTCCTAGATCAAGTCGTTTTTTTCAATTGTGGAAGGTGTGTAATGTGCAAAACGTCTAAATATAGAACTAGGAAAACATTTGAGTTCCCATCCCAGTCCTCTGGGGAATCCTTTAAGATAAAAAAGATTATTTCTTGTGGTACTACCCATGTCACTTACCTTTTATCTTGTCCGTGCGGACTACAGTACGTGGGTCGGACCACCAAAGCATTAGGGGTCCGTTTACACGAACATGTCAATCAGATCAAAAAGGGTTTTAAACACCACAGTCTGTCCAACCATTTTAGGTTATTCCACAATAGGGATCCTAGTGGCCTCACTTTTTGTGTTATCGACAGAATTGAAGCCCACTGGCGAGGAGGCAATCTCAAGAGAGTAATTTCTCGCAATGAGACCCAATGGATTCATTGTTTTTTATCCAATTTTTAATTATTTTTATAGGGGTTTAGATTTAGAGTTTCTACATATAGTTTGATTTTTAACATCATCATTGTTTTATTTTTATTTTTATTTTATTTATTTTTCTTATTTTTTATTTTTATGTTTATTTATATTTGTTTTTATTTTTATTTTTTTATTTTATATTTATTCTTATTTTATTTTCCTTTTATTTAATTTTTTTTATTTTCATTTTAATTTTAATTTTAATTTTCATATTTTTGTATGATTATTGTATTTTCTTTCTGTATTTATTAAATATTTAGAATTTTATGGTTTTCATGACACCGGAACTGATGTTCAAACCAAGTTGGAGTTTTCCAACCAAAATCATGGCGTTTTTGTCTCCCATATGGATTGTGCTCTATCCATATGGGGACATGTTTTTCCCAACCAACAAAATGGCCGCTGTTGCTTATCTGATTGGTGGGATGAAGGGGAGGGGACTCCTTGTTTTGCTATTTAAGGTATTTTGTCTCAATTGGAAACCAGGTCTTTTGATGACGCCCTGTGGGAGGGCAAAATGCATTGACGTGACATACTTCCGGTTCTGACATCACTTCCGGTCTCGTGGATCACCGATAACGGCGTTTGCTGCAGTTTTATACAATTTCCAATGCCTACTTTTAACTTACGTTTGTAAGTATGCCCTTGTATGTGCAATAAATCCCTTTTCTTAGCATGCTTTACTATTGGTCCCTTTCTTTCCTCTTTGGGTACCTGTTTTTCACATGATTGAGAATTGTGGAAGGATCGTGCGTTTCCTAATGTACATCAGCCATTCCTGCCATCCAGCATTTCCCAGTGGATACTGTTACAAGTCTAATCTGACTCCCAGACTGCAAAGCTGGGTGTCTTCGGGATCCGGTGAGTGGGGATACATGTGGGGGTGTTTTGCCACACCTAAACTTGTCTGCGATTTTCTGCCTTGCATCCTTTTTTTGTTTACAAAAGTTTTATTTGGAAGTTAAATTGTATACAAACAGGTACAGCCAAAGAACAAATAAATTGACATAGAAAAAACAATGATTTTACAGTGGAATGCAAATAAAGGTACATAGCATGTGAGAACCTTGAGGCATCATGGAAATAGGGAGACTTGGACATTATATATTACAATGGTAATATTAAATATTCCCTTTTGACAAAATATGCTTGATTGATGAGTAAAGATATAAATCAAAATTAGAAGGAGCTATACTATGTATAGGTTTAAGGTAAATTCCAGTATGACCATTTTTTGTCATAAATATGCATTGAGTCATGTAAAGTATGGAAAATTCTTTCTGGTGATCTGACATTCTCCATTCTGGATAGTACTTGAGACCATGGAAGGCTAGCAGACTTCCAATTAAAGGCGATCATCCATTGGATGGAACTGCATAAGGAATGAAAGAGTCTCATACATGGAGGAGGGATATTGGGTATATTTGCATATAAAAGGCAATTTTGGGGAGTGGGCACAATTTTATGTTTGGAAGAACTTTCTATTCTGTCTATTGCTTTATTCCAAATGTTCTCGAGGTGTTGACAACTCCAGAATATGTGGAGGATAGTATCTGGTGTTTGACATCCCCTGAAACAGTTGGGGAAAATTGAGGGATAAAATGTGTTGAGTTTGGAGGGGGTTAAATACCACCTCGAGAACACTTTTGTGGGGGGTTTCCCTAAATGCTATAGCCTTATTGCTTTTGCGGAGGTTGTCTGACATATTAAGCCAGTCCTCCGCTGAGAAAAAGCGATCAAGATCGGATTCCCAGTGGAGTATTGGTCCAGACCAGTCTGGTACATTTAGCCCATTAAGATAATTGTATATTTTTGATATAAGGCCTCTGTCACCTGCAGAGGAAATACAGATATTCTCAAATACAGTGGCATGTGGATAAAGAGAGGGTGGGAAATGGTTGGTAAAAAAGTTTTTGATATGATTGTAATTTTGTGATTCTGAAGAGCCTGTAGTAATATAAATGGGGTAAAATCCCCATCTGTCAGTAAAGAATTTAAGGAGGTCAAACCCTTATTAATCCAATGGGAGACCTGAGCTATGTTGTTATATGCTAAAACAAATCTGGGGTCTCCTAGGAAAGAGGTGAGGATGGAAAAGTCAAGGTATTTATCGGTGTATAACACGCACTTTTTCCCCCTTAAAATCGGGGGAAAGTCGTGGGTGCGTGTTATACGCCGATCCCCCCAAAAAAAGTAACAAAAAGGATCGAGCGGCGCCGAAAAAGAGCAAGCGTCGTCAAAAAAAACCGAGTGCCACCGAAAAAGACAGAGCGCCGACGAAAAAGACCGAGCCGACTGCTCGGCTCCGCTCACGGTCCTGCTCGTTTCCGAAACAGCAGGAAGGCGGGACTGCGAGCGGAGCCGAACAGTCGGCTCGGTCTTTTCCACCGGCGCTCTTTTTTTTGTCGGCGCTCGGTCTTTTTCGTCAGCGCTCGCTCGGTCTTTTTTGGCGGCGGTCGCGCGGTCTGTCTTGGCGGTGGGAAATTTAAACGTGGGCAAGCTGCAAATGATGCTGGCAAGCTGCAAATGACACTGGGCAAGCTGCAAATGACGCTGGGCAAGCTGCAAATGACGCTGGGCAAGCTGAAAATGACGCTTAAATGTACGTTTTTTTTTTCCCTAAACTTCCCTCCCAAAACTTTTTTCCTTAAAATGCCCTCCTAAACGTGGATGCGTGTTATACGCCGGTGCGTGTTATACGCCGATAAATACGGTAGTTTGGATTTTGATATATTCACTGGGAGTGCTCGAAAGTAACACAAGGGTTTAGGTAGAATAGTAATTTTAATGGTGCATATTCTGCCAAGGAAAGAAATGTGGAAATTAGACCATGTATTAAGGAGGGAGGTGATATGGGAAAAAAGGGGAAGGTAGTTAGTTTTGTATAGTGTTTAGTGGGAGGATGTCACTAATATACCTAGATATTTGAATGATTAAGGACACCATACAAATGGGAAATTACCTGAGAGATGGTCCTGTTCTTGTTGGGGGTAATTGATCTGCAGGGCAGAGCATTTGTTTAAATTTATTTTTAGGCCAGAAATGTAATGGAAAACATTAAGTTCTTTGAGGAGAGAGGGGATGGAGATCAAGGGTTCAGAAAGAAATATAAGGGCATCGTCACCGTATAAACTGATTTTGCATTCATCATCTCCGTTAGTATAACCTTTGATGTCTATGTTATTCCTAATTCTTTGAGCTAAGGGTTCAATTGCTAAGGCAAATAATAAGGGGGATAAGGGACAGCCTTGTCTTGTTCCTCTGCTAAGAGGAAAGAATTCTGAGTTATGTTCCGGGATTCTAATTCTGGTCTGTGGCGAGTGATATAGTGCATTAAATCCATGTAAGAAATTGCCCGAGATACCGTATTTTGGTAAAAGTTGGTTGAGGTAGGCCCAGTTAACACTATCGAATGCCCTATGAATATCTAAACTCAAAAGGCACAATTTCTGAGAGTGCAAATTGGCGTCTTGAATAATATTAGTAACTAGTCTAATATTATCCACAATCTGACGACCTGGGATGAAACCTGTTTGATCAATATGGATTAAATTGGTAATAACTGAGGCCAATCTGTGAGCAAGCAATCTCCCAAAAAGGTCGTTATTGAGAACTGAAATTGGGCGAAAATTCTGTGGGAGAGAGTGGTCCTTATCTGGCTTTGGGATTAAAGATAAATTAGCTAGTAGCATTTCTTCAGGAAATTGATTACCCATGAGGACATAGTTAAAAAGTTTAGTCAAATGTGGGATAAGAAGAGGGGCATATTTTTTGTAATATGCAGAGGAGAAACCATCTGGACCTGGGGCTGTGGAGGATTTAAGAGATTTAATAATTGTAAGTATCTCAGAGTCCGTGCAGGGGGCATTAAGATCTTTGGTTTGATGTGTATCAAGGGAAGGTAATAGGGTTTCATTCAACCAGTTTTTAGAGGTTTGTTTCGGTTGGGATTGGGGCCCAGAGAGGAGATCCTTATAGAAAGCAGAGAATATACTCAAGACCTCTGCTGGATGTGTGACAAGGTTACCTGTCTGGTTTCTAATTTTATAAGTGTGAGGGGGTTTATGTTCTTGATTTAACTTCTTGGCAAACATAGCAGAGGGGGAGTTACCATGAAGTAGAAATTTTGCTTTTGAGAATCTAATGCCCCATACACACGGTCGGATTTTCCGATGGATTCTGTCCTATCGGACAATGTTGTCGTAAATTCCGACCGTGTGTAGGCACCATCGGACAGTTTACATCGGATTGTCCGACGGACAAAGTTCTATCTCCTGCTGGATAAATTTTCCGACAACAAAGTCCGATCACACCAATTCCGATCGTGTGTAGCGTAGTCCGACGGACAAAGTGCTACGCATGCTCAGAAGAAATTCTGTGACGGAAGCGCTCGGTCAGGTAAAACTACCATTCCTAATCGACACAGCACATTCGTCACGCGGCAATGTTAAAATGTTTTAATGCAGCGCATTCTCTTTTTCGTTAAATGCAAGAAGAATGACGTGTTTTAGCTGCTCCTATTCACCCTCACTTCTCACAAACTTATTTATTTATTCTTTTTCAGGATTTCTTGACTAGATGTTTATTTTTCCTCAGATCGTAAAAGAATGTTTGTTATATTTTTTGGATGATTTGTCATTTTTTTGTTGTTGTTTGCAATACATATTTTCAGGATAATTTATTTTGATTTTTGAGGGGGGGTTGTGTGTCTCAACTTAGCAAAACAACATTATTAACATTTGTATTTGTTGCTTAAATATAGTAGGAGTTTGTTTGTTGTTGGTGCCCCTTGTTAATTGGACTTTATTATTTGTGAAATGTACCTGCCTACTCACAAATAAACTGTCATTGTAGAAAAGTAAAACACATAGGCAATGATTTTTTCAACTCAAAAATACCTTTATTTAGGTCTCAGCAACAAACCAAAGAGGAACGCAGCGATGGAGAAACTTGGGGAATTTACAAAGCCTTGGACACCCACGGCAAACATCATTTTTCAAGCTTCTAAAATTGGTGGCCTGAGGAGTGCCTATCTAAATAATAAGGGAGTGCTATCTGGTCCTGAAGTCCAAAACATCCGGAACTGCAGCAGATGCCATCTAGGTCCCCAGGCTCTGGTACTACGAGAGGCTCCATCTTCTCTCAGACCAGACTGAATCCAGGTCGTCACTCTCTTGTCTTCCTTGTACGCTTCCTTCCACGCTGTGGTGCTGGTGGAGTGGCAGAAGGAGGAGGAGGAGGAGGAGGAGGCGGAGCATGGTCACTATCACAAACATGTGTGAGTGTGGTCATCCCCCCAGCCATCCCCTTATTTAGGACCCTGAGGATGACCTCCTCACACATGTTGCGTTGCCCCACCTCCATAGACATAATTTTTCGTGGCAACCAAGGAGCCAAAGGCCTCCTCGTAGGTGGGTGTGGCATGTAGGGAGGCTGAAGCATCTCTGATCAGCCGGAGCGCTGACTCTCCCACCTCACCCCCCCTTCTCGCCCTTTTGTAGGGAAGGCAGAGGGAAGGGACTTGGGAGACAGTCAGGCTCCTAGGCCTACCCCCCTCTTGGCTGCCACTACCCACCTCTTGGCTGCCACTAACCCCTTCCTCCTCCTGATTGCCACATTCCACACCCACCTCCTGGCTGAGGTCTTCCTGTGTATGAAAAAGGGACATAGTTTGAGTTATTTGTTCATCACACACAATTTTCATCTAGTGACTGTTGCAAAATGTTTACAAATAGAAAACCATACAATTCTCAGCCCTGCAGTTTATATTCTTGCCCCAAATGTCTCCAACACTACTGTCAGTTGATATGTCAAACACGTTAGGAACTAAGCAATTGGGGATCCTGAATTAAGTGAACATCATTCCTTTTTCACAAAAATGTGTACAAAACTACTATACCTGGCTCAAGCTGGGCTCCTCCACCTCTTCCTGACTGGAAGGCCCAGGTTGCTCCTCGGAAGCCTCATCAGGGGTGGCGTGCATGGAAGGACGCGTGCAAGGAAGAGTCGAGAGTGACTCCCTGACATTAGCCTGGTCTTTGAGAAATAGGAGCCTCTCATAGTACCAGAGCTTGGGGACATAGACCTGTTCTGCTGCAGCTCCAGATGCTTGGGACGTCAGGACCTTATTGCGCTCCCTGAAATAAGTACTCCTCAGGCTGCCAATTTTAACTCTTAACTTCTCCACCGTTTCCGTGGGGATCGTTGGCTTTACAAATTTCACAAGTTTCTTCATGGCTGCGTACCTCTTTGGTTTGTTGCTGTACTCGGGGTGTTTAGCCTCCCTGAACTTATCAATGAAGAGGGGGAGAAAACTCACATCGTTGAACCCCTCCATATTCTCTGCGAGACACAACACCACACAAAACACTATAAATAATGTCAGGCTAAACTCTCCTAATCTTCTCCATAAATAAGCCTCAAGGTCTAATCAGTCTAGGCTAGTTATGTACCAAGTTCAAATTGTACCTTCGTTCTAGCGATCGTCTCGTGCGTGAGCTTTCTCTCCCCTCGTCTCACAGATCGTGGCTACGACACAGGCGTGTGACGTTTTATATACAGTGCACATGCGTCAAACTCCGCCCGCCCCTGACGATCTTTCTCGTCTATTCCCCACTCCTTCTCTTTATGGCGCAGTGGGGAGAGCACATGGCGGGGACACAGCAGGTGCGCCCCAAATATTACACCAACGAGGAGGAGGACGAGGAAAGGCCGGAGGCAGAAACGTCCCGCTCCCGGCGGCTGAAATTTAAGGCCTCCAATATGTCTTTTGGAGAAATGTTGGAGATGGTGGACATATTGAAGAGGAGCGACTATGATGGGAAGTATGGGCCTTACCTCAACCCAAATGTCAGAAAGGCCAAGATCATGTCTAAAGTTGTGAGGAGGCTGTACAATCATTTTGGGGTACAACGATCCAAGGAGCAACTGAGGAAACGCTGGTCAGACCTGAAACTGAGGGAGCCCGATCAGTACAGAAAGATCAAGCGAGTTCTTCAAAAAAGTAAGTAGTTGTGTTTTGTGTTTGATTTCTTGCTTGCATATTGCTCCATGTGTTTGGATTTTTTCAATGTTGTACATTAGAAAATGGCCACTTTCATGTTCGTCTGTGCATTCGATCGTACTCAACCTCGATCTTTCTGCACTGTCATGTTCGTGTGTGTCCATTCGATCGTACTCAACCTCGATCGTTCGGCCACTTATAATACGAGGTTTGGTGAAGTTTTTAGTGAAAGGAAGTTTGTTCTCAATAGAGATGTCATCAAGAATGTAAAGCAAATTTATTCAATGTAAAGGAGAGGTCAATCAGTTGCTGTTTACCCATCTGGACTCTAGAGTACTAGTGCTGGGACACCCAAACCCCCTTTTTTTATTATGCTTTTCCACACATGTGCTCCAGTGGATACTAGAGGGGTGTCTCCATCAGACAAACTTCTACAAAAAAGCTAGTAAGTTTAGCACCTTTACAAAGTGACTACATTCATGTTGTTGTCATTTGTAACTGGCCAACCAAAAATATTGTCCCTCACTTTCAAGCAATGTTTGACATTTCCTATTTCTGCCCTCAATAGATTGTGGTGCTAAATCTTCCTTTTGTACATTCTCATAGGGGAGCGAAAACTCGGGACGTCTGAGGAAACCAGAAAACCCACACCTCCCAAAGAAGGGGAAAGACCAGAAGCAGAGGAGGAGGAGGAGGAAGGAGAGATCATAGAACTTGGAGAACTTGTCACCACAACAGGTGAGTGTGGGAGAACACAGCTACTGGTAAGCTAATCAATGTATGCCTGCCTCATTTCCAAGAGACATTTTTTTTTTTGGTGTTTTTAGGTGACGTGGATGTTGTGGAAGAAGAATCGCACTTTACCACTGAAAGTGTACACGTACTCATCGGGGAGATAATGGTCTGCAATCGAGATCTAGATGAGATAAAGCAAAACATCAATGATGTTCAACAAAAATTGAAGAACATCATTGATGTTTTAGGGAAAATCTGAAAACGCACCAAGTAATTAACACACATTTGTGGCTGTTTGTGACAACATTTGCAACTTAAGAACTGTGGCAAATTTGGAACATGCACACATTGTGTCCACATGTGCTAGTTCCCATCATGGTGGATGAATGACAACGTTTTGTTGGGGGTGCAACCACTTTACTAACTACTAAAGTGGGTGTGGTGAAGGGGTTGCACCCCCAAAACACGTCCATTGATCCCCATGATGGGAAATTGCACTTTTGAACATTCTAGGCATGTGTTTTACCATCTAATGTCCAGTTTGAGACCCAAATTGTGTGCATGTTCTAAATTACCATTTTCCAGGGGTGAGTGATTTAGAGGGGGCAAGCCTGGACGTGCAGCTTGAAGGGCTGTGAGGTCGGCATTTGAAGGCCCGTCCACATCTGGGCCAACGGCCACCACATAGTTGCTGTTGTGTCTTTTCAAAAAGTTGTGCAATATGCAACAGGCAAGAACTATATGGTTTAGTTTGTATTCCGCCAAGTTAATAGCCGTCAAAAACAGGCGGAAGCGGCTGGCCAGGATCCCGAAGGTGTTCTCCACCACTCTGCAGGCTCTCGACAGCCTGTAATTGAAGACCCTCTGGTCTGGGGTGAGGGTCCTCATCGGGAAGGGCCTCATCAGATGGGGAGTCAGCGCAAACGATTCATCTGTGACAAAGACGAAGGGGAGTCCTTCAGCATTCTCCACTGGAGGTGGCAAGCACAGACTGCCACTTTGGAGACGCCAGTAGAACTCCGTGTGCGCAATGGCACCACCATCCGAGATCCGGCCGTTCATCCCCACGTCCACATACAAAAAATCGTATGTCGCCGACAGCACCGCCAACATCACTACACTATTAAACCCCTTATAATTATAATAGTAGGACCCCGAGTTGGGGGGTGGGATGATGCGGACGTGTTTCCCATCAATTGCACCTCCGCAGTTAGGAAAGTCCCAACGGCTGGCAAAGTGGGAGGCCACAGTCTGCCTGTGGCGTGAAACTGTGGAGCGAAACAAGAAAAAAAATTTGTCACTTTGCACATAAACATTGCAAGCAGATTAGACACTAAACATCTTGGAACAAGATCAGACTTTTAAATTTTAAGCTTGAAAGTATTTGCACCCAAAAGTAGAGGGTCCCCCTAGCAGATTACTCACCCCCCATCAATCCCCCCACTTCTGATGGGCCATTGACAATAACTAGGGGTTTGGGGGGGGGGTTGGACAGGTAACCCTCTGCACTTCATTGATTGCCAAATGGCTCAATAATGTGTGCTAGTTTGGCCAGACCCTCCTTACTTAACACTATTGGCAGCCCACAGGAAAGATAAAAGAACATTCCAAATCCCCCCCCCCAAAAAAGGGAAGCACATTTTGACATTCTGCAATTACCTAGCAAGCTAATAGGAGGGAAAAAAAAACCAAAAAAGAGCAAATGGAAAGTATGGAGCCAGCCCCTTGCACTACATGCTTTGCTGAATTCATCCCTAAAGATGCCCACTATAAAGAGGTAGGTATATAGTGTGTATTGACCTTGGGAAAGCCAGCAGATACAGGATTGGTAGCATCTGACAGAGCAGTTGGGGGAGGGGGTTCCTAATGAGTTTGCCCCCCCCCCCCAAAAAAAATGGGGGAAAAAAGGGGCTCTGCATGAAGTAAAACACACAGCAAACATTTGTGCATATTTTAGGGGGTGTTTGGGGGAAAACAATACTATGCAGCAGACAAAAGACATTGCTTAAGTGACTAGGCCATAGGTGTCTATTGGGCCAGAAGAGCATGCTGGGGAGGTAAGTGAAGGCAAAAATGCATGAAGGAGAAAAGGGGCACAGCATATTAGAGCATATTGCAATCATGGTAATTAGGGAAGGAGGTCAAAAATACAAGACATTAGCAAACAGAGCATACATAGAAGGGAATAGTAAAGTAGAAATGTTACCTTAATATAGTCCTCCTGCAGGACCTGGATGATGGCAGAACAGGTCTCTGGAATAATGATTCCCAGGGCCTGGGGAGAGATACCTGAGGAGAACTTCAAATCCTGAAGGCTTCTCCCTGTCGCCAAGTACCTCAACGTAGCAACAAGCCTCTGCTCCGGAGTGATGGCTTGTCTCATGCAGGTATCCTGCCGGCTGATAAAAGGGGTCAGCAAAGCCAAAAGAAGGTGAAAAACGGGGTCCGTCATCCGGAGAAAGTTCCTGAAATCATCAGGATTATTCTCCCGGATCTCACGAAGCAAAGGCATGTGCGAGAACTGATAACGCTGAAGCAACCAATTCTTGGTCCACATGCTCCTCGTCACTCTGTTCATGGACGGGTCTTGGCTCAAAGCTAAAAGCCCAACACCATATCCGCGTACAGCACGAACTCGGCGACGAGTACGTACGGGAAACATCGCTCACAAGCGGTCGGCTGGTCAGAACGGACAAACAGAAAGCACCGATAAACAGCAAGGCCTGAAAGAACGAAATGAATACCAGAAACGAGCAGACAATAAGCAGTGGGAATCAAAGCGTCCTATATCAAGATATAGGCCGCAATGACCAACAAATGCGAACTGACTACACGCACTAATAAACAGATACGCACGACAAGCACAAACTGAAGAGCAGTAACGATCTGAGTCACAAAACTGAGAAGCGTGAATCGTAAGTCCCCAAACTTCAACTAACTTGCGATAAACACGGGATTAGCAGAAGGAGCCCAACGGGTGCAGGACGTGGTGCTGAACTTCCCTTTTCTAGTCTCGTGGAAGACGACTTACGTCACGACGTTCTTGAAGACTGGAAATTCCGACAACGTTGTCCGACCGTGTGTACGCAACACCAACATCGGACAACGTCCGGCTGGAAATGATCCGACGGAACTAGTCATCGGAAAATCCGACCGTGTGTATGGGGCTTAAGAGATTTTTCCGTGTTTGCTGACAGAATAAGGTCCAGTGCTTGCCATTTTTCTTTGCCACCAGTATAGGGGTACAAAATATGTAGTCCAGTCTGGTGTAAACGTCATGTGGATATGGGTAGTGTGTGTAGGCTCTTATGCCTACATTATGTGCCCTCCAAGTGTCAATAAGTTGAAGTTTGTTGAGAGAACGATTAAGGTTTTTAGGGAAGGCCTTGGCGGATGGGACTACCTTACTTCTATCTAGAGCAGGGTGTGCGGTTAAGTTAAAATCGCCTCCTAAGATTATTTGAGGAGAGTTATATCTGTCTAGTGCATCAAAAAATTTTGTGAAAAATAATGATTGTGAATCATTAGGGGCGTATACTGACGCTATTGTAACTTCGTGTCTGTTAATAATACATTTAATGAGAATGAAACGGCTATCGGTGTCTCTGTAGATGTTCTGAATATATAAAATAATAGAATTGCGGACAAATACCGCATTTGTTGCGAGATTTGTTGTCAAAAGTGGTATAATAAAATTGGTTATAGGTTCTAGTAAAGTAATTTGGGTGGTTGGAGGAGGAAAAGTGAGTCTCCTGCATCAATATGATATCTGCACCGATTCTTTTGTAAAATTGGAAAGCTTTTTTCCTTTTGTGTGGGGAATTGAAGCCCTGCACATTGTGCGAGATTACCTTAAGATCTATTGGAACAATGCCCTACGAAGAGGGCTACCATATCTGACTGACCTGGGTCTGTGGGAAGAAAGTTTTCACGAAGCAATATGTCCTTGATGATGTATGACGTTTTTTCCCTTGTCCAACGACGTGAGTGTGAGAGATTGAATCACATGCAATGGCAAAAAGATTAGTATATAATAAATGTTCGACATCTTATAATAAGCTATAATAGCAAAACCACTGAGAAACTTGCATAGCTGTAATGAGGTGTATTGACTTCTATGTTTTATCAAAAGTATAACTTTAGCCAAAAAGGCAACATTAAGATACAAATAGAGTGTATAAAAAAAAAATTCATTGGGACAAGAAAAATCCTGTCAAATGAAAAAATATGTTCAACCATAGGACTAGTAGGTCCTATTCCTATACACCTGGCCAGGTGCAGTACCCATACAATGTCTGGGAGTGCAGCTAGCCACATACACAGGATGGGGGTCAATCCAGCGACAACGGATTTGACAGGTAAAAAAAGGTTAAAAGGGAAACAAAAGGGGGGAAAAGAAAATTCTCCTCGCTTCTTCCCCCTCATTCTAAAGCTGGTGTGCAATGGTATTCCTGGGGGTAGATATGCGATCTACAAGCCATATATTATATCTAGCAAGATCACAACATTAATTCTGGAGTAGCCCAATATCTAATCTGGTCTAAATAACTATGAAGTCCTAATATGTAAAGGAACAGGATAGTAGTCAGCATCATTTTCCATAACATTCCATACCCGGTACTCTAATCATCTGATTGTTGTGTGCCAGCCCCAGTCCCACAATCCACCTGTAAGCAGTGTGGACTGTCGGAGGGGGCATTTGCCCCAGGGGGGACATTATAGAAAAAACAATAAGGTAGGTAGATCTGTAGATGGGTTTGGTAAAGTTTATTACCAGATGTCCCTTATAGGGGAGTAACCGGTGTGAGAGTGAGCCTCAAAAAAAAAAAAAAAAATCTAGTAGCAGCAACTATTATTTTGTGCAAAAATGTCTGGTGTGTTCGATACCTAGGACTTAAATGGGCAGTCCAGAAATCAAAAAAAAAAGGGCAAAGGGAGCAGAAAAAGAAAAAACATAAAAAATTGGTTTTTCCCTTCTCTTTAGTGCAACTTGGAAAAATTGCTGGAGTGGTAAGACATTTCCCCAAATTGTGTAAGAACAAGAGGAGAGATGATGGTCAATTAGACAGTCAGGGTGCAAGATCTTGAAATGCTTGTCGTAGGCACCTCTGATTGCTGCTGTTGCGACGAGTGGATGGCGTGGACCATATCGGTGAGGGTCTAGGTGTGGACGGGAGACGATTGGGAGGTTCAGGATCCAGTAAGCCCAATTTAACCAGTAATTCTTTGCCTTCAATCACATTATAAACTGTGTAGGTAGAGCCGTTGTGAGGGATTGTGAGCCTAAAGGGGAAGCCCCATCTATATTTGATTTTTGCATTTTGAAGAATGCTGGTTACATCTTTCATCCTACGTCTCCTGTCCAAGGTGGCTTGAGAGATGTCAGGGAAAATCTGTAATCTTTTGCCATCAAGATCTATGCTTTGCTAGTTTCTTGAGGCTTTTATTATGTCTTCTTTAACCAGAAAGTCTTTCATACACATGATAATGTCCCTGGGGGGTTTATCTGGAGTTGGCTTGGGGCGCAACGCCCTGTGAATCCTATCACAAGTGGAGGAGGTTGTGAAAAACATTTTCAATGGCTGGCATTAATTCTGTGACCGTCTCAGGTATACCGCGCACTCTGATATTATGGCGGCGGTTTCTGTTGTCGAGATCTTTGACTTGGGCCTGCATAAATGCAAAACTGTCAGCCAAGGTCTCATAATCTTTCCACAGGTCATTATGTGCCAGGGAGAGTTCATCATGCTTTGTTTCTAGCACATCAGTGCGACTGCCAATACAAGCATATTCTTGTGAAAGGGCTATGGTGGATTTGTGCACCTCATGCTCAATCTTCTCCACCAGTTTTTCAAATATGTTAGTCAGGCTGCCATCCAAGTCCACTTTAGACAAGGGGAGACATGTACTCACTGCGATCCTGAGAAGAGCATAGGTTCAGTGTGGCTTTCCCAGCTTCCGTGTGGTGTCCGAGGCCGGCGCCATTTTGAGACATTCTGCGCTGTCTGTCTCTGCTATCCAAAAGAAAGTTAGTAAGATTGTGTTGCGCATGATGTCTCCCCCGGGGTTGAGACGGGGGAAACCCTCCAAGGACGAGAACAGTGCCCGGAGCCCAACACGGTGGTCACAGCATGATCCAATAGACTATGTGTGCACGAAAAGTGCATAGTGTTCCTGGAAAAAATGTGTCAAAAAGGGATTAATTAAATGTGTAAATGTCTAAAAGTGTAAAAATAGTATGGCAAAATATCTATGTGTTCCCACAAGGGGACTACATGAGGGTGTGTATGTGAAATAAAACCAAGTAGAGAATGAAAAAAATAAACCAAAAAAGGATAGCTGATCTCCCAGCGAAGAGGGTAACCTGTGTGTGGAATTAGTGTGTGCTTCCTTGTGATTGAGTCAAGCAAATGAACCATCGGATGCTCCAATGCTACTATATACTCCCATTCTCAGGGTGGGGCACCGTCAACGTCATGCCTGATTGGACAGTCTGCACCAGAGGTGGGGACGGGGCTTGGCCTCCTGCTCATCGGCGTCATGCTTCAACACCACAATCGGCAGTGTCATCAACGTTGATTTAACGTATTTTTTTCATTTTTAGCCACGCACGAGATGGGTGGAGACCCACTGCTGATGGCTTCTCCACATTCAGCTAGGAATCTCCTCCCCACCCCTCTGGTGCAGACTGGCCAATCAGGCATGACATTGACTGGGCCCCTCCCTGGGAATGGGAATATATAGTAGCCTTGGAGCAGCCGATGGTTCATTTGCTTGACTCAATCACAAGGAAGCACACACTGATTCCATACACAGGTTACCCTCTTCGCTGGGAGATCAGCTATCCTTTTTTGGTTTGTTTTTTTTCATTCTCTGCTTGGTCTTATTTCACATACACCCCCTCATGTAGTCCCCTTATGGGAACACATAGATATTTTGCCATACTATTTTTACACTTTTACAAAATTAATGAATCCCTTTTTGACACATTTTTTCCAGGAACACTATGCACTTTTCGTGCACACATAGTCTATTGGATCATGCTGTGACCACTGTGTTGCTGCAAAGGCCCCCAAATAGGTGGTCCAAACAATCAAGGAGGAACGCCTAAAAAGATTATATATTATATTGGGGGTGCACATAGACAAGTTAGCGGTGTCCCCCAAGGTAAACGGAGAAAATCCCACCGGTAAGGACACCATCCAAAAGACAACAGCCAAATCACCAAGGATAGCTGCGTCTAAGTAAGCATCAGACATCGATGGGACCAGGACCCGCACCCCAAAGGGATCACATCTTAAAAACACATATGAAGGGAAACTTACAATTGGAAATCAGTAAAAACCCGGTCCAAGACCGGACCCTAGATTGCCAAGGCCGGTACCCTGCAAGAACAAAGGCCCCCTGAAAGAAAAAAATGAGGCTTCAAATGAAAAAAAAATCCTCATGAACAGGTGAGAGAGGAGAAAAGACGCCCTTATGTCCCCTGGCGTCCTCCTTATATATCTCCCTAGAAGGATATATTCTGTTTGGCACCGAGAGATGGCGACCAGCCGAAAACACAACATTGATGTCATCTCACAAAGCAACATCAAACAATGGGCCAAGGCGGGAAAGCAAGACCACGTGTGCGGCAGCCAAAAGACGCAACCACGGCAAAACATATTATGCAGTTGCGTCATGGTGTAGGAAGCGGCTGTGTCATCCAAGGGGACAGACATGGCCACCCTCAACCAGGAGATTTAACAGACCCGGAAGTGGCTGCTCGCAACATGTAACTCCACACATAAAGGCGGAGAACACGCAGGTGCACACCACAGGGCGATGGAATGGGCCCAAATCAAGAAAGAACGCCGCAAACAGATGAAGGGGGGGAAATGCTCATGGCACAGTGTACAGACGTCATCCATGGAATGACGCTGCACAAGGTGAAACCATTGACTCCCCATGTTCAATAGTTGGAGCTCCCAGGGAAAAAACTCCCTGAATGCTATAAATGGCTGAAAGAGGGACAAAAAATTTCCAAAGAGTGGTGGGGGGCAAAAATGGGGAAACCCCCCAATCCAAACATAAGGTGATGCACAACCCGGATTGGGAGATCAGGTCCCCAAATGGAAGGTCTAATGCCACCGGCACAGAACCTTCCCATTATCCATGAGAAGGGGCTGAAAGCACCATATCTCATGGAGTGTGAAAGAAAAATTGTCCCTCGAACAAGAAAGTGTGTAAGAGGGCCTATGTGTGCCGGATATGTGATAATGGCCACAAACTAGGACACAAAGACCGGAACCGAGGGAGAACCTATCCCACTCCAAAATAAAAACTAACATATAAAAAAATAAATTGTATATATACAAAAGCACAGCAAGGCTCAAAATCAGAGATACCGAAGGCAGCTCCTGAACATAGCAATGCTACTATCAATAACTAATAACAAAAAAACAAAAACACAAAAACCCCCGTAGAGAGGACCATCCTAACATCTATGAACATAGAAAAAGAGAAAAACGAAAAATCGATCATTAGAGAAAACATTAGGATTGCATATGTACAAACACATCAAGGAACTTTGGAAGTAACATGGAGACAGATTTATGGAAAAAAAAACATATTACAAAGGTATGGAAAAATAAAAAAACATCATGAATGTGGGCACACACAGAGACCAGTATTGCAGGTAAATCACATTCAAAGATGTACACAAAGATAAAAAAATCAAGAAATAAACATGATAAATCATCAGTATGAGATTGAAAAACCCCCTATTAAATTAGAGATTTAATCAGTTTTGCCTGAGTGCCTTCTAAGAAGGGCCTAAAACTCCCTGCCTCATTGAGGCCAGGTGGGGTGGTGGAATCCAAATATTGAATCCAGCGCATTTCGCGCTGTAACAGGATTTTGTTCCAGTCCCCTTCTCTAGTTGAAATGTGCACTCGGTCTAGGACTGTAAAGTTAACCATTGGCATTCTATAACCATGTCTCTTGGCCACATGCCTGCCATGAGGAAGATAGAGATTGCCAATACACATGCTATGTAAATGTTTACTGACACGTTGTCCAAAATCCTGTCGGGTCTTCCTCACATAGAAAGCTCCACATTGGCACTGAAGGAGATAGACCACTCCCTTTGTTTTACAGTTTGCATAATGTTTCATGCGAAAACGTTCTCCATTAGGTAATGTAAAAAAGGATCTCCTACCAATCACCTCACAGAAGGAAAAGGATCCACAAGGGTAGGTGCCGCAGACTTTGCATGAATCATTTCTCTGAGTACCCCTGTACTCGCTCTGGGTCAGTATCCCACCAATGGATCCTGCCCTTCTGAAGGTATGTAAGTTTGATTATTGAACTTTATTCTTGATTTTTGAGGTGTTGTTTATGTTTTGGGGTGCAGGTTCCGGCCCGGGGTGGGGGTGCTCCCAGGGATTCAGCCTACTTCTGGGTATGTGGGCGTTTTTTTTTCTTGGGTGGTGTCATGGCTTGGGGCTTTTGTCCCACTATATCACCTTTGGAATTTTTTCAAGTGCACATTCTAACTATCAACTATCTAACTAACATTCTATTCCATTGTAGGCTTCCCCCTATTAGTGGCTGAAACAAGTCTTTTGGGACTTCTTTTTGTACGCCCTTGTTGGGTTTTTTACCCTTTGGCCCCTATATGTGATGAAAGGCCTAGACAAGCTATGAGGATGATCTTTGGTGCGGAGGGAGAACTTGTTTCCAGAACGAACCAATCTATCTGACATGTAAGTTTATTCCAAGGTATCATTAGGTGTTATTATATGCTGTAATCAATTAATGTTTCATTGTTATTGTTTATGTAGTATATTCATACTGTACTTTACAATTTCAGAGGTGGCTTTATCCCTGATGAAGATTATATTGTATCCACTTTCGAAACGCGTTGGTCTTTTCCACTACTCATCATTTTCTGTCATCTGTTTGGATGTTTTTATGATTGTAGTAGGATTGTTGCTACTTCTGTTTTCTTCTGTATACTGTTATCGTAATATTTGTACATATGGCTTTCTTGTGGTTCCTTACATAAGAATTTTATATATTTTGAATTAATAAAATCATATTTTCTATTTTCTATATATATTTTTTGTTTAAATTTCCTTAAAAATCCCACTTTTGAGGTTTCTATTCTGGAACTATTCAAGAGTCAGCCATTATTGACTCTGGGGCCTGCAACGTTTCAGGCACTTTGAGTACCTAATGATGCCCTTCGGGCTGTGCAATGCCCCTGCTACATTCCAGCATTTTGTCAATGACATTTTTTGGGACTTTCTGGATCTTTTTGTTGTTGTCTATTTAGACGATATTCAGATTTTTTCTTCTTCTCTAGCGGTTTACTAGGGACATGTGAAAAAGGTGCTGACTCGACTCTGTCAACATGGTTTATATGCCAAACCCGAGAAGTGTGAGTTTGAATGGCAGAGCATCCAGTTTCTGTTTTTTAATCTCCACAGAAGGTATAAAAATGGATCCCCAGAAGGTTACCGCCATCCTGGCATGGCCGTCCCCCACAGACAAGAAAGGAATACAACGTTTTGTGGGGTTCGCAAATTTCTATCAGAAATGTATTCAAGCATTCTCCGCCATCATTTCACCAATCACACAACTAACCAAGCACAACAACTGGTTCTCCTGGACTCTTGAAGCTCAGTCTGCTTTTGAAACCCTTAAAGGGTTGTTCACCTCTGCATCCATTCTGAACCATCCTGATCCAGCTCTACCATATGTCCTGGAGGTTGACGCATCAGAATCAGCAGTGGGAATGGTACTCTCCCAACTTCAGGGGGCCAAGACCCTTCTACACCCGTTTGCATTCTTTTCCCATAAACTATCATCAGCAGAAAAGAATTACGATTTGGGAGACCGTAAACTTCTTGCAATTAAGGCTGCGCTGGAGGAGTGAAGATATCTCTTGGAAGGGGCTGCTCACCCAATACAAATTTTAACCAACCACAAGAATCTAGAATACTTAAGAATGGCAAGATGTTATTTTATGGGTTTGCCTTCCACATTACTTACAGGCCTGAGTCAAGGAATACTAAGCTGGATGCTCTATCCCGTATGTTTTGTGAGTCTGAAGAATCTGTGCTTCCCGATACCATCCTGTCTTCAGGGATTTTCTTCTATTACAAGAAAATCTGTTGTCCCAAATTTAGCAGGCCTCTGTGGGTGTTCCCTCACCCCCGGAGACATCCTTACAGGTAAGGGATGATCTATTATGGTACTGTGACAGACCTAGCCGGGACAGAGGCTGTTGGAGGGGACTGAATGCGAGCATCTTGCGATTATGGGCCCTGGCATTTGGGGGAACGGTGCTCTTTGTGAGCTGGATGCCTGGGGACCCCTGAGCTGGTTCTACTTGGATTCAGGTCGATGCTGGCCCCCCAAGACACATAGACTCTGGATATGTATATGCCATATCAGCAATAGACTGAATCATACTGTTGGGACACAAGCTGGCAGATGCTAGTGTCATGAATTGAGAGAGCTGATCACATTGTCCTCTGTACAATGTGGTAGACAGGCCGACTCCTAGTGGAGCTCCTGCTATTGTGCTAAAATGTCTTGTGGTTGTACATATGATAATGTATAATCTACTGTGTGAAGCTCGGTGACAACAAGTCTGACCTGTAGTGAAATCCTGATGGGCACAGAGTCACATCGGCTGCTTAAAGGGATTAGTTAATTAGCTCATGTTAATTTGTTACAGGTGTATTGTTAGAGTAATATGAGCAGGAGGGAGGGGTCTCCTCTTCTACTGTATTATAAATACTTGTCATTTTGGTTCTAATAAAACAGTCCATGTTAGCACTAAGCAAGTCTCGTCTCATTTGTGCTTGGGAGCGGTTGGAATATCTGAGATCTATATTCAGACTGGGAGGAAGTGGTATATGACGAAAGCACTCAAGAGGAGTGTAGGGGCGTTTCGTCACATTGTTGGCAAGCAGTGGGATCGTGCTTTCTGCAGTCTGGGACATCCAAACCTCCACCGGGATTCAAGATCAGGATAGCAGACTTCGGTCACCCCAGCGGAGATATGGATCTGGCATCAGAGTTCCCGGGGCTGCTGCGGATCGTCCTTGCAGCATACACCAGGACTGTGTCTGAGGATGAATACCTGGAGCTCAGGCAGCAGATTTGGGTGGAGCTCTGGATTGGAGCCCTCCAGCTCACTGGTATAAAACAGGGCAAGTGCTTTCCAACCCAAGAGCAACGGGCCAGTGACCAACGGGCATTGCGGATGGCATTCCTGGGAGAGGAATGGGGGAGCAGCCCCAGGAGCAATGGGTGACTGAGTTGGACAGGCTGGTCCAGCAGGAGATCTGGACAATCATTATCGGGCTCTGCAATGGCATGCAGAGCAGGGATATTTAGGGGAGACAACAGAATTCTCTCCGGAGGGATATGACTTTGGAGGCCCTGGATTGCTGTGGGAGAGCCTTACAGATCGTTTTGTGTTTGGCGATGAAGGGGAACCTACCCTTGATGACCTGCTAAAATATAGAGAGGCTATGCTCAGTCTTGCAGGGGTCTCAGAGCTTAAACCTGATCTGGACCATTTGTTAAGGAAGGAACAGCATCTCTCTCCACAGTAATGCCGCATACACATACGGTTGGACTTTCCGATGTAGAATGTGCGATCGGAGCTTGTTGTGCGTCTGGAAACAGCATCTGGAAAGGGCATGCAGGAAACTGCTAGAACATGTTAAGCAGCATGCCAGAGAATCGGCAGTGGAAACTCCGGAGATTGTCGTCCCCAAAGCGGAAGTGCTGACAATTGGGCAGAGCTCTGCTAACTTCTGCCCAGCACCAACAGTGGCTTCGGCCTTCTTGAGAGAAGAGGTAGTCGGCCTTTCTCCCACAACACTGACAGGGACATGTGATTTTCTGCCAGCAGCATCTATGGAGTTACAACAGACTTCTCCAGCTGAGGATCTGGTAACTGAACAGAGGGACCAAGACCTCTGTCCCACACTTTTAGCAATTCCAGAGACTGGAGATTTAATAGACGTTTCTGTGGAGGAAGATCCACCTAGCAAACCCCCAGCAGAAGTGCTGGCAACCACACCTACAGCAATTCTGGAGGCCCAGGGTGAGGAGGTGGCAGTCCATCACGAGTTGCAGATCAGGATCCAAGGAGAGAATGCAGTCATCACCTCACAACTGCAGCTTGATCTGGTGTCGGTGGATGGGCCTGTGGTCTTCACTAACAGAAAACCAACAGAAGTGCTGGCAACCGGGCAGAGTGCTACCAACCTCTGCCCAGCACCGGTAACAGCTGCGGAGTTCCAGGGAGCTGGGGCAGTCGGCCTCTCTCCCCAACAGTTAGCTGGAGCAGATGATGTAGGGAAGCTCCTACGCCCAGCTGAACCGCCGGCAACGGAACAGAGCGCTGCTGGCCTCTGCCCACAACTAACACAGGACAGATTTCCTGTAAAGGTGGATGGGAATTCAGTCTCCACCTGTATACCCCAGGGATGCTGGGCAGTAGGCCCATATGCCCAACAGCATGACCAACTGAGCCCAGCCACCCTGTCTTCTCTCCTGCGGCTAAAGGGACTCCAGGAGGAAGGACCAGTCTGCACTTCCCCCCAGCAGCGGGTATGTTCTATGAGAGAGGCAAAGGTTGGCCTGGTGAGTAGTGCTCTGTTTGAAACAATTTGTTTGGGGTACTGTGTGGGTACAGGCTTTTCCATCAAAGAAACTAGGACCTAAGTTTGTGGGGCCAATTCCAGTGAAGAGAAAAATCAATGATGTCGCCTATGAGCTAGAGTTACCAGGCACTTAACCTTACTAAAACCTGCAACTCCTGATCCTTTTCCTGAAAGGAATTCGGGTCCACCTGAGCCGATGATAGTTGACGGGGGGGAGAGTATGAAGTTGAGGTAATTCTAGATTGCAGAAAAAAGAGAAACCAAACCCAGTACCTGATTAAATGGAAAGGTTATGGACCTGAGGAAAATTTCTTGTGAACCTGAAAATAATATTGACGCTAAAAGACTTGTCCAAGCATTCAACCGTTCCCATCCAGGAAAATTGGCCCAGTTGGGCATCCAAGGGCTGCCCATTGGGAGGGGGAATGTCAAGAAAGGCTTAACAGAAGAAGAAATGATTGCAGCAGTCAAACTCCTGTTCCCAGAACTTGTCTTAGGAAAGGTGCATTAGCGCGTGCTAACATACGTTCGCGTATGCGTGCGAAGATGCACCAGAATGCGAAATTATATGTGCATGCGCCCATTCATGCGAGCGGCACATCCTATGACAGATGAGAGCACCAAAGGGTTATTTAAGTAAGATCAGTACACAGATCCAGTGCTGTCTTGTCTACAGCGTTCCCATGAGTGCCTTGTCCCCTGTTTATCCGACTCCACCAACCTTGACCAATTGCCAGTCTCCGCATCTGTACCTTATCTGACCGCACTGTGTATGACCCGGCTTGTCCGACTCTGCTCCAGTCTTCTGCTTCCAGCCTGTGTATCTCCGGTTCCGCTGACCTGCATCCACAGCATACCTACATCTGCTGACCTGCATCTACAGTTTGCCTGCATCCACTGTCCTGCATCCACAGCATACCTGTATCCGCTGCTCTCCATCTACAGCTTTCCTGTCCATCCGCTGTCATCTGGCACACCACCCAACCGAAAACGCCCAGCATCTAGCATGACTACCGGCCCTTGTACGACTCAGAGGAGTATGAGAAGCCTTCCTCTGCATATCAGGCTCTTCCTACCAGCTACAGCAACTGGACAAAAATTACATTCACACTCCTACTATTTCTAGACCTGACTGTCAGGGCTGGGTTCAGCCCTTCCTTCTTTGAGCTGGCTGCTCAGCTGTTGGCTAATTGCCAGCTCCCATCTCTCTCCACAGTAATGCCGCATACACACGGTTGGACTTTCCGATGTAGAATGTGCGATCGGAGCTTGTTGTCGGAAATTCCGACTGTGTGTCGGCTCCATCGGACAGTTTGCATCAGAATTTCCGTCGCACAAAACTTGAGATCTGGTTCTCAAATTTTCCGACAACAAAATGCGTTCACGCAAAATCCGATCATGTGTACAGAATTCTGACGTACAAAGTGCCACGCATGCTCAGAATAAATTACGAGACAGAAACGCTCGGTCTGGTAAAATTACCGTTTGTGATGGAGGTAGCACATTTGTCACGCTGCAAATTTTAAAATCATTTAATGCAGCGCATTCTCTTCCTCTTTATAATGCTAGAAGAAGGAAGTTGTTTTGCTGCTCATATTCACACAGAGTTCTCACAAACTGATTTCTTTATTATTTCTCGTGATTCATGAATATCATTTTTTTTATTTTCGTCAGATCAGAATTTTTTATTTTGGTTTTTATAGTGAATATTTATTTTTTTGGTGTTTTTTTTTAATCAAGATCTGTTTTTTTGTTTTTGTTTTTTTTGGTGATCTCCCTAATTTTTTTGTGGGTTTTGTGTGTCAAGTTACCACAACACTATTATTATCTTGTATTTTTTTAACCTCAAGGAGGTTGTTTGGTGTTGGTGTCCCTTGTTAATTTGACTTTGTATTTTTGAAATGTACCTGCCTACTCACAAACAAACTGTTCTTTTTGAAGTAAAACACATAGGCAAGTATTTGGGAAAAATAAATATCCCTTTATTAGGGGTCATAACAAAATAAAGAGGAAGGCAACGCTGGAGAAACTGCTGGAATTTGTGAAGCCTTTGTACCCCAGGGCACACATTTATTATTTGCCAGACAACATTGGTGGCCTGAGGAGCCCTTATTATAATGAGTACAATCCGGTCACAGACTACAAGAGATCAGGAACAGCCTGGGGACACCTAGACACCTAAGAAGTTTGTTGTCTAGATAGGTTGGTAACTAGAATGAAATGCAAACTTGATTCAGTGTAAAGAAGAGGACACTCAGCAGCTGTTTACACATCTGGACGCAGGAGCACTAGTGTGGGATACCAGAACAAACTTTTTAGGGTGTCCCACACAGGTGCTCCAGTGCACACTTGGGGTGTCTCCATGTGTCAAACTTGTCCAAAAAAAGTAAGTATTCCAGCTTTAGAAAGTATATAAAAATGTCTTCAGCTTGGAACTTGGCCAAAACACACACTTCGACACTTCCAAGCAATGTTTCATATTACTATTTCTGGCCTCAAATATCTGTGTGCTAAGTATACCCCTTTTTTATTCACATAGGTGAGAAAAGACTCGGGACGCCTGAGGACACCAGGGACCCCACACCTCTGAAAGAAGGGGAAGTCACCAAAACACAAGCAGAGGAGGAGGAAGGAGACATTTTGGAAGTGGGCGAAATTGTCACCACAACAGGTGAGTGTCTGAGACCACAGCTTCAGGTAATAGATGGATGCCTGCATATTTCTAATGGTGTGTTTTTTTGTTTTTTTTTAGGTGATGTGGATGTTGTGGAAGAATGTCATTTCAATGTCATTTCACAAGTTAAAGTGCCTAGATCCTCATCGGGGAGATAATGGGGTGCAATCGCGATTTTGAAAATATTATGATCAATGATGTTCAACAAAAAATTAAGAACATCATTGACGTTTTAGGGAGAATCTAAAACACACAAAAATGTTAACCTTTTTTATTGTGTATTTTTGCTTTTTAAAAAAAGTTTTAAAGTATTTTAAAAGCCAAATTTTGAAGATGCACACAGTGTGTCAACATGTGCTATCTGCCATCACGGGAGATCAATGTACGCGTTTTGTGGTTGCAGCCCCTTCCTCCCAACTAAAGTAGCTGAGAGGAAGGGGTTGCACCCCCAAAACACGTCAACATGATGGGAGCTAGTACATGTTGACATTAGGCATGGGATCATTTAACTCTCAATTTGTGTGCATCTTAAAAATTTGGCTTTTACAGGGGTGACATCACCCTATCTGATGAAGGCAATATCAACACAGTTTTGACATACTAATGTCTAATATTGCCTTCACTTTATCAAAGTTGAACTTTGTAAGTTCCTGAGTTGTGTATGTTATGCTTTGAAACATGCCTGTTTAACCAAAAAAGGCTATTTCTAATTAATGCAACAATATATAATGTTATACAACAAAGATGTTGGTTTGTTCAAAAACCCTTTTATAAACGCACATGTGAATGTGCATTGAGTAAAAAGTTTTATACTCAACAATGTGTGGCTTCTTCTTTCAATGCTCAAAAGCAGTTTTTGGAGTAAGTTGGTGTTTACAGTGACAATGGGGGCTATTTACTAAAGGCAAATCCACTTTGCACTACAAGTGCACTTTCAGTGCAGTTTCAAGTGCACTTGTAGTGCAAAGTCGATTTTCCTTTAGTAAATAACACCTACAGTGCTTTATAATTTGCAACAATCACGCCATTTTCGTGACTCACAAAAAATTACTTCATGGTGCTTACAATTATGAATATTTTAATCATTAATGCATTACATACATTAACAACAAAAACAAGGTGTGTGTGTGTAGCAGACCCACAACATAATAGTTAGCTGAAGAAGAGATTGCCATGTATCAAAGAAATTACGTTTGTACTATTGAAGAAAATGGCCAAAAAGAAAAGGCCATTGGAGAACCTAGGAGACAGCTAAAAGAAACACAAGCAGTAAATCAAATGAAATATTAGTTCAGATTCTAAAAAAGATTTATTGAAAAAATGTCAGACATTTGCTGGTATATCAATGGCCCCCCTACCCGCAAAGTATTCCAGATACTTTTGTCTCACTTCGCAGGCACTTTGGGGGGGAAAGCCAGGATGGCCAGCTTCAAGTGCCGTCAGGGTTGAAGTATCAGGAAAGCCGGCCTCAGTCCTAACTGAGGCCACATACTTTTTTTTTTTTCTTTTTTTTTTTTTTTTCTTTTTTTTTTTTTTTTTTTCTTTCCTTGCCACTTCAGCGATATCTTTTGAGAGACTTAATTCAACTTGAGAGTTCATCTCTGTCCCTTCTCCTTTTCACATCATTGTGGCTTAAGTCACTTTATTTATGGCAACTTTTTTTTTTTTTTTTTTCCCTTTTTTTTCCCCCCCCCCATAGTGATATTATTTTATAATTAACATCAAGCTTTTACATTTATTTTTATTTGTTTCCCCCCACCATATTTTCCCCTTCCCCCTACTCCCCCCCCCCCCCCTCCCTTCCCTCACCCACCTCGGCCCTCTCTATCTATCAATATGTTCCTGCTCTGCCTTATATAATTTTCCATTGCTCATGTTGATATTATTGCCTCAGTTCTTGCGCGTGGCTCCATGACTTTTTGAAGGTTCTCCAACTGTCCCATTTTCCTTTCAACCCTGTGTCTTTTTCCTCCACCTCCTCTCTCAAACTTTCCATCCTATAGGTTTCTTCTACTGCGTCTATCCAATCCCAGATTTGTGGGCTGTCCAGTCCTTTCCAGTTCTTAGGTATAAGTCGCTTCGCTGCGTTTAAGAGATGTGGTACTAGTGATTCCCTGTATTTCGCTACCCCTTCATCTGTTCCATGAAACAGGATAACCCACGGGTCATACTCCAGTGTCTTTTTAGTAATTTCTTTTACTAAGTCTATTATCTTTACCCAAAACGTTTTAATTTTCGGACATTGCCACCAGATGTGTGCCATAGTTCCAACCTCCCCGCACCCTCTCCAACATTCAGGGGATTTTCCCGTTTGGTATCTACTTACTTTGTCTGGGGTCGCATACCAGCCTGTTAAACACTTATAATTTACCTCTGCTGTCTTCATGTCTACCGCAGAATTATGTGTCAGTTGCATTATTTTCCCTATTTTCAAAGTGCTTTTCTGTGCTCCTAATTCCCTTTGCCATTTGACAATGAATGGGGGGATCACCAGCTCGTCAGTCGTCATCAGTAATTTATATAATTTAGAAATTGTATTTCTTGTATTTTCTGCTGTACATATCCGCTCCAGTTGTGTCAGATCTAGTTCTGATCTATTTGGTTGTGGTAACTTCTTTACAAACTGACCTAGCTGCTGATACCGCCATTCACTTATCACCATTAGCTCTTTCTTGTGTTCTAAATCGTGTAGTGTTCTTAATTTTCCGTTCTCCATTATATCCCTTAATTGTGCCCTATCGTTTTTAATCCAATTACCCCCCGTTTTTTCACTCCCTGGTGCAAACATCTCGTTATTTTTTAGCGCTATTAGAGGTGAATTAAAATCTCCGTTTAGGCTTTTGTAAACTTTATCCCAAATTCTAAAAGTGTTTTGTGTCAGTGCATGAGTGTTTGATCCTATTCCTCTAAATTTTGGGGGGTTCCATATTATATCTTTCAAACGTGCATTACACAGTGTGTTCTCTATGCTCACCCACCTTTTTTCCCTTGTGTCCCTTACCCACTCCACTACTCTGGATAGCACTATGGCATTATAGTAATGTTGAATATCGGGTATTCCTAATCCCCCTCTTTTTTTTTCCTGTTTTAATGTTAGAAAGGATATTCTTGGCTTTTTGTTTTTCCATATAAAGTTCATCACTATGGTTTTGAGTTTCCTGAGGTATGTTTGTGATAGTGCGACGGGTAACATCTGAAATTTGTACGTTATTTTGGGGAGGAGGGCCATCTTTAAAGTATTTATGCGTCCGATCCAGGATACTGGCTTATTAATAACTCTTTTACATTCTTGTTTGATTTCATCCAGAAGAGGTATATAATTAGTTTTATATATCTTATCAAGGGAGTTGGTTAATTTTATGCCCAAATATTTGATTGTTTTTTGCCAGGGGAAGTGGAACTCTTTCTGTATATCCTTTTTTTCCCTATTAGTCATATTTATATTCAAAATCTCTGATTTGGCTAAATTAATTTTAAAATTTGATAATTCACCGTATTGTTTTAAAGTTGTGAGTAGCTTCGGCAGGGTGGTCCTTGGATGTCCGATGTAAAATAATATGTCATCCGCAAAAGCGGCTATTTTATGCTCTTCCTCCCCTGCCCAGATCCCTCTAATTTCTGAGTTGTTTCTTATAGTGGCCAGGAGTGGTTCCACCGATATAATAAACAATAGGGGGGACAGGGGGCACCCCTGTCTCGTCCCATTCTTCATCTCGAAGGGGGCGGATGATAAACCATTTATTGTCACTGAGGCTGTAGGGTACTGATACAACGACTGGATCCACCGGATCATTCTTGTTCCGAATCCCATTATTTCCAAAGTCTGTACCATGAGTCCCCAGTCTACCCCGTCGAAAGCTTAGGCCACATACTTAATTTAATTTTTTAGAAGAAAATTGTGCAGAATGCAGCAGGCAAGCACAATATGGTACAGTTTATATTCCTCCATGTGGATTGGTGTCAGAAATAGGCGGAACCGGCTGGCCATTATCCCGAAAGTGCTCTCCACCACACTTCTGGCTCTGGCCAGCCGGTAATTAAAAACCCTCTGGTCCGGGATGAGGGTCCTTATGGGAAATGGCCTCATCAGATGTTCACCCAGCCCAAATGATTCATCAGCAACAAAGACAAATGGGAGTCCATCCACGTTCTCTTCCGGAGGTGGCAATCCCAAGCCACCACTCTGGAGACGCTTGTAGAACTCTGTCTGGGCGATGACTCCACCATCTGACATCCGACCATTCTTCCCCACATCCACATAGAGGAACTCATATGTCGCCGATACCACCGCCAACATCTGTTAAGTACCTGAGTGGAGAGCCTGACTTTGCTGGGAGAGGGCCTCTCTTACGGCTCTGGTTCAGGGCCCACTGAAGTGGAGACAGTGGTCCCGTGAGCACAGCGGGGTAGGAGTGCCTGGACTGGATGCGGTGGCAGATGTAGCTGGCCGGTAACACTCTCCTGGAAGCTGAAGCAGCAGAGACTGGCAGGCAGCGGAGCAGGCCCCGGATACAGGATGACCCCGAGATGGCGTCAGCGACTCTGGAGGTGTGCAGCATGTAGAGAGACAGGCAGAGGGGTCGTCAGGCAGGCCGGGTCTGGATACACTTGGCAGGCAGGTAAGTGGGTTCAGGCAGTAGAGAGGTCAGACAGGCAGGAGGTCAGCGTTCAATATCAGTCCAAAGCAGAGTCAACAAGCCGGGATCAGGGACGGAGAAGGCAGCAGAGTCAAACGGAAGCCGGGTCAGGTTTACAGGAAGGTACAGGCAGAGACAGGTTTCACAAGGGTCAAACTGTAGACGAACAGCACCAATCCAGTGCAACTGCCACTTCTTTTAAAGGGCCACTGGCGCCAAACAGCGCTAGCGCGTCACATGTGCACCCGCGCCTGAGGGATACGCCGGAGCGCACCCCCGTTCCGACGCCCGGATGAATCAGCGGTGCGTGTGCGCATGCGCGCCCGCCGATTCGACCGCACGTCGCAAGTGGAGCCCTGACATTGCCCCCCCACAAGGGGCAACCTCCGGATGCCCAATTGATCGTCCCTCTCGGGGTGCGAGATGAAAAAGGCACGAATTAGTCTTTCAGCATGTATATTGTCCTCGGGTTCCCAAGAGTTACTCTCCGGGCCGTAGCCCTTCCATTTAATTAGAAACTGTCTTTGCCCTTGTCGCCTTCTACAATCTAGCACAACTTCTACCTCGTACTCCTCGTTCCCATCCACTAGGACAGGGTCAGGAGGCCCGGACTCCCTATTGGGAAAGGGGTCGGGTACCGAGGGTTTCAACAGGGAGACATGAAACACGGGGTGTACCTTCATGGTGTCAGGCAGAGATAGTTCATAGGACACCTCATTGATCCTCCTTTTTACAGGAAAAATAGCCCAGGAACTTGGGTGCCAACTTCTTAGATGGACAGGCTAACTTTAAATTAGAAGAGGAAAGCCATACCTGATCCCCGATTTGCAGATTTAATTCTCCCCTCCTCTTTTGGTCAAAGGCTTTCTTACTGTCCGCCTGGGCCTTGGTTATGGCATCCTGAAGAACTTGGTTGTTGCGGCTAAGGAAGGTCACTGTGTCCTGGACTGCTGGAACAGAGGATTCTGCAAGAAAATCTGGGAGAAAGGTTAAGTGGAACCCATAATTAGCAAAAAATGGGGACTGCCCCGTGGTTGAGTGACTGGCATTGTTGTATGCAAATTCCGCTAAGGGCAGTAGAGACACCCAATCATCTTGCACGAATGAAGTGAAACACCTAATATATTGTTCAAGAGTCTGGTTTGTGCACTCAGTCTGCCCATTGGTTTGTGGGTGGTAAGCCGAGGATAGGGCCAGCTCGATCTTCAAGCTCTCACACAGTGCCCTCCAGAACTGAGAGGTGAACTGGACTCCCCTGTCCGAAACTATGTTCTTGGGTACCCCGTGTAACCTAATGATCTCTCTGATAAATACACGGGCCGTCTCTGCTGCGGATGGAGTTCCCCTTAGCGGCAGGAAATGGGCCATCTTTGAGAGTCGGTCCACGACTACAAAGATGGCCGTGTGACCTTCAGAGGGTGGCAACTCGACTATGAAGTCCATCGTAATCATACGCCAGGGTCGGTCGGGTGCAGGAAGAGGCTTAAGTAAGCCCCAGGCTAGGCCCCTAGTGGTCTTGCTTCGGGAACATACTGGGCAGGAACTAAGGTACTTGGAACAGAATTCCTTCAGACCAGGTCACCAGAAGGTGCGCTGCACCAGATTGAGGGTTTTACGGGCCCCAAAGTGTCCTGCTAGTGGGTGGTCGTGGAGGAGGGCCAATACTTTAACCCGGACGGGTTCGGGGACAAACACCTGACTATCCTTCCACAGTAATCCTTCTCTCGGGGTTAGTGCAAGTCCTGGGGGAAGGAGCGGGTTCAGGGATGCTTCCCTGATCTGGGACAGTAAATCCGGTTGTAGCAAGAGGAAACTGCTTGCAGGAAGGATGGTATCTGGAGGCGTGGGGTCCTTAGGGCAGTCATACATGCGTGAGAGCACATCTGGCTTCACGTTTTTAGATCCAGGCCGGTAGGTAATGTGGAAGCTGAAACGTGAAAAGAACAGGGCCCAGCGGGCTTGTTGTGGTTTTAAGCGTTTCGCCGTCCTTAAGTATTCGAGATTTTTGTGGTCCGTGTATATTAACACATGATGGACTGCCCCCTCCAGCAAGTACCGCCATTCCTCCAACGCTGACTTAATGGCTAGCAGTTCTCGGTCACCCACGTCATAGTTCCTTTCCGCAGGGGAAAGTTTCCGGGAGAAGAAGCCCACAGGGTGCATTAGGTCGTTATTGCCCTGGCGTTGGGAGACCACGGCTCCCACTGCTACCTCGGAGGCATCCACTTCCAGGATGTATGGGAGAGACGGGTCAGGGTGACTGAGGATGGGAGCGGATGTGAATCGCCCCTTGAGTTTTACAAATGCTTCCTGGGCCTCTGGACCCCAATGAAACCGTACGTTCTGCCTTGTTAGCTGCGTGATTGGTGAGATGATGGCCGAAAACCCCATGATGAACTTCCTGTAAAAGTTTGCAAATCCGACAAAACGCTGCACACCTTTTTTATCAGAGGGGGCCGGCCAGTCTAGTACAGCAGTTACCTTTTGTGGGTCCATCTCAATGCCTGCTGGGGAGATCTCAAGTCCCAAGAATTGGATGCTTTGCTGTTCGAAGGTGCACTTCTCTGCTTTGGCATATAATCCGTGTTGACGGAGACGGAGTAAGACTCGGCCCACATATCCCCGATGCTGCTCAAGCGTCCTGGAAAAGATCAGGATGTCATCCAAGTATACAATGACAAAAATGTCCAGGAAGTCTCTGAAGACCTCATTTATGAGGTGCTGGAAGGTGGCCGGGGCATTACAGAGGCCAAAGGGCATGACCAAGTATTCGTAATGCCCGAAGCGGGCACGAAAAGCAGTCTTCAACTCATCGCCTGGTCGGATGCGAACCAGATTGTAGGCCCCCCTTAAGTCCAGTTTGGAGAATATGGTGGCCGCTCTTAGCTTTTGGAACAGTTCAGGGATTAAGGGTAGGGGATAACGTTTTTTAGTCGTAATCTTGTTCAGTTCCCGGTAATCCACACAGGGTCGGAGTGACTGATCTTTCTTGGTCACAAAGAATATGCCGGCCCCAGCAGGTGAAGTAGAGTGACGTATGAATCCCTTTTTCAGATTTTCTGAAATGTAGGCCTTCAGGGCCTCTTGTTCCTTCTCAGAAAGGGGGAAGATACGCCCGAATGGAATCTCGGCCCCTGGCAAAAGTTCTATAGGGCAATCATAGGTGCGGTGTGGAGGTAAAGAATTCCTGGACGTTTGCTAAAAACGTCCAGGAATTCGTGGTAGGGTTCCGGCACTACTTGATCAAGGTTAACATCAGAGTCCAGACAGAGAAGCGTAGTGGATTGTGCCGGAACTTCATGTAGGCAGTGCTCCAAGCAGTAGGGGGACTGGAACTTGACCTCCCCGTGGACCAACTGATGGTTGGGTCGTGAGCCTGCAGCCAGGGAATACCCAGGATTACAGGAAACAGGGGGGAAGAGATTACATCCAAGGTTAATAGTTCCTTGTGGTGAAGGGAAGAGATGGTGAGCAAGGGTTGGGTTTCTTGAACAACTTGGCCTGATCTAATGCGGGAACCGTCAGCCAGAAAGACGGATAGTCCGTGGGCCTTTTTCTGGAGAGGAATGTCGTGCCGGCTGGCAAAAGTGGCATCGATGAAACATCTGCAAGCTCCCGAGTCAAGAATAACGCTGGTGAGAACCGTCTTTCCCAGGAACTGAAACGACAGGGATAGAGAGATGTGGGTGGCATGGACTGGCAAGGGTACAGAGTTGGCTGACACAGACGAAAGGCACTTACGTGTCTTACTCGGGCATCGGTTCACAAAGTGTCCAGACCCACCTCCGGGGACAGAGTAGGTCAGAGTAGGTCGCATGAGACCAAGCTGCATCGGCTCGCCGGCATCAAGAGAAGAATGGGTAGGGCCCACCGGTTGAGCGGGCAGGTAGCGGGTGGCCGGCAATGGAGCTCTTGCGGTCATCCAGGCCGGGCGGTGGACTTGGGCAGATCTCTCAACTCTGCGCTCCCGGAGCCGACGGTCAATCTGGATGCTCAGGTTTATCAGGCCCTCCAGGGTGCCCACGCGGGCAAGTTCGTCTTTTAGGCCTTCAGAGAGGGCTGTGCGGAACTGGTGCCTTAATGCAGAGTCGTTCCATTGGGTGTCTGCGCTCCAGCGTCTAAAGTCTGTCACATAGTCCTCGGCCGTTCTGCGACCCTGCTGGAGCGCAGACAGAGCCGATTCGGCTGTGGTGGTTAACTGGGGGTCCTCGTAGAGTTGTGCCATAGCCTCCAGGAAGGATGAGAGGGATTGGGTTAGCATGCTATTCCCCTCCAACAGGCGGTGTGCCCAGATCTGAGGCTCACCCTGCAGCAGTGAAATCACAAACCCCACTTTAGTGGCCTTTAGGGAGAAAGTTCTGGGTTGTAGAGCGAAATATAACTGACAGGCGTTGCGGAAGACCCGGAACTTGGAGCGATCACCGGAGAACCGATCTGGAACAGGCACTCTTGGTTCCGGAGGCAGCATCACCACTGCAGGTGGAGTAGCAGGTGGTACAGGAGGCTGAGGAGGCACAGGGGCTGCGACGTTAGGACCAGCAAGTTGCTGCACTCGTACTTCCAGTCTGGTATATCCTTCTTGAAGGGATTGCACCGCCTGGGTGAGGGCTGCCAGGTGTGAGCAGATCTCCTTCATGGCAGAGGCTTCTCCCGCAGGCTCAGTCATGGCTGTTCGTACTGTTAAGTACCTGAGTGGAGAGCCTGACTTTGCTGGGAGAGGGCCTCTCTTACGGCTCTGGTTCAGGGCCCACTGAAGTGGAGACAGTGGTCCCATGAGCACAGCGGGGTAGGAGTGCCTGGACTGGATGCGGTGGCAGATGTAGCTGGCCGGTAACACTCTCCTGGAAGCTGAAGCAGCAGAGACTGGCAGGCAGCGGAGCAGGGCCCGGATATAGGATGACCCCGAGATGGCGTCAGCGACTCTGGAGGTGTGCAGCATGTAGAGAGACAGGCAGAGGGGTCGTCAGGCAGGCCGGGTCTGGATACACTTGGCAGGCAGGTAAGTGGGTTCAGGCAGTAGAGAGGTCAGGCAGGCAGGAGGTCAGCGTTCAATATCAGTCCAAAGCAGAGTCAACAAGCCGGGATCAGGGACGGAGAAGGCAACAGAGTCAAACGGAAGCCGGGTCAGGTTTACAGGAAGGTACAGGCAGAGACAGGTTTCACAAGGGTCAAACTGTAGACGAACAGCACCAATCCAGTGCAACTGCCACTTCTTTTAAAGGGCCACTGGCGCCAAACAGCGCTAGCGCGTCACGTGTGCGCCCGCGATGCGCACGCCCGCGCTCGCCGCGCATGCGCGCGCCTGAGGGATACGCCGGAGCGCACCCCCGTTCCGAAGCCCGGACGAATCAGCGGCACGTGTGCGCATGCGCGCACACCGATTCGACCACACGTCGCAAGTGGAGCCCTGACAACATCACAATACTATTAAACCCCTTATAGTTATAATAGTATGACCCCGAGTTGGGGGGTGGAACTATGTGGACGTGTTTCCCATCAATTGCCCCTCCACAGTTGGGAAGGTCCCAACGATCGGCAAAGTGGAATGCCACAGTCTGCCATTCCTGTGGTGTTCAAGGAAACTGTGTCTGAGTCAAACAAGAAAAAAGAAGTGTAATTTTGAACATAAACATTGCAAGCAGATTAGACACAAACATTCTTGGCCAACATCAGTATAACATTTATTTGAAGGAGTATTTAAAGACAAAAAGTATACCTCTCCCCCCCCCCCCCCCTCAAATTTTTACAATGGGCCATCAGAGGGAGGGGGAGGTTTTGTACAGGTAACCCTTTCCACTTCATTGAGAGCTGAATGCATACATAATGTGTGTTACTTTGGCCAGCCCCTCCTTACTTACACTATTGTCAGCCCACTGGACAGGTAAGAAGTGTCATAATACAAAAATAAAAATACACACTGTACAAGTGGAAGCATTTTTACATTCTGCAATTACCTATCAAGATAATAGGAGAACAAAACTTTAAACAGTACCATTTGAAAGTATTCAGGCAGGCCCTTTCACTACATGCTTTGGTGAAATCATCCATTAACATGACCACAAAAGAGGTAGGTATAGTGTGTATGGGTTTGGCAAAGTCAGCAGATAGAGGATTGGTATCGGTTGACTTAGCGTTTGGGGGGAGGGAGGGTCCAAATGATTTTGGGACCTCAAAAAAAAGCCTCTTGCACTCTGCATGAATTTAAAGCGGAGTTCCACCCTAAAGTGGAACTTCCGCTTATCGGATTCCTCCCCCCCTCCGGTGCCACAATTGGCAACTTTCAGGGGGGAGGGGGGTGCAGATACCTGTATAATACAGGTATCTGCACCCACTTCCGGGACTAGCATCCCCGCCCATATCCGAGGATGCCGGCACCTATCCGAGAATGCCCCGTTGTGTCTTGGGAAACACAGTTCCCAGGACACAGCGGGGACCAATAGAGAAGCGCAGCGTGACTCGCGCATGCGCAGTAGGGAACCGGGCAGTGAAGACGTTGCGTCTTCACTTCCTGATTCCCTGACCGAGGACGGCAGCGGGGCAGCGAGAGACGAGCGCTCGCTCGTCACATTCTGCCGACACCGCTCGAACCTGGAACAGGTAAGTGTCCATTTATTAAAAGTCAGCAGCTGCAGTATTTGGAGCTGCTGACTTTTAAAAAAAAAATCGGGTGGACATCCTCTTTAAGTACACAAATAACATTTGGACACATTTTAGGGGGTGTTTAGGGTAAAGCACTACTATGGAGCTGCCAAAATACATTGTTAAGTGACTAGGCTAGGTGTGTATGGGCCCAGGATAGTATGCTGTGAAGGTTAGTGAAGACCAAAAAGGGAAGTTTAAAAAATCCAAGCATGCATGAGAACAAAGGGGACATTCACAGCATATTACAATCGTGGTAATTAGTGAATGAGGAAAGAAATACAATACATTAGCAAACATTAAATACATATAATGTGATGTTAAAGGAGAAAACTTATCCTAAGCCCGCGTACACACGAGCGGACTTTCCAGCGGGATTGTCCGCCGGACTTTTCCTCCCAAAAGTCCGGCGGACTGAGTTTTAAGTTTAGACTTAAAATTGTCCGCTGGACTCGGCAGTCCGGCGGACAATCCCGCCGTCTGTGTGCTAGTCCGCGGGACTTTTGAAATGAACGGACTTGCCTTACTCACGGAGGAAAGTCCGTTCATTTAGAACGTGACTCTAGGTAGACGGGACTAGCGAAGGCAGTGAATGCCGCCGCGCTAGCCCCGTCACCTGGTATGGATTTAAAGGGGAATCCCAGCGCCGAAAAAAATGGCATGGGGGTCCCCCCAAATCCACCTCAGACCCTTATCCGAGCACGCAGCCCGGCCGGTCAGGAAAGGGGGTGGGGACGAGCGAGCGCTCCCCCCTCCTGAGCTGTACCAGGCCGCGTGCCCTCAACATGGGGGGTGCCCTGGGGAAAAGGGGGACCCTGCTGCTTCTCCAGTCCCCGCCTCGAGTATTAACCTCTATTAGAGGCATGTCTGGTTCCGCTCTGCTTCCCCAGTGATTATGGGGTGATCCATTCCAATGCAGAGGGTTTCTCAACCAGGTTGAGATACATTTTGAGATGCTGCCCCAGGCATTTCCCATTGACAGAAGCAAAGTAGATTTTGTGATATCTTTGCTTTCTGAGAGAACCTTGGCCTGGGCAAACCCTCTATGGGAGACGCAAAAAACCTGTTGTCTTGAGTTACCCTGAGTTTGTGGCTTCGTTTAAAAGGGTATTTGACGTTCCTGCATGCTCTGCTTCTTCTGCCAAGTGCCTCATGTCCATCGAACAGAGTAAGAATTCCGTACTTTGGCAGCAGAGGTTGCGTGGAACAATGAGGCCCTCGTGGCTGCTTTTTCTCATGGTCTCTCGGATACCATCAAGGATGAGATAGCAGCCTGAGATATACCCACTGAGCTGGAGAAGTTGATCATGTTTGCCATCCTCATTGACTCCAGACCCAGAGAAAGACTCTCTTTTAAGGAGTCGGGCAGTGAAGGTGAACCCATGCACTTGGGTCTCACGTGTCTCTCTGCGGATGAGAGAGCCTTTAAGAGGAGGGAGAGATTGTGCCTTTATTGTGGCCAAGCAGGTCACTTTTTGAAGTCCTGTCCTACCCATCCAGGGAATGCCCGAACCTTTAGGTCCTGTTACGGACAGACCTTAGGTGGGTTTGTTTCATCCCCAGTTATCCAGAAGGATAAGCCCCTGGTTTCGGTCACCCTTTCTTGGGCTGAGTCATCCATCAAGATACAGACTCTAATCGACTCTGGGGCTACAGGCCTGTTCATTAATGCTGCCTTTGTATCGAAGCACTCAATTCCACTGCAGCTGCGTGATACTTCACTTGCCATTGAGGCTCTTGACGGGAGACCTCTACAGCCTGCCCATGTGACTCATGAGACGGTTCCATTGTCCGTGGCTGTAGGGGCTCTTCACCATGAGATAATCCAATTCCAAGTTATTTCCTCACCTAAGTTTCTGCTGGTTATTGCTTATCCTTGGTTACAGAGGCACAACCTCTCTTTTGATTGGCTCCATGCTGCAGTGAGACATGCTTCCAGAAGGTAGCCAAGGTCCTGTGCACCTCTTCACTCTCCTCCCTGCCAGAGGTGTACTGCCATTTTAGCAATGTCTTTGACAAAGGTCAAGCCAGTAGTCTTGCCTCCACACCGGCCATGATTGCGCAATTGACCTTCAACCTGGTGCCATACCCCCTCATGGCCGGATTTACCCTTTGTCGGTCTTGGAGGATAAGGCCATGGAGGAGTATGTTGCAGACGCACTTTCTCGAGGTTTCATCCGCAAATCCTCATCTCCAGTGGTGAACTGAGACCTTATATTGATTATAGGGCTCTCAATCGTTTCACGATTAAGAATGCCTATCTGATTCCATTGATTACGGAGTTATTTGACCTCCGCAATGGAGCAAAGGTTTTCACAAAGCTTGATTTGAGAGGGGCATACGGTCTTGTGAGGATTAAGGAAGGTGACGAATGGAAAACTGCGTTTAATACCAGAACAGGCCATTATCAGTACCTCGCCTTTTGGCTTTTGTAATGCACCGGCATTTTTCCAGGAATTTATTAATGCTGTCCTCCGAGATTTGTTGCAGTTATGTGTGGTGGTTTATCTCGATGATATCCTCATATTTTCGAAGTCCCTTTGAGAGCCACCACACAGATGTCTGTCGTGTGCTTCAAAAACTAAGAGAGAACAATCTCTATTGTAAATTGGAGAAGTGCGAGTTCCATCGTGAACAGGTTAAATTCCTGGGCATGTCATTTCCACGGCTGTTTTTTTGATGGACCCAGAGAAACTTTCGGCAGTCCTACATTGGCCCAGATGTGTGGATTTATGTCCTCTGCAGCGTTTCCTGGGCTTTGCCTACTATTATCGGAAGTTTATTCGTAACTTCTCATCTCTGGTTAAGCCCCTGACTGATATGACCAGAAAGGACGGTAACCCACAGAGTTGGTCTCCGGAATCCATTAAGGCATTTGAGAGCAGACATGTGCATTTCGTTTCATTCCAAATCAAAATTCGGACAAATTTTTCATTATTCAAAAGTTCGAATTTAAACGACTCTTTTTGTGCAGAGTCCACATCAGACAGGCATTTATAGTGAAGGGCCTGGTATCCCACGTTTATTAAAGGGAAAAAACAAAACAAAAGTCCATCCAGGAATCACATGCAGGGGTTAACTTCATTCAGCACTCATAAATGAAAACATACCAAGCCACCTGGCTCTCTCTTGTCAGCAGTTCCTCTGCTTGCTCCCAACAGACTTATCAAATATTTCCACACCCCTGGCCAGCCTTTCCCAGTCCCTGGACAAAGAATCCCCCTTACACGGGCTACAGTCTCTCACAGGGATGACCACTCTACAGACACAGGTCTGTCTTCACACAGCAGCAAGCTGCTCACACTCCACCAACCTCCAATCTCTACTCTCACCCACTCACAGGGTGTGTGCAGCTGGGCACACACCCTGCTTGCTATCCTCAAGACCCGGACACAGGGTTGGAGATCCCATCCCACCCATGACTCTCAGGGATCTCCAAACTACAGACTCCCATCCAGAACTAGCAAAACCTGGAGAAAACTGACAGAGCAGTTTTCTCCATTTAAACTCTACACTCTGTAGTCTTTCAGCCCGCAGATATGAAAACTCTGTGTCTCTTTTACCTCCAATTTCATAGGGACAGAGTTGTGGATGGCTTTGTAAGTTGTGGTTAGTATTTTGAATTTAATTTGCTGGGTGATTGGGAGCCAGTGTAGGGATTGGAGGAGAGGGTTGGCAGACACTGAACGGTTGGTAAGGTGGATAAGTCTGGCAGCAGCATTCATGATAGACTGAAGAGGGTAGAGCCTAGGGAGAGGCAGGCCAATGAGAAGGGAGTTGCAATAATCAAGGCGAGAGATAACGAGGGAGTGAATGAGGAGCTTGGTGGTGTCATTTGTTAAAAAGGGGCGAATTTTAGAGATGTTACGGAGGTGAAGTCTACAAACTTTTGACAGCGATTGGACTTGAGGCTGAAATGACAAGTCCGAGTCTAGGATTACACCGAGTACCCTGGCGTGAGGGGAGGGACTGATGGTTGCATTGTTGATTTTGATGAAAAAGTCATGGAGGGGGGCATGGGCGGGGGAATATTAATAGCTTAGTTTTAGAGAGATTTAATTTAAGGAAGTGGTGCGACATCAATGCTGAGATGTCAGTTAGTAAGTTAGTAATGCGAGAGGAGACAGAAGGAGTGAGGTGAGGAGTAGACAGATAGATTTGGGTGTCATCGGCGTATAAGTGGTATTGGAAGCCGTGGGCGGTTAACAAGTGACCAAGGGAGGAGGTGTAGATGGAAAGGAGAAGGGGTCCAAGAACAGAGCCTTGGGGGACCCCCATAGAAAGGGGCAATGGAGAGGAGGAGACAGAGTTGTAGGTAACACTGAAGGAGCGCTGTGATAGATAGGCAGAGAACAAGGATAGAGCAGAATCTTGGAGGCCAAGGGATATATATATATATATATTCTTGCTATATAATATATATATTTTTTATTCTGTTCAATTGTTTTTCTTTTCTATTATTTTCTATTCTATAATAGTCTTTTCTATTCAAATTCAAATTCATTCTATACGAAATTAGAATTTTTGGAAGATGGCTTCTGAAGTTTTAATTTCATATAGAATGAATTTGAATTTGAATAGTAAAGATTAGAATAGAAAATAATAGAAAATAATAGACTGGGGGGGGCGTGGCCTGCACCGGAGCTGAATGGCTGTGTGATCTAGGAGCTCTTGCCGAACCAAGATTCAGCGGCACACAGCGACCCACCGGATCACCTAATCCACCCGATTCTACAGCGGTATTACTCTCAGGAATCTCAGCCATCATGACAAGGAAGCGCAAGGAGCTGAGGAAGCCACAGTGCCTTACAGACTTCTTCACCCTCAAACAACAAGGAGGTAGGCAAGATGGCGGCGGTGGATCACATAGAGCATAAAATGGGAGAGTATGCAACCACTATAAATAAACTGGTAGACTACACTGAGGAGAAGGAGGGGGACATCAAATGGATAAAAGCCAAATTAGCAGATATTGAAGACAGAAGCAGAAGAAACAATATGAAAATAAGGGGGATCTCCCTGAATCAATCCAGCAATCAGAACTGCGTTCTTTTGCCACATCACTGTTCCAATCCCTCATCCCTCATCTCACTGACATGGATGTCACAATTGACAGAATCCCCCGCCTCTCTAAACCTACATACCTCCCTGACCAAGTACCTAGAGATGTGATTCTGCGTTTTCATTTTTACCACATTAAAGAACAACTTATGATGGTGATGCGCAAAAGGGACCATATCCCCACACAACACCAGAATTTGCAATTTTATGCGGATTTGTCCCAGTAAACATTGCAGAAGAGAAAGAACCTTAACACAATTACTAAGACTCTCAAGAATCACAAAATAGCCTACAGGTGGGGCTACCCCACTAAACTAACCATTGTTAAGGATAACTGCACATATATTGTTAATTCCCTGGAGAAAGGAATTTCTCTACTGGAGGATTGGGAAATCCTCCCTGAACATGAGGATGACCACTCCACTGCAAGACATGTACAGCAAGTCGGTCCTGACTGGAAAAAACAGAAATGCTAAGTCGCATAACTAAACAGATGGTAGCCGAGACACTGTTTACCTAGAATCCCTGGGAGGCCTCCCAGGAGAGCCTATAGGCTTGAACTCACCCCCCACTTTGATTGGGCAGCATGAAGCTGCACACGGGTATTTTCTACCTACAGTTGAAAAGGGAAAAACCCTTACTCATGTTGTTTTATAACCAGTTTTATGGTTGTTTTACTATGTTGCCTTTATATTTCTTTGTTCTAATTTTTTTAATTTTTTTGCCACGTCAGCTTAACTCTCAAAGAGGACCTAAATCAGCTTTTACCGATCATCTTTGTCCTTTTTATTTTGTCGTCACATCATTGTGGCTTGATAAACTTTAATCACCTTTTATTTTACCAAAGAGAGACTAGTAATAACATCTTGTCTCGTTGACAAATTTAGTTGTACATATTCATCCTCTCAATTAAAAGAAAAAACCCTTCTCCCCTACCCCCCCCCTATTTTCTCATCGCTAGTTCCGTATTTGTAGGCTGTTTACTTGAGTTCCTATGCATTAGATATATCTAAATCCTAACGACTTCAGCATAGCTCCAAGTTTGCTTAAATTTTTTCCAACTATCCCAATGTTCTCCAGTACCCTCGTTATTTTCTTCTACATTCCTTTTTAGGGACTCCATGAGTCGGATACTCTCCACCGCGTCCACCCATTCCCACATGGATGGGGCCTCAGGATATCTCCACCTCTTTGCTATTAGTTTTTTGGCTGCATTAAGGAGGTGTGGTACAAGAGACTTTTCGTATTACTTAACCCCCTCCCTAGTGGCGTGCATCAAAATCACCCAGGGGTCATTTTCCAGATTCTTCTGGGTGATTTCCTTAATATAACCAATAATCTTTGTCCAGTCGTTTTTTATTTTATTGTACTCCCACCAAAGGTGGGCCATACTTCCTCTATCTTTACACCCTCTCCAGCAGTCTGCAGAAGTACCCATTTGATATCTACTTGCTTTATCAGGAGTTATATACCACATCGATAAACACTTGTAATTCATTTCTGCCGTCCTGATGTCTATTGCTGATCTGTGGTTAACCTTAACATTTTTCCTATTGTGCATGTGTCTAACTGTGTGCCCAATTCCCTTTCCCACTTTTGTATGAATGGCGGGATCTCCGGCCTCTCCGTCTCCAGCATCATTTTATAGATCTTTGAAATATTTTTTTTAGTATTAAATACCGTACAAATCCGTTCAAGCCACGTCAGGTCATCCTCTGATCTGATTGGCTGCGGTAGGCTTTTGACGAAGTGGCCTAATTGGAGATAGCGCCATCTATCCATCTTTAGGATATCCCTCTTGTTTTGCAATTCCTCAAGTGACAAAATTTTTCCATTGTGTAATATATCCTTTAAACGTGTTCCCTCTTTTAACATCCATTCCCCTCCCACCGTTACTTTCCCTGGCTCAAAAAACTCATTGTCCTTTAGTGTTATCAGTGGAGAATTATATTTTCAATTTACTTGATTGTACCATTTATCCCAGACTTTCAGTGAATTTAGTGTAATAGTGTGCGTGTTCTCTCCTAAGGATCTATGTGACGGTGGATTCCATATTATTCTACCCAATTGTGCATTACTAATCGCTTTTTCCAGGTTTACCCATCTTTTATCACTTGATTCCTTACCCCATTCCGGAATTCTGGACAAAACTATAGCATGATAGTAATTGACTATGTCAGGAACTGCAAGGCCGCCCTGCTTTTTGTCTTGTTTTAATGTGTTCAAAGCTATTCTGTGTTTCTTGCTGTTCCATATAAAATTCATAATTATGGATTTCAATTTTTTAAGATATATCGGTGGGAGTGAGATGGGAAGCATCTGGAACTTAAACGTGATTATAGGTAATATCATCATTTTCGCTGTATTTATGCGCCCCATCCAAGAGAGGGGTCTGTTGTTATATTCTTTACATTTCTTTTTGACTTCATCGAGGAGCAGAAGGTAGTTAATTTTAAACATTTCTTTAATAGATTTAGCAAGGTTAATTCCTAGGTATTTAATCCGCTTCTTCCATGGGAACTCAAAACTCTCCTGCAGAAAATGTTGGTCGGACTTACTTGTATTTATATTCAGAATGAAGGATTTTGACAGGTTAACTTTAAAATTTGAAATTTCCTCATAACGCTTCAGGTTCTCTAGTAAGTGCAGCATGGAGGTCCGCGGATTACCTATATAAAACAGGATGTCGTCTGCGAAGGCTGCTAGCTTATGGATTTCCCCTCCCGCCTCAACCCCTCCTATTTCTGGGTTGGCTCTAATTGTGGCTAACAAAGGCTCAAGGGCCAGGACAAAAAGAAGAGGGGACAGCGGACATCCCTGTCTTGTCCCGTTCTTCATCTCAAACAACGGGGATGAGAATCCATTAATCTTTACTATTGCTTTCGGGTGATCGTACAACACCTTAATACGTTGGATTATCTTTGGACCAAAACCCATGCACTCGAGAGTTTGTATCATGAACCCCCAGTCTACCCTGTCAAAGGCCTTTTCGGCATCTATTGACAGGAATAGACCGGGGGTCCCAACCTCCCGTATCCTTTGGAGGACCAACAGCGTTCGCATGCCGTTGTCCCTACCCTCCCTGCCCGCTACAAACCCCACTTGGTCCGGATGGACCAGTGTGCCCAAGTGGCTCTTGATTCTCTCTGCCAGCACTTTCGCATAAAATTTCGTGTCCGCGTTCAAAAGCGAGATTGGCCTATAACTCAAGCACACTGATCCATCCTTTCCTTCCTTTAAAATTACTGTAATATTTGCGGTTAGGGATTCCTCACTCATTCTGTACTCCATACCCAAGCCATTTAGATACTGGCAGAGTCTGGGGATCAAGACCTCTTGGAAGGATTTGTAGTATAACGCCGTGAAGCCATCCGGCCCTGGACTCTTCCCTGCCGGAGAGTTCCTCAGCGCGCCCCTTATTTCCTCTATGGTAAATGGTTCCTCCAGTGCACTCTTATTATCTATATGGAGCTTTCGAAGTCCGGCCTTGGTTAGAAAATCTTTCCTTTTTTTTTTCCTTGTCCCTATTGTGTTCTCCCTTCTGTTCTACCGTATAAAGATCCTCGTAATACTCTTTAAAGGAATCTGATATGTCCCTTGACGAGTGTTTAATGTCTCCGTTCTTGTTTTGTATTTTTTCTATGTAATTGATCTTTTCTTTTTTTTTTAACATTTTTGCCAAGTGTTTACTAGGTTTATTCCCCCACATATACCTTTCTTTTGCGATTCTATTGTAGAATTGTTGAGTTTCTTGCTCCATCAAATCTTTTAATTCCTCTCTTATGGAAACTATTTTTAAGTATAGCGTTCTGTCTTCATCCGGGGCCGCCTTATGTTCCTGCTCGACTTGATTTAATTCTACTACCAGATCTTTTAGTTTCTTTGTTCTCTCCTTTTTTTATCCATGCTCCCTTTGCGATTAGAATCCCTCTTATATATGCCTTATGGGCATCCCAAAGAGAAGATCCCTGCACTTCTCCGTTATCGTTTCTTTTGAAGAATTGTTCTAACTCATCTTTTATATATTCTACCACCTCTTTGTCCCGTAATAGCACTTCGTTTAATCTCCAATTGGGAGGCGGGGACCCAGTATCCAAGGCGACTAAGATCATTGCAACGGGAGCATGGTCGGATAATGACATTATCTCAATATTTGTAGCGACTACTCTGTCGAGAAGTCCGTGGTCTATCAAGGCACAGTCGAGTCGGGAGTACGTCCCGTGCACGGGGGAAAAAAATCAGTAATCTCTTGTTTTGGGATGTTGAATCCTCCATATGTCCACCAACTGATTTAGAAAAAGTTTTTGTTTAATCATTTTTAATTGTGCATTATCTGTCCCCCGTACACCGGACGTAGAATCAAGCCCCGGGTCCAGACAAAAGTTTAAGTCTCCCATCAGGATTAAGTAGCCCTTCCTAAACTCCCTTATTTTGTTAAGAATCTCGCTTAAGTATTTTATAGGTTTGGTATTAGGGGCATAAATATTGGCCAAAGTATATCTTGTACCCCCTATATTTCCTCTTAAGAAGAGGTACCTTCCTTGCGGGTCAACCATTCTATCCTCAAGGCTAAAATGGGTGTCTTTAGAGAATCCTATCGCCACCCCCCTCGCTCTACTCATAATTGTATCTCCATAGTACCAGACTGGGAACATTTTGGAAAACAGCTTAATATTTGACCCATGTGAGAGGTGGGTCTCCTGAAGGAAGACCACCCCCGCCCCATAGTTTTTTAGTTCTTCTAAGACTTTATGTCGTTTTTTTAATGTATTAAGTCCTTTTACATTGTAAGTTATAAATTTAATATCTGTCGTCATATTCAAATGGTCTGTTCTCTGAACCTGCTGACAGCGGACACATAGCGATGAGAATACCCACCCTCCTTCCCAATTTCTCCCCCCCTCAATCCCCTTACCCCCTCCCTCCTCCCCTCCTCCCTCCCCTCCCTCATCCTAATCCCTCCCTCCCTGACCCCTATTCGGGTCTCTGAGTCGAAGGGGACCATGCGCTATTATGGTCCTCCTCGGTTCTCCTATTTCTCAGGTGAGGTGGGGCTCAGTCCCCTTGTTTTCTCTCACCCGTACCCCCCAAAACCTTGGGGTGCACGGGGTCAGCGGGCTATTCTTTTGGGTACACACTAAGAGGCCTGTTTTTGGCCTATTTTCTCTTCACCCTCCTCCCCCTTCTCCCTCCCACCCTCTGCTCGCTCATTTCTCCTCTCTTCTCCCTTTCCCTACTCCTGCCTAGGCGACCCAGCCTGGTAGCTCGGGAACCTGTAATTCAAATTTTTCGCGAAATCCTGTTAATTCTTAAGGGCATCTCAGTCTTGCTGACCGTCCCTCTTTTGTGCCAATCAGGCACGCCGGAAATCCCCAACTGTATTTAACGTTTGCAATCCGCATCACTTCTAGCAGGGGTTGTTGCAACCTTCTTCTTTCTAGGGTCTGCGGTGCCAGGTCTGAATATATCTGTATCTCTGCCTCTTTAAATTTCAGTGGGGTTTTCCCATATAATTTCGACCATAATTCCGCTTTCTCATCGTAGTGGCGGAATCTGACGATAATATTGCGCGGTCTCCCAGTATCAGTGGCATTTGGTTTTCCTACCCGGTGTGCCCTTTCAATTCCCGGAAAAGGTTCCTCTCCATTTCCCAGAAGTGGATTAAGTATGATTTTAATAACCTCCCGGAGGTCTTCTCCTCTTTGCTCGGGTACCAGTCGCATCCTTAGGTTTTGTCTTCGGTTCCTGTTCTCCTGGTCCTCGATTTTATACTGGGTTTCTCTTTGGGTTAGTTGAATTGTTCTAATCTGTTCCTTTAGCTTATTTATTTCTTGGTCTTGTTTTTCTGCTCTCTCCTTCACTGCCTCCACTCTAGTCAGTAGTAGTTCCAGATCGTCTCTTAATAGTTTAATTTCACCTTTAATCGCATTTTCCATTTTTAGTAGCATCTCTGCCATTTCTCCTTTCGTAGGTAATTGGGCAAAAGCAGCTTGTTCATCAGCTCTGCTCATATCCGCTTCGCTTTCCATTGATCGATCAGCTGTTGTTAGATCAGCTCTCTCCCCCATTTTTTTATCTTTCCCCTTCCTTCTTTCCATTGTGGGGTTTTGTTGTTGCTCCAGACTATTTGAGTAAGGGCTTGTTCCTGATTTCAGGTATTGTTTTATAGTACTGGTTGAGCTTTTTGGAGTTTTCGGTAAACCTTTTTTAGAGATTTTGCTCATGTTGCCCTTCCGAGGCCCTCTTATTCTTTTCCCCAGTTTGTTACTATAACCCGGCTCTTAGGAAGGAGAAATGTTTACATGGAGGTGAGTTCCATCCAGGCCCCTTACACTTCTTCCTACGTCCAGTAGGTTTGTACCGCCTCTCTTCAGGACTCTTGCTTCTATGGTTTTGCAGCAGGTTGTTCTATGCAATTAGGGGTGATCTTCTACATCTTCTACATGTAGATTATACAATCCTGGGACTCAGGCCGAATGGAACTCAGGCGTAAGGGAAGCGAGGTTAAATATTCCCATTATATGATTGGAAAAATACTGTTTAATAATCCACTTTGGGCCCTTTTACCTCAGGCTGTGGCCCTATAGAGAAATTCTGAGCTTGTAACTCTGAGAGGTTCCAAGCTTTTAGAGGGTTTCTTACCCAGAGCTAACGGTGCCCACTAGGTCCTGTGATCTATTTTACCAGACTGACTTATTGTATATTACCCACGGTGGATACACTATACCTGATTTAACAGATGTACCAGCTATAGGGAAGGCGGCCACCCACACACCGGATGCTCCAGAACATTCAAAGATTATTTTTTCCTTTTATCTGCGTTTGTGCCAATTCAAATACCTGCTACGTATTCCCAGTTCAGGCCTACCCCCAGCCGTGTATAGAGAAGAAGATGCGAAAAAGTCCTATGGGGCCTTCAATTTAAGTGCAATTATTTTATGCGTCCATATGCTATGTAGGTACAGTGCAGTAGAAAGGAGAGCCAGGGACGTCAGTAGCAAGGGGAGCCTGGGACGCACCATTAACTCCAGAACATTAACACTCTATCCCAGTGATGGCGAACGCGTGGCACGCGTGCCGCTGCCGGCACGCCAAGCCTTCTCTGTGGGCACGCCGTGACTACAGTCATACACTGTAGTCACGCCGTCCGCTCCCGCGGACTACATCTCCCACAGTTCTCTGGGGAGAACCCTCCCTCTCAGAGAACACTGAAGCCACGCCCCCCGCTGACATCTGACGCACATGCGTGGGAAATCACCTGACACAAGGACACCACCGGAGCGACTAGGGCGAACGGAGCAACTGGAGCAACTGGGGACTGACCCCCACACCGATTTCAGCAATTCAAGTGAGTTTTTTAACTAATTGCCGACCGGGCCATAGCCAAAAGATGGCTACAGCACGGTCGGCTTATTCTGGGAGGGCGTCCATGGACGTCCTCCCAGAGAATCTTGCTCCCGCGCGCCCTACAGTGCGAGGGGAGAGGGGAAAAGAGAGAGAAATGCAATGCTCTGCCCATACTATGCAATGCTGTGCAATACTCTGCCCATGCTGTGCAATACTCTGCCCATGCTATGCAATACTCTGCCCATACTGTGCAATACTCTACCCATGCTGTGCAATACTCTGCCCATGCTGTGCAATACTCTGCCCATGCTGTGCAATACTCTGCCCATGCTGTGCAATACTCTGCCCATACTATGCAATACTCTGCCCATGCTGTGCAATACTCTGCCCATGCTGTGCAATACTCTGCCCATGCTGTGCAATACTCTGCCCATACTATGCAATACTCTGCCCATGCTGTGCAATACTCTGCCCATGCTGTGCAATACTCTGCCCATGCTGTGCAATACTCTGCCCATACTATGGAATACTCTGGCCATACTATGCAATACTCTGCCCATGCTGTGCAATACTCTGCCCATGCTGTGCAATACTCTGCCCATACTATGCAATACTCTGCCCATGCTGTGCAATACTCTGCCCATCCTGTGCAATACTCTGCCCATGCTGTGCAATACTCTGCCCATGCTGTGCAATACTCTGCCCATGCTGTGCAATACTCTGCCCATGCTGTGCAATACTCTGCCCATACTATGCAATACTCTGCCCATGCTGTGCAATACTCTGCCCATACTATGCAATACTCTGCCCATACTATGCAATACTCTGCCCATGCTGTGCAATACTCTGCCCATACTGTGCAATACTCTGCCCATACTATGGAATACTCTGGCCATACTATGGAATACTCTGGCCATACTATGCAATACTCTGCCCATGCTGTGCAATACTCTGCACATACTATGCAATACTCTGCCCATGCTGTGCAATACTCTGCCCATGCTGTGCAATACTCTGCCCATGCTGTGCAATACTCTGCCCATACTATGCAATACTCTGCCCATGCTGTGCAATACTCTGCCCATGCTGTGCAATACTCTGCCCATACTATGCAATACTCTGCCCATGCTGTGCAATACTCTGCCCATGCTGTGCAATACTCTGCCAATACTCTGCCCATACTCTGCAATACTCTGCCCATGCTGTGCAATACTCTGCCAATACTCTGCCCATACTCTGCAATACTCTGCCCATGCTCTGCAATACTCTGCCCATGCTGTGCAATACTCTGCCCATGCTGTGCAATACTCTGCCCATGCTGTGCAATACTCTGCCCATACTATGCAATACTCTGCCCATGCTGTGCAATACTCTGCCCATACTATGCAATACTCTGCCCATACTATGCAATACTCTGCCCACGCTGTGCAATACTCTGCCCATGCTGTGCAATACTCTGCCAATACTCTGCCCATACTATGCAATACTCTGCCCATGCTGTGCAATACTCTGTCCATACTGTGCAATACTCTGCCCATACTATGGAATACTCTGGCCATACTATGGAATACTCTGGCCATACTATGGAATACTCTGGCCATACTATGCAATACTCTGGCCATACTATGCAATACTCTGCCCATGCTGTGCAATACTCTGCACATACTATGCAATACTCTGCCCATGCTGTGCAATACTCTGCCCATGCTGTGCAATACTCTGCCCATGCTGTGCAATACTCTGCCCATACTATGCAATACTCTGCCCATGCTGTGCAATACTCTGCCCATGCTGTGCAATACTCTGCCCATACTATGCAATACTCTGCCCATGCTGTGCAATACTCTGCCCATGCTGTGCAATACTCTGCCAATACTCTGCCCATACTCTGCAATACTCTGCCCATGCTGTGCAATACTCTGCCAATACTCTGCCCATACTCTGCAATACTCTGCCCATGCTCTGCAATACTCTGCCCATGCTGTGCAATACTCTGCCCATGCTGTGCAATACTCTGCCCATACTATGCAATACTCTGCCCATGCTGTGCAATACTCTGCCCATACTATGCAATACTCTGCCCATACTATGCAATACTCTGCCCACGCTGTGCAATACTCTGCCCATGCTGTGCAATACTCTGCCAATACTCTGCCCATACTATGCAATACTCTGCCCATGCTGTGCAATACTCTGTCCATACTGTGCAATACTCTGCCCATACTATGGAATACTCTGGCCATACTATGGAATACTCTGGCCATACTATGCAATACTCTGCCCATGCTGTGCAATACTCTGCACATACTATGCAATACTCTGCCCATGCTGTGCAATACTCTGCCCATGCTGTGCAATATTCTGCCCATGCTGTGCAATACTCTGCCCATACTATGCAATACTCTGCCCATGCTGTGCAATACTCTGCCCATGCTGTGCAATACTCTGCCCATACTATGCAATACTCTGCCCATGCTGTGCAATACTCTGCCCATGCTGTGCAATACTCTGCCAATACTCTGCCCATACTCTGCAATACTCTGCCCATGCTGTGCAATACTCTGCCAATACTCTGCCCATACTCTGCAATACTCTGCCCATGCTCTGCAATACTCTGCCCATGCTGTGCAATACTCTGCCCATGCTGTGCAATACTCTGCCCATGCTGTGCAATACTCTGCCCATACTATGCAATACTCTGCCCATGCTGTGCAATACTCTGCCCATACTATGCAATACTCTGCCCATACTATGCAATACTCTGCCCACGCTGTGCAATACTCTGCCCATGCTGTGCAATACTCTGCCAATACTCTGCCCATACTCTGCAATACTCTGCCCATGCTGTGCAATACTCTGCCAATACTCTGCCCATACTCTGCAATACTCTGCCCATGCTGTGCAATACTCTGCTGTTAATTAGTTAGAAAAACTGTACGAATTGTTTTTTCTAAACTAAAACCTCGTTATTCAGGTTTTTTTTTGCCGTGTTGGCACTTTGAAAAAAATAAGTCGTTTTGGTTTGCAGTTTGGGCACTCGGGCTCAAAAAGGTTCGCCATCACTGCTCTATCCTTTTATCTATACGTATACACCATTTCACACACCTGTTTGATGTTCCCCCTTCATATACCTGCTTCATGGGGATCAGGTATCCAAAATATAATGTCCTGAGGATATCGTCCAGTCTGCGGACTGTATATAGCATATGAGGCAACAACATAAAAAAAAAAAAAGAACAAGTCCTATGCCACATTCAGATTAGCTGTAGATATTTTGTGGGTTCGTGGGCTATACAGGGTCCCAGTTCAGGCCAAAAAGATTATTTTCTCCCTTTTATCTGCCTTTGTGCCGATTCAGATACCTGCTACGCACTCCCAGTTCAGGCCTACCCCAAGCCGTGTATATAGAAGAAGATGCGAAAAAGTTCTATGGAACCTTCAATTTAAGTGCAATTATTTTATGCGACCAATGCTATGTAGAAACAGTGCAGTAGTAAGGAGAGCCAGGGACGCACTGTAAACTCCAGAGCGTCAAGCCACTATCCTTTTATCTATGTATATACACCAGATCAAACACCTGTTTAATGTTCCCCCTTCATGCACCTGCTTCATACGGATCAGGCCTCCAAAGTATAATGTCCAGAGAATTTTATCCCGTCAGCGAGCTGTATATAACATATGAGGAAAGGAAAAACAAAAAAGAAAAGAAAACGCAAGTCCCATGCCACTTTCGGATTAGCTGTAGGTATTTAGTGGGTCCATATGCTATGCAGGGATAGTGAAGTAGGTTTTTTAAATTTTTTTCCTCCCCTATCTCCCCGCTTACCTCCTCAGATGCTCCTGTCAGTGCCGCCTGTAGTGCGGCTTTTTGTATTATACTCACGGAGCACCTCCGGTGGTCTATGGCATTTGGGGAGAGAGATCCTGTAGAGTCAGCCGTGGTGGAGGGCAGTTGGAGGAGATGTGCTGCTAGAGCATCCGACGTCCATGCTGTCTAACACACTCATGTAAGCCCAGCATTGTGCTGGTGTATTCGGAAAGTCGGGCGCGATCCCTTAGCCTCCCACGCTCCATGAGACACCGGCGTTCACCCTCCTCTCGTCCTGCGCCGCATTCGGAAGCCCGCCGAGTCTGGCCCCTCCCTCCGTGCTGTTCGTTACGTCAGCACATCCTGCTCCATCCCCCCAGTGTTCTATTTTTTCTATACATTTTTAAGATCTTAGTCGATATCTACATTCTCTCAACACCCACTGCACGAATCGTCTTGAACTTCTACACGGAACAAGCTAAATCCTGCAAGATACCACAACTCTTCCTGTACTGTGAGTACTACAAGTTCACTTATTCTTCACATATCAGTCACCAACTGCTATTCCCACTCTGGACACAAGAGGGCACCCACACCTTACAAAAATCAACAACCTATGTTCATAAGCAATTTCACAACCATTGCCTACAATGGGAATAAACTTTCTTTCTATTAATGCCAAAGGCCTCAATCACCCTGTAAAGAGGAAATCTATGTGTATGGAGGCTCTATCCCATAAAAGTGACGTTCTATGTGCGCAGGAAACGCACTTCTGCAAACTCTCCCCACCAAAAATTTCCCACAAGCAATTCCCTCATATATTTACAGCTAAGGCTGACACAAAAACAAAAGGAGTTATAACAGCCTTCAGAGACTCTGCTGCCTTTACATTGTGAGAAGAAGACGAGCAAGGCAGGTATCTAATAATAAATATGTGATCTGAACCCGATCACCTACACAATTGTTAATGTATACCTTTCCAATCGCCATCAACTTCGTTTTTTCCACAAGCTAATGAAAAAAATTAGATCCCACCAAAAATGATTGCTAATAATTTGTGGGGACTTTAACATCACTCCAGACCCTCACATGGACTCCTCTTCAGGTGAGAAAAGGAGAGGACATTCTCTTCTACAATCTTTCCACACTCATGAGCTATTTGGCGCCTGGAGATGTCTACATGCTGGAGAAAGGGACTTTACCTTTTTTTTTGTCCCCCCACAGAATGTACTCTAGGATTGACTTGTTCCTAATTGACCAACAAACGCTAGTTAAAACAACCGCAACCTCTATCAATACCATCACATGGTCAGATCACGCCTCCATTAAATTAACAATAGCGGACTCTACTACTACTAACACGTCTCCAGTGTGGAGGGTCAATTCACATCTATTTAAATGGGATGCTTTTAAACTAAATATAGAAAAGCATTTGACTGATTTTTTTTGACTAATGTACCGTCAGTACAAGATCCATCCACCTTATGGAATGCCCATAAGGCTTATATCCGAGGAATACTTATTCAAATTGGGGCGAGGGCAAAGAGGCAGCAGCAAAAACAAGTAAACGATCTTACCACTGAAATCTTTAAATTAGAAAACAGTAACAAACAGAACCCCTCACGGCAAAATTCCCAAAAATTAAATCAATTACGCCTGGACCTTCAGAAACCTCCTACTGGAGAAATTTGAGAAAACATCTAAAAGACTTAGAATGCCCTATTATGCCACAGGTAATAGAGCAGGGAAACTACTAGCACATAAGCTGAAAGGACACAGATACAAAACCAAAATTCCATATTTGCTACACCCACAATCCAAAGAAAAATTATATCACCCACAAGACATTGCAGATACATTTAGTCATTACTATAGCACCTTATATAATTTAAAAGACTATGCTAGCACCAACCAACCTAATCCTGAACTGATCAATCAATTTTTACAAAAAATCAAACTACCACAACTATCTCAAGCTCATAAGAGTCACTTAACCTACCATTCAATCTCAATGAAATATATAAAGTGATTGAATCCCTCCTGGCCAATAAATCTCCTGGCCCAGACGGATTCACTGGGGAATACTTTCAAATCTTAAAAATAATTCTCTCACCAAACCTAGAGTGTTTGTTTAATACTGCTGCTGCCTCTTCCTCCCTACCACCGCTAATGCTAAAAGCACTTATCGTTACACTACCGAAGCCGGGGGAGGATCCGACTTCACCCCCAAAATTTTAAGCCCATATCCCTTCTTAACATAGAATTGACGATATACGCTAAACTCAGAAAAGGCCTTCTCTGCTGTTAGCCTTGGACGCAGAGAAGGCCCTTGACAGGGTTCATTGGCAATACTTGGTACGAGTATTAGCAAAATGTGTTTTTTCAGGAAACATCCTATCGGCAATTATGGCCCTCTATTCTAAGCCTTCGGCTCAGGTATATACCTCAGGAGCACTGTCAAAGACATTCACTATAACCAATGGGACCCGGCAGGGCTGTCCCCCTGTCCCTCTCATATTTAACCTACTAATGGAACCAATAGCCACATTTGATCGCAATCATCCCACTATTAAAGGATTCCCAGTAGGCAAATCGAATCACACCATTAGCCTTTTTGCGGATGATATAATCATGGTACTTACAGATGTGGAATCTTCCCTGGCTTTGGTACAATCTGCATTAGAGTTATTCAACCGAGTCCCATATTATAAAGTAAATGAGAGTAAATCGTATATCTTGGGATTAGGTATTGAGCTACACCTTCAAATGAAACTTGAGACTAGTTTTCCATACACATGGAGTAAAGAGGGGATCAAATACCTAGGTATCACGTTGACAGCATCCACTGATCAACTAATCAATGCTAGATATACTCCATTTCTAGAAGTACTAAATAATAAGCTCCAGGAAATAGCTAAGGTCGAACTAACATAGTCTCGAAAGTTGGCAGCCTTTAAGATGGTCATTTTGCCACAATTACTTTATCTGTTCAGGACATTAATCATACCAATCCCAAACTCTTTTTTCTCCACTGCACAAGCCCTTATAAACAGATACTTATGGCAGGGTAAAAGAGCTAGATGTGCCTTTAAGAAATTCATATCACACTGAAAAGCGGGAGGAGTGGGACATGTACTAATACAGGACTACCATAAAGCAGCAATACTGGCACAAGTGAGGACTTGGTTCCCCCAATTACAGTCATCTGGAACTAGGTGGTTGGAGTTGGAGAATTCGCAAGTTCAGGGTCACCAATTATACAATCTATTACTAGCTAGCAGATGCCTTTCCCTAACTGATAATAAACTTTCCCTCACTATAGTAGCTACACTGCAGGCATGGAAGATACTTACGTCCATGCAACATAAGAAGAATGCATCCAGACCTATACCTCTCACATTAGCAAGTCTAACCATGATTATCCCAGACCTTAATATATCACAATGGCAAGCTAAAGGAATAAATACGACAGAGGACCTGAGAGTAGGCCCCACATTTAAAACATTCAGATCTCTACAAATAGAATATGGATTAGAAATAAGAGATCACTACAGATATTTACAACTTAGCCATTTCCTTCACATTAATCCCAAATCCACCATCTACCTGCCGTGGAGAATAGCTTTATACCTCACTAGCCCTAATACCAAAATCAAGGGCATTTCACTGTTCTATACAGTGTTACATGATAAAAATTACTTTGTCAAGAGTACAAATATCAAAGCATGAGAACGAGATCTAGGTACATCTCTTTCCAAGGAACAATGGCAGAAAGCACTACATATTACATATATGGCAACTAAAAGTGGTACTCTGTGGGAGCTGTCCCACAAACTATTGTTGCGTTGGTATCTGATGCCTTATCGAATTTCCAAATTTAGTCCCCAGGCTTTGCCACTTTGTTGGAGAAACTGCGGATGCACAGGAACACTATATCATATAATGTGGAAATGTCCAGGGATCCAAGCCCTTTGGTCTAAAATACAACACCTTATTGCACAGATTGCAGGACTGCATGTTCCACTTTCAGCTGGAATGGCAGTTCTGTCTCTGGGTATTGAGAAAGCCCCGACAGAATCAAGAGTCATAATCACTCACTTACTACTTAGTACAAGATTGACAATTATGCGGCATTTGAAAGACCCCACCCCACCCTCACTTAAAGAAATAGTGGAAATGACCAACACCCATGCTAACTATGAATTAATGTTTGCATCCACACAAGGCACTTACCAAACTATGCGCTCCAAATGGACTCAATGGATAGATTGGTACAATCAACAATATAATTAGGATATGATAAAAGCACGTCACACCACACCCCAGTCCAGCATGTACGTTGCCTAGTATGTAGTCAACTTCGAATGGGTCGGAGCGGAGCTACGAGCGGGTCGTAACACGCCGTAACATGCCAAAGGCGGCAGTGTGCTAGTTGCAATACCGACAACTACCTGGATATAATATTTCTACCAGCAATTACAATTCTTTTCACTCATCGGACAGCACCTAGGAGCCATCCCATGAAGTGTGGCCGAATCGAACACAGCCGACTCCTACAGACCGACTGGTCTACCTGACCTAATGAATGGAGTGGTAAAGTATGAACAGTTATTAACATACACTGAAAACCCTCTGAACCGGTATGGTCGTGTAGTAGTAGTCTTTAGCTGCAAATTTCTTGACCAAATGGTTGTGTTCCTGATGACCAGTTTTGATATATTGAAATTGGAAAGCTGTTGTCAAATTATAGCTAAAATTTAAATTAGCTGGCTACTTAGAAAGGCTGTGCACATCTGTGAAGGAATAACTGTTGAATGGATTATGCTAATTAATGGATACACAATGCATGGGACTTCCTACTGTTGATACCTATTCATATAGAGACAGTACTCCTCTTTATTCCCAATGGATGCACACCTATTTTTTTGCAAATCAACCATTTTTTTGCCGTGCTTTGAGCCAATATATGAATTTGAATTGAAATCATCTACCTCATCCCTGCTCCCAATCCCCCTACATACTTGAACTAGTCCAATGATTAAACACTTAGTGATTGGCTAAAGAGACAATTTTTGTCCTCTTAAATATATTACTTAAATATGTTTAATATAGTGTTTTATGTTTGTCCTGTCTTGTTTCATTTGTCTTTAGCAATATAATCTAATGTCTGGTTAATGAGATTATTATTTTTAAGGAACTGCACCACTGTAAATAAATCAATTTTGACATTCAATAAACTTGATTAATTTAATTATAAACAATCAACTTGATCTAATTCTTTGCTGCCAGTAGTAACCCCTATTTTAGCCCAGCTCTATCAGACTAATAAACCCCCCTTTTTCCCTCTATATATGCAATAAGGTTATGGCAGCAATTTCCTAACGGATTAAAGATCTGTCATTGGTTAAATAATTGAAATGACCGTGTATTGGTGGCCAATTTGCTTTCCCCTCCCTTACTAGTCTCTATATATGATAAAAACACCACTAGGATCAAAATATAATACTGCTCTACCATAGAGATTGTAGAACAAACACTATTATCTTTCTCTTTACTCTTTTCTTCTTCTGTTTCTTCTTGTCTTCTCATTTCCAAGATGATATCACATATCACGAACAGGCAGCTAAAATATTCTATTACTTCAATTAATACAAAGTTTATGATAAAGAACAAAACGCAAGTTGATTACTTATGAACACTAGACATTCAGTTGCTATTGGTTACTGGTTAATGTTTATATCTATTTAACATTTAAATAAGAGTATATGACATTCATTGAGCAAGGAAACAAAGAAACTCGAGTCGATGCATACATACTGGAAAACCCTATGTACTATACAGAACTAAACTCAAGAAACTTAATCAAAGAGGGGTTCTATCTGCTCCCTTCTCGACACAGATTGATCCCAGATGGGGTGTTGTAGGAGGGAGCGAGATTTCACACCCTAACTCAGATACAATACTATGTATTGTTTTTTTTTTCCACAAAAAGTTTTATTGAAAGTTTTTCACAGATAATACAAATAGTACCGTGAGATATATGGCTAGGTTACAGTTACATGTTCCAAAAATGTGGAGGCATTATATTCAGAAATACACAGCATATGTTCTGGCTATTGTAGCCCCTGAGTTAGCATTTAACATGGCCACACAGAGCAACATACAGTAGTGGGGGCTGGTCTTCCCATTATTCCTTCCTCCCTATTTTGTGAATTTTTGCTGTGTTTTAGCGAGGCAGAGGGGAGAATGACTTGGCTTGGATTGTGTATGCGACTGGCTGTGAGATCGGTTCTCAATTCCGTAACCTATTAGTGGTCTAGAATAGAAATTAAAATAAGACAGAGAAGAAAAAAGAAAAGAAACAGAGTGAGAGAGAGAGAGAAGGGACAGCGAGGAGAGAGAGAGTCACTAGGGGCGGGAAGGGAGGGGGGAAATGGGGAAGGCACTGCACCGAGCGTATGTGAGGAGGGGGTGGGATCGCCACCAACTACCCTCCACAGGATACTCCAGTTATTACGGGAGATACTGTGCTTATTGGGGATTGTCCCGTGATAGGTCTTGACAGCGCTGCGTTTTTCGGTAGTCGAGCCAAGGCGTCCATATTGCAGAATAGAGATCAATTCTGTCTTGAGCCGTGCAAATCAGCTCCTCCATCACTGCTATCTGGTTCATCCGTGTCACCCACTCCTTTAAGGAGGGGGGGGGGGGACTTGGACCTCCAGTACACTGGAACACATAACCTAGCGGCATTAATCATATGCATAGCGATTGCCCTGTAATATTTTCTACGGGAGATTTTGGAGATGTGGAGCAGGTGGGGAAAATTCCAGCGGTAGTGAGGATATTTCCATTGCTACTTCATGGATTTTACGCCAATATGGCTGTATTAAAGAGGAAGTAAAGCTTCCTTTAAAAAAAAAAAAAAAAAGACGGAACCTGCAAGACAAAGGCATAATGAGCTAGTATGCATAGCATACTAGCTCATTATGAATAACTTACCTGAGAACGAAGCCCCCGAAGCGACCCTCGTACACGACCTCCGCCATCAATCCCGGAGTGACTTCCGGGTCTCGCTGCTCCAGTGCTGTCAGTCGCTGGAGCGGCAATGACGTCACTCCCACGCATGCGCACGGAAGCGGCATATCGCCGTGATCTCGGCATGCTCAGTACGCCTGTGCACCGCTGTCTACAGCTCATGCTCCGTAGACAGCGATGCCTCTTTTTTTCTAGATATCTCCTAAACCATGTAGGTTTAGGAGATATTTATTGGACCTACAGATAAGCCTTAATCTAGGCTTACCTATAGGTCAAAGTGGTTTGTAAGGGTTTACAACCACTTTAAAGAGCATGTCCACCAGATATGAAGAAACAAGCCTAGGCTTTGTTCACACCTCCAGCACTGGTCTGAGACAGCCGGGATGAATGAGATGAGCCCTTGTGGATATATAAGTGCACTCGATCCCAGGCTTTGTCGTCGATCACTATGCCCAGCTCAGTCTCCCAGTAGGTATGATCCGTTTTCAGGGAAGCATAAGCTTCCCCAAACAAAGTGGCGTACAGTCCCGAGATTAAGTGCTTCTGGGGAGTGGAGCTAGAGCATAGTGATTCCAGAAATGTAGGGTTTTTTGAGAAGTTCCCTCTATTTGTGGGGCTGTCCAAGAAGTGTTTCAGCTGCATATAGGTCCAAAAGGGGAATGATTTTGTGTTCGAGAGCGACGCCAGTTCCCCCTGTCGGAGAAACCTACCTCTGGAAAAAAAGTGTTTGGCCTGCATCTCTGTGTGCTGAGAGGAAGGTCCCCCCCATGCCTGGGGGGGAAATCTGGATTGCCCCTAACCGGCGTGATCGGACAGTGTATGTTGGAGAGCGAGTGTACTTTGCATGCCCTATAAAACGCATGCAGGGTTGCCCCTATTAAAGGGTGGGAGTGAATATCAGGCGGTATGTGTATCTTTGACATCCAGGGAACGTACTGAAGATCAGTGCCCGAGATCAGTTTTTCCAGTAACATTCATACTTGTACTTGGTATGGAGCTTCCAATCCACTACCCGACTTAGGTGAACTGCCCAGTAGTACCTCTGGAGGTCTGGGAGTCCAATCCCACCCCCCGACTTTGGAAGTACTAGCTTTGCCCACCCTATACACGCCACCTTAGTTCCCCATATAAAGGCTCTGCACATGCGCGTATACGTTGTGAAGAAGGAGGACGGCAAGCGAAGTGAGAGAGAGAAGGGACAGCGAGGAGAGAGAGAGTCACTAGGGGCGGGAAGGGGGGGGGAGTAGGGAAGGCAATGCACCGAGCGTATGTGAGGAGGGGGCGGGATCGCCACCAACTACCCTCCTCAGGATACTCCAGTTATTATGGGAGATACTGCGCTTATTGGGGATTGTCCCGTGATAGGTCTTGACAGCGCTGCGATTTTCGGTAGTCGAGCCAAGGCGCCCATATTGCAGAATAGAGATCAATTCTGTCGTGAGCCGTGCAAATCAGCTCCTCCATCACTGCTACCTGGTTCATCCGTGTCACCCACTCCTTTAAGGAGGGGGGTGACTTGGACCTCCAGTGCACCGGAACACATAGCCTAGCGGCATTATTCATATGCATAGCGATTGACCTTTAATATTTTCTACGGGAGATTTTGGAGATGTGGAGTAGGTGGGGAAAATTCCAGCGGTAGTGAGGATATTTCCGTTGCTACTTCATGGATTTTACGCCAATATGGCTGTATTAAAGGGCATGTCCACCAGATATGAAGAAACAAGCCTAGGCTTTGTTCACACCTCCAGCACTGGTCTGAGACAGCCGGGATGAATGAGATGAGCCCTTGTGGATATATAAGTGCACTCAATCCCAGGCTTTGGCATCGATCACTATGCCCAGCTCAGTCTCCCAGTAGGTATGATCCGTTTTCAGGGAAGCATAAGCTTCCCCAAACATAGTGGCGTACAGTCCCGAGATTAAGTGGTTCTGGGGAGCGGAGCTAGAGCATAGCGATTCCAGAAATGTAGGGGTTTTTGAGAAGTTCCCTCTATTTGTGGGGCTGTCCAAGAAGTGTTTCAGCTGCATATAGGTCCAAAAGGGGAATGATTTTGTGTTTGAGAGCGACGCCAGTTCCCCCTGTCGGAGAAACCTACCTCTGGAAAAAAAGTGCTTGGCCTGCATCTCTGTGTGCGGCCAATCTGCTGAGAGGAAGGTCCCCTCCATGCCCGGGGGGAAGTCTGGATGGCCCCTAACCGGCGTGATCGGACAGTGTATGTTGGAGAGCGAGTGTACTTTGCATACCCTATCAAACGCGTGCAGGGTTGCCCCTATTAAAGGGTGGGAGTGAATATCAGGCGGTATGTGTGTTTTTGACATCCAGGGAACGTACTGAAGATCAGTGCCCGTGATCAGTTTTTCCAGTAACATTCAACCCTTGTACTTGGTATGGAGCTTCCAATCCACTACCCGACTTAGGTGAACTGCCCAGTAGTACCTCTGGAGGTCTGGGAGTCCAATCCCACCCCGACTTTGGAAGTACTAGCTTTGCCCACCCTATACGTGCCACCTTAGTACCCCATATAAAGGCTCTGCACATGCGGGTATACGTTGTGAAGAAGGAGGACGGCAAGCGAATGGGAATAGTCTGTAATTTGTATAACAGGTGGGGGAGCACTGTCATCTAAAATAGAGGCCTGACCAAACCAGCAGATAGTTGGGGCTTCCCACTTGTGTAGGTCCTGCTGTATGTGTCTTAGCTCCGTCAGAAAGTTCTTTTCATATAGGTCTTTAAGTTTGCTAGGGAGTTGGATACCTAAGTATGTAATCGCTTCCGTTTTCCAGCAGAATGGGAAATTCGCTATTTAGCGTGTAAGACTTCAATTGATTTTCAGGTTCGAGATGTTCTTGAACTGTTCTAACACCAGCATTAGATTGGGTAGGGACATCAGTGGGGATGAAAGGAAGAGCCATTATGGATGGGGAAGGCATCTGACAGGTGGCCATTAACCCGGACTCTAGCCAATAAACGCTTGCATACCGCTTCCCAGACCCAGGGCTTCCAGGACCGCGTCCATGTAATCCCAGGCCACCCTGTCGAACGCCTTCTCCTCATCTATGGCCAAGAAGCATCCTTCCTTATCGGTTGATGTGAGCCAATGATGTAAATTGAGGGCAAACCTGGTCCAGTCCCACCCAAGCAGGTATATGATAGGACAAACGAGTGGCCACAATCTTGGCGAACAATTTTACGTTGACATTCAGGAGGCATATGGGTCGATTGTTGGCCACGTCGGCAGGGTCTTTGTTTTCCTTGGGTATTACTGTGATATAGGCCTCTAGTAGGCTACTCGACGCTGCTGGAGAGTGGGAGAGGGCGTTGAAGGCCTTAAGAAATTTTGGCGCCAAGAGATCAGCAAAGCTTTTATAATATTGAGCTGAAAGGCCATCTGGTCCCGGGCTTTTGCCGGGCTTCATGGTCTTCAAGGCCTCCCCCCACTCCTTCACTGAAAGAGGCTCCTCTAGGGCTTGCCAGTAGTTGGTAGATAGATTCCGGGGGCTATATTTGGCCAAAAAGTCCCTCATGAGTTCCTGACACGCTTCTGCCGATATGGGTCTATGTTTGTGTAGTTCGAGGTTATATAGTTTGCTGCAGAAAGCGCAAAATTGCCTAGCAATGTCCTAATTTCTGGAGTAAGTTACTCCTCCTGAGTCTACTACATGGTGGACGGTGGAAGCTTGTGTGCGTCTTTGTGTGAACCTTGCTAATAATTTTCTGGGTTTATTGCCCTGCTCGTAGAATAATTTCTGAGGTAGTACCTGTCTCTTCCGCGCCCGTTTGAATAGCTCCTCCAGGAGTGTTGCCCGCGTGTCAGCTAATTCCTTGGCTACCCTTACTGCTAGTGAGCGCTTATGTTGTGCTTCCAAAAGAGCTATTTTGGCAGACAGTTCCTGTATCAGGATTTGGTGCGCTTTCTTTTTCCTGGCTGCGATGGCTAATAGCTGTCCCCTGACGACGCATTTATGTGCTTCCCACTGGGTCATGGGGGAGACGTCTGGGGTGTCATTATGCTGAAAGTATTCTGTAATGGTCCTTGTAACTTCAGCCAGGTCACCAGGGTCAGCGAGAATGGACGCATCCAACCTCCAAGTCCTGGTCTTCATTTCCCATTGCGGGAACTGCAGAGTCAGAGTAATCGGGTGGTGGTCTGAGATGTACATGCTCTCTATGGTCGAGTCCTGTAGGTAGGTCAAGTCTGTTACATAGTTACATAGTTAGCTAGGCTGAAAAAAGACACAAGTCCATCCAGTTCAACCATAAAAAAAAGAAATAATAAATAAAAATAAAAAATATGGTACAATCCTATATACCACATTCTATACCCACAGTTGATCCAAAGGAAGGCAAATAAAACCCCCAGAAGAGCATGCTCCAATCTGCTACAGAAATGGAAAAAAATCCCTTCCTGATCCCCCTAGAGGCAATCGGAATAATGTCTGTCTGGTGGATAAATAGATAGTCGAGTCTTGAGTATAGGTTATGCGAAGAATGTAAAGTCTTTTCCCTGGGGGTGTAACGTTCTCCAAGTGTCATGGAGCGCAAGGGAGGCTAGTGCTATCTTAGCTTGGCGTAAAGCCGCGAATGGAAGTGAGGAAGTACCCGAGGAGGTGTCAAGAAGCGGGTTCAATGTCATGTTGAAATCCCCCCCAATATCAGCAGGCCCGTCTGAAACGAGGTGAGCTGTAAGAGGAACTCTTTTAGGAAAGTTACCTGTCTAGAGTTGGGGCAATAAATGTTTGCCAAAGTGACTGGCCTGTTTTTCCATGTCCCTTTTATGAAGAGAAATCTGCCCTCTGGGTCTAAGACTTGATCTGTAAGCTGGAATAAAAACAATTTAGCTAGTACTATGGAAACCCCTTTAGTTTTAGATCGGGCAGGTCGCATGATAGACCTCTGGGAAACGGTTAGTAGTTAAGCGAGGGATTTATCCTGACTTGAAAAATGCGTTTCTTGCAAGAATAGTACCTGAGATCTGTGGCGGTGTGCCTCAGCTAGGATACTGTTCCGCTTCTCCGGGATATTAAGGCCTTTAGCTTTCAAGGAATATACCTTGAGGGATAGAGGAGCTGATGTTTGCACCGTAGAAGGCATGTTTCCTCGAGTAGCCGTGTTCGTCAGTGCCACCCCCAATCTATCAGAGGGTAGGGGTCAAGGGACACGGAGTGAGAGGGGGAGGAGGGAAGGGAGGACCAGGGAGGCGAGAGAAAGTAGGAGAAGGAAAGAGAGAGAGAATAGGAGGGGGAGAAATATAAAGAACAAGAGAGAAAAAGGAAGAGAGAAGTTCTTGAGAAAAAGCAATCAAGAAGTGAAGTGTCCCTTTGGTGGGGCTCACAGTAATTATACCGGAGGTAAAACCAGTTCAGCTGAGTTACCCAATATAGAAAGAAGTGGGGGATAAAAATAATGTAGATCTCTGCCGGCTAGATTCAAGGTGGATACCTGCCTCCTTGAGGTGGGGAAGAAACCTAGTGCCTAAACGAAAATATCCTCACTTCCTACCATCCAGGAACCTGGGCACAGGTGCCTGAGAGTACATGAAAAACCTCTGCTTTGCTGGGTGAAGAGATACCGCGTAGACCCCCCCCCCACATGATGGGAAGGACCAATGTTGGCATCCCCCCCCCCCCACCAGCAATCTAGAAAATATTGGCGGGTCAGGGTCCCTGCCCATTAATAACATGTAGCCTTGAAAAATGAAACCAGTTGTAATTAAACAAAATCAAATGATAAACAACAGCTCAGACAAATGACTTTTTGTCATAAGACATAATAACACGCAGTCTCTTGTGCTGTGACCATCTAAGCAAGTTTGTTAAGTGAGGGCCCCCATGCCCCGAACCACCTTAAACAGTGATGATTCTAGGGATTAGGGACCACAAAATCCTGCAGACCTCCAGGCAAAGGAGAGACCCCTGTGTCAGTTGGCCCAAAGGAGGGTATAGAGCCCCATACCCCCCCCCCCCCCCCCACTGCATGTGCACCTCCGTGCCCGTAAGGACCCATGAGGGCAGAGAAGAGGCCTCCCCTCGCTTTGGGATTTCTGAGATGTCTCCTCCCACATCCAGATTCCATCACGGATGTAGGGGTGAGAGTTTGTCGTCTTTGACGTGGCCCGAAAGCAATTACTTTTTCATAAACACAATGAATAAACTTAACCACATTAAACCAGAATCAGGTAAAGAACCAACTTAGTAAGCTGCGCTTTTGTCCATATCCCTATCGCCTATGAAAATAACATTCTGTGAGAGTTTTCTGACATGTCGATCTATGGGCTGTGTTGTTAGACTGGCGGGGCCATGTCTCCTCTGATCTCCCCATCTCTACAAAAAAGGATATAGAGGCGGGAAGATCCAGAGTGAGGCACGGTTGGAGGTGTATGGCCATGCGGTGACACCAAAAGCAGAGTTTCCATCACAGTCATCATTAAAGAACTTATGCTAAGAAGGGGGAGGGTATCCCCCCCCCCCCCCGCATATTATGCAGTAACTACCCACATTCGGAGCAGAGAGTCAGAACGGTGAGGCGACCAAAAAATAAAGAACAAAAAGCAAAAAAAGGAAAGAAAACAAAAGGGGTGGATGAGAAGAACATGCCTCTTCCCAAAGCTCTGGTATCACCTTGCGTATGAGTTATTTTTGGGTGCTTGGACCCGGACCGGTAGTGACACTGGGGTGGGAGAGAATCTTTAGAGGTGCTCACTTGCCTCTGCTGAGTACCGGTTCAAGGGTCCCAGTTGGAGTCACCTGTCACCTTCTCTGGTGGGATTACTGCCTGAGGAAGTTCGTGTTGGGCCCTGGAGCACAAAAAGGCACCCACTTCTGTAAGTGACAGCAAGTGATGGATAACCCAGCAGTTGGGCAGCGACCGGGTGTCATAAAGCTCTACGGCAATGATTCGCCAGATGTCAGTTCCCTTTGTAAAAGTGAAATTCAGCTTACCTCACAGAACATGCTGTAGAACACACATAGGGATAGGTTCAATCAGCAAAATCGTTCATCAACTTAGACTCTGCAAGCTCAGTGGTCAGTCTTGCGTCTCGCGTATGTAGGTGACACTCGTGGGCTTTCGTCGGTTTCCATGTCTCCCCGGCATCTCGGCGGTGAGTCAGCTGAGTGTCTGCGCCAGCGTTGCCTGCTTCTCTGAGATCTTGGAGTGTCTCCAGGTTGTGTAGGAATCCAGGGCTCAGATTGGGCTCAGATTGCAGAAAAGCTTCATACCACTCTGGAACAGGGATCATCGGGATTCCTAGGCTGTCACAGAATGGTCTCAGGTCTGCTGGCGTTCTCAGTTGGGCCATGCAATTGCCATTCGTCACCTGCAAGCAGAATGGGAACTTTCAGCGGTAGGGAATGTATCTCTCTCTTAGGGCTTGTAGTAGAGGGCGGAGGTCCCTTCTATGTTGTAGTGTAATGGCGGACAAGTCCTGGAAGAGCTGGATACGTGCCCCCTCATGTTTCAAGGTACCGTGATTGCGGGCCAGGCGCAGGATCTCAAAAAAAGAGAAAAATCCCCCCAGAAAGATGTGTGGGGTTTTAAGGCAGCGATTATGGGGAAGTTAAATAATATGATACAGAAGGTTATCTAAATATAAATTTTTATTAAAGATGTCACACACTTGACATAGTAGATATGAGACATGGGTCCCAAAAATGGGAAGATAAAACAAAACACAACAATGGAATATCTATAAAAAATGCAGAAGCATTGGCAGACAAAAAAGCTTTTACAGTACGTTACAACAAAGTTGGCGAGGTAAAAAATCTGACGCGTTTCGACCCTTATTTTGTATGGGTCTTCTTCAAGAGGAGAATTTGTCTGCTGAAGAGAAGGGGAAAAGGCAAAGGTAGTAACAAAGTTGCAATAATGTATATGTTTCATACAGTGTTCTCCATATTATTTGATGGAGAGGAAATATATATCTAATCCAACACTATACGATATTTACCCGGAGATATGTATTCCTGATGTGTTGTGATTTTCATGTAGAGTTTTCCCGATGCGGTTCTTTGCCCCACAGGTGGCTCCAAAAACGCCCCCTACAGGGTGCGGGCCGGGTCGAGGGAAGAAACCCCAAGAGTGTGACTTACGAGGGGTCACCTCCAATATGTAGCTTCTCACATGTAGGCACGTGCCACGGTGATCGGGGCGCCAGGGGGGGAGGGGTGAGCAGCAATCATACCATTTCCTACTGTGTCTTCCCTTTTTTCTAGGCGCAGGATCTCTTCATTCTGGGTGAAGCTAACCAGGCAACAGACAGCATCCCTGGGTGGATCAGTGTCCCTGCCCCTTGGCCTAAGGGCTCTGTGGCATCGCTCCATTTCAACAGGGGCATCTGGTGGTCTGCCTAGCAGGGTATTGAATATGGCCCATTCCACAGCTTGCAATTGGGGACCTTCTACAGATTCAGGGATCCCCCTGACACAGAGGTTGCGTCTGCGGCCCCTATTATCAAGGTCCTCCATGTGTCTGTGCATATCAATAAGATGCTGGCTGTGCACATTAACTACTTGCTTTACCTGGTGTATGGCCACTCCGTGTGTCATGGCTGCCGCCTCCACCTGTTCCACACGTAAGGCAACGGCTCTGATGTCCATCTTCAAGTCTGTTATCACCGCCGTTAGTGTGCTTTTGATGTCCAAAGCCACACTCTGTAGATCCGCCAGGCAGAGGAAGGGTGATGGGTGTGCGGGGGACGAGTTTGTCTGGGAGATTGCAAGGGGGGCAGACGCGGCCGCATTGCCTGTGTAACTACAGTCCGCGGCTTGAGATGCGGCCTGCGGCTCCGTGTGATACGTCCGGAACATCGCCGGAATATTCCTGCTCAGCTGGGTGGATGTGTCTGGAGTGAGCGGGTGCATTTTTCAGGTTTTAGATGAGGTTTCAGCTGCTGAAAGGGCTTCTGTAGTGTCCTGGATGGGGGAGCTCTTTCTCTAAGCGGCCATCTCGCTCCAGTGCTAGGCCACGCCCCCCCATGTATTGGGGTTTAATACATATAGCAGTGACAATCAATCTCCTGTATTGAATGAGAAAACAAGAAACCTGCTTTATTGTATGACATGTTCTGATTACATGTAAACCCAAATGTCATCTATCTTTTGTTACATGTTTATATAAAATTTCAATAAAAAACATTGAAATAAGAAAAGAATAGACTAGAAAAACAATGGAACAGAATAAAATAATATATGTATGTATGTGTATATATATATATATATATATATATATATATATATATATATATATATATATATATGGTCGGAGCCCTCCGATCTTCGAGAGATATGAAAGAAACACATAAACACGTCACAAGACTAACAACATAAATAGACCTGAAGTGTGCCCTGGCCTGCTGTAAGGTGAGCCCTGGTGAGCTGGGCGATAAGCCCTGGTGAGCTGGGCTATATGCCAAGAGAAGGGCGCAAAAGACTTGGTTAGGGAGGTAATTTGGTATTGTGTGAAAAGCCAACTGTGTGTGGCGGCATGACATGGAAGCCAGGATGTGATGGAGGTCTCCTGTTGTCGCCCTGGGGTTTGAGGCTAGTAACCCGTGAGACAAGTTCCAGGCTGTACAGTAGGCCTTTAGGGCGTTTTGATATAATGATAGATTAATGAGGCAGGTAGTATCGCAAAGGTGTTGTTCAGATGCGAGGTTAACTACGACCAATGTGGGATAAGAGACATGGTCGGGTCGGTTCCAGGTTCCTGCGAAAAGGACGACGCAAGGTTAACGGGTAATGTGACGGCTAGAGTATTGTTTGTCTGGGATGTAGACGCAGAGGACCTTTGATTGGTGCTGTGGGGATAGTGGCACCGGCCTGTGTGGGAAGGCCATGATGGCCAGTAGACATGTGCGATTCGTTTCGTACGAATTCGTAATTCGTACGATTTTTTCGAAATTCGTACGAATTTACGAATCTGTAGTACGAATTTTTTTTTTACGAATTCCGTACGGAATACGAAATTCCGTTTACGAATTTCGTCGCCGAATGATTCGAATGAATTCGAATGAATTCGAATGGATTCGGATGAATTCGAATGACAAAGTGTCATTTTTGCAGGAAAAATTCCGTTTACGAATTTCAGCTCCAAATTATTCAAATCCAACTACCAATATCAAATTTCACTAATTCAAACGAAATTATTATAGCAGATATAACGAATGAATTCGAATGAATTCGAATGATTCGAATGACAAAGTGTCATTTTTGCAGAAAAAAAAGCTATTTAAAAAACAGTCATTCATTGATATAAAAAAAAAAAAAAAGCGTAGGGGTCCCCCCAAATTCAAAAACCAGGCCCTTCAGGTCTGGTATGGATATTAAGGGGGACCCCAGCCAAAAAAAAAATGGCGTGGGGTCCCCCCCAAGTATCCATACCAGACCCTTCAGGTCTGGGATGGATTTTAAGGGGAACCCCGGCCAAAAAAAAAAAAAAAAATGGCGTAGGGTCCCCCTCAAAATCCATACCAGACCCTTTATCCGAGCACGCAACTTGGCAGGCCGCAGGAAAAGAGGGGGGACGAGAGCGGCCCCCCCTCCCGCCTGAACCGTACCAGGCCACATGCCCTCAACATTGGGAGGGTGCTTTGGGGTCCCCCCCAAAGCACCTTGTCCCCATGTTGATGAGGACAAGGGCCTCATCCCCACAACCCTGGCCGGTGGTTGTGGGGGTCTGCGGGCGGGGGGCTTATCGGAATCTGGAAGCCCCCTTTAACAAGGGGACCCCCAGATCCCGCCCCCCCCTGTGTGAAATGGTAAGGGGGTACAAAAGTACCCCTACCATTTCACCAAAAAAGTGGTAAAAATGACAGGAGACGGTCTTTGACAATTCCTTTATTAAAATCTTCTTTCTTCTTTCTTCATCCTTCGGTTTCTTCATCTTCTCCTTCCGTCATCTTCTTCCATCTTCTTCCATCTTCTTCTTCCTTCGATTCGCTTCTTCTTGCTCCGGTCTTCTCGTCCTTCTCGTCCGGCATCGGCGTCTCTTCTCGCAGGCCGCTCCTCGCAATGGGAGGCTCCCGCTCTGTGAGGCTTCGCTGCGGCTGACAGGTCTTTTATAATGGAGGGCACCTGGTGACCCCGCCCCCTCTGACGCACGGGGACGTCATGGGGAATTCCCTATGGCTTTCCCCATTACGTCAGAGGGGGGCGGGGTCACCAGGTGCCCTCCGTTATAAAAGACCTGTCAGCCGCAGCGAAGCCTCACAGAGCGGGAGCCTCCCATTGCGAGGAGCGGCCTGCGAGAAGAGACGCCGATGCCGGACGAGAAGGACGAGAAGACCGGAGCAAGAAGAAGCGAATCGAAGGAAGAAGAAGATGGAAGAAGATGGAAGAAGATGGAAGAAGATGAAGGAAGTAGAAGATGAAAAAAGGAAGACCAGAAGAAAGAAGAAAGAAGATTTTAATAAAGGAATTGTCAAAGAATGTCTCCTGTCATTTTTACCATTTTTGTCACCTTTTTTGGTGAAATGGTAGGGGTACTTTTCTACCCCCTTACCATTTCACACAGGGGGGGGCCGGGATCTGGGGGTCCCCTTGATAAAGGGGGCTTCCAGATTCCGATAAGCCCCCCGCCCGCAGACCCCCACAACCACCGGGCACGGTTGTGGGGATGAGGCCCTTGTCCTTATCAACATGGGGACAAGGTGCTTTGGGGGTCTCAGACCCCCAAAGCATCCTCCCAATGTTGAGGGCATGTGGCCTGGTACGGTTCAGGCGGGAGGGGGGGGCGCTCTCGTCCCCCCCTCTTTTCCTGCGGCCTGCCAGGTTGCGTGCTCGGATAAGGGTCTGGTATGGATTTTATGGGGGACCCCACGCCATTTTTTTTGGCTAGGGTTCCCCTTAAAATCCATCCCAGACCTCAAGGGTCTGATATGGATTTTGAGGGGGACCCTACGCCATTTTTTTTTTTTTTTTTTGGCTGGGGTCCCCCTTAATATCCATCCCAGACCTGAAGGGCCTGGTTATTGAATTTGGGGGGACCCCTACGCATTTTTTTATCAATGACTTCAATGAATGACTGTTCTCTGTATTACGGATCCAACAATTAATTTGCCGGCAATAGCCGCAAGTGATTTTAAATAGCCTTTTTTTCCTGCAAAAATGACACATTGTACAGAGACAGTTCTCTATATTAGATACACTGAATCTCGAATCATTCGAAGCATTCGTTATATCCGCTATTATAATTTCTTTCATATTAGTTGAAATTAGATATTTGTTAGTTGTTGTATTCGAATTGTTCTCTGTATTACGGGAATCGGCAATTAGCCGCGAGTGATTTTAAATAGCTTTTTTTTTCCTGCAAAAATGACACATTGTACAGAGAGAGTTCTAAGCACGGGAAACATGACCCCCTTCTATATACTATAGAGTATGCCTATGAAGGGGGGGGGGGGCATGTTTCCCGTGCTTAGAACTCTCTCTGTACAATGTGTCATTTTTGCAGGAAAAAAAAAACTATTTAAAATCACTCGCGGCTAATTGCCGATTCCCGTAATACAGAGAACAATTCGAATACCACAACTAACAGATATCTAATTTCAACTAATATGAAAGAAATTATAATAGCGGATATAACGAATGCTTCGAATGCTTCGAGATTCAGTATATCTAATATAGAGAACTGTTCCTGCACAGTGTCATTTTTGCAGGAAAAAAAACTATTTAAAATCACTCGCAGCTATTGCCGGCAAATTAATTGTTGGATCCGTAATACAGAGAACAGTCATTCATTGAAGTCATTGATAAAAAAATGCGTAGGGGTCCCCAAATTCAATAACCAGGCCCTTCAGGTCTGGGATGGATATAAAGGGGGACCCCAGCCAAAAAAAAAAAAAAAATGGCGTAGGGTCCCCCTCAAAATCCATACCAGACCCTTGAGGTCTGGGATGGATTTTAAGGGGAACCCTAGCCAAAAAAAATGGCGTGGGGTCCCCCATAAAATCCATACCAGACCCTTATCCGAGCACGCAACCTGGCAGGCCGCAGGAAAAGAGGGGGGACGAGAGCGCCCCCCCCCCGCCTGAACCGTACCAGGCCACATGCCCTCAACATTGGGAGGGTGCTTTGGGGGTCTGAGACCCCCAAAGCACCTTGTCCCCATGTTGATGAGGACAAGGGCCTCATCCCCACAACCCTGGCCGGTGGTTGTGGGGGTCTGCGGGCGGGGGGCTTATCGGAATCTGGAAGCCCCCTTTAACAAGGGGACCCCCAGATCCCGCCCCCCCCTGTGTGAAATGGTAAGGGGGTACAAAAGTACCCCTACCATTTCACCAAAAAAGGTGACAAAAATGTTAAAAATGACAGGAGACAGTCTTTGACAATTCCTTTATTAAAGTCTTCTTTCTTCTTTCTTCATCCTTCGGTTTCTTCATCTTCTCCTTCCGTCATCTTCTTCCATCTTCTTCTTCCTTCGATTCGCTTCTTCTTGCTCCGGTCTTCTCGTCCTTCTCGTCCGGCATCGGCGTCTCTTCTCGCAGGCCGCTCCTCGCAATGGGAGGCTCCCGCTCTGTGAGGCTTCGCTCCGGCTGACAGGTCTTTTATAACGGAGGGCACCTGGTGAGCCCGCCCCCTCTGACGTAATGGGGAAAACCATAGGGAAGTCCCCATGACGTCCCTGTGCGTCAGAGGGGGCGGGGTTACCAGGTGCCCTCCGTTATAAAAGACCTGTCAGCCGGAGCGGAGCCTCACAGAGCGGGAGCCTCCCATTGCGAGGAGCGGCCTGCGAGAAGAGACGCCGATGCCGGACGAGAAGGACGAGAAGACCGGAGCAAGAAGAAGCGAATCGAAAGAAGAAGAAGATGGAAGAGGATGGAAGAAGATGGAAGAAGATGGAAGAAGATGGAAGAAGATGGAAGAAGATGGAAGAAGATGACGGAAGGAGAAGATGAAGAAACCGAAGGATGAAGAAAGAAGATTTTAATAAAGGAATTGTCAAAGACCGTCTCCTGTCATTTTTACCATTTTTGCCACTTTTTTGGTGAAATGGTAGGGGTACAAGTACCCCCTTACCATTTCACACAGGGGGGGGCGGGATCTGGGGGTCCCCTTGTTAAAGGGGGCTTCCAGATTCCGATAAGCCCCCCGCCCGCAGACCCCCACAACCACCGGCCAGGGTTGTGGGGATGAGGCCCTTGTCCTCATCAACATGGGGACAAGGTGCTTTGGGGGTCTCAGACCCCCAAAGCATCCTCCCAATGTTGAGGGCATGTGGCCTGGTACGGTTCAGGTGGGAGGGGGGGCGCTCTCGTCCCCCCCTCTTTTCCTGCGGCCTGCCAGGTTGCGTGCTCGGATAAGGGTCTGGTATGGATTTTATGGGGGACCCCACGCCATTTTTTTTGGCTAGGGTTCCCCTTAAAATCCATCCCAGACCTCAAGGGTCTGATATGGATTTTGAGGGGGACCCTACGCCATTTTTTTTTTTTTTTTTGGGCTGGGGTCCCCCTTAATATCCATCCCAGACCTGAAGGGCCTGGTTATTGAATTTGGGGGGACCCCTACGCATTTTTTTATCAATGACTTCAATGAATGACTGTTCTCTGTATTACAGATCCAACAATTCATTTGCCGGCAATAGCTGCGAGTGATTTTAAATAGTTTTTTTTTCCTGCAAAAATGACACATTGTACAGAGACAGTTCTCTATATTAGATACACTGAATCTCGAATCATTTGAAGCATTCGTTATATCCGCTATTATAATTTCTTTCATATTAGTTGAAATTAGATATTTGTTAGTTGTTGTATTCGAATTGTTCTCTGTATTACGGGAATCGGCAATTAGCCGCGAGTGATTTTAAATAGTTTTTTTTTTCCTGCAAAAATGACACATTGTACAGAGAGAGTTCTAAGCACGGGAAACATGACCCCCTTCTATATACTATATACTATAGAGTATGCCTATGAAGGGGGGGGGCATGTTTCCCGTGCTTAGAACTCTCTCTGTACAATGTGTCATTTTTGCAGGAAAAAAAAAACTATTTAAAATCACTCGCGGCTAATTGCCGATTCCCGTAATACAGAGAACAATTCGAATACAACAACTAACAAATATCTAATTTCAACTAATATGAAAGAAATTATAATAGCGGATATAACGAATGCTTCGAATGATTCGAGATTCAGTATATCTAATATAGAGAAATGTTCCTGCAGTGTCATTTTTGCAGGAAAAAAAAAATATTTAAAATCACTTGCAGCTATTGCCAGCAAATGAATTGTTGGATCCGTAATACAGAGAACAGTCATTCATTGAAGTCATTGATAAAAAAAGCGTAGAGGTCCCCCCAAATTCAATAACCAGGCCCTTCAGATCTGGGATGGATATAAAGGGGGACCCCAGCCAAAAAAAATAAAAAAATGGCGTGGGGTCCCCCTCAAAATCCATACCAGACCCTTGAGGTCTGGGATGGATTTTAAGGGGAACCCTAGCCAAAAAAAATGGCGTGGGGTCCCCCATAAAATCCATACCAGACCCTTATCCGAGCACGCAACCTGGCAGGCCGCAGGAAAAGAGGGGGGATGAGAGCGCCCCCCCTCCCTCCTGAACCGTACCAGGCCACATGCCCTCAACATTGGGAGGATGCTTTGGGGGTCTGAGACCCCCAAAGCACCTTGTCCCCATATTGATGAGGACAAGGGCCTCATCCCCACAACCCTGGCCGGTGGTTGTGGGGGTCTGCGGGCAGGGGGCTTATCGGAATCTGGAAGCCCCCTTTAACAAGGGGACCCCCAGATCCCGGCCCCCGACTGTGTGAAATGGTAAGGGGGGTACAAAAGTACCCCTACCATTTCACCAAAAAAGTGTCAAAACTGTTAAAAATGACAGGAGACAGTCTTTGACAATTCCTTTATTAAAATCTTCTTTCTTCATCTTCTCCTTCCTTCATCTTCTTCCATCTTCTTCCATCTTCTTCTTCCTTCGATTCGCTTCTTCTTGCTCCGGTCTTCTTGTCCTTCTCGTCCGGCATCGGCGTCTCTTCTCGCAGGCCGCTCCTCGCAATGGGAGGCTCCCGCTCTGTGAGGCTTCGCTGCGGCTGACAGGACTTTTATAGTGGAGGGCACCTGGTGACCCCGCCCCCCTCTGACGTAATGGGGAAAGCCATAGGGAATTCCCCATGACGTCCCCGTGCGTCAGAGGGGGCGGGGTCACCAGGTGCCCTCAATTATAAAAGACCTGTCAGCCTCAGCGAAGCCTCACAGAGCGGGAGCCTCCCATTGCGAGGAGCAGCCTGCGAGAAGAGACGCCGATGCCGGACGAGAAGGACGAAAAGACCGGAGCAAGAAGAAGCGAATCGAAGGAAGAAGAAGATGGAAGAAGATGACGGAAGGAGAAGATGAAGAAACCGAAGGATGAAGAAAGAAGAAAGAAGATTTTAATAAAGGAATTGTCAAAGACCGTCTCCTGTCATTTTTAACATTTTTGACACTTTTTTGGTGAAATGGTAGGGGTACTTTTGTACCCCCTTACCATTTCACACAGGGGGGGGGCGGGATCTGGGGGTCCCCTTGTTAAAGGGGGCTTCCAGATTCCGATAAGCCCCCCGCCCGCAGACTCCCACAACCACCGGCCAGGGTTGTGGGGATGAGGCCCTTGTCCTCATCAACATGGGGACAAGGTGCTTTGGGGGGGACCCCAAAGCACCCTCCCAATGTTGAGGGCATGTGGCCTGGTACGGTTCAGGTGGGAGGGGGGGCCGCTCTCGTCCCCCCTCCTTTCCTGCGGCCTGCCAGGTTGCGTGCTCGGATAAAGGGTCTGGTATGGATTTTGAGGGCCCCACGCCATTTTTTTTTTTTTTTTTTGGCCGGGGTTCCCCTTAAAATCCATCCCAGACCTGAAGGGTCTGGTATGGATATTTGGGGGGGACCCCACGCCATTTTTTTTTTGGCTGGGGTCCCCCTTAATATCCATACCAGACTTGAAGGGCCTGGTTATTGAATTGGGGGGGACCCCCACGCTTTTTTTTTTTTTTAATCAGTGAATGACTGTTCTCTGTGTTACGTAGCCGACTTTTTATTAGCCGCGAGTGTTTTTAAATAGCTTTTTTTCCTGCAAAAATTACACTTTGTGCAGGAACAGTTCTCTATATTAGATATACTGAATCTCGAATTCATTCGAAGCATTCAAAGCATTCGTTATATCCGCTATTATAATTTCTTTCATATTAGTTGAAATTCGATATTTGTAGTTGGATTTACTAACGATTCGTAACTATTCGTAACGATTCGTAACTTGAAATTGAAATTCGATATTTGTAGTTGGATTCGAATTTTTCTCTGTGTTATGAGAACCGACAATTCATTAGCCGCGTTAACGATTCGTAACGATTCGTAACTTTACTAACGATTCGTAAAAAAAATTACGATTCGTCCGAATTTCGTATTTCGTACGAATTCGAACGAATTTCGTACACGAATTACGAATTAGGAATTTTTTTATATACGAAACGGGACGAAACGAAACAAATTTTTTGACAGTTCCCATATTGGCCAGCGACTTGGACCTGTTTATAATACTGGCTGTGGCTTGGTTGTCTGTGGTAAACGACCCTGTTTGTCTTGCCCAGTTGCTGCACCAGACGTGGCCTGCTGCAACAATGGGGTAGAGTTCGAACAACGAGGAGGACTAAGTGATCCCAGGAATCAAGAGGATTCTGTGAACCCAAGATGGCCAAAAATTGAGGCGAGGACCTGTGGGGGCTGTGGCGTCCATGACTACCTGAGGTGAAGAGGGAGACGCTGACGGAATGAACATTGGCATGCCATGCTGGTTCGTGGGAAATTGTCTCCCATGGGCAGATCCGTTGTTGCTGGCACATCTGAATTAAGGATTTGGTGGGGGTCTTGTACCTGGAAGAAAAACACTAAGAGGTGGGAGGTAAAGGATCACCCCCGGGTCTGAAGAAAGAATGGTGATAGTCATGGAATGAGCACCCTGCGTGCTAATGACCTAGATCCATGCTGTATGCAGATACGCGTCCACTTCTACCCTCCTGTTGGGGTTGCCCTGCATGCGCGTCTCCGACTGTCCCTAAGGCCAGCGCAAACTCTGAGACAGTGAGCTTGCGATTAAGTCAAGGGTCTCTGGCCTTCAGGATGATGGAGACGTTTCCCCTCTAATATGATTTGTTCTCGGCCAAGTTGTGTGCTGCTATGAGGAGGGATGCTAAGTTAACGTCATTATTGTCCAAGATGTGTGTGTTTTTTTTTTTTTGCAAAGCTTGTAAAACAGGAGAGAAAAGGGGGGGGGGGGAATATGGGCGTTTTGTTTTGTTTTTTTTCTTCTCGGGAGGTGATGGGGCGGGCGTGAGATCGTCGCTGTCGGCCAGAGACATGGCGTCTGCTAGAATAAAAAGAGGGGGGGGGAATGTATATATTTTTTTTTTTGAGCTTTGTAAAACAGGAGAAAAATATATATGGGCGTTTTACATAGATTTGGGAGGAGGGGTGGGGATCAGAGCAGGATACCGTTCGACGGTATGGGGACAATCGGGGATTGCGCGTGAGCGCTGAGTGAGGTTGTTCCTCTGGCCTATTAGGAAACTCAGGGGATGCGTGACAACCGAGGTGAGCCAGGAGGTGACTGGCCAGGTAACCAATGCTCGGGTGCCCGTCTGTGCTCGGCACGGACTGGTTAACCAGAGCCCCCCAGGGCGGTACTGGGGAGAGTGGCTGCTGATTGGTTGCTAAGTAGGAATGTTTCGATCTGTAGTAGTTTGACGTAGGTTCGGTCAGCTAATACTTGCACTGTCAGCAAGTCATGAGACTAGGTGACCTTGTCTGCGTAGTGAAGGCTTGTGCTTCGAAAACAGAGTGACATGCATAGAAGTATGTGACAGTTACTAACGCCTGGATACTGAGCCAAATATGTGCGTGAAACGAGGATATGTAGTGAAAGGTGTGTAGAGAGAAAGGAAACTAAAAATAACAACAACCTATGCACCTGCTTGCTACCCTAGTGCTAGAGTCTCTGTTGGGGTCGAACCTGGTACCTACGATAGGGTGACATGAAAATATTTTTTTTTTTTTCTAAAAAAGATGGGTTGCAAGAGCTGATTCGGGGCCATAGCTGACCCCCTGGTGAAGAGATGCAAGCCCTCAACATTTTTTTTTTTTTACCTGGGAAAGAAAGATGGTCTGATCCTGTTCGTAGGAGAGACCAGGTGGCGACTTACTGATCTAAAAGGTGAAAAGGGATAGAGAAAGGCGTGAGTAGCTGTGTGTGCTACTGGAGACGATTGGCCGCGGAGGCCGAAGTAGCAAGAGCTGCAGCGATTGCAGGGGTATGGGGGGGGGAGAGGGCCCATGACACAAACCTGCGGTGAAGCAGGATGTGTGGGGGATGGCAGTGACTTGCGTTTAAATGGGTTGCCGCGGAGGCAAGGAGTGGGTCGACTTGCGGGGGTTGAAAGGTGTGGGGGCCCATGACACAAACCTGCGGTGCAGCAAGATGTGTGGGGGATGGCAGTGACTTACGTTTGAGATGGGTTTGCCGCGAAGGCAAGGAGTGGATCGACTTGCGGAGGTTGCAAGGTGTGGGGGCCCATGACACAAACCTGCGGTGCAGCAAGATGTGTGGGGGATGGCAGTGACTTGCGTTTGAGATGGTTTTTCCGCGAAGGCAAGGAGTGGATCGACTTGCGGAGGTTGCAAGGTGTGGGGGCCCATGACACAAACCTGCGGTGCAGCAAGATGTGTGGGGGATGGCAGTGACTTACGTTTGAGATGGGTTTGCCGCAAAGGCAAGGCCCCCCCCCCCCCCCCCCCCCCCCCCCCCCCCCCCCCCCCCCCCCCCCCCCCCCCCCCCCCCCCCCCCCCCCCCCCCCCCCCCCCCCCCCCCCCCCCCCCCCCCCCCCCCCCCCCACCCCCCCACCCCCCCCCCCCCCCCCCCCCCCCCCCCCCCCCCCCCCCCCCCCCCCCCCCCCCCCCCCCCCCCCCCCCCCCCCCCCCTCCCCCCCCCCCCCCCCCCCCCCCCCCCCCCCCCCCCCCCCCCCCCCCCCCCCCCCCCCCCCCCCCCCCCCCCCCCCCCCCCCCCCCCCCCCCCCCCCCCCCCCCCCCCACCCCCCCCCCCCCCCCCCCCACACAACCCCCCCCCCCCCCCCCCCCCCCCCCCCCCCCCCCCCCCCCCCCCCCCCCCACCCCCCCCCCCAGTGGATCGACTTGCGGAGGTTGCAAGGTGTGGGGGCCCATGACACGAACTTGCGGTAACTGCAAGAAGTGCGGGGGATGGCAGTGACAGATGCTCTGATGGACTGGGGGGGGGGGGACAAAAAGGGGGAACTGACCTGGAAGGGTGAAAAAAGGGGGTAAAGAAAACGTATGAGTGGCCGTGTTGCTACTGGAGATGATGGGCGTTATGCCAAACGCAGCAAGATGTACGAGTAGCCGTGTTGCTACTGGAGATGACAGGTGTTTAAGCAAAATGCAGAAAGACGTACGCGTAGCCGTGTTGCTACTGGAGATGACAGGCGTAATGCCGGATGCAGCAAGATGTATGAGTAGCCGTGTTGCTACTGGAGATGACAGGCGTAATGCCGGATGCAGCAAGACGTATGAGTAGCCGTGTTGCTACTGGAGATGACGGGCGTTTATGTAAAATGCAGCAAGACATGTGGGTAGCCGTGTTGCTACTGGCGATGACGGGCGTTTCTGCCAAATGCAGAAAGACGTGCGAGTAGCCTTGTTGCTACTGGAGATGACGGGCATTATGCCAAATGCAGCAAGACGTATGAGTAGCCGTGTTGCTACTGGAGATGACGGGCGTTTATGCTAAATGCAGCAAGACGTATGAGTAGCCGTGTTGCTACTGGAGATGATGGGCGTTATGCCAAATGCGGCAAGATGTATGAGTAGCCGTGTTGCTACTGGAGATGACGGGCGTTTATGCCAAATGCAGCAAGACGCATGAGTAGCCGTGTTGCTACTGGAGATGACGGGCGTTATGCCAAATGCAGCAAGACGTATGATGTGGTGGGTTTGCAGTGTTTGCAAGGTGTAGGAAGACTTGCAGCGTATTGATGTGTGTGTAGGATTTATCGTGCGCAACGGGATAGGCTTTAAGAAAGTGCAGCTAAAGTACTGCTGTATTTGTACTTTCCGATGTGACTTTAGTCTTATGAAGAACTCGACTTGTTTGAGTAGGTGATGGAACGGAATTTGGTGCGACTGCTTGTTGCGTGTTTCAGGGAAGACTCGAATCGTAGCGCCGATGCTGCGACTAGATTCGAATCGGCCGTAGATGCGAGGTGACTGAGGGGCTTGTATGCCACATCTGAACCATATCGCTGATGACATGGCTGGTTCGGTTTTGACGGAAAGGTGATGGGGGGGGGGTTTGAAGGCGGCTTGTGATTGCCTTGAGGATCCGAACCATAGAAGCAAGGTTTAGCGACTAGGCTCAAATCGGCTGACGGTGAGTGTATGCTATCCGGTAAGAGGTGAAGGGGGGTCGGTTGCGTCTGGCTCGAGTAAAACTTGCGTTGGGTAGAAAGTATGACAAAACATGAAAGATGACATAGAACGACTTGTGAAGCCGAAAGTGCGACTTTGCGACATGGACATGATAACGTAATGATTCGAGTTTAGTAGGAGTGGTAACGACAAAGTCCTACCTGCGACAGTGAGTGTGTAGCGATAATCGATGAAAATATATGACCGATCTCGTGAGCCCAACTGTATGGACATGTGTGAGTAGGCAGAAACAGTCTCTGCGATGCATCTGATGTGGATCAGTTTGAAAAGGTATGAGATGAGTCCGATATAAATCGGTAGAATCTGACCACACCCATCCCCCAGGCTAGCCAGTGCAGAGAAGGCACCAGGTGGTTTTAATTACACCTCAATCAGCCACAGGAATCCATACAAACAAAATACATGATAATCTCAAAAAATGAAAAAAAAGAAGGCAATCCCATGGACAGTGAATTTGTAACAAGTGAATCCTATGAAAGTCATATCGGAGAACGACCGATAGCTGCTTGGAGGCTCGGGTCAATAACTCAGAGGTAGCTTTTGTGAAGGGGTGCCGGATAGTAAGCATGATAAGCCACGAGTTTGCACATGATATGAAAGGTTTGGCTACTACTTATCTGCGACCATGAGCGGGAACCGCCGACGAAGACCCCGAATGAAGATGCCAAAGTGGGCCTGCGATTGGACGCATAGATAGACGACCGTGAGGGAGCTGAGAAGAGTCGGCCTCTTGATGTGCAATACCTTGCACTGGAACCGACACAGCCTGTTGTGGGTGGTCTGGTTAAATACCATCCGGGCTCCTCCCATAATTACAGGCCACCATGCTGGCCTTCTTATATATATATATATAATTTTATTCTATTCTGTTCTATTGTTTTTCTAGTCTATTCTTTTCTACTCTATTCTAAACTTTTTATTCAAATTTGAATATCATTTTATATGAAATTCGAATTTCGGAAGATGTTTTTTTTTTTATATTATATATATATATATATATATATATATATGTATATGTTTTTTTTTTTTCTATTCTATTCCATTGTTTTTCTATGCTATTCTTTTCTATTCGATTCTAAACTTTTCTATACGAAATTCGAATTTCGTATAGAATGAATTTGAATTTGAATAGAAAAGAATAGACTAGAAAAACAATAGAACTGTATGGAATAAAATATAATATATATATATATATATATTTTATTCTATTCTGTTCTATTATTTTTCTAGTCTATTCTTTTCTACTCTATTGTAATCTTTTCTATTCAAATTCAAATTCATTTTATACGAAATTCCAATTTCGGAAGATGGTTTTATATATATATATATATATATATATATATATATAAATATATATAATATTTCTTTCTATTCTGTTCCATTGTTTTTCTATGCTATTATTTTCTATTCTATTCTAAACTTTTCTATTAGAATTTGAATTCATTCTATACAAAATTTGTGAGATGGCTTCTGAAATTCGAATTTTATATAGAATGAATTCAAATTTGAATAGAAAAGATTAGAATAAAAAATAATAGAAAAGAATAGACTAGAAAAACAATAGAACTGGATAAAATGTAATATATATATTTTATTATATTCTGTTATATTATTTTTTAAACTTTATTTTAGACATGGGAGCCGTCAAAAAATTTGTTTTGTTTCGTATAAAAAATAAATCGTAATTCATAATTCGTGTACGAAATTTAATTTGGATTCGTACGAAATACGAATTTCGTACGAATCATAACAAATCATTAATATCGTTACGAATCATTACGAATCGTTACGAATATCGTCACTCTACGAATAATAATAACGAATTATCCGAAAACGTATTAACGTTACATAAGTAACACAAGTCTATTGTCTATTGTTCACCAATCACTCAGAGGAAGTACGAAATCCGAAATTTCGTTTACGAATATGAAATTTCGTATTTCGTACTTCCTCTGAGTGATTGGTGAACAATAGACAATAGACTTATGTGTTATGTAACGTTAATACGTTTTTGGATAATTCGTTATTTATCGTTACGAATCATTACGAATATCGTCACTCTACGAATAATAACGAATTATCCGAAAACGTATTAACGTTACAACTCTATAGTATGTCTGTGAAGGGGCGCATGTTTCCCGTGCTTAGAACTGTCCCTGCACAAAGTGTAATTTTTACAGGAAAAAAGGCAATTTAAAATCACTCGCAGCTAATGAATTGCCGGCTCCCGTAACACAGAGAACAGTCATTCATTGAAAGTCATTGATAAAAAAAAGTCATTGATAAAAAAAAAAAGCGTGGGGGTTCCCCCAAATTCAATTACCAGGCCCTTCAGGTCTGCTATGGATATTAAGGGGAACCCCGCTTCAAATAAAAAAAAAATGATGTGGGGTTCCCCCTAAATATCCATACCAGAACCTTCGGGTCTGGGATGGATTTTAAGGGGAACCCCGGCCAAAAAAAAAATGGCGTGGGGTCCCCCTCAAAATCCATACCAGACCCTTATCCGAGCATGCAACCTGGCAGGCCGCAGGAAAAGAGGGGGGACGAGAGCGCCCCCTCCTGAACCGTACCAGGCCACATGCCCTCAACATTGGGAGGGTGCTTTTGTGGTCTGTGACCCCTCAAAGCACCATGTCCCCATGTTGATGGGGACAAGGGCCTCTTCCCCACAACCCTGGCCATTGGTTGTAGGGGTCTGCGGGCGGGGGGCTTATCAGAATCTGGAAGCCCCCTTTAACAAGGGGACCCCCAGATCCCCCCCCTGTGTGAAATGGTAAGGGTACCATTTCACCAAAAAAGTGACAAAAATGTTAAAAATGACAGGAGACGGTCTTTGACAATTCCTTTATTAAAATCTTCTTTCATCTTCTTTCTTCTGGTCTTCCTTCTTCCTTTCTTCATCCTTCGGTTTCTTCATCTTCTTCTATCTTCTTCTTCCATCTTCTTCTTCCTCCGATCCGCTTCTTCTTGCTCTGGTCTTCTCGTCCGGCATCTTCTTCAACGGTGTCGGCGTCTCTTGTTCTGTGTCGTCCCCGTCCCCTCTGACGTCATGCAGAAAGCCATAGGGAAGTCCCCATGACGTCCCCGTTCATCAGAGGGGGGCGGGGTCACCAGGTGGCCCCGCCCTCTGTTATAAAAGAGCTGCCAGATGCAGCGAAGCCTCACACAGTGGGAGCCTCCTATTGCGCAGAGCGGCCCGACACAGAACAAGAGACGCCGACGCCATGGAAGAAGATGCCGGACGAGAAGACCAGAGCAAGAAGAAGCGGATCGGAGGAAGAAGAAGATGAAAGAAGAAGATGGAAGAAGATGGAAGAAGAAGATGAAAAAAACGAAGGATGAAGAAAGGAAGAAGGAAGACCAGAAGAAAGAAGATGAAAGAAGTCTTTAATAAAGGAATTGTCAAAGACCGTCTCCTGTCATTTTTAACATTTTTGTCACTTTTTTGGTGAAATGGTAGGGGTACTTTTGTACCCCCTTACCATTTCACACAGGGGGGGCCGGGATCTGGGGGTCCCCTTGTTAAAGGGGGCTTCCAGATTCCGATAAGCCCCCCGCCCGCAGACCCCCACAACCAATGGCCAGGGTTATGGGGAAGAGGCCCTTGTCCCCATCAACATGGAGACATGGTGCTTTGAGGGGTCACAGACCCCCAAAGCACCCTCCCAATGTTAAGGGCATGTGGCCTGGTACGGTTCAGGAGGGGGGGGCGCTCTCGTCCCCCCTCTTTTCCTGCGGCCTGCCAGGTCGTGTGCTCGGATAAGGGTCTGGTATGGATTTTGAGGGGGACCCCACGCCATTTTTTTTTGGGCCGGGGTTTCCCTTAAAATCCCCTTAAAATGGATATTTAGGAGGAACCCCACGTCGTTTTTTTTTTAATTTGAAGCGGGGTTCCCCTTAATATCCATAGCAGACCTGAAGGGCCTGGTAATTGAATTTGGGGGAACCCCCACGCTTTTTTTTTTGTTTTATCAATTAATTTTTTTTTTATCAATGACTTTCAATGAATGAATGTTCTCTGTATTACGGGAGCCGGCAAATCATTAGCCACGAGTGATTTTAAATAGCTTTTTTCCTGTAAAAATGACACTTTGTGCAGGGACATTTCTAAGCACGGGAAACATGCGCCCCTTCACAGGCATACTGTAGACACCCCCCAGGTACGAAATTTAAAGGAATATTACACTTTTATTGTTTCACTTTAAGCATTATTAAAATTACTGCTCCTGAAAAAACGTCCGTTTAAAAAAAAAAAAAAATTGCATTGATACATGTCCCCTGGGGCAGGACCCAGGTCCCCAAACACTTTTTATGACAATAACTTGCATATAGGCGTTTAAAATTAGCACTTGAGATTTCTCCCATAGACTTTTACAGGGTGCTCGCGGCTTTTCAAATTTGCCGCGAACACCCCAAATTGTTCGCTGTTCGCTGAACAGGCGAACAGGCAATGTTCGAGTCGAACATGAGTTTGACTCGAACTCGAAGCTCATCCCTATACATAAGTAACACAAGTCTATTGTCTATTGTTCACCAATCACTCAGAGGAAGTACGAAATCCAAAATTTCGTTTACGAATACGAAATTTGTTTATATGTTTTTGGATAATTCTTTATTTATCGTTACGAATCGTTACGAATATCGACACTCTATGAATAATAACGAATTATCCACAAACGTATTAACGTTACATAAGTGACACAAGTCTATTGCCTATTGTTCACCAATCACTCAGAGGATGTACGAAATCCGAAATTTAGTTTACGAATACGAAATTTCATATTTCGTACTTCCTCTGAGTGATTGGTGAACAATAGACAATAGACTTATGTGTTATGTAACGTTAATACGTTTTTGGATAATTCGTTATTATTCGTAGAGTGTCGATATTCGTTATACTGAATCTCAAAGTCATTTGAATCATTCCTTATATCCGCTATAATTTCTTGAAATTCATCATTTGGTAGTTTGGATTCGGATAATTTGGATCCGAAATTCGTAAACGAAATTTCGTATTTCGTACAGAATTCGTATTCGTAAAAATTCGTAATTCGCATTCGTACGAATTTAGAAAAATTCGTACGAATTTCCGATTCATACGAAACTAATCGCACATGTCTATTATTTTTCTAGTCTATTCTTTTCTCGTCTATTCTAATCTTTTCTATTCAAATTCAAATTCATTTTATACGAAATTTTGGAAGATGGTTTTATATATATATATATATATATATATATATATATATATATATATAAATATATATATTTTTATTTCTATTCTGTTCTATTTCTTTTCTATTATTTTCTATTCTAATCTTTTCTATTAGAATTCAAATTCATTCTATATCAAATTCGAATTTTGGAAGATGTTATATATATATATATATATTTAGGGTTGAGCGAACCCGAACTGTAAAGTTGACTTTTGGGTGTCCAGGAACCAGACCCGAACCCGAACTATTGGCTGTAAGTTCGGTGTTCGGCGCTGTATTGGCGCCTTTTTAACAGCTTTAGGGCAGCCAATGGATGATCGTTTCACTAGTGTGCCCTTAGAAGCCATCACAGCCATGCCTACTAATGGCATGGCTGTGATTGGCCAGTGCAGCATGTGACCCAGTCTCTATAAATAGTACACACACAGCACACAGCGTCATTCTGTTATAGACAGACACTGTTAGACAGGTTCCTGTGCTGCAGATAGATAGAGGATTTTAGGAGTTAGTGTGCTAAAGTCAGTCCACATTCCTTGAATTTTATTCTAATTAGTTAGATCAGTGAGCGATCTAGATAGCTAGAATAGGGAGGGAGTTTCTTTATTTAGCAAAAGAAAGAGGCAGAGATAATTATTGAAGAGATTCCTAAATCAATTGTACCCTGGCTGGGGTGCAGTGCACAGTCACAGTAACAGTGCCATGAGGCCAGTGCCAGACAAAATATAAAAGTTTTACCTGCAAGCTCAATGCAACATTAGGACCAACACTGCATATACTAAGAGATACACCAAAGTCTGTGTGTATTCTGCTATTGGAAAAACATTGCATAAAAATTTAATTTTGCTTTTTTTTTTTTCCCCAATAGCATTTTCTGCGTGTTCATACATACACGCTGTAGACACTAACCGTGTATTCTGATATTGCAAAAAAAAAAATTTGCAGTGTTTTTTTTCTTCCCAATAGCATTTTCTGCATTTTCATAAACGTTTTACATATTGTCCGTGTATTCTGATATTGCAAAAACATTGCAACAAAAAAAATCTTTTGCAGTGTTTTTTTTTCACAATAGCATTTTCTGCGTTTTCATAAACGCTTTACATATTGTCCGTGTATTCTGATATTGCAAAAACATTGCAAAAATAAAAATATTTTGTGGTGTTTTTTTTTCCCCAATAGCATTTTCTGCATTTTCATAAACACTTTACATACTGTCCGTGTATTCTGATATTGGAAAAACATTGCAAAAAAAATTAATTTTGCAGTGTTTTTTTTCTTCCCAATAGCATTTTCTGCGTTTTCATAAATGTTTTACATATTGTCCGTGTATTCTGATATTGCAAAAACATTGCAAAAAAAAAAAAAAATCTTTTGCAGTGTTTTTTTTTCACAATAGCATATTCTGTGTTTTCATAAACGCTTTACATATTGTTCGTGTATTCTGATATTGCAAAAAAATATATATTTTGCGGTGTTTTTTTTTCACAATAGCATTTTCTGCGTTTTCATAAACGCTTTACATACTGTCCGTGTATTCTGATATTGCAAAAAAAATAAAATTTGCAGTGTTTTTTTTCCCCAATAGCATTTTCTGCATTTTCATAAACGCTTTACATACTGTCCGTGTATTCTGATATAGGAAAAACATTGCAAAAAAAATTAATTTTGCAGTGTTTTTTTTTCTTCCCAATAGCATTTTCTGCGTTTTCATAAACGTTTTACATATTGTCCGTGTATTCTGATATTGCAAAAACATTGCAAAAAAAAAATCTTTCCTGACAGACTCCATGGCAGCCTACGTGTGGGTTAACCCCGCCTCCTCTCCAATGCTATAGGACCCCATTCCCATAAATGAACACTCACCACTCCATACTGTGTTCCTTTTTTGTCCTCCTCCTATGGACCTTCACATTTTGTTCGCGTCCGGTCGGATTTCGGATCTTCTCTTGGCATACTGATGCGGTGCAAGCTCTGTGCTCAGCCATGGGCGGGCGAGTAGCTTTTGAGGCTGGATGATTCCCCAGAAGAGGGTGGATTGCCTCTGTATGCTCATTGGATCAGATGGATGAACGGCTGGCAAGGTCTGCATCGTTTTACGTATCATTATGGCTCCATGGCAGTTATTATATGTGTGTTTATATTATCCCTGGCGTCCAGTGTATCCCCCCCTGTATGGCGGCTGGAGCGCTTCTGCGTTCCAGCTCGCCGTATTGTTCCGGCTTCTCGTCCGCCTCAGCGGTTTGCGGTCCGGTGGTCGCGCATGCGCGATACGGCCATGCTCCACGGCGCAGGCGCGAGGTGGAGGGGCGGTGACATCACGGGCGGGGAATTCAAAAATCAGGCTGCTGCTTCAGTGTAACTGGGTTCTACCAGTGTTTTGGAAGCAGCAAGCCTGTTCCCCAGCCCTCGGCCCCACTACTAAGGTCAGTTCTGTTTGTAATACCTATGCCTATGCCTGTGTAAATGCCTAAATGTCTAAAAAAAAAAAAAAAAAAAATGTTTTAATTGATTAACCGCTTCAATACAGGGCTTTTAAACACCCTTCCTTACCAGAGCACTTTTTGCGATTCGGCACTGCGTCGCTTTAACTAACAATTGCGCGGTCGTGCGACGTTACACCCAAACAAAATTGACGTCCTTTTTTCCCCACAAATAGAGCTTTCTTTTGGTGGTATTTGATCGCCCCTGCGGTTTTTATTTTTTGCGCTATAAACAAAAGAAGAGCGACAATTTTGAAAAAAAACACAATATTTTTTACTTTTTGCTATAATAAATATCCCATTTTTAAAAAAAAAAAAAAAATTTTTTCCTCAGTTTAGGCCGATACGTATTCTTCTACATATTTTTGGTAAAAAAAATCGCAATAAGCGTATACTGATCGGTTTGCGCAAAAGTTATAGCGTCTACAAAATAGGGGATAGATTTATTGAATTTTTTTTTTTTTTTTTTTACTAGTAATGGCGGCGATTTGCGATATTTTTTTCGTGACTGCGACATTGCGGCGGGCACTTCGGACACTTTTGACACATTTTTGGAACCATTCACATTTACACAGCGATCGTTGCTATAAAATTGCAATGATTACTGTGTAAATGTGACTGTCAGGGAAGGGGTTAACACTAGAGGGCGCTGGAGGGGTTAATGTGTGTCCCTAATAGGAGTGATTCTAACTGTAGGGGGAGGGGACTTAAGGGGAGGAGACCGATCATGTGATCCGCTGTACTGGGATCACAAGATCGGTCTCCTCCCCGCTGACAGGACGTGGAGCTGTGTTTTTACACACACCGCGCCACGGTCCCGCCCGGTCCCGTTGTTTTAACGGGCAATCGCGGGTGCCCGGCGGACATCGCGGCCGCCGGGCACTCGCACCGGGTCCCGAGCGATGCCGCGGGCGCGCGCGCGCGCGCCCCCCAGGCGGCCGGGAACCCGAGGACGTCATATGACGCCCACCCAGGATGGTAGATCCACCTTGTGGGCGTCATATGACTATACGCGGGTATTGAAGGGGTTAAATGGATTTTTAATGTATATGTATATATGGTATAATGAAGTTTAAAAAAAAAAAAAAGAGATCTTTTTCTTGGTCGGGTATATATATATATATATATATATATATATATAAATATATATATATATATATATATATATGTATATTAAAAAAAAAAACGGGCATGCATTTTTTCTGGGCTAGTGTTGCCGGCAGGTTGCTTAAGTCGCATTTTTTCTTGCAGACTGCAGTGATCATATTTGACGCTCTTCGTCCAGAGATTATGGACAAATCACCGCCTTTAAGTGGCCAGCCCTTACGCACTAGGTATGTGCTGGTAAGGGAGGGGTGGAGGTACAACTGCATTTTATTTTGCATTCTGATGCCTATGTTTCCCCTCCCCCTGTGTGTGTTCTCGCTTTCAGCCCGTCAAGACTGGATTCACAGGACAGAGACCTTGCCAGGCCACAACAAAAGCAATCTTCCAGGTCCAGGCGGGACTCCCCGCATGGATCTCACCACCAGAGGAGAAGTTCACATTCCTCTACCTGACACCGCTCCCACCGCCATGATGATCGCTCTGATCACAGAACCTGCTGGGGATGCAAGACTCGAGTCCCGGAAGGCAAATCGTTGTGTGACAGATGTTTTGCCCGGGCGGTTGGGGAAAAAGACACGGAAAAACAGCGCATGGAGTCCCTGGTAAAGCGTGTCGTGCAGCAGTCGCTGAAGGACATGGAGGTTCCTCACACGTTGAGTCAATCAACGACTGCATCTGGTCCCCAGACTGACGAACCCCGTGATGACCCGGGTACGTCCCAGCCCTACGGGCTTCCGGTGAGTCCTCTGGAGAGGAATTCCCAGCCGATGAGGAGATCGGGGGCTTTGACTTCGCCATGGTCTCGCCACTAATTAAGGCAATTAAGGAGGCCCTTAAGTGGGAAGAAGCTTCTACCCCTCCAGCCAAACAGAAGAAATTCTTTAAGCAGCTGGGTAAAGAACGGCCGAACTTCCCTCTACTCACTGAGCTGAAAGACGTTATAGAAGAAGAGTGGAGCAAGGTGGATAGGAAATCCTCCATGACCAACAAGACTTCCAGGCTATACCCCTTTAAGATGGAAGAGGTGAAGCATCTAGAGAACGCTCCGCTCTTGGACGCAGCATTGATGCGCCTGGTGTTGTGGATATTTCGCCACACTCTTGCGCTAATAAGCGCATTTCAATCTTATGATATAATGCACCCTCTGATCGTATGCCTCCCTGGATCCCCAGCTCCCAAAAACAGACATTACCAGCAGCTTCACGTCATCCTCTCATCATCAGCATCCAAACCTCACCAGCCAAGCATTCCATCTATCACCACCTCAGTCTGGCTGCTTTCCATCTAAGCCCCTGGCTTCCCATTGCCCAGTAAACAGCCATCAACAGCAAGTATTCTTACATGTTCATCTCAGCCTCGGTCAGCATCCTTGCCCTGTCCCAGCTCAGTGAACTCCTTTATTTAGAAAACATTCCAAGCCACACCCTCAGGGGTTTGCCTCCAACAGCTAAACTCCTCCTACAAAGGATGTGGCCTCATCTCATTCACCCAGGATGTGAATGACCATATAAGGAAATACAATACAGGGACTACAATACAGGGACAATTGTTTTCCTTCAAAAGAACCAATCACAGATGTATACATTCAAACAGACTAAACAGTGATGTACAAACCGTCTAAACTGCTTTCAATGACAACGAACGATATAAAACTATGGCTCCGTGGGCCACAATATTTATACCGTTATGCTAAAGTTCCAGTGTACACAGGGATGTTTGCTTGAAGCTATCAATGTTGTCATCGGGAAGTGGCCAGTCTCCCGGTGAGGCACAAATTAACTTCCTTAAACCAGCAAACACGTCTGTAGTGTCCATAGGAAGGTTTACGCAGCCAATGGTCTTCCGCCAACGTCTTTATGTGCGAATGCGCACAGATGAGCGCATTACAGCAAAACCGACACTGGGGGGCATCTGACAACATACATTAATAAAATTTTCCATGACACTGGCTAAGCACGTCACTCTCCCGATGGAGGATTCTGTGTCCTTTAAGGATGGCCTAGAGAGGAAGATCGACCAAGACCTCAAAAGGATCTACGGTCTTGCTGGAATGGCCTGTAAACCGGCCTTAGCCCTAGCGGCTATGTCCAAGGCCATGGAGGCTTGGACTGAAAATGTGGACTCCTTCCTGAATGGTGTGTCGGTCGAATTAGCCAGGAGTTCAGCAGCAGCAGAACTAAAGCTCGCAGCGGTCTTCCTGGGAGAGGCTTCCATTGACCTGATACGTCTGCTAGCACGCATTATGCTGTCCTCAGTCACGGCTAAGCGCGCTTTGTGGCTACGTCCCTGGCTCGTCGATCCTGTTTCCAAACAAGCATGGTGCAAAATCCCCTTTGAGGGATCTACGTTATTCGGTAACAAGCTGGATGATGCCATAACGCGTGCGACAGGCGGTAAGTCGGGCTTCCTTCCCCAGGACAGAAGATTGCTCGGGCGGAAGAAGCCCCAGTTTAAAAGGCGCAGTCCAGAGCGCTCAAGGGATGCACGCTCCTACAAACCTGGAAGGGACTTCAGGAGGAATTGGAGCAGAGGGCAGAGTTCCTTTCGCAAGTCCGTCAAGAACCAGTCGTCTGGTGGACGTGAGCCACCCAAGTCCTTCTGAGATTGCGCCCGCCCAGGCGGGTCGGGTGGGGGCCCGTCTATCCCTCTTCCGGCACGTCTGGGTGGCCTCGATCTCAGATTACTGGGTCATCAAGACGGTCTCGTCGGGTCACAGATGGACCTTCTCCAGCGTTCCTCTTCCCAGGTTCATGTCCACCCTACTTCCTCGTTCGGAAGAACAGAGACAAGTCCTACTGTCATACGTGGAGCTGTTAAAGGCTCAGGGAGCAGTTGTCCGGGTGCCAGAAGAACGGTTTCAGGGAATCTACTCTCCCCTCTTCTTGGTACAGAAGAAAAGTGGATCGTGGCGCCCGGTGATAGATCTAACATACCTAAATCGGTTTATAGAGTACGGCAAATTCAAAATGGAAACCCTCCTAACTATACAGCGAGCCATCCAACCAGGGGATTGGATGATCTCGATCGACTTAAAGGACGCTTACTTTCACGTCCCGATAGAGGAAAGTTTCCAAAGATTCCTAAGATTCCATGTCGGTCAAGACCATCTACAGTTTATCTGCCTCCCCTTCGGGTTGACGACCTCCCCTCGGGTCTTTTCAAAAGTGCTCCTGGCAGTGGTGGCCCTGGTCAGGCTAAAAGGGATAAGGCTGTACCATTACCTGGACGATCTTCTGGTTCTGTCGCAAGACAAAGAACAGCTGTTGGTTCATCGCGAGCAGGTGATGTCCACATTGACCAGCTTCGGGTGGCTTCTAAACATGGCAAAAAGCCAGCTAGTAGCAACACAACGGCTAGTTTATCTGGGTGCCCAGTTCGACACTCTGCAAAGTACGATTTCGCTGCCGATGGAGAAAATCCCGACCATACGGGAAAGGGTCTCTCGAGCTCTTCACACTCGGTATCTAAAGACCTCGCAGTGTCTCAAGATCGTAGGGACAATGGTCTCTACGACTCCTATGGTCAAGTGGGCCTTGTGGAGACTACGCCCGTTCCAGTCAGGGTTTCTGAGACAGTGGAAGACGGGAAACAAAAACCAAGACATACGGATAACGTCAACAATGAGGAACAGCCTCTTCTGGTGGCTCCAACGCAGGAATCTCCTGACGTGTCACTCAATAGCTCCCATTTCTTGGGTAACGGTCACGACCGATGCCAGTGGGACCGGCTGGGGGGCCCTCTGCGGATCGGACCTTGCACAGGGCAAATGGGACACAAGTCTCCCTGTTCCAGGGTCGAATATTTTGGAACTCCGAGCAGCTTGGTGCGCTCTCCAGCACTTCTCCCATATCTTGAAGGGGAAATCGGTGTTGTTACGGATGGACAACACCACAGCTGTCTCCTACGTGAAGAGGCAAGGGGGCACCCGGAGCTCTACTCTCCTCCGGGAAGTGGAACCCATTCTATCATGGGCACAGAAGAACCTGGTGAATATCTCTGCAGTTTTTCTCCCAGGGGTTCAGAACACGCAAGCGGACTTCCTGTCACGCACCCAGTTGGACAACAACGAATGGTCCCTCCACATTCAGTCCTTCGAGTGGATCATATCGCTGGGGGTCAATCCTGAGGTAGACCTATTTACCTCCCCCTGCAACTTCAAAATAGAGAAGTTTTACACGCGGAATCGCTGCAGCCAGGCCTTAGGGACAGATGCCCTAACAGACCAATGGAGATTCAAGAGGGCCTATGCCTTCCCTCCACTTCCACTAATTCTCAGGTTCCTTCAGAGGCTCCAGACAGAAGCAGTAGAGGTAGTGACGATAGCTCCTTACTGGCCCAACAGGCCTTGGTTCCCTCTGCTAGTCCAGCTAAGTGTACGGAAGCCAATGCCTCTCCCTCTCAGGCCGGACCTTCTTTCTCAAGGGGCGGTACTGCACCCTTGTCCGGCAGTACTGAGACTGATGGTCTGGTTCTTGAGAGGAAGAGGCTAGAGTCCATCGGATGTGCTTCTAGTGTAATTTCTACCTTATTAAGCTCCAGGAGATCGAGTACGAACAAGGTTTATGGCAGAATCTGGTCCAAATTCGTAAACTTTTGCTCATCTACAGATAGATCCTTTGAACATCCAGGAGTCCAGGACATCCTCGGGTTCTTACAAACTGGCCTTGACCTTCCCTTGTCCATAGGCTCTCTCAGGGTTCAAGTTTCAGCCTTATCAGCCTTCTCTGGTACCTCCTGGGCAGTCCATCCATTGATTCGTCAATTTTTTCGGGGGGCCTCAAGACTCAAGCCCCAAAGGAAGTCTAGATTCCCCAAATGGGATCTTCCCCTTGTCCTCGACTCTATTTCTGGACTAAGTACGTCGGGCCATCCCCGCTTTCCATCAAAGACTTTTCAGAAAAAGTTGCCTTCCTAGTGGCAGTCACTTCGGCCAAGAGGGTATCGGAAATTGGGTCACTGGGCTTCGAAGAACCCTTCTTGACTTTCTTTCCGGACCGAGTGGTCCTCATTCCTATGTTGGGATCCAACCCTAAGGTAACTTCGGTGTTCCATCAGAATCAAGAGATCGTTCTACCTACCTCCAGATCACCAGGATCCGATGATATTCATCCTTTGGACGTTGGGGAAGCTCTGAGAGAATACCTTCGCATTACTTCCACCTTTAGGCGATCGGATCATCTCTTTATACTGCACTCAGGCAGCAACAAGGGGAACAAAGCTTCAACCAGGACTCTGGCATCTTGGATCGTAAGAACCATACAACAGGCTTATAGGGCTAAGGGCTTGGCTCCTCCTGAGGCGGTGACGGCACATTCAACTAGAGGGATGGCTACTTCATGGGCAGCAGCCCGGCACGTGGCTCCTGATACCATCTGCAGGGCAGCTTCTTGGGCCTCTATTAATACATTCATGTCGCATTATTGCGTTGAACCTGCTTCTTTATCCTCTGTAAACTTTGGTTTGAAAATTCTATCGGCTGATAGATCAAATTAAATATTTTCTGTTTAAAGCATACCCACCCGTGTGGTCGGCTAGTTATTTCCCACACGTAGGCTGCCATGGAGTCTGTCAGGAAAAAGGAAAATTTATTGTCAAATACTTACCGTAATTTTCCTTTCCTGATGGACTCCATGGCAGACGGGGTTCCCACCCATGAGTCATACGAGTAGGCTAGTTACGGAACACAGTATGGAGTGGTGAGTGTTCATTTATGGGAATGGGGTCCTATAGCACTGGAGAGGAGGCGGGGTTAACCCACACGTAGGCTGCCATGGAGTCCATCAGGAAAGGAAAATTACGGTAAGTATTTGACAATAAATTTTCCTATTTTGCTGTGTTTTTTCTTCCCAATAGCATTTTCTGCGTTTTCATAAACGTTTTACATGTTGTCCGTGTATTCTGATATTGAAAAAAAAAAAAATATTTTGCAGTGTTTTTTTTTCACAATACCATTTTCTGCGTTTTCATAAACGCTTTACATATTGTCCGTGTATTCTGATATTGCAAGAACATTGCAAAAAAAAAAAAAATTGCGGTGTTTTTTTCCCCAATAGCATATTCTGCGTTTTCTTAAACGCTTTACATACTGTCCGTGTATTCTGATATTGGAAAATCATTGCATAAAAATTAAATTTTGCGGTGTTTTTTTTTCCCAATAGCATTTTCATAAACGCTTTATTCTGATATTGTAAAAACATTGCAAAAATGTTTTATTTTGCAGTGTTTTTTTTCTTCCCAATAGCATTTTCTGCGTTTTCATAAACGCTTTAGACACTGTACGCGTATTCTGCTATATTCAAAAACACCCATTTAGGGCGAGATCATAAATTTTGAAAATATGAGGAGATCATCAAAAAGGGGACGTGGCCTGGGTCGTGGTGCTGCTGGTGGCGCTCCTGTTGCAGGGAGAGGACGTGGTCGATCTGTGCCAGCTACACGCACTAGTGAAACACCTTCCTCAGGTGCGAGTAGGCGACAGAGCCTGCAGCAGTATTTTGGCGCGCCTAATGAGGCTGTACGAATGTCGAGGCCAGGACAAGTACAGGCGATAGTAGATTGGGTTGCTGCTGACAGTGCCTCCGGTTCCTTCACATTGTCTCCCACCCAGTCTCCTGATGAAAGTTCAGAGTTGGCACCTGCAGCTGATGTCCATCAGTCTTTCATCTCACCCCCTTGCAAATCAGCCAATCAGTCTGAGCCCCAAATCATGCAGCAGTCTCTTCTGCTTTTTGATGACTCCGTTAGCAGGGTTTCCCAGGGCCATCCACCTAGCCCTGCCCCAGAAGTGGAAGAGATTGTGTGCACCGATGCCCAACCACTTATGTTTCATGATGAGTACATGGGAGGACCATCGCAGCACGTCTCGGATGATGACGAAACACAGGTGCCAACTGCTGCTGCTTTCGCCATTGTGCAGACCGACAAGGAGGGCAGGGGTGAATTTTGGGTGGAAGATGATGTGAAAGACGATGAGGTCCTTGACCCCACATGGAATCAACGTCATGCAGGTGACCAGTGTAGTTCAGAGGTAGAGGTGGTGGTCGCACAGAGCCACCAGCACAGCAGAAGAGGGAGCAGGGTGCAAAAGCGGAGCGTCCGTCCCCTAGACAGTACATCTGCTACTGCCCAACGCAGCAAGGGACCGAGCACACCAAAGCCAGGTGCAAGGAGTTCCCTAGCGTGGCAGTTCTTCAGACAATGTCCTGATGATGACAAGACACGAGTGGTTTGCACGCTGTGCAATCAGAGCTTGAAGCGAGGCATAAACGTTTTCAACCTGAGCACAACCTGCATGACCAGGCATCTAAGTGCAAAGCACGAGATGCAGTGGAGTAGACACCGCAAAAACCAAGAAAGGTCTCTGGCTCCTCCTGCTTCCTCTTCTGCTGCAGTCTCGGCCTCTTCATCCACCTCTGTAGTGACAGTGACACCTGCCAACCCGCAAACAGAAGATCTGCCAGCAACACTACCACCTGGGTCACCAACCATCTCCACAATGTCCCATGGAAGCTTTCAGCTCTCTATTTCCCAAACACTGGAGCGGAAGAGGAAGTACCCCCCTAGCCACCCGCGATCCCTGGCCCTGAATGCCAGCATTTCAAAATTCCTCGCCTTTGAAATGCTGTCATTCCGTCTGGTGGAGACGCAGAGTTTTCAAAGGCTGATGTCATTGGCTGTCCCACAGTACGTCGTGCCCAGCAGCCACTACTTTTCCAGACGAGCTATCCCTTCCCTGCACAACCAAGTGGGGGACAAAATCAGGTGTGCACTGCGCAACGCTATCTGTGGCAAGGTCCACCTAACTACTGATGCGTGGACCAGTAAGCACGGTCAGGGACGTTATATCTCCCTCACAGCACACTGGGTAAATGTAGTGGCGGCTGGGCCTGAGGCGGATAGCACTTTGGCGCATGTCCTTCCACCACCGAGGATTGCAGGGCACTTCAGTTTGCCTCCTGTTGCTAACTCCTCCTACTCCGCCTCCTCATCCTCTACCGCCTCCTCATCCGGTCAGCGTAACACCTTCACCACCAACTTCAGCACAGCCAGGGCTAAAAGACAGCAGGCAGTTTTAAAGCTTTCCTGTTTGGGGGAAAAACCCCACACCGCGCAGGAGTTGTGGAGGGACATGGAACAACAGACCGATGAGTGGTTGGTGGCAGTGAGCCTCAAGCCCGGCCTGGTGGTGTGTGATAATGGGCGAAATCTCGTAGCAGCTCTGGGCCTTGCCGGTTTGACGCACATCCCTAGCCTGGCGCATGTGCTGAACTTGGTGGTCCAGAGGTTCCTGAAGAATTACCCCAATATGCCAGAGCTGCTGCAGAAAGTGCAGGCCGTATGTGCGCACTTTCGGCGTTCTCACCCTGCTGCTGCTCGCCTGTCAGCACTGCAGCGTAACTTAGGCCCTTCCGCTCACCATCTCATATGTGACGTGCCCACAAGGTGGAACTCCACCTTGCACATGCTTGCCAGACTGTGCGAGCAGCAGCAGGCTATAGTGGAGTTTCAGCTGCAGCACGCACGCATGAGTCGCTCTGCGGAACAGCACCACTACACCGCCAATAACTGGGCCTCCATGCGTGACCTGTGTGCCTTGTTGCGCTGTTTCGAGTACTCCACCAACATGGCCAGTGCCGATGACGCCGTTCTCAGCGTTACTATCCCAGTTCTATGCCCCTTAAAAAAACTCTTAAGGCGATGATGGAAGAGGAATCGGCACAGGATGAGGAGGAGGAGGAGGAGGAGGAAGAGGGTTCATTTCCAAGGCTTTCAGGGCAGTCATTTACAAGTGGCTACAAGGGTGGGTTCCTGCACCAACAAGCGCCAGGTACACAATTGTCTGGCAGCAAGGGCACAGTTCTGGAGGATGACGAGGTGGAGGATGAGGAGATGGAGGAGGAGGAGGAGGAACCATGTTCACAGCAGGGTGGCACCCAGACCAGCTCATGTCCATCACTGGTGCGTGGCTGGGGGGATAGAGAGGACACAGACGATACACCTCCCACAGAGGACAGCTTTTCCTTGCCTCTGGGCAGCCTGGCACACATGAGCGATTACATGCTGCAGTGTCTTCGCAACGACCGCCGAGTTGCCCACATTTTAACTGGTGCTGATTATTGGGTGGCCACCCTGCTGGATCCCCCTTACAAGGACAACGTGCCCTCCTTAATTACCTCACTGGAGCGTGATCGTAAGATGCGTGAGTACAAGCGCACGCTGGTAGACGCGCTGCTGGTGGCATTCCCACTTGGAAGCGGGGGTACGGTGGAAGCACAAGGCGAAGGCAGAGGAGGAGGTCGCCAATGCAGCCAGGGCACCGCCAGCACCTCGCAAGGCAGGGTTAGCATAGCCGGAATGTGGAAAAGCTTTGTCGGCACGCCACAACAACCAGCACCACCAGCTGAGATGGAACGTCTTAGCAGGAGGCAGCATTTCACCAACATGATGGAGCAGTATGTGTGCACACGCGTACACGTACTGCATGACGGGTCTGCCCCCTTCAACTTCTGGGTCTCCAAATTGGGCACATGGCCTGAGCTTGCCCTTTACGCCTTGGAGGTGCTTGCCTGCCCTGCCACCAGTGTATTATCTGAACGTGAATTTAGCACGGCAGGGGGCGTTATCACAGACAAGCGCAGCCCCCTGTCCAGAGCCAATGTGGACAAGCTCACGTTTATTAAAATGAACCAGGCATGGATCCCACAGGACTTGGCCGTACCTTGTGCAGAATAGACACATATACCGGTGTTCTGACGAAAACTGTCTTGCTATCGGATAGTGTCCGGCCACTTACTGCGCAGGTGCAGTGCTTGCGCAGTACAGAGGACAAGGAGATTCACAAAATCTCCAAAGATGAACGTCGCCTGCGCAGTGAGTGCAGGTTCAAGCCCGACCATCCAAGTGGACATACAGTAGCACATAGTAACAGGGCCCCTCACGGGCTCGCTTGGCTAGGCTTCAACCTCAGATGATGTGGCTTGAACCTGGAGTCACCGCGCATCGTCTTCGGAGAGTTTCAAAATCCCCTTGTCCTACGTACTGAGCAAGCGCAGTACAGGGCGGACACTATGCGACGGGGGACAGAATTCGACACATCATTCACCACTAGCCTTACCCAGCCATTGTTGTATTTTTGAACCAGTGTTGGCTACCTCGTCCTCCTCCACCGCCGCTTCCACCTACACCGCCACATCCACCGCCACCTCAACCTCCTACTCCATTTGAATTTCGTCCTTCTAGGTCAAGATTATAATTTTTTCTTTTTTTTTTAATTTCCAAGTATTTTATTTTCCCACTATCTTATCCATTAAATTGAATAATATTTTCCAGAAAGTGCGTATTCTGGGGTATTCCCACTATATGTGCGGCATCGTGCCGTTGAGTTTCTGAGGTTCTTAATGACTTCCTGTACCTCTTCTGCTGAGAAGGGGGCCTTCAGCATTTTTTTTTATTTTTTTTTATGTTATTTTAAGTTATTTCCCTATCCACATTTGTTTGCAGATCACTTGCCATGCTCTTACCAACATTTTGTTGCCATTTGCAGCCCTCTAGCCCTTTCCATGACCTTTTTTACAGCCATTTTAGTGTTCAAAAGTCCGGGTCCTTATTGACTTCAATGGGGTTCGGAGTTCGGGGTCAAGTTCGGGTCAAGTTCGGTCCCGAACCCGGACTTTTTTCCGAAGTTCGGCCGAACCCGCCGCACCCGAACATCCAGGTGTCCGCTCAACTCTATATATATTATATTTTTTCTATGCTGGTCTATTGTTTTTCTATGCTATTCTTTTCTTCTTTTTTTATATATATATATTCGTTATTTTCATATTTTGTAAAGTTTTACAAACATTTTGTTTTGGTCAATAAACCTTTTCAGGTATATAACACATTTCATTTATTACAACTTTTTCCTCTTGACCACCTCCCTCCCCCTTCCTCCCCCCCCCCCCCCAAAAAAAAAAGGAAAGAAGAAAAATTCTCCCCCCTTCGCTCGCCTCCTTCCCCATCTATCCATCCTCTCTCTCCATTAACCCTAGATATTTCTCTGTTTTCCTGAATGCCAGCCATTGACCCCATATCCTTTGATATTTCATTGCTGTATCTTGTATTGTGTGTATAGACTCCTCTATGGTTCTTGTCGGCTCTACCCTTACTATCCAATCTTTCATAGTCAGGGTTTCCTGTGTTTTACAGTAGCATGGAATGGGGGCCTTAGCTGCGTTCAGGAGATATGGAGTTACATTTAATTTGTACTGAGCTACTCCCTTCTCTGTGTCGTGAAACAGACATACCCATGGTTGTTTTTTAATCCTTTCGCCCGTTATGTCGAAGATTGCTTCTATTATTTTGTCTCAATAGGTTTGAATTTTAGGGGAAATCCCACCATAGATGTGAAAAAGTCCCCACCGCCGAGCAGCCCCTCCAACACGTTGGTGGGTTCTCTCCTCTAAGACCATGTGCTCTCTGTGGAGTTATATACCACCTTGACAGAAGCTTATATGACGTTTCTGATGTTTGTGCATCCTTTGCTACTGAATGAACCAGCCTGATTATCTTATTCCTATGTTCATCACTGTCTAGGGGGCCTATCTCCCTTTCCCATTTTTCTAGATAGGTTGGGTATTCATGTTCTGCCTCCAGCATCAATATTTTATATATTTTTGATATCCTTCTCTCTAAACTTTGGGGGGACTTCAGTAATTTCTCTAAGGGTCTCAATTGTCTCTTTCCTCGTAGTGGTTGTGGCAAGGCTTGTGCAAAGTGTTGTATTTGAGCGTGTCTCCATATATCTAATGGTTTATGTACCCATTCCCGCGTGATTTCTTATAGGTGAGTATTCTATTCCCTTCCATCACATCCTGTAATGATATATCATCTTTTTTGGCCCACCTGCTGAAATATAAGTGCTCCTCCTTCCCTGGTAAAAAGAAATTTGTACCTTAGAGTGACATTAATGGTGAATTACAATCCCATCTGTGCCTCTTATTTATTCCATCCCACGTCTTCTAAGGATCTAAGGATGTTGGTGTTTGGTCCTAAGTCTCGGTGCTGTGCTGGTATCCATATCATTTTCCCTGTGTCTGTTCTACTGAGTGTCCTTTCTAGTTCCACCCAACTCTTCTCCTTCTCATTATAAGTCCAATCTACTATTGGAGATCACAATGGCTTCATAATATTTTTTAAAGTCAGGGGCTGCTAGTCCCTCATTATCTTTTTCTCTGGCTATTGTGTTGTATGCAATACAGGGCCGTTTACGTGCGAAGATAAATTTTAAAACTATGGATTTTAGTTAGGACTGCGGGAGGGGGATAGGGATCATTTGAACGGTATAGATTAACATAGGCAGTATAAACATTTTGATTGTGTTTATCTTACCCATCTAAGAGAGTGCTTTATAATGCATCCTACTTAATTGATCTTTAATTTTATTGAGCAGAGGGATGTAATTGGCTTTAAACAAATCACCTGATGGTACTGTTAATTTTATAACTAGGTAGCCCAGTTCTTTCTTACACCACTTAAACGGTAGATTGGCTTAAAGTGCTCTCTGCTCTTTTTCCGGTAGGTTTAAGATCTCAGATTTGGTCATGTTTATTTTGAAGTTCGATAACTTCCCGTAGTGTTTCAGTTCCTTTAGGACTATGGGGATTGTTGTTCTGGGGTTGGCGATATAAAGGATCAGGTCGTCTGCAAATGCCGACGACTTGTATTCCCTGTCTCCAACCCTAATTCCTCGGATGTCCTGGTTTTTACTTATTGCCGTTATAAGGGGGCTACTTATAATGATATACCATTTTGATAGGGGTTGAAATGAATATGCTTAACTTTCAGCTTTTGAACAAAGCTGTTGTAAGTATATTCTGCAGAAAAACGGTTTTAACCAGTATGTTGACATCAGGACGCAGCTGTTATGTGGTTTCTAACTCTGTACTTCACCAGAGGATATGAAACTAGTTAGCAGTGACTCAGGAGTTCTTGTGGTCAAGTCAGCAGGTGTGAACTAACTGTCATACTCTAAACTTTGCCTTATATTTCCTGTTGCAAGCTAACCACCAGCACATGACTGACCTTTGCCCCATATTCCATATTTCAACTGAAGACTGTCACGTGACAAGAAGTTGTTAATGTATGCATATGTGTATAAGTCTGATTGGTTTTTGGGAGAGCTGTCCCCTCCCTCTGCATTTCCCATAAAAGAGGAACGTATTGTCTATTAAACTTTGTAACCACTTCCACTTACAAACCCGTGTATGTGTGTGTGTGTTAACCACCGGTGAACTGGGACCTCCGCTTCTACCATCTCTGGCCTAGGCACTTAGAATACAAGAAGAAAGACGTGTACCTTACAACTGGTGTTCAGAAGTGGGATATCTTGTGACAGGTAAGTGATTTTGCCCTTTTTACCTTTTAAGGTGAATAGGTGTAAATGCTTACGCTGTCCAGATCATCGCCACGAATTTAGTTTAAAGAGGTTGTTGTGCCTTCGCGGAGGACTAGGCTGGTCCCCCGGGAGGTTAAAAGGACACGCAGGTAGTTACGTAGGTTATTTGGCTATTTAAAGAGAGTCTGACTAGGTTGGTCTGACTATAAAAAAAACTATTGTAAAAGAGATTATTATTTTAATCACCGGGAAGTAGCAGATTACGCCCGTGATAAAAGGTTTGGTTGAGCGGACGCCCATTAAGTTTTTTGAGAAACAAAAAGTGCACTATAAAATTGAACAAATGTATGGTTTTATAATGATCATTTAAATTAATTCTGTTCATAAGATTTACAGTATAAGACCTATAGAAATAAGTATAAAGTTTTGTTTAAGATATATATATATATATATATATGTATATGTGAGACTTCTTTTTCTACAGAACAGCGTAAGTACCTAAAAATTTTAAAGAATTGTATGTTGTATAAAGTATAAGAGTTTAATGACTTCGGAATACGAAGAACCTGATTGTAGCGACATAGCTCTATCTTGTCCACATTGTACTATAGGATTACTGTTTTTTTTAAAATAGAAAATAGGTGGGTTCTATTAACCAATAGACCAGGGGGCTATTCTTGTAGATTAGGGGTAAGAGGAATATATCCCGCCACAAAGAAAGGAACCATAAATCGAGTACTAAGGGTAAACCTTCACAGTCCCATTAGTCCATCTGATTTGACGGACCAAGCAGTGATTACCCAAACGGGTTGTTATCACTTGTGCCCACATACTAGTCATACCCTGCCCACTTTGTTAGATGGGGAATTCTGCGGCCACCCCAGGATCAGACATAGGGATCCCATGCCCGTATGAATATATTAAAAACAATCTACCTGGACCACAGGTGGAACCTTTCTGGGCTCAAGTCCAGGAAAGATGCCACCAGTTAGGTATTCATGATCCGGGACCACAAGGTCCTTGTTCAGAGGAAGATTGGAAGAAAGTTAGCAAAATTTGTCAGACGCATAAGCATTCCTACCCCCCGGGTAAATCTAATGACCCTCAATACATGAAAGATTGTTATCACTCATGGAGCAAATGTTTAAAAGATTATAGAAAGAAATATGCTAAAAAGACTCCTGCAGTTAAAACAAATGTATCCGCCCCTACCTTTGAACCCCCTCCACCTTATGTCACTGTAAAAATGGACTCAGGAGAGCCTGGTCCTCACCCTCAATTATATCCCTCACTAGAACCTCATGTCCTCGCAAGTAAACTCTATTGGTATAAATGGGACCCCTGTTACCCATCCCATCACTCCACCATTACCTGTAACCACTCCCGAGGGGCAACATTTGTGCGATCAGTCTTTTGCTGTGTTGACCTCTTGTCCTGTATCCCTTATGGGAAGGGACCTATTGTCCAGTTTAAGTATCACTATTAATTTTGACAAAGAAGGGTCACTAACTGCAAGTTCCCCTTTTTGTGACCTGACTGGTCCTAAACGACACACACATAAAGGATTCTTTATGTTACTGCCCGCTACTTTAGAGACTCACAAAATCTGGGCAGAAAACAAAGGTAGCGTAGGATTTATCAACTGCACACCCTACACTCCCCAATTACGTCTCCCGCCCTTGGTATCTGATATAACATTCATTTTTTCATGCATACCTGCAGACTCCCTATGCTACACAGTGATTGATTTGGCAAACGCATTTTTTAGCATCCCTATTGCCGAAGAGGCTCAGCCTATATTTGCCCTCTCATGGGCCGGGGGTCAGTTAACTTGGTCGCGTTTATCGCAAGGGTATGTAGACAGCCCCGCCGCCTTCTCCATGGTACTCAACGAGACTGTCAAGTCTTGGACTTCCGAGCATGGGTCGGTACTAATACAGTATGTGGACGACTTGCTCTTGTGCAGTCGTTCTGCTGAAGATTGTGCGGTCGATTCAACATTACTGTTAGAACATCTGCCCGAAGCCGGCCACCTAGCCTCAAGAAAAAAAATACAGTGGTGTCTACCACAAGTAGAATACCTAGGATGTATTCTGGACAAGGGGACCAGGCTAGTGTCCCCCAAACGTGCCGCAGCCTTACAAGCTCTCAGTCCTCCAAAAGACAAAGCAGCTTTGTTGTCATTTCTGGGCGCAATTGTATATTGCCACCAGTGGATTCCTGACTGTTCTCATTATGATAGTATCCTACGAGAGGCTGCCGGGTCAAACGCCCCTAAATTGATAGACTGGACAGAAGACAGAAAAAATGCTTTTGATGCTCTTATTAAGAGTTTGTCCACCGCCCCCGCCCTGGGATTGGTAGATTATGGTAAAGCCTTCCAGTTGTACTGTGTAGTTTCAGGAAAATCTTTTGCTGCAGTACTTGCACAATCTCATGGTTCAGGGTATCGCCCAGTGTCATATTTATCTAGAAAACTCCCTATCCAAGTCCAGGGCATGCCGTCCTGTCTTCAGAATGTCGCTGCCTGTGCCATGTCTGCACAGGATGCCAACAAAATAGTATTGGGACACAAAATGACACTGTACACCACTCATTCAGTTACCCACCTCATACAGAATATGAACACACAACACATGACTTCCCAAAGACTCAGTGGATACGAGATCACTCTGTTAAATACTGACAACTTGGTACTTAAATATGTTCCGAATAGCAATCCAGTTGTACGTTTACTACATTCCATGTTACGTTTACCACACGAACCTGATCACACACATAATTGTGTAGAAAAAGTGGAACAAGTCACTTCACCAAGACCTGATCTTTCTGACATTCCAATTATAAATGCCGAAAATGTTTTTGTAGATGGTAGTTGTTCCCGTCCCTCTGACTCTACATTTTTAACTGGCTATGCTGTAGTTCAGCTGCCACATACAGTACTAGAGGCAAAACCATTGCCCCCTGTTTCTGCCCAAGTAGCAGAACTAGAAGCTCTGACCAGAGCCTGTATTCTGTTCACAAACAAGGAAGTCAACATTTATACATACAGCAGATATGCATTTGGAGTGGTACATGATTTTGGTGTGATATGGGCCAATAGAGGATTTAAAACAGCAGACAACAAACAGATAGCTAATTCAGAGCAGATCCTTAATCTACTGCAAGCAATTCTGCTCCCTAAAAAGGTTGCTGTTATAAAAGTAAAAGCCCACTCATCAGACAATAGTATAGTATCAAAAGGAAATGCTTTCGCAGACAGAGAAGCAAAAAAGGCTGCTGCCAGTTCACCCAATTCACCAGCCCCTACCACAATCTTCTTTAAAGAGCACTTCTCATCCCCTGATTTCAAAACTGTTGTGGCCCAAATGCAGTCAATGGCCACAGATACAGATGTCCATTTCTGGGCAAATGAAGGTTTGACCAAAGACTCTGAAGGTCTTTGGACAAAAGAGGGGAAGATCCTGGGTATACCTGAAGCTAATTGTATCCTAATTTTATCCTACCTCCATGGCCCAGGACACATAGGACCCGCCCCTCTTGTAAATATATATTCAAAATCTTTTTGCACAAATAATTTACAAAAACAAACTAAGCTTCTAACTAGAAGCTGCTTAACTTGTGCCCAGAACAATGTTCAAGGAAAAAGACATGGCCTACATGGCCATCTACCTCCACCCTTGGGACCATTAACAGATTTACAAATAGACTTCACACACCTACCAAAGCAAAAGGGAAACTTGAGGTGCCTCTGCGTAATCGTTGACAAATGGTCAGCTTGGGTTGAGGCAATTCCCTGTACCGGAGAAACTGCAAATATAGCAGCGAGATGCTTGTTAAATTATTGGATCTGTAGGTTCGGGATACCCACAACCATATGGTCCGACAGAGAACCCACATTTAGTTCCTCAGTGACCCAAGTTGTAGCCAAATCTCTGGGGATGCAATGGAAACTACATATTCCCTATCATCCCCAGAGTGCAGGAGTAGTAGAGAGAATGAACAGGAACATCAAAGACAAATTAAAAAAGGCTACAGGAGGTACTCTAAAAGGTTGGTTGGAACACTTACCTTCTGTCCTTTTTCAGATAAGAACCACCCCCCATTCTAGGACAGGATTGTCCCCTTTTGAAATTCTAATGGGAATCCCTGCAAATATAGAATTACCCCCATTAGACCCAAATTCTGACATTAACGTTTATTCCCAACAGGAAGTGTACGTGAAAAGTCTGGTAAGTATGCTTCATGAAATAAATGAACAAGTTTCTGTCACCTTTTTTCCTCTTTCAACAGAACCAACCCACCCCTTCATCCCAGGGGACAAAGTACTGATTAAGCAGCTGGCTCACAGGAAAAGAATTGGACCAATCTACTCCGGACCGTGGAAGGTGGAAAAGGTATCCAGGACCGCGGTACTGACGGACCTAGGCAACACCTGGATCCACGCCAGCCGACTGAAGAAGTGTCCCCAGCTCCCCTCAACTCCAGAGCCCCTAACAGTAACCGAGGATACACTCCCTTCAAGACAACAACAAAATCTACAAGATATTCAGGAAGGCATAGGACAAATCTCCCTGGAGGACACGATGATTTTACCTGGAAACTAAACAGAATCTTTCCATCATCAGGACAAGTGAAGAAGAAGAAGAAGAGTGAATTTTGAGGACATTAGATATATATATATATAATGTTTTCAACATCAGCAACAGGGAAGACCTTATGCCTCTGGTGCTGTCTAATTTTGGTAGTATTCTTACCTACTTGGCTGATAGCTAACTGTATATACCACCCAGAGGATTTGGGACCACTAAAAGGGATATGTGGGATTCCCAAGTCAAATAACACTCCTATAGTAAGACATAGAAGAAGTGAACCCCCCCAAGAGTTTTCTGATAAAATGTTGTTGTTAAAATTTAAATATAGCTATGCCCAAAAATCAGGTTTTGAAAAGTGCTGGATATGCAGTAAACTACATCCCAGTACTGCCAGAGTTCCTTTAATGGCCATACCTTTAAATTTGACCTCACTCCTAAATGGCACGCCCCCATTAATACTTACCAACGTTACAAGGATAAAGGATGATCATTATGTTAAATCAGAATGATCAAAGAGAGGATTATAAGGGGGCTACTTATAATGATATACCATTTTGATAGGGGTTGAAATGAATATGCTTAACTTTCAGCTTTTGAACAAAGCTGTTGTAAGTATATTCTGCAGAAAAACGGTTTTAACCAGTATGTTGACATCAGGACGCAGCTGTTATGTGGTTTCTAACTCTGTACTTCACCAGAGGATATGAAACTAGTTAGCAGTGACTCAGGAGTTCTTGTGGTCAAGTCAGCAGGTGTGAACTAACTGTCATACTCTAAACTTTGCCTTATATTTCCTGTTGCAAGCTAACCACCAGCACATGACTGACCTTTGCCCCATATTCCATATTTCAACTGAAGACTGTCACGTGACAAGAAGTTGTTAATGTATGCATATGTGTATAAGTCTGATTGGTTTTTGGGAGAGCTGTCCCCTCCCTCTGCATTTCCCATAAAAGAGGAACGTATTGTCTATTAAACTTTGTAACCACTTCCACTTACAAACCCGTGTATGTGTGTGTGTGTTAACCACCGGTGAACTGGGACCTCCGCTTCTACCATCTCTGGCCTAGGCACTTAGAATACAAGAAGAAAGACGTGTACCTTACAGCCGTCAGGAGGGGTTCTAGCGTTATTATAAATAGGAGGGGCGAGAGTGGGCAACCCTGTCTTGTCCCATTAAAAAGTTCAAGGGGGAAAGACAGGGTGCCATTAACTCTAACTCTAGCGGTCGGGCAGCAATAGAGGGACTCAATCCATCTCATCATCTTCTCGCCCAACCCCAAGTATCTTAACGTCTCAAACATGAACCCCCAATCGACTCTGTCGAAAGCCTTTTCGGCGTTGATTGCCATCAGAACCGTGGGGGTGCCCCTCTTGATGACTTCCGGTACAGGCATTATAGATTTTAAGGAGTTATCTCTCCCCTCCCTCCCCTGGACAAAATCCACCTGGTCGTTATGGATCCATTTTGGCAGATATAACTTCAATCTTTCTGCTATTATTTTAGCAAAGAGCTTTAAGTCTGAATTTAGTAGTGAGATTGGCCTATAGCTATCTAACGCTGTGGGGTCTTTACCCTCTTTCAAGATCAGAGTGATATGTGCCAAAAGTGCTTCCTCTCGGAACTTCTCATCTTTGCCTATTGCGTTAAAATAGTCACATAGTTTGGGGGCTAACTGCTTACTAAATTTCTTATAGTATCCGTCGGGACCCGGGCTTCCTCCTAGGGCAGTATTCTTAATTGCTCTCTCTACTTCCTTAAGTGATATTGGGGCTTCTAATGCCTCCATCTCTTCTATCTCCCCCCTCGGGAAGTCCAGGTGCGATAGGTACTCTCTTATTGCCACCCTTTGCTTACTCTTATCTTCACCTTTCTGCCTTATGTTATAAAGGGCACTGTAATAAGAATTAAATTTGCTTGCGATGTCCGGGGAAGAGATATAAGTCTCACCCCTTTCATCTCTAACTATTGGGATAAAAGTCCTATTCTTTTTTTCCTTCACTCTGCGCGCCAACCATTTACCTGATCTGTTTCCCCACTGGTATCTTTCCTTGTTTATGTTATGGAACGCCGATTTCCTCTCCTGCTCAAGACACTCTTCTAACTCTCTATTTTTAGCTATCAACTCCTGTCTTTCAGGGATCCCTTTAGGCCTTGTTCTTTGCTCTAACTCCTGGATTTCCTTATATAACTGGGTTTTCTTTTTCTCTCTGACCTTCTTTTTCCCTGCTCCAATTCCAATTAAGGTCCCCCTTATTACAGCTTTATGAGTTTCCCAAAGCGTAGACCTAGAGATTTCTGGCGTGTCATTCCACCCAAAAAAAGTTGTCAGTTCTGTTCAATCCCACTGATTGATTCTTGGCCTTGAATAAGTGAATCATTTCATTTCCAAGTCTTCCCCGGTCCCACTTCACCCTGTATCTCCAGCTGAATCTGCACTGGGGCATGGTCTGATAAAGTGATTGTTTTAATTTCTACTTTTTTAATGGCTGGGACTAATTGGTGTTCTATGAAGATATAGTGTATCCTAGAGAAGGAGTTATGAACAGCAGAGAAATAAGTGTAGTCACGCTCCATTGGGTGGGTGATTCGCCATGCTTCCTGTAGCTGCCAACCTGCCAATACTTTTTTAACAATTTTTTGTCTATATGCTGTAGATCTATTCCCTCCCCCTGAAGTATCTAACCTTGGGTCTATACTCCAATTCAGGTCTCTACAACAATCAGTTTGCCATCTTTAAAACCTAATTTCTTTAAGACTTTCTTCAGGAATGTATTCATAATCCTACACTTCATGTTAAATAGTTTACCCTTTATAAACAAGTACCTTCCCTCTGGGTCTACCAGCCGCTCCTCCACCTCAAACCTCATTGTCCTATTAAAGCAGATGGCTATTCCCCTTGTGTGGAGATGGCATATCTCCATAGTACCATTTCGGAAATTGATATGTAGCCAATCGAATACCCAAATTTTGTGTTATATGCGTCTCCTGGAGGCAAGCTATATTTGCTCCCAGAAATTGAAGTTCATTGTTTACTTTATACCTTTTTGTTTTTGTGTTTAGACCCCTTACATTATAAGTGATCACATTAATCACTACCATCTATTGCTACTTATGTGGTTTTTATGAGCATCGGCCCAGACCCAGAGAGTTCCTGCCTTGCTGAAAGGGAAGTGAGAGATAAAAAAAACAATTATGAAAATAAATCCCCCCACCCCTCCAACCTTTATTACCCCCTTTTTCTGAAACAACACGCCTACTAAGGCTGGGCAGAAATCTCCCTATTTTTTTGTTTGTTCTATGGGCCGAGCTAACATCCTCCTGATGATGTCGCCTTCTCTCCATAGTTCCCTGGGGTTCTCGCCCTAGGTCGTCCAGACTCCTCCCTGTGGCCTCCCTCCCCCTTCCCCTCCCTCTCCCACCCACCGCACTTTCTTCCCCATTCCCCCAAGCTGATGTAATTTAACTTCCCTCCCCCCTAGCCTCTTTTCTATTCCATCTTCATTTTTTTCTGTCCTAACCAGTAATACAGTGGTGTGAAAAAGTGTTTGCCCCCCTTCCTCATTTCCTGTTCCTTTGCATGTTTGTCACACTTAAGTGTTTCGGAACATCAAACCAATTTAAACAATAGTCAAGGACAACACAAGTAAACACAAAATGCAATTTGTAAATGAAGGTGTTTATTATTAAAGGTGAAAAAAATCCAAACCATCATGGCCCTGTGTGAAAAAGTGATTGCCCCCCTTGTTAAAACATACTATAACTGTGGTTGTCCACACCTGAGTTCAATTTCTCTAGCCACACCCAGGCCTGATTATTGCCACACCTGTTCACAATCAAGGCATCACTTAAATAGGAGCTGCTTGACACAGTAAGGTCCACCAGAAGATCCTTAAAAGCTACACATCATGCCGAGACCCAAAGAAATTCAGGAACAATTGAGAAAGAAAGTAATTGAGATCTATCAGTCTGGAAAGGGTTATAAAGCCATTTCCAAAGCTTTGGGAATCCAGCGAACCACAGTGAGAGCCATTATCTACAAATGGCGAAGACATGGAACAGTGGTGAACCTTCCCAGGAGTGGCCGGCCGCCCAAAATTACCCCAAGAGCGCAGCGACGACTCATCCAAGAGGTCACAAAAGACCCCACAACAACGTCCAAGGAACTGCAGGCCTCACTTGCCTCAGTTAAGGTCAGCGTTTATGCCTCCACCATCAGGAAAAGACTGGGCAAAAATGGCCTGCATGGCAGAGTTCCAAGGAGAAAACCACTGCTGAGCAAAAAGAACATCAAAGCTCGTCTCAATTTCTCCACAACACATCTTGATGATCCCCAAGACTTTTGGGACAACATTCTGTGGACCGATGAGACAAGAGTGGAACTCTTTGGAAGGTGTGTGTCCAAGTATATCTGGCGTAGAAGGAACACTGCATTTCAGAAAAAGAACATTATACCAACAGTAAAATATGGTGGTGGTAGTGTGATGGTCTGGGGCTGGTTTGCTGCTTCAGGACCTGGAAGACTTGCTGTGATAAAAGGAACTATGAATTCTGCTGTCTACCAAGAGATCCTGAAGGAGAATGTCCGACCATCTGTTCGTGTACTCAAGCTGAAACGAACTTGGGTTCTGCAGCAGGACAATGATCCTAAACACACCAGCAAGTCCACCACCGAATGGCTGAAGAAAAACAAAATGAAGACTTTGGAGTGGCCTAGCCAAAGTCCTGACCTGAATCCTATTGAGATGTTGTGGTATGACCTTAAAAAGGCCGTTCATGCTCGAAAACCCTCTAATGTAACTGAATTAGGACAATTCTGCAAAGATGAGTGGGCCAAAATTCCTCCAGGACGCTGTAAAAGCCTCATTGCACGTTATCGCAAACACTTGGTTGCAGTTGTTGCTGCTAAGGGTGGCCCAACCAGTTATTAGGTTTAGGGGGCAATCACTTTTTCACACAGGGCCATGATGGTTTGGATTTTTTTTCACCTTTAATAATAAACACCTTCATTTACAAATTGCATTTTGTGTTTACTTGTGTTGTCCTTGACTATTGTTTAAATTGGTTTGATGTTCCGAAACACTTAAGTGTGACAAACATGCAAAGGAACAGGAAATGAGGAAGGGGGCAAACACTTTTTCACACCACTGTACATATCATAGATTCAAAGTAAATTCGAAAAAAGACAATACAGGAAAATAATACATGCTGGCTGCGCATAAGTCCATACATGGGGCTGGTAGTTGGTAACTTCTGTCTGCGACTCAGCCGCTGGTGATTTGCATACAAAAGACGCCTGGATACTGCTACCACAGCAACAGAGCTATGTGCTGTGGAAGTAATAGCAAAGAGGAAGCAGGTAAGTCCCCCATGCTAGTGAGGCACACATTTAAATTCAATGTAATAGAAGGTTTTGTGTGTTGTATTGATAAGCTGAATGAAAATCAAAACAGCAGATATCGTGGAGCTAGTCCACGCCCCACTCATATACAGAGTCCAAAGGGGGAAAGACTATATACACACTATACCAATGAAATCAGAGTAAAAGTTGCATAGGTATTTTTACCTTATCTGCATGATTAGTCTGTGTATGCCATCTGTATGAGACACAGCCGGTGTGCTGATTAACTCTTAGATATGTCAGCACCTAAATACCGTGCTGTGTCTCGTGTTGACCAATCAGAATGCGCCTGGTCTCATTAAATCAGCTGTGTATCACAGCTGACTATGAGAGCCTGGATACTGCTACCACAGCAACAGAGCTATGTGCTGTGGAAGTAATAGCAAAGAAGAAGCAGGTGAGTCCCCCGTGCTAGTAAGGCACACATTTAAATTCAATGTAATAGAAGGTTTTGTGTGTTATATTGATAAGCTGAATGAGGATCAAAACAGCAGATATTCTGGAGCTAGTCCACGCCCCACTCATATACAGAGTACAAGGGGGGAAAGGGTATATACACACTTTACCAATAAAATCGGACTAAAAGTTGCATGGGTATTTTTACCTTATCTGCATGATCAGTCTGTGTATGCCATCCGTATGAGACACAGCCGGTGTGCTGACTAACTCTAAAGCCCCATACACACGGTCGGATTTTCCGATGACCAGTTCCGTCGGATCATGTCCGTCGGACTTTGTCCGATGTTGGTGTTGCGTACACACGGTCGGACAACGTTGTCGGAATTTCCGGTCTTCAAGAACGTCGTGACGTAAGTCGTCTTCCACGAGACTAGAAAAGGGAAGTTCAGCACCACGTCCTGCACCCGTTGGGCTCCTTCTGCTGATCCCGTGTTTATCGCGAGTTAGTTGAAGTTTGGGGACTTACGATTCGCGCTTCTCAGTTTTGTGACTCAGATCGTTACTGCTCTTCAGTTTGTGCTTGTCGTGCATATCTGTTTATTAGTGCGTGTAGTCAGTTCGCATTTGTTGGTCATTGCGGCCTATATCTTGATATAGGACGCTTTGATTTGCACTGCTTATTGTCTGCTCGTTTCTGGTATTCATTTCGTTCTTTCAGGCCTTGCTGTTTATCGGTGCTTTCTGTTTGTCCGTTCTGACCAGCCGACCGTTTGTGAGCGATGTTTCCCGTACGTACTCGTCGCCGAGTTCGTGCTGTACGCGGAATTGGTGTCGGGCTTTTAGCTTTGAGCCAAGACCCATCCATGAACAGAGTGACGAGGAGTATGTGGACCAAGAATTGGTTGCTTCAGCGTGATCAGTTCTCGCACATGCCTTTGCTTCGTGAGATCCGGGAGAATAATCCTGATGATTTCAGGAACTTTCTCTGGATGACTGACCCCGTTTTTCACCGTCTTTTGGCTTTGCTGACCCCTTTTATCAGCCGGCAGGATACCTACATGAGACAAGCCATCACTCCGGAGCAGAGGCTTGTTGCTACGTTGAGGTACTTGGCGACAGGGAGAAGCCTTCAGGATTTGAAGTTCTCCTCAGGTATCTCTCCCCAGGCCCTGGGAATCATTATTCCAGAGACCTGTTCTGCCATCATCCAGGCCCTGCAGGAGGACTATATTAAGGTAACATTTCTACTTTACTATTCCCTTCTATGTATGCTCTGTTTGCTAATGTCTTGTATTTTTGACCTCCTTCCCTAATTACCATGATTGCAATATGCTCTAATATGCTGTGCCCCTTTTCTCCTTCCTGCATTTTTCCCTTCACTTCCCTCCCCAGCATGCTCTTCTGGCCCAATAGACACCTATGGCCTAGTCACTTAAGCAATGTATTTTGTCTGCTGCATAGTATTGTTTTCCCCCAAACACCCCCTAAAATATGCACAAATGTTTGCTGTGTGTTTTACTTCATGCAGAGCCCCATTTTTTCCCCATTTTTTTTTTTGGGGGGGGGGTGTCAAACTCATTAGGAACCCCCTCCCCCAACTGCTCTGTCAGATGCTACCAATCCTCTATCTGCTGGCTTTCCCAAGGTCAATACACACTATATACGTACCTCTTTATAGTGGGCATCTTTAGGGATGAATTCAGCAAAGCATGTAGTGCAAGGGACTGGCTCCATACTTTCCATTTCCTCTTTTTTGGGTTTTTTTTTCCCTCCTATTAGCTTGCTAGGCAATTGCAGAATGTCAAAATGTGCTTCCTTTTTTTGGGGGGGGGGGGGGGATTTGGAATGTTCTTTTATCTTTCCTGTGGGCTGCCAATAGTGTTAAGTAAGGAGGGTCTGGCCAAACTAGCACACATTATTGAGCCATTTGGCAATCAATGAAGTGCAGAGGGTTACCTGTCCAAACACCCCCCCCCCAAACCCCTAGTTATTGTCAATGGCCCATCAGAAGTGGGGGGGGATTGATGGGGGGTGAGTAATCTGCTAGGGGGACCCTCTACTTTTCGGTGCAAATACTTTCCATCTTAAAATGTAAAAGTCTCATCTTGTTCCAAGATGTTTAGTGTCTAATCTACTTGCAATGTTTATGTGCAAAGTGACTAATTTTTTTTTCTTGTTTCACTCCACAGTTCCCTTCCTCGCCACAGGAATGGCAGACTGTGGCCTCCCACTTTGCCAGCCGTTGGGACTTTCCTAACTGCGGAGGTGCAATTGATGGGAAACACGTCCGCATCGTCCCACCCCCCAACTCGGGGTCCTACTATTATAATTATAAGGGGTTTAATAGTGTAGTGATGTTGGCGGTGGTGTCGGCGACATACGATTTTTTGTATGTGGACGTGGGGATGAACGGCCGGATCTCGGATGGTGGTGCCATTGCGCACACGGAGTTCTACTGGCGTCTCCAAAGTGGCAGTCTGTGTTTGCCACCTCCAGAGGAGAATGCTGAAGGACTCCCCTTCGTCTTTGTCGCAGATGAAGCGTTTGCGCTGACTCCCCATCTGATGAGGCCCTTCCCGATGAGGACCCTCACCCCAGACCAGAGGGTCTTCAATTACAGGCTGTCGAGAGCCCGCAGAGTGGTGGAGAACACCTTCGGGATCCTGGCCAGCCGCTTCCGCCTGTTTTTGACGGCTATTAACTTGGCGGAATACAAACTGAACCACATAGTTCTTGCCTGTTGCATATTGCACAACTTTTTGAAAAGACACAACAGCAACTATGTGGTGGCCGTTGGCCCAGATGTGGACGGGCCTTCCAATGCCGACCTCACAGCCCTTCAAGCGGCACGTCCAGGCTTGCCCCCTCTAAATGCCCGCGAGGTCCGCGAGCAATATATGGAGTACTTTGTGGGAAGGGGGGCCATTGCTCTGCCTGACGATGTGTGAGAGGCATTTTTTAATAAATATATTTTTGAAACAAACCTATGATTTCTTGTCAGTTCCGTATTATAGCTTATTTGAGATATAAATGTTTGCCCTTTAGCTTCAACAGTGGGAATGCACTTTCTGGGCAAAAGGAGGTAACAGTCTCTTCTTCCCAAAAAGAATCTTCTCATCTTGTGTGTGTGATACCTAATCTTTTGTCTAGAGAAGGTTTGTAGTGCATAACTGACACCCAAAATACTCCTTTTCATCACCATGCCAGAAATGTGTGTATTCCCAAAAATGGTGTGCTACGTGTTTTCGTACAAAGCACTGTGGGTGTCATTTGCATAAGCCAAATCCACTATGCTCTACAAGTCCACTGCAAAAGTGCCCTGGAAAATACACTTGCAGTGCAAACTGGAATTGCCTTTAGTAAATAACACCCATTGCCCCCCAAATCCTTTACTTTTGACATACATAATGCTTTTGTGTTTTTAAATAAGGAAGCCACACATTTTGAAAATTACAAAAGTTTACTTACAACACATTCACAAGTGCGTTTACAAACTTCTTGGCAAAACTGACAAGATCTTGGTTCTTTAGACCATTGTTTACTAACATTCCGCATTTGTAAAAACCAGGCATGGAGCAAAACAGAACAGACTGAACATAGGAACTTGCAAAGTTCACCTTTCTAAAGTGAAGACAAGATCAGACATGACTATATGTTCAAAGTGTGTTTGATCTTGCCTTCATCACATGGGGGGTCACCCCTGGAAAATGGTAATTTAGAACATGCACACAATTTGGGTCTCCAAATGGACATTTGATGGTAAAACACATGCCTAGAATGTTCAAAAGTGCAATTTGCCATCATGGGGATCAATGGACGTGTTTTGGGGGTGCAACCCCTTCACCACACCCACTTTAGTAGTTAGTAAAGTGGTTGCACCCCCAACAAAACATTGTCATTCATCCACCATGATGGGAGCTAGCACATGTGGACACAATGTGTGCATGTTCCAAATTTGCCACAGTTCTTAAGTTGCAAATGTTGTCACAAACAGCCACAAATGTGTGTTAATTACTTGGTGCGTTTTCAGATTTTCCCTAAAACATCAATGATGTTCTTCAATTTTTGTTGAACATCATTGATGTTTTGCTTTATCTCATCTACATCTCGATTGCAGACCATTATCTCCCCGATGAGTACCTGTGCACTTTCAGTGGTAAAGTGCGATTCTTCTTCCACAACATCCACGTCACCTAAAAAAAACAAGAATAAAAAAAAATGTCTCTTGGAAATGAGGCAGGCATACATTGATTAGCTTACCAGTAGCTGTGTTCTCCCACACTCACCTGTTGTGGTGACAAGTTCTCCAAGTTCTATGATCTCTCCTTCCTCCTCCTCCTCCTCTGCTTCTGGTCTTTCCCCTTCTTTGGGAGGTGTGGGTTTTCTGGTTTCCTCAGACGTCCCGAGTTTTTGCTCCCCTATGAGAATGTACAAAAGGAAGATTTAGCACCACAATCTATTGAGGGCAGAAATAGGAAATGTCAAACATTGCTTGAAAGTGAGGGACAATATTTTTGGTTGGCCAGTTACAAATGACAACAACATGAATGTAGTCACTTTGTAAAGGTGCTAAACTTACTAGCTTTTTGCTAGAAGTTTGTCTGATGGAGACACCCCTCTAGTATCCACTGGAGCACATGTGTGGAAAAGCATAATAAAAGTCCAGATGGGTAAACAGCTACTGAGTGACCTCTCCTTTACATTGAATAAATTAGCTTGACATTCTTGATGACATCTCTATTGAGAACAAACTTCCTTTCACTAAAAACTTCACCAAACCTCGTATTATAAGTGGCCGAACGATCGAGGTTGAGTACGATCGAATGGACACACACGAACATGACACTGGCAGAAAGATCGAGGTTGAGTACGATCGAATGCACAGACGAACATGAAAGTGGCCATTTTCTAATGTACAACATTGAAAAAATCCAAACACATGGAGCAGTATGCAAGCAAGAAATCAAACACAAAACACAACTACTTACTTTTTTGAAGAATTCGCTTGATCTTTCTGTACTGATCGGGCTCCCTCAGTTTCAGGTCTGGCCAGCGTTTCCTCAGTTGCTTCTTGGATCGTTGTACCCCAAAATGATTGTACAGCCTCCTCACAACTTTAGACATGATCTTGGCCTTTCGGACATTGGGGTTGAGGTAAGGCCCATACTTCCCATCATAGTCGCTCCTCTTTAATATGTCCACCATCTCCAACATTTCTCCAAAAGACATATTGGAGGCCTTGAATTTCAGGCTCCGGGATCGGGACGTTTCTGCCTCCGGCTTTTCCTCGTCCTCCTCCTCGTTGCTGCAATATTTGGGGCGCACCTGCTGTGTCCCCGCCATGTGCTCTCCACACTGCGCCGTAAAGAGAAGGGGTGGGGAATAGACGAGAAAGATCGTCAGGGGCGGGCGGAGTTTCAGGCATGCGCACTGTATATAAAACGTCACACGCATATGTCGTAGCGACGATCTGTGAGACGAGGGGAGAGAAAGCTCACGCACGAGACGAACACTAGAACGAAGGTACAATTTGAACTTGGTACATAACTAGCCTAGACTGATTGGACCTTGACGCTTCTTTATGGAGAAGATTAGGAGAGTTTAGCCTGACATTATTTATAGTGTTTTGTGTGGTGTTGTGTCTTGCAGAGATTATGCAGGGATTCAACGATGTGAGTTTTCTCCCCCTCTTCATTGATAAATATAGGGAAATTACCCTATTATGGCAGGCTAAACCCCCCCCGATTACGGCAACAAACCAAAGAGGTACGCAGCCATGCTGAAACTTGTGGAATTTGTAAAGCCAAGGATGCCCACGGCAACCATTCGTAAGTTAAGACTCAAAATTGGCAGCCTGAGGAGTGCGTATTTCAGGGAGCGCAAGAAGGTCCTGAAGTCCCAAGCATCTGGAGCTGCAGCAGATCAGGTGTGTGATGTTCAGTTAATTCAGGATCCCCAATTGCTTATTTCCTAACGTGTTTGACATATCAACAGACAGTAGTGTTGGAGACATTTGGGGCCAGAATCTAAACTGCAGGGCTGAGAATTGTATGGTTTTCGATTTGTAAACATTTTGCAACAGTCACTAGATGAAAATTGTGTGTGTTTGATGAACAAATAACTCAAACTATGTCCCTTTTTCATACACAGGAAGACCTCAGCCAGGAGGTGGCTGTGGAATGTGGCAGTCAGGAGGAGGAAGGGGTTAGTGGCAGCCAAGAGGTGGGTAGTGGCAGTGAAGAGGGGCGTAGGCCTAGGAGCCTGACTGTCTCCCAAGTCCCTCCCCTCCGCCTTCCCTACAAAAGGGCGAGAAGGGGGGGTGAGGCGGGAGAGTCAGCGCTCCGGCTGATCAGAGAGGCTTCAGCCTCCCTACATGCCACACCCACCTACGAGGAGGCCTTTGGCTCCGTGGTTGCCACTAAAATGATGGCTATGGAGGTGGGGCAACGCAACATGTGTGAGGATGTCATCCTCAAGGTCCTAAATAAGGGTATGGCTGGGGGGATGACCCCACTCACACATGTTTGCGATAGTGACCTTGCTCCGCCTCCTCCTCCTCCTCCTTCTGCCACCCCACCAGCACCACAGCCACAGCGTGCAAGGAAGCGTGGAAGGAAGACAAGAGAGTGACGACCTGGATTCAGTCTGGTCTGAGAGAAGATGGAGCCTCTCGTAGTACCAGAGCCTGGGGACCTAGATGGCATCTGCTGCAGTTCCGGATGTTTTGGACTTCAGGACCAGATAGCACTCCCCTTAAGATACGTACTCCTCAGGCCACCAATTTTAGAAGCTTCAAAAATGATGTTTGCCGTGGGTTTCCAAGGCTTTGCTAATTCCCCAAGTTTCTCCATTGCTGCGTTCCTCTTTGGTTTGTTGCTGAGACCTAAATAAAGGTATTTTTGAGTTGAAAAAAACATTGCCTATGTGTTTTACTTTTCTACAATGACAGTTTATTTGTGAGTAGGCAGGTACATTTCACAAATCAGAAAGTCCAATTAACAAGGCGCTCCAACAATAAACAAACTCCTACTAAATTTAAGCAACAAATACAAATGTTAATAATGTTGTTTTGCTAAGTTGAGATACACAACCCCCCCTCAAAAATCAAAATAAATTATCCTGAAAATATGTATTCCAAACAAAAAAAAAAATGACAAATCATCCAAAAAATATAACAAACATTCTTTTACGATCTGAGGAAAAATAAACATCTAGTCAAGAAATCCTGAAAAAGAATAAATAAATAAGTTTGTGAGAAGTGAGGGTGAATAGGAGCAGCTAAAACACGTCATTCTTCTTGCATTGTAAAGAAAAAGAGAATGTGCTGCATTAAAGACATTTTAACATTGCCGCGTGACAAATGTGCTGTGTCGATTAGGAACGGTAGTTTTACCTGACCGAGCGCTTCCGTCACAGAATTTCTTCTGAGCATGCGTAGCACTTTGTCCGTCGGACTACGCTACACACGATCGGAATTGGTGTGATCGGACTTTGTTGTCGGAAAATTTATCCAGCAGGAGATAGAACTTTGTCCGTCGGACAATCCGATGTAAACTGTCCGATGGTGCCTACACACGGTCGGAATTTCCGACAACATTGTCTGATAGGACAGAATCCATCGGAAAATCTGACCGTGTGTATGGGGCATTAGAGATGTCAGCACCTAAATACCGTGCTGTGTCTCAGGTTGACCAATCAGAATGTGCCTGGTCTCATTAGATCAGCTGTGTATCACAGCTGACTATGAGAGCCAGGCGTCTTCCTGATGCAGCAGTGCCCGGCGTGGCCCCGCCCATATGGGCGAGGCAGCGTCACGCATCGCCGCATCACCGGCGGGGAGGATTCTGGTCCCGGGGCGCTAGGCAACGGGGGAATACAGAGTTTGCCCCGCCCAGTAGGAAGGCTGATGGACAGAATAGTCATCCCACTGCCCAAATCGGCCTGAACTGGCGGGGCTTACCCACCGGGTATGCGTGCACCGGCATCTACGATACGGTCCAAAATAAGGAAATAATTTAGCCTCATGGTACTTTTAGAAATCAATTTAAACCTCCGGCCACTGGATGGCACTGTGATTGTTATTTATTATTAAACCATGAGGCTAAATTATTTCCTTATTTTTGGACCTTTATAAGTAATAAAAATAGATAAATTTTCTCAGATTATGATTGCATATGTCATCAAGTCCTACTATGTATGTCCAAATGTCAACTTTTAGTCGTTATTTACACCGCTGCCAGCACAGCGTCAATTGAACACTGTATAAATAGGCCCAGAGACACCTGACTGCCTTACCCTTTGACAAAGTCACGTGTGTTAGTGACGATACTAGTGAGGGAGGGAGGAAGGAAGTCAGGTGCCTATCGCTCTACTTCCGGTTTGCGGCCGCGACCGGAAGTTCATCCATGCTGATGCAAGAAAACTTTAAATGTGAGTGGTTATTATTTTTGTTTCAATAAACCTGTTTTTTACTACACATTGGAGCGCTTCTTTGTACCTTTAACCCCTACATGCTGATCTAACCCGTGAGTGACCCCTTACCCCTGGAGTGCCTTTTTGGATCGGAGTAGGAGTCCATAGGAGCCCAAAGAAGCCTATAGGAGCCCATAGGAGCCCATAAGAAAGAGGACCCGGAAAGTAACCAGGCTTGCCACCTTAGAGGCTATCTGCTCCACTAGGCCTGTAGGGGCCGCAAATAGAGGTGAGAGGCTGGGGGAACTAGTAGGGTGCACCCCTGAAGTCAGCACGGAGCACTGCCTGCACGGATCATCACTGTGATCAACACAAAGATTCCTGAAAATTTCTACTCACCTTCACTTATTCCAGAGCCTTATGCTCTTCATTGTTCCAGATTGTGGACTTTATCATTTATTTTTCGCCATTTTTTCTTCACAAGCTGGGACTTGTAGTGGACCAAATTTTACTTTTATTTTTTATATATTTTTTTCAGCGATATTATTGTTTTGGTATCATCTGATTATACCATACCTACAGTGACACACTGTTTTCATCTGTATGGTCACTGTGTCATTATTTTGGATATTTCTGCACATTCAATCATTTATTTCCCTTGCAATTTCCTTGCAATTCCCTTGCACTTTCAGAACCAATTTATTGGTTCTTTATTGGTTCTCTATTCACATATTTTGCACGTTGCACTGTGCACCTTTTATTGCTAGAAGATTTCGTGTTCACTATTTTTAACCCAACTCCATCGTCATTTTTACCCCAGCACATATATTTATTTTCAGCACGGTTATTTTAGCACCATCACTTTTATTGAATATTTTTTACACACGTCTTATATTTATTCAATACTTTATGTGTATTGCTATTAAGGAATTTTATCTATTTAGTTCATTATTTTATGTTTTTATATATCTATTTATGTGAAAGGTCACTCATCTTTCGGATACTCTGAGCTTTGCAAACTGGTCATTTTAGATTATTTATTGATTTACTTAAGGGTTAGCACCACATACCCTCTTCATTCATATATATATATATATATATATATATATATATATATATATATATATAAATATATAAAAAAATATGAAATTATGAATAAAGGGAAAAAAAAAATAATAATTAAAAAAAATAATAATAAAATATATGAAGAAATATGTGAATGTGAATGTGGGGAATGCCCAAAGATTATGAAAAAAATGTGAGAAAAAAAAAATTATAAAATTTGGGATGTGTGAAATGAATGAATTCAATGAGAAAGGAAATGAATGTGAAGGTGCGGAAATTGACATAGAAAATATAATGCATGAAAATGTGTAATAAAGAATGAGAATGGATGGATAGGAAAATAAGAAAGTAGTGATGAAAATAATATTTAAAGAATGAAGAAGTGTTGGATAGATATACAAATAATGTGTGTGAATAGAGTAAAAATGGAATTATGTGAGGTGAAAAAAAGTGTGAAAAGAAATAAAAAATAAAAATAAATGAATAAATGTGTGAATAAATATAATATAAATGTAAAATTGAAAATAAATAAATAAGTAAATAAATGTGAAAACAAAAGATAATAATGATAAATAGTAATTCAAAAATATATATAAAATGTAAAAATAAAATATAAGTAATAATGATAGTGATAGTAATAATAATAAAATATAAAATATATAATAAATAGAGAATAAATGAAAAATGAAGAATAAAAAATAAATAAATAAGTAATAATAAATGAAAATTATGTAGTAATAAAAGCACACAAAACATAATCAAAAATTGATGATATAGGAGTTATGTGTGTGTGACCATATAGAGGGAGGGAAGTAAGAAGTGAATTGTTAAATATACAAAGAGAGTGTATATGTGTTATATATATTACATCTACTCTGAAAAGGAGTTATTAGAGAGGTGATGGCGTATGAACATGCACATAAGCAAACAGGCAACATAAACCAAATTAATCTGAGGGAGAAATCTGATTATGTATGAGTGTATATGGAAATGTGGATGAAAAAGTAAGTGTTGAGGGCGAGTGATGTCAAGAAAAAAGTGTAAAAAAAGCAATGCAAGTGACAATGGTTTCTTAAACATTAGTAGTTCTTTATTTATATCATGGTATCAAAAAGGGGATATTAGGCATGAATACATGGGAGTTATAAAAAGCAATTCTGGTCTTGACATAAAAAGCATATCTCGTCAACATAAGAAAACCACACATGAACTCAATTTATATTTGGAAACATAAAACTTATGTAGAGTTTCACATGATACCCTACGCGTTTCAACCTGTATAGGTAAAGGTCTTCTTCAGGGAAATTTATTCTATGCAAAAAGAGAAAGTTTGAGTTATACTGTCTATAAATAAATGTCCTCGACAGAGGCAAAAAAAAACACCTCCATACAACTTGCAAGGAGTCACCCCTTAATGGGACTGGGGGGAAAAATGGGGTCTTGAACGGGGGGCGCAGCGGCACCCTGAATTTTCTATATCACAAGATTAAAAAAGATTTTATTTAAATTACAATAAACTCAAGGAGTATCACAGACAGATCATTTTCTGGCCTACCAATTCATGTGCTGCAAATGGCAATATCATATCTAATTAGCTTGAGTTATTTAATAATTATTTAGCCAATAAATGTGTGTGCGCACACCCATATGGTCAAACGATAATATATATAATTATGTTAAAAATAAACAATCATCTTTTCATATAGACATAATCCATAGATCTGCTTAAGGCCAAGTTGTGCGCATATAAACCCACATAATTGGCTATTAGTAGTGGTAGATTAATTAGTGAACAAAATATAAAATTACATTTTTTTTTAAACAAATATATACAAAGAACCTATTGAATGTGTCAAAATGACGTGAGTTTGTGTGGTGACTGTGTGGGCCTGTGAGTGAAGTGATGATTGAAGCTGTTGGGATCAAAATGGGGTGATGGAAAATATGTGTGTGATATGTGAAGTGCTGAACAATGTGAGTATCCAATAGAAAAGTGGAAATGAGTGATAAAAAATTTAATAATGACTAAGATCAACATAAATGACTATGTGAGCAAAAAATAAATAAAAAACAAACAGTGAAAAGTGAATTGAAACTAAAATTGAATTAAGTGAAGAAAAAAAAAACACTATGTGAGGTGCATGAAATGATCAATCATTGTTGGAGAACATGTAAAAAACATGGTAAAAAATATATAATTGAATATGTGAAAAAACAGTGAGGCAATAGTGATATAATAATCATGTAAAAAACTGTTAATTTACCTTGAATCATTCAGGAAGTAATTAAGCTCCAAAGTGAGTAATATTGTGTGGTACTGCAGCCATAAGAGCCTTACACCAGCTTCTGTAACTCTAAAACCCCAGAGTAAGAGTACAGACAAATTCTAATTAGTCTATGTTTGTAATTAGGTTATAAAAACCAACAAACGAAATCTACAAAAATGGTCTATCTACAAAAATGAACACCGCAAGCGCGTGCAATGTGATGATGTCACACGTGCGCGCGGTGGCATTGCGGTCGCCCGTGGCGCCGGGCATGTCCAGCGATGGTCACAGCATGCCGCCGGCACATACAAGCTCCATCTAGCGGCACAAAGTTATATTGCACCGCTCGGAGCTTTGAATAGGGGAACTGCTGGGTAACAGTGTCCCCTCCGTGTGTCGGGAAGAAAGGGGAGTGAGGAATACCTACCCCCAGAAGAGAGAAGACCTGGCCTTCAGTAATAATGTTATTAACAAACAGATTTTTGAATACATCAGAACCAAACACCCCAAAGTACAGTTTGTCAAAAAGCCATAAAAATCCCACTAACCCAACCGGTACACCTAAAGTCTCCGGTAATGGAGGAATTTCAGAAAAGCAGAGTCATTGACTTATACTTGCAGCCATATGTTATTTCCTTACCCTCATTTATCAAAGACACGATACGTTTTCTAAAAACAATTAAAAACGTACAATTCCAAAAAATGCGCTTCTCGTCACGATTGACGTTGAAGCCCTCTATAGCTCAATCCCCCACTTCCGAGGGTTGGAGACCATACGAAAAATCCTGCAACAAGGCTCAAGATATGATCAGGCTCTGAATGAGTTCATCATAAAAGAACTAGACTACATTCTCAATCACAACTACTTTCTGTTCGATGGTTCCCACTACCTCCAGGTGCAAGGCGTAGCGATGGGGACATGTTGTGCCCCATCCTACGCCAATTTGTACCTGGGGAAGTGGGAACAATACCTCTTTAATGGTGAGGACCTCGTTGAGTACCTGGGCCACATAAATATGTGGCTAAGGTACATCGACGACATCTTCGTCATTTGGGAAGGGTCTGAGGACTCCCTTCGGGAGTTCTTTCATAAAATCAACCATAATGACTTCAATTTGAAGTTTACTATGGTACAAGACAAGAAAACAATAACCTTTTTGGATATTCAGGTGAACTGTGATTTGGAGGACAAACTGCATAGCACTTTATTCTGCAAAGACACAGCAGGCAATACAATATTGCACGCGGAAAGTTTTCACCCCACTCCCTTGAAAAACTCAATACCCTATGGACAGTATCTTTGAGTGCAAAGAAACTGTTCCAGTAAGGAATTATTAAAAAAAAAGCAGGTGTACTCCAGGATCGATTGTTAGCCCGAGGCTTCAGCCGATCTTGCCTGAGATAATAGAACAATCCGGCAGTCTCGGTCCCAGCTCTTGCACAAGCCAAGATCTGCACACAATTTAAGCTGTAAGCCTATGAGGATAATAATGCACTTCGCTAATCAACATTTGGAAATCCAAAAATTTTTAGCGAAACATTGGTCGATCATTGGAAATTACCAAAAGATTGAACAACTGGTACCCAAGAAACCACTGATCACATATAGGCGAGCCCCTTCTATAAAAGATAGATTAGTGAAAAGAGAATTCTTAGATAAATCACTTGCAAGAAAACATTGTCCAACATATGGATCTTTCCCTTGCTATTTCATCAGGAGAGAAAAAACTTTTTTACTTCCAAATGGCGAGATGTTTATTGCCTACTTGATGTCCTGCCAGTGCAGGGCCTATTATGTAGGCAAGACCAAGCAAGAATTTTGGCATAGGATCTCCCAACATGTTTACAGCATGGAGATTGGAAACAGATACCTACCCGTAGGCAGACATGTTGTGCTCCACCATCACTATAAAATGCCAAAAGTAACGTTCGCCGCCCTCGACAGGATACATATTCCTGATTGAGGGGGGCGATTGGAACAAGACGCTTCTCCAACATGAGAAGCGTTGAATTTTCAATTTACAGGCCACCACTTTTCCAGGAATAAACAAAGCAATTTCATATGCACTTTGTTTTTCTTGAATTTAAATGTTATGCTCTTTTTTTTTTTTCAATTTTTTTTATTGTTATCATTATTCTTTAAAACATTTACAGGATTCAGTCAGATTTAATAACATCATTTCCATCCTACCCAATCCTGCTTCTCTATAGAAACATACAATTTTCCTCTAAACCCCTCCCCCCCTTCCCTCCCCTCCTCTGCTCTGTCTCTGGATCTTATATTTCCTACCTCTTTTAATGTACCTATTTCTGAATTATTCACGCTCCAAGCATTTCTGCAAACTTCATTCTGTTTAAATATATGCCAATCCTTCAATTTTTCCTCAAAACCTTCCCAACCCTCCTCCCCACTAAATCTCAGATACTCCAAATTATAAACACCATCTATCCTGTTAGTCCAACTCCTCATCGGAGGGCTTTCTGTGTCTTGCCAATATTTTGGGAATTAGACTTTTGGCTGTATTCAGAAGTGAGGGGACCAGGGATTTCATATATTGTGTGGCAGGTGTTTTAGTCCGATGGAATAAACATTCCCACAGGTTTTCTTGGACTTCCTTTTTGGTTATCTCTTTTATTTTCTGTATTATTTCTCTCCAAAATTGTTTAATTTTGGAACATGTCCACCAAATATGTGACATAGTTCCCCGTTCTCTGCACCCCCTCCAGCAGCCTTGTGAGGTCTCTTTTTGGTATTTGTGGGCCTTATCTGGGGTTATATACCACTGTGCTAAACATTTAATACTACTTTCTATCATATTACTATCCTGTGATGTTGCAAACACCATACTTATAATTTTTCTCACTTCCAACTCATTCACCTGTGTTCCTAATTCCTCTTTCCATTTTCTGATATATGGCGTCTTCCCCACCCCATTCCATCAAGATTTTATATGTTACCGATATCCCCCTTCTCCTTACACCCTCCGTGCATAGTTTCTTCATTGGTAACAAATTATCTACAGACCACACTGGTTGGGGGAGTGATTCAAAGAAGTGTTTTAGGTGGGAATATCGCCATACATCTATCACTATTAAATCATTTTTTTGTTTTAACTCTTGAAATGTGCATAACCGACCCTTCACCATTATGTCCCTTAGTTGAGCATTCTGTTTTTTAATCCAGTTTGCGAACAGATTACTCTTCCCCAGTGGGAAATACTCTGTGTCCTTCAGTGACTACATGCGAGACTACATGCGAGTTATATCTCCATTTTTATTTTTTGTGTATCATATCCCACATCTCTAGTGCTTTCAATGTAATTTTATGTGATTTCTCTCCTATGTTCCTCAAGTGTATCAGCACCCAAATCATTTTTCCCAACTCCGTCTTGCTAATTTTATTTTCCAGTTCCACCCATCTTTTGTTTTTATTATTTTTTGCCCAGTCGATGACACGTGCAAGGAGAACCGCTCTGTAGTAGTTCTTTAAATCTGGAACTCCCAGACCCCCTAGCTTTCTATCTCTAGTTAGTATTTGTAGACGTATTCTTGATATTTTCCCCTTCCAGATGTACCTAAGGAGTATTGTTTTCCAAGTTTTAAAGTATGCTTGTGGGAGAGGGATCGGCAGCATCTGAAATTGGTACATGATCTTTGGCAATAGACTCATTTTAAATATATAAATTCTCCCAAACCAAGACACATGTCTTGATGCTACCTTGCTTAACCACTTCCCGACCGCCCCATGTACATATACGTCAACAGAATGGCACGTACAGGCAAAACCACGTACCTGTACGTGCCATTCTTCAGGCGGTTGGGGGGTCCGATCGGACCCCCCTACGCCGGCGGGGACGGTCGGGATCGCTTCAGGAGCGATTCGGGAAGAGGGGACGGCCAGTGGTTTCTGGCCACCCCCTCGCGATCGCTCCTGGCGAATCAGATGCTCCGTTGCCTGTGTAATTGTAAACACAGGCAACGGGAAGTGATGTCACGCTCCTCGTGCCGGTCTTTCTGACCGGGACGCCGAGCTGTGAAGACATCAGGTTAGTGCACCAACACTACACTGACACCAGGCACACATAGGCACATATTCCACCCCCCTGGCACCCCCTGATCACCCCCCAGATCACCCCCTGCCCCCCCAGTCACAGTGTCACTGATTGCAGTGATCATTTATTTACTGATCACTGCATTTAGTGTCAGTTGTGACTGAAATAACTGTCAGGGCAGTTAGTTTTAGGCCCCTTTAGGTCCAAGGTAGCCCCCTACCCCCCCTAATAAAGGTTTAACCCATTGATTGCCCCCCAGGTAACCCTTTCACCCCCTTTTGCCAGTGTCACTAAGCGATCGTTTTTCTGATCGCTGCATTAGTGTCACTGGTGCCGCTAGGTAGCCAGTTTTTTTTTTAGGTTAACCGCCAGTTTTATATAGGTTTATAAATAGGTTTATAGGTCAGGTACCCCCATATTACAACCTAAATAAAGGTTTTAACCCCTTGATTGCCCCTAGAGTTAACTCTTTCACCAGTGATCACCGTATAAGTGTCACTGGTGACCCTGGTTAGCCAGTTAGTTATTTAGGTTCTCCGTCAGGTTTTTATATAGCGTCAGGTACCCCCATATATTACCTAATAAAGGTTTTAACCCCCTGATTGCCCCTAGTTAACCCTTTCACCAGTGATCACCATATAACTGTTACGGGTGACGCTGGTTAGTTAGTTTGTTTTTTATACTGTCAGGGCACCCGCCATTTATTACCCAATAACGGTTTAACCCCCTGATCGCCGGGCGGGTGATATCAATTAGGTTTTAGGGTCAAATAAGGTCTGCGTCGCCCCAGGTTAGTGCCAGTACCGCAAACACCCACGCGCAAAGCATACACCTCCCTTAGTGGTATAGTATCTGAACAGATCAATATCTGATCTGATCAGATCTATACTAGCGTCCCAGCAGTTTAGGGTTCCAAAAAACGCATTGTTAGCGGGATCAGCCCAGATACCTGCTAGCACTTGCGTTTTCCCCCTCCGCCCAGCCCAGCCCAGCCCAAGTGCAGTATCGATCGATCACTGTCACTTACAAAACACTAAGCACACATAACTGCAGCATTCGCAGAGTCAGGCCTGATCCCTGCGATCGCTAACAGTTTTTTTGGTAGCGTTTTGATTCAGTCGCCAGCAGCCTAGGAGCTTTTTTACCTGTGAATCTCACTAGTGTACTACTAAATTTAGAGCCCAAAATGGCAAATCGCAAGTACACTAGTGAACAGGCCTACTTGTTTCTGAGTATGTCAGATAGTGAAGAGGAGGTCACTCATCTGTCAGAATCAGGCTCAGAATACGATCCAGTAGACGACAGCGGCTCCATGACAGATAGCTCTGGCGACAGAGGTGTGGTCCCTGCTAAGGTCAGGCGTACCCGATCCCGATCTTCTGCTGTTGTTGAGGTGCAGGAACCGCAGGTCTCTCGTATGGAGCAGAGAAGTACTAGCGCCGCTATTCCTTCTGGTGAACTGGCAAGCACCAGCGGCCTAGTACACCCTGGACGTAGTCAAACCAGCACTGCAGTAACACTTGGTGACGTGGCGAGTCCCATAAGTGCAGTTCAAGCTGGCGAGGTGGCAAGCACAAGTAGTGTCCCGCTGCCACCAAGAAGAAGACAAAGGCAGGCCCGTCGATCACATAGTGTCCTTCCTGCAGAATTCGCCAATCCTGATTGGGTGCCCACCACTTCTGCAGAACCCGTACTTCCCCCATTCACTGGTCAACCCGGTATTCAGGTGGAAACAGCTGATTTTAAGCCATCCGATTTTTTATCGCTGTTTTTCACGGAAGATCTCTATAGATCTATTGTGCACCAAAATAATATATACGCTGGTCAATACATCGCCGCTAATTCCCCAGTTGCCTTCCCTTGCCAGAGATTGGAAACCAATTACGGTTTCCGAATTTAAGTCCTTTCTGGGCCTTTCCCTCAACATGGGCATGCATAAATTTCCGACTCTGAGGACTTATTGGTCCACCTCACCAGTCCACCATATGCCCGTGTTCTCTCGCTCCATGTCCAGGGCACGATACGAACAGATCTTGCGGTTCATGCACTTCAGTGACAATGAACTCTGTCGTCCTCGTGGAGACCCTGAATTTGATCGGCTCTACAAAATTCAGCCCCTCATAAACCACTTCAACCAACGTTTTGCAGCCTTGTTTACTCCCAATCAAGTTATCTGCGTTGACGAGTCCCTGATTAAGTTTTCTGGCCGCTTGTCTTTCAAACAGTACCTTCCCTGCAAGCGTGCCAGATATGGGGTCAAGCTCTACAAGCTCTGTGACAGGGCAACAGGCTATACGTGGAGCTTTTCGGTTTATGAGGGAAAAGATAGTTACGTAGAGCCGGAGAACTGTCCAGATTACATAGGGAGCGCTGGCAAGATAGTGTGGAACTTGGTGTCACCCTTATTCGGAAAGGGGTACCACTTGTACGTGGACAATTATTACACGAGCATGCCACTGTTTAGTCACTTGTTTGATCAGCAGATTGGAGCATGTGGCACCGTGCGACCTAATCGCCGGGGCTTTCCCCAGCGGCTTGTAGATTCCCCTCTTAGGCTGGGGGAGAGAGCCTGCTTCAAGTGTAATAATTTGCTCGCTGTGAAGTGGAGGGATAATAAGAATGTTTTCGTTCTTACCTCCCTTCATGACACGACAGTCCAAATTCGTACGGCGGCTGGTGTTGTGACGAAACCCCTCTGTGTCCACGAGTATAACCTTAATATGGGAGGGGTGGACCTCAACGACCAGTTGTTGGCGCCGTACCTAGTTGCCCGTAAGGCTAGACGCTGGTACAAAAAAGTGTCTATTTATTTATGGTCTAGAGCCCTACGGACGATATGAGTAACGATGACACACAGGAATAACACAAAACTTACCAACATGAAATAGACCTGAAAGCGTGCCTTGGTCTACCGTATGGTACACCAAAATAAGGGGGCATACCCTAGCTAAGGAATGATAGAATAAGTACTTATGGAATAATGTGAAATGAGTATTCAGTCTGGGGTAAGAATACTTGGAAGAAGCTTTTAAAAAAAGGGGAGGGTGGGTGGGTATCTCGCACAGGAAACCGACAAAGACCGGCGGCCTTTGGGCTGCTTAAATACCCTCCGGGCTCCTCCCATAACTTCAGGCCGGTACCCGGCCTTCCAATTTATGGTCTAGAGCCCTACGGACGATATGAGTAACGATGGCACACAGGAATAACACAAAACTTACCAACATGAAATAGACCTGAAAGCGTGCCTTGGTCTACCGTATGGTACACCAAAATAAGGGGGCAAAAACTTTCAGGTTGGGGATAATTATTTATTAAAGGTAAACGTCACTGAGTAAGTCGGGCAAAGGCCTGAGCCATCTCCAGCTGTGGGTCAGGTATGTAGCGAGAGAAGCAGGCCGACTTCCACCAACCTAGTTTCTTGATCACATGGTCCGGAACCCCCTGTCTTGAGGCTGTCGTGGCCGCCCCAATCCGGAATGAATGACCGGAGTACTGGCTGGGGTCCAATTGAAGATTGCCGAGAAGGACCCGGACATGTTCCACAAACTGTGACGAGTTGAGGGGCTTAACTGGAAAGGGTAAAAGCGGACTGGAACCTGGGCGGTCGGATAGCAGTGCCATCAACCGGTTTAACACGGTAACTGGGCACCAGTTGTTGTGGGTCCTGTACAGGTGTATATCTGCTCCGGAACCTCGCTGCTGAGTTTTAGACATCGCCAAGTGAAGAACATAGTGATCCTGGTGGCGGCAGAGTTTACTTTTATGCAAGACTGGACCAGCTGGGTGGCTGCGAGTGAACTCGCTGGGCCGCAGAAACCCATAAAACGCCATGTGTATCGCAGCCTGCAGGACGGTGCTGAGGAGGAGACCAAAAGGGGACCTATCCAAGATGTCAGACATCCCCTTAAAGATCTCCCCAGTGATAGGCAGCCGCTTAGGGCTGACTGGCGGCTGGTGTTTCTGAACTCTACGCAGTAGAGCCCTTACTGCGTGGCAGGAGAACACCGAAGGCCTCGCGGGTTCTTGAAGTGACAAGTAGTGCTGCACCCCGGCCACGTACTGGCGTATCGTGCTGTGGGACAGTGCCAGGTGAGAATGGCAATAAGCGATAAACGCCAGAACCTGCTTGACGCTGGAAGATTCACGGGGGCGTTGGGGCAGGAACTTATTAAATGCCCTCCAGGCCGTCCGGGTAGGCCCGACGGGTGTTGCGGGCGAGCGAAGAGTTGATGATGTTAGTAGCTGACTGTAAATGTGGGGTTAGTCCAAGGTCAGTTGTGACCAATCCGGGATAGTGGCTGAGAGATGGTAGGCTCCCGGCATCTGTTCAAAGAAAGAAATAAAGTTAAAACGGGAGAGTGCGTCCGCTGCTGAGTTGAACTTCCCTGGAATGAATGAGCAGTAAACATTAAACTGATGTTGTAGGGATAGCTGGACCAGTCTGCGAAGGAAGGACATGACGGGCCTGGATTTAGACCTGCCCTTGCTGATGATCTCGGCTGTGGCTTGATTGTCTGTCGTAAAAGCCACAGTCTGTCCAGACCAACGGTGACCCCATAGGTGAGCGGCTGCTACGATGGGGTACAGCTCAAAGAGGGCTGACGTAGTAGTGAAGCCCGGTGTGGCTAGTGCATGAGGAGGCCAAGGGGTGGCGAACCACAAATGGCCAAAAATGGCGGCACATCCTGTGGATGCCGCCGCATCTGTCACCACCTGAGGTGACAGCGAGGACACTACTGGGATGAACAGGGACACACCGTTCCAATTACTGAGAAAGTCTTCCCACATGGCCAGATCCGCCCTGGCTGCTGAATCCAGCCTGATGACCTGGTCTGGGTCCTAAGTGTAGGACAGGAAGACCAGCAGCCGGGACACAAAGGAGCGGCCCTGGGGGATGATCCTCATAGCAAAATTCAACATCCCGAGGAGAGACTGAAGTTGCTTCTGAGTACATCTCCCCACCCGGGTGAACTCTTGTAGAACCGTCCTGATATGGTCCAACTTATCTGCGGGAAGGCTGGCCTGCATGGCTAGAGTGTCAAGGTCGATGCCCAAGAACGTGATCTTGTGCGCCGGGCCGTCAACCTTGTGTTCTGCTATGGGGACGTTCAGATTGTTGAAAACAGTCCTCAACTTTCCAAGGTCCCCTGGGGGAGCCCCGGGTGGTTCTATCAAAAGGAAGTCATCCAAATAGTGGATGACCTCGTGGCACTGTGCCCCGTGGAGAAGGATCCACGCCAGGGTCTCCGCGAACTTATCAAACAACCAAGGACTACTCTTAGACCCGAAGGTCAACTTGGTTGCGAAATAATATCGCTCCCTCCACTTGATGCCGTGCCAGGACCACAGGGAGGGATGTATAGGCAGCAGCTTGAAGGCGCCAGATATGTCCGCCTTCGAGAGCCAAGCCCCCACCCCAGCCCTGAGTATGGCCTGGATAGCCATATCTACCGAAGCGTACTTCAGTGAGAACTCCTTGGAGGGAATGAGCGAGTTGAGACTGGGAACGACGGAAGAATGAGGCGCTGACAGATCATACACCAGACGTTTTTTATTTGAAAATTTTCCCTGTACAAGCCCGATAGGGCTGACCCTCCAGACTGAACGGGCCTATCATAAAGTCCCGATCCAACTCCGTCTGAAGAAGGATGTCGATAGCTGGCTCATCTGTTGCTGCTGACCGCAAGTTCCGACATTCGTGGGTGGTGTGGGGCAGGGTGATGAGCCCGGTATGAAACCCATCGGTGAAACCTCGGATAAGGTAGCTGGCGAGTGACGGGGTGGGGTGTGAGGTCAGGTAAACATCGAGCCAAAGGACATTGACCCGGCTTAGTCACGGTTTCTTCTGCTTGGCCTCACACAGGACCCCTGGGTGCGCCCTCTGGCATAGGGTGCAGACGTGCAATAGTCGGCACTGGCTGAAATTGCAGGAGCCGTAGTTGAAGTTATTGCAAATGGCGGCTCCCCCAACCATCCGCACCGGACGTCCCAATTTGTCCACCTTCTGCCCTTGAGCCTGACTCGTGCTGGTAGAGGCCGTGCTAGCTGTCGGGTAGACAGAGACTATGTTGGCACACCAGACCGCGGTGTGGGATGCTGACTGACAGACAGCACATAGTGGGGACCGTAGACCCGCAAAGTGGCAGCAGAACAACTGGGTGTCCACTACACTCCAGTCCGTTGTCAAATGGAACTGCAAGAACCTGGCCGCGGCTTTGGCCAAGAAGGACCGATGATAATCGTAGAACGCTGAACCACCGTATTTGTGGCCCAGGTCTACGATTAGATGGAGGTAGAGGTCCAGTTCCTCCCGCCTGCCCGGGGAGGCTGAGCACAGCACGTCCCTGAACATACCGAAAGCGAGCGTGAACTCAGGCACCGTGAGCTTTCTGTTCAGCCTCGGATCCTTAGCCTTCAAAACCACGAGACGTCCCCCCAGGTGTAGGCCTTGTTCTCAGCCAAATCATGGACCGAGATCATGAGTGAGGCCAGGTTAACGTCTCTGCCCTCTAAAATGTCCTTCCTTACGCTGGGTGGCACCAGGTGGGAAGGATGAATGGTAGTTGTGGCAAGCTCGCTACCTGCGGCCGGTGCACTGATGGCTGGGACCACAGCAGGGTCCGGAACCGTGGCGGCCGGGCTGGTCTCTAGACGTGTCACCCTGTCCTGGACCTCAATGATCGAGGAAGACAGGGAAGATACGAGGGCGTGTAGCTGAGCGACGGCGGTTGAAATGGATTCCAGGGACGCCTGCTGGCTGCTGGAACCGGCTGCGGCCGGTGGTGGGAAGAGGAGCCTGAATAGCTCTGCCTTCCTGGCCGCGGACGAGAAGGGTATCCCTCTGCGCCTCAGCTCGGCGGACAGCCTGGGAATTGTCCATGCCCTAAGGGACTGGACACTGCCAGCCTCGGAGGCTGATGCCGGAGATAGCGGGGTGGTGAGGTCATCGCTGCCGACTGACGACGTGGCGGCTGCCAAGACCCGTTGCTAAGTTGACTGGTCACATGTCTGCAGGCTGGGCCTATAAAAAGGTGACAAGAAATGAGTTTGGACGTGTAACCTATGGTATACGTACCTGACATGAAAATGCAGGTGCATGCTGCGTCTTTTTTTTTTTTTTTTTTTACCTGCTGGAACCCTGATCAAGCTGGTGCAGGTGGACCTACTGAATCCGACTGACCTGAGAGAGTGTGAGAGAAAGTACTTATTTAAGAGCCTGAAACTGCTGCCGTCCTGAGCGACGGTACCCAAATGTTGACGATAACAACAGGCGATAGTGACTTAAGTCGACTGACGTGACAGCTGTGGAATCAAATGACAGACAACAACACGAATAACTGAAATGACATGTTGCCTTAACCGAAATGAACATCCCGTGACAGGGCCCGGCCCGGTCGTAACATATGGGTGTGACTGTGAGCCGGACTCTGGAGCAGGTACAGAAATGAGACAACCGTGAAATGAGGCCAACTGCCTGGGTACTCTGGGGCCGAACTGTGACATACTGGCTGCCACCGGGTTCGACTCCAAGTGCTACAGCATGCTGTGGAACGCTAGCACTTGTGTGACAGCGACCTCGATCATCATGCCACTGTCTAGTGACTGAACCCCTTTTTTTTTTTTTTGAGCATGTACTGAAATGCGGCTGGCCTAGGGCACACCGGCGCGAATTCGTACGGGGAAGTGACTAAATTAACGCCGGGGCGTGGTAAGGTGACACAAAAATGATATATCATGACAAGGACAAGAATCAAAAGTTGACCGAAAACCTGCAATGCGATTCCGTCCCTGGCGCATGTATTGAAATGAGGCCGGCCTAGGGCACGCCGACATGAATTAGTGCGGGGAAGTGACTGCATTCATGCCGGGGCGTGGTAAGGTGAGACAGAAATGACATACCATGACAAGGACAAGAATCAAGAATGAACGCAACCTGTGATGCGATTCCGCCCTTGGCGCATGTATCGAAATGAGGCCGGGCAGCCGTGCGTCTGGATTTCCCCGGCCGGAGCATCTATGGATGCGACCGGACTCACCCAGAGGTATAGTGACCGAAATGAAACCATGACAAAGACTAGACTTCAACAGACCGAGCAACTTGTAACTGAATCTGTCTCTGGAGCATGTATAGAAAGGAGGCCGAGCGGCTAGGCGAACCAGTGCGAATCGATGCATCCCGGATGCGACCGGATTCAGACCGATACGTGGCCAATGACCGAAATCATGCCAAAGACTAGACTCGAGCCCGCATCCGTATGAGCGGTGGGCCAATCTCTGAAGCATGTATGGTAATGCGGCCGTAACCTGGGTACCTCGAGACAAATCCGTGCATGAATGCGACATGACTTGAATCTGAGTGCGGCCAGGATCGAAATGATGGCATGAACGCCCTGTTAAACGATGCGAAATGACTTAGCATGACCGAATGGCCCGATACGTTAGCCATGTTTGAAATGACGAAATGATTGCCATGCTAACACAATGAAATGTTTCGACACGGTCGAAGTAATTCGTGCAATTAACATGCCAACAGTGACTCAGAATGCAACCAGTGATCCGGCATGCTTGCTGGCATAACTGATTTGACCGATTTGACATGACATGAATGGTGCGTGTGAGTGCGAACGGCACCCGTGAGCGAGCTACGTTTATACGATTCAAAGCCTGTGTACTGCAACCGCGTAAGGGGAACCCTTGAGTGCCGGATGCGGCATCGGTCAGAGTGTCAAGGCGGGCGGCCCTGAATGTGCGTGCCGCTAGGTGGCTCCCGATCGTGTACAACCAAAACGTGCGTGTAACTGTTTAGTGTTTCGAGACAAGCGGTGCGTGGTTCGTGAGCTACGCAGACCACAGATTAGTGACATGATAAGCAGTGCATGGGAACGTAAAACATGGGAGCCGAAGCCCTACCTGCGACAGCCGAACCAGACTCTTTGTACGGAACTGCGACTCGGGGACACGAGTGCGACACGAAGGGACAACACGACTTACGAACACGGGACTGCAACAACACAAGGAGACGGACAGACGAAACGGAGCTCACGAAGCAGCACCAACAGCGCTTGTCTCGAACGAGTCGGTCCTAGATGTCTGACGTATCAGATATCTCGCACAGGAAACCGACAAATTCCGGCGGCTTCTGGGCTGCTTAAATACACCCCGGGCTCCTCCCATAACTTCAGGCCGGTACCCGGCCTTCCAATTTGTTCCAATTGGCTTTTCTGAATGCTCATGTGCTATACGGAGTTTCAGGCGGGACTTTACCCTTCCTTGAATTCCAGGAAGAGGTTCTCACAGACCTTCTGTTTCCAGACGGTTCTGCACCTCAACTATTCCCAACCAAATGCAGTTAGCCGGCTGTATGAGAGGCATTATCCTTATGTCCTCCCGAGTACCCCTACCCAACGAGCCCCCCAAAAAAGATGTCGTGTCTGTAGCAAGCTCGGATCAAGGCGTGACACCCGTTACTATTGTCCACGTTGTCCTGACAATCCTGGTCTCTGCATTGGTGAATGTTTTGAACGCTACCACTCACTAGTGAGGTATTAGCGTAGGGTACAGCATTTCACAGGCTAGGATACACTTTCACAGGGTCTCAAGAATGCCATTGCATTTTGAGACCCGACCGTTAGTTAAAATTATAGTTATAGTTTAAAAAAAAGTGTAAAAAATAAAAATAAAAAAAAGTACAAAAAAAACAAAAAAAAACAAAAAATATATAAAATAAAAAAATAAAAAAATAGTTGTCGTTTTATTGTTCTCTCTCTCTCTATTCTCTCTCTATTGTTGCTCTTTTTTACTCTATTCTATTCTGCAATGTTTTATTATGTTTTATCATGCTTGCTTTTCAGGTATGTAATTTTGTTTACTGTGTTTTATTGTTAACCATTTTTTTGTTTTCAGGTGCGCCATTCAGTTGCAGCGAGGATTTATTTAACTTGACAGCAACAGCGTTTGCTCCCACCATACATAAAGCCGCGACTCCAACGCTGTAGGAGGTGATTTCACCACCACAGTTAAAAAAAAGAGCATATATGCCGAAGCATGGGGGCAGCAGGGGCTGAGGAGCGATTTTGCTCCGAATGCCACGTACAAACGGTCGAAATTCCGACGGAGGCTTGCCCGTGGAAAAGTCCGACCATGTGTACGTGGCATAACTTTTTTGCGGGAGGATGCCCCCATGCTTCGGCATATATATATTTTAGGCACCGGTTGCGTTAACAAAATGTTTTATTTTTTAATATGTTTTTTTTTGGTATTTGCTTTGCAGGTATGGTATGGTAAGGTCTTACTGTTATACTGTAATGTTACTTTGTTTTAATGTTAACCATTATTTGCTTAGCAGGTACGCCATTCAGTTGCAGCGCGGATTTATTTATCTTGACAGCAACAGTGTTTGCTCCCACGATACATAAAGTCGCGACTCCAACGCTGTAGGAGGTGATTTCACCACCACAGTTAAAAAAAAGAGCATATATGCCGAAGCATGGGGGCAGCAGGGGCGGAGGAGCGATTTTGCTCCTAATGCCACGTACATACGATCGAAATTCCGACGGAGGCTTGCCCGTGGAAAAGTCCGACCATGTGTACGTGGCATAACTTTTTTGCGGGAGGATGCCCCCATGCTTCGGCATATATAAATGATGCATGTATGCCCATCATTAGAAGTGGGTGGATGAAGGGAGGTATTCTAATGGTGGGCATACCCACCAATCAATCTCTTTTTTTTCGTTCAGCCAAGAGGCTGCATGAAGGCCTAAGATCATATTTTTTATTTCATCAAAAATTTGAGCAATATAGTGTGTTTTAGTGCATTAAAATAAAAAAAAGTGTATTTTTTCCACAAAAAATGCGTTTGAAAAATCGCTGCGCAAATACTGTGTGGAAAAAACACCCACCATTTTAATCTGTAGGGCCTTTGCTTTAACAATATATATAGTGTTTGGGGGTTCAACGTAATTTTCTTGCAAAAAAAAATATGTTTTCATGTAAACAAAAAGTGTCAGTAAGGGCTTGTGTGACATAAGCTTCTAAATGTTGTGCATAAAATGCCAGGACAGTTAAACCCCCCCCCCCCCAAATGACCCCATTTTGGAAAGTAGACACCCCAAGCTATTTGCTGAGAGCAATCTTGAGCCCATTAAATATTTTTTTTTTTTGTCCCAAGAGATTGAATAATGAAATGATATATTGCTCAAACATGCCATGGGCATGATATATTGCTCAAACATGCCATGGGCATATGTGGAAATACACCCCAAAATACATTCTGTTGCTTCTCCTGAGTATGGGGATACCACATGTGTGGGACTTTTTGGGAGCCTAGCTGCGTACGGGACCCCAAAAACCAAGCACCGCCTTCAGGCTTTCTAAGGGTGTAATTTTTTTATTTCACTCCTCACTGCCAATCACAGTTTCGGAGGCCATGGAAAGCCCAGATGGCACAAACCACCCCCAAATGACCCCATTTTGGAAAGTAGACACCCCAAGCTATTTGCTGAGAGGTATGGTGAGTATTTTGCAGATCTCGCTTTTTGTCACAAAGTTTTGAAAATTGAAAAAAAAAAAAAAAATTTTTTTTTCTTTACTTTCTTCATTTTCTTTTTTCAAAACATTTTATTTTTTTTTTGTCTTTATTCAATCACTTGGGACTAAAAAAAATAAAAAATCAATGGGCTCAACATGCCTCTCAGCAAATAGCTTGGGGTGTCTACTTTCCAAAATGGGGTCATTTGGGGGGGGGGGTTCTACTTCCCTGCCATTTTAGCACCTCAAGAATTGAGATAGGCAGTCATAAATTAAAAGCGGTGTAAATTCCAGAAAATGTACTCTAGTTTGTAGGCGCTATAACTTTTGCGCAAACCAATAAATATATGCTTATTCGCATTTTTTTACTAAAGACATGTGGCTGAATACATTTTGGCCCAAATATTTGACTAAAATTGAGTTTATTGGATTTTTCTTATAACAAAAAGGAGAAAATATCTTTTTTTTTTTCAAAATTTGCAGTCTTTTTCCGTTTATAGCGCAAAAAATAAAAATCACAGAGGCAATAAAATACCATCAAAAGAAAGCTCTATTTGTGGGAAGAAAATAACGCAAATTTCGTTTGGTTACAACATTGCATGACCGCGCAATTACCAGTTAAATCAGTGCAGTGCGAAATTGAAAAAAGACGTCTGGTCCTTTGGCTGCCAATTGGTCCGGGGCTCAAGTGGTTAAATCCTTCTTAATTTCTTTCAGCAATGGCAGGAAGTTTGATTGGTACAACTTATCCCTATGCGCTGTAATCTTAACCCCTAGATATTTTAACTCTTTCTCTCTCCAAACAAATGGGAACTCCTCTTGATATATCAGTGCCTCCTCTAGGGGGACCCCCATATTCAGGATATCAGTCCGGGTTTATTTTTAAGTTCGAGCATTCTCCGTACTGTTTCAGTTTTTTCATTAAATTGGGCAGAGTTATCCTCGGGCATGTCACGAAAAACAGTATATCGTCGGCATATGCGGCCATCTTATGTTCCGTTTCTCCCAACCTAAGCCCCCTAATGTTCACATCCTGTCGTATTTTCGACATCAATGGTTCAAGTGACAGTACGAACAGTAGGAGGATAGGGGGCACCCTTGTCTAGTACCATTGTACATTTCAAAGAGTCCTGACACGGCCCCATTCACTTTCACCCTTTCTCTGGGGTGTTCGTAAAGTGCGCCCAGCCACTTCATATATCTGTTCCCTATACCCCTCCCCACAAGGGCCTCTTCCATGAACCCCCAGTCTACCCTGTCAAATGTTTTTTCAGCATCAATTGACAGGAGTAGACCGGGGGTCCCGGCCTCCTTTATTTTGTGCATCACCAACAATGCCCTGAATGCCTCTAAAGCCTCCTTCGTTATTGCCCACTTTGTGCCTATCTCATTAATATATGTGCATAACTTTGGGACCAGAATATCTCCGAACTTTCTGTAATATAGTGTTGTTAGGCCATCCGGGCCTGGACTCCAGGGGGGTTTCTTTTAATATTTTCCTTATCTCTTCCTCGGTTACCGTTTCCTCCAAGCCATTCCTTTGCTCCTCCGAGATTCCTTTTAGATCTGTCTCTTCCAAAAAAGCTCTTATTTTATCCTTTACTTTATTTTTTTGCTCAGGTGTTTTGTTCTTATTTATGGCGTATAATTTCGCAAAATATTCTTGAACATTTTCTGCTATCCCTGTTGTGTTATATACCATATTCCCTGTACTGTCTTGTATTTTTTCTATATAATTTGCTGTTATTTTCTTTTTTAACATCCTTGCCAGAGATTTACCGATTTTATTTCCCCACAGATACCTTTCCTTTTTAATCGCTTCAGCCCTGGAAGAATTTACCCCCTTCCTGACCATTGCACTTTTTGCGATTCGGCACTGCGTCGCATTAAGTTGTGCGACATGGCTTCCAAACAAAATTATGTGGAAATACACCCCAAAATACATTCTGTTGCTTCTCCTGAGTATGGGGATACCACATGTGTGGGACTTTTTGGGAGCCTAGCTGCGTACGGGACCCCAAAAACCAAGCACCGCCTTCAGGCTTTCTAAGGGTGTAATTTTTTTATTTCACTCCTCACTGCCAATCACAGTTTCGGAGGCCATGGAAAGCCCAGATGGCACAAACCACCCCCAAATGACCCCATTTTGGAAAGTAGACACCCAAGCTATTTGCTGAGAGGTATGGTGAGTATTTTGCAGATCTCGCTTTTTGTCACAAAGTTTTGAAAATTGAAAAAAGAAAAAAAAAATTTTTTTTCTTTACTTTCTTCATTTTCAAAAACACATGAGAGCTGTAAAATACTCACCATGCCTCTCAACAAATAGCTTGGGGTGTCTACTTTCCAAAATGGGGTCATTTGGGGGGGTTTTGTGCTATTTTGGCATTTTATGGCCTTCGAAACTGTGATAGGTAGTGAGGAGTGAAATCAAAAATTTGCACCCTTAGAAATCCTGAAGGCGGTGCTTGGGTTTCGGGGCCCCGTACGCGGCTAGGCTCCCAAAAAGTCCCACACATGTGGTATCCCCATACTCGGGAGAAGCAGCAAAATTTATTTTGGGGTGCAATTCCACATATAACCATGGCATGTGTGAGCAATATATCATTTAGTGACAACTTTTTGAATACATTTTTTTTTTGTCTTTATTCAATCACTTGGGACTAAAAAAAAAAAATATTCAATGGGCTCAACATGCCTCTCAGCAAATAGCTTGGGGTGTCTACTTTCCAAAATGGGGTCATTTGGGGGGGTTTTGTGCCATCTTGGCATTTTATGGCCTTCAAAACTGTGATAGGTAGTGAGGAGTGAAATCAAAAATTTGCACCCTTAGAAATCCTGAAGGCGGTGCTTGGGTTTCGGGGCCCCGTACGCGGCTAGGCTCCCAAAAAGTCCCACACATGTGGTATCCATTTATTCCCGCAACTTGTGGCAAAATATAAAAATATTCCATGTACTCAACATGCCTCTCAGCAAATAGCTTGGGGTGTCTACTTTCCAAAATGGGGTCATTTGGGGGGGTTTTGTGCTATTTTGGCATTTTATGGCCTTCGAAACTGTGATAGGTAGTGATAGGTAGTGAGGAGTGAAATCAAAAATTTATGCCCTTAGAAATCCTGAAGGCGGTGCTTGGTTTTCGGGGTCCCGTATGCGAATAGGCTCCCAAAAAGTCCCACACATGTGGTATCCCCGTACTCAGGAGAAGCAGCAGAATGTATTTTAGGGTGTAATTCCACATATGCCCATGGCATGTGTGGGCAATATATCATTTAGTGACAACTTTGGGCAAAAAAAAAAAAAGTTTGTAATATTCCCGCAACTTGTGGCAAAATATAAAATATTCCATGTACTCAACATGCCTCTCAGCAAATAGCTTGGGGTGTCTACTTTCCAAAATGGGGTCATTTGGGGGGTTTTGTGCTATTTTGGCATTTTATGGCCTTCGAAACTGTGATAGGTAGTGAGGAGTGAAATCAAAAATTTGCACCCTTAGAAATCCTGAAGGTGGTGCTTGGGTTTCGGGGCCCCGTGCGCAGCTAGGCTCCCAAAAAGTCCCACACATGTGGTATCCCCATACTCAGAAGAAGCAGCAAAATGTATTTTGGGGTGCATCTCCACATATAACCATGGCATGTGTGAGCAATATATCATTTAGTGACAACTTTATGAAAACATTTTATTTTTTTTTTGTCTTTATTCAATCACTTGGGACTAAAAAAAAAAAAAAATCAATGGGCTCAACATGCCTCTCAGCAAATAGCTTGGGGTGTCTACTTTCCAAAATGGGGTCATTTGGGGGGGGGTGGGTTCTACTTCCCTGCCATTTTAGCACCTCAAGAATTGAGATAGGCAGTCATAAATTAAAAGCGGTGTAAATTCCAGAAAATGTACTCTAGTTTGTAGGCGCTATAACTTTTGCGCAAACCAATAAATATATGCTTATTGGCATTTTTTTACTAAAGACATGTGGCTGAATACATTTTGGCCCAAATATTTGACTAAAATTGAGTTTATTGGATTTTTCTTATAACAAAAAGGAGAAAATATCTTTTTTTTTTTCAAAATTTGCAGTCTTTTTCCGTTTATAGCGCAAAAAATAAAAATCACAGAGGCAATAAAATACCATCAAAAGAAAGCTCTATTTGTGGGAAGAAAATAACGCAAATTTCGTTTGGTTACAACATTGCATGACCGCGCAATTACCAGTTAAATCAGTGCAGTGCGAAATTGAAAAAAGACGTCTGGTCCTTTGGCTGCCAATTGGTCCGGGGCTCAAGTGGTTAAATCCTTCTTAATTTCTTTCAGCAATGGCAGGAAGTTTGATTGGTACAACTTATCCCTATGCGCTGTAATCTTAACCCCTAGATATTTTAACTCTTTCTCTCTCCAAACAAATGGGAACTCCTCTTGATATATCAGTGCCTCCTCTAGGGGGACCCCCATATTCAGGATATCAGTCCGGGTTTATTTTTAAGTTCGAGCATTCTCCGTACTGTTTCAGTTTTTTCATTAAATTGGGCAGAGTTATCCTCGGGCATGTCACGAAAAACAGTATATCGTCGGCATATGCGGCCATCTTATGTTCCGTTTCTCCCAACCTAAGCCCCCTAATGTTCACATCCTGTCGTATTTTCGACAGCAATGGTTCAAGTGACAGTACGAACAGTAGGAGGATAGGGGGCACCCTTGTCTAGTACCATTGTACATTTCAAAGAGTCCTGACACGGCCCCATTCACTTTCACCCTTTCTCTGGGGTGTTCGTAAAGTGCGCCCAGCCACTTCATATATCTGTTCCCTATACCCCTCCCCACAAGGGCCTCTTCCATGAACCCCCAGTCTACCCTGTCAAATGTTTTTTCAGCATCAATTGACAGGAGTAGACCGGGGGTCCCGGCCTCCTTTATTTCGTGCATCACCAACAATGCCCTGAATGCCTCTAAAGCCTCCTTCGTTATTGCCCACTTTGTGCCTATCTCATTAATATATGTGCATAACTTTGGGACCAGAATATCTCCGAACTTTCTGTAATATAGTGTTGTTAGGCCATCCGGGCCTGGACTCCAGGGGGGTTTCTTTTAATATTTTCCTTATCTCTTCCTCGGTTACCGTTTCCTCCAAGCCATTCCTTTGCTCCTCCGAGATTCCTTTTAGATCTGTCTCTTCCAAAAAAGCTCTTATTTTATCCTTTACTTTATTTTTTTGCTCAGGTGTTTTGTTCTTATTTATGGCGTATAATTTCGCAAAATATTCTTGAACATTTTCTGCTATCCCTGTTGTGTTATATACCATATTCCCTGTACTGTCTTGTATTTTTTCTATATAATTTGCTGTTATTTTCTTTTTTAACATCCTTGCCAGAGATTTACCGATTTTATTTCCCCACAGATACCTTTCCTTTTTAATCGCTTCAGCCCTGGAAGAATTTACCCCCTTCCTGACCATTGCACTTTTTGCGATTCGGCACTGCGTCGCATTAAGTTGTGCGACATGGCTTCCAAACAAAATTGACGTCCTTTTTTCCCACAAATAGAGATTTCTTTTGGTGGTATTTGATCAACTCTGCGGTTTTTATTTTTTGCGCTATAAACAAAAAAAGAGCGAAAATTTTAAAAAAATGCATTATTTTTTACTTTTTGCTATAATAAATATCCCCCAAAAATATATAAAAAAAAAATGTTTTTTCCTCAGTTTGGGCTGATACTTATTCTTCTACATATTTTTGGTAAAAAAAATCACCATAAGCGATTATTGATTGGTTTGTGTAAAAGTTATAGCGTTTACAAAACAGGGGATCATTTTATGGCATTTTTATTAATAATTTTATTTTTTTTAATGTCTCAGCGATTTTTATTGTGACTGCGACATAATGGGGGACACATCGGACATTTTTGACACATTTTTGGGACCATTGTCATTTATACAGCAATCAGTGCTATACAAATGCACTGATTCCTGTGTAAATGACACTGGCAGTGAAGGGGTTAACCACTAAGTGGCAGTGTAGGGGTTAATTGTGTCCTAGGGGCGTGTTTCTAACTGTGGGGGGCGTGGCTGTGTGTGACACATCACTGATCTCTGCTCCAAATACAGGGAGCAGAGATCAGTGACACTGTCACTAGGCAGAACGGGGAGATGCTTGTTTACATTAGCGTCTCCCCATTCTTCCTCCCCGTGAGGCGATCGCGGGTATCCCCGCGGCGATCAAGTCCATGGGACCCGCGACCTGACTCACAGAGCTTGCCGCCTTAGGCGCAGGCGCGCCCACCGACCGCCTCTTAAAGGGCAACATACAGGTACGTGATTCTGCCTGTAGGTGCCCTTCTGCCACAGTATATCTGCGTGAGGTGGTCGGGAAGCGGTTAATCTTATTATACGCTGACTGTGTGTCTTGCTCAACTAGTTCTTTCAGTTCCTCTCTTTTACCTATAAGCATCGCCATCTTCTCTACATTTCCTGTTTTTTTATGTTGCTGTTCTATTCCGGTAATATCTTTTATCAAGTTATTCTTTCTCCTTATTCCTGCCTTTTTCCTTTCTGTTCCTAATTGAATCAGTATACCTCTGACATATGCCTCATGGGCCTCCCACAAAGTGGCCTCTGATATCTCTTCCGTGTCATTGGTTTTAAAATACCATTCTAATTCCTGCCTGATCCTCTCTTCTGCTACCTTATCCTGTAATAACTCTTCATTTAATCTCCAGGGAGTTGTTCTATTTAACTTTCCTTCAAGCTTAATTCCCATCATTAACGGCGCATGATCAGAGAACGTGGCAATCTTAATTTCAGTTTTAACAACTGTTTCAAGCAATCTACCAAGAAGAAATCTATTCTTGAGTACGTCCTGTGCACAGAGGAATGGAACGTATAGTTTCAACATTTTGTATTCTGCGTTCGCCACACTTTTTAAAGCCTTCCGCAGCACATTCCCAGTCCTCTGTGCCAGTTTCATACCTAAATTTAAATCTCCACCCAGTATAGTATGTCCTTTCTTAAAGTCCATGAATTTCTTTATAATATTAATAGTATATCTTATTGGGTTACTGTTGGGGCAGTAAATATTTGCCAGAGAGTATTCCTATTATTGATTTTACCTTTCAAGAATAGATATCGCCCTTCCGGGTCCACAATTATAACCTCTAGGACAAATCTTACTCCTCTGGGAAAACCTATGGCGATCCCTTTAGCTCTTCTTATTGGAGAATATCCATAATACCAAACTGGGTAGTCTCTGGATCTTATTTTTAAATTATAGTCCTGTGATATATGTGTCTCTTGTAATAGAACTAAATCTGCTTTATAATGTTTAATCTCTCTTATTACATTGTTTCTTTTTATCGGAGCATTTAAACCTCCATTATATAGGTCAAAAAGTTAACGGTGGTCATCTCTGCACACCGCGCTCCGGGACCACTTTGCCCTTCTCCCCATCTCCAGGAGCATCATGGGCAGAGATCCCACCCTTCCCCTCCTCCTCATCTAGGTCCTTTCCAGAGCAGTTCCCCATTCTTTCCCCCCTCTCCCTTTTACCCTCCCCTTCCTTTGGGGTAATTGGCCTCCCCATGGCCCATGGATCCAAGGCCTTCTACCTCCTACTGGACCTTTGGTTCCCCCCCAGAGGTTAGACTCTGCCTGTGGGTCCTACCAGACCTGCTGCTCCCCGAAGTAAAAATGACCTGTCCCCACTCCCTCCCCCTGAACATTTTATTTGTTCTCTTATCAGTCCCTCCCCCTCCCCCCTTGTCCTCCCCACAGCCCCCAGTTCTTTGGTTCTCAGTTCTTCTTCTTTGATAAGGCACAGTTTTTCCTTGTAATCGGTTGCCATCTCTGTTCCTCCCTAGTCGGGCGCTGTTTTATGCTTCCCACCAGCCCGGTATTTCGACCAGTGTTATCTCCAGTCTATCACAAAAAGTAGCCGTATCTTCTGGGTATCTCAGAGTTGCTGACCGTCCCTCTCTTTTCCCTATTAAACATGCTGGAAAACCCCAGGAATACTGTGTATTGTTAAGTTTTAAATGCTCCAGTAAGGGTTTCAGTGTTCTTCTTCGGGCCAAAGTCTCAGGTGAAAAGTCAGGGAATATCTGCAGGGTGGATTCTTCATATTTAATCGGCTGTTTATTTTTTAGGCTCTGCCAGATCTGTTCTTTATCCTGGAAATAATGAAATCTTGCTATTATAGCTCTCCGTATTTCTACTGCCAGTGCAGCTGGCTTTCTTACCCGATGAACCCTTTCAAACTTTATTTTTTGAGTCTCTGTTAGACCCAGCATATGCCTGAATATTTTATCCATTTTTACTTGTAAATCTTCTCCTTGCATATCTGGGACTCCCCTTACTCTAAGGTTTTTCCTTCGATTCCTGTTTTTCTGGTCTTCCAGACGATACATTGTGTCTCTCTGATCTCTCTCTAATCCTGCTATTTGCTCTTTCAAGTCTTTTATTGCTATTACTTTTAAGTCCAGTTGTTCTTCTGTACTTTCTACCCTTCTTAAGACATGATATAAGTCCTCATGTAAGGTGACCATTTCCCCTTTAATAGATGATTCTAATTTTGCGAACATCTCCGCCATCTCTCCTTTGGTTGGCAGCTGTTTTTTTTGGTCTCGGTTTAATTACCGGCTCTTCCTCTCAGTCACCCCTAATACTTGATGCCATATCTGTTGAATCTGGGTCCTTGGGTTGCTTTCTCTGTCCATTTTTTTGTGCTCCCTCTAGGGTTTTTTTACTCTTAGCCCTTGTCTGTTTCCCCAGACTCTCTGTCCCCGCTTCCTGTGTCATGTATTTTTTTATAGAGCCCGGACTCGCTCTCATTTTAGGTGGGTTCACACTTGCTCCCTTTACAGGTTTCCCCCTCATCCTGTTCTTTGTTTAAAAAAAAAAAATATGTAAGTCCAGTATGATAGTTTTTAGAGAAGTCAGCTTTTCTCTTCAGTATAGTTGACTACACACAAGCCCAGTGACTTCAAGGGTGAGTGACTACTTAATTACTGTGTTGCTATGTGACCTTGTCTATATTCCAGTTTTCACAGTGTTTAATACCGGGTATTCTCAGCTGGTATGCATTAATTCATGTGAGGTAAACGGCTGAGTGTATTTGTCTTATGATTCTGAAATGTTAGTTTCTGATACTTTTTCTTGTTTAGACATGGGTACAGGTGTACGCTGTGTACACAGATATGGGGGTGAGGGGGGATCTTAGCATCCCTTCTCTCCCATCACTCTCCTATCGCCCGACCTCTCAAATTTAATCTTTACCGCCGCTATTCATCCATGTTCCTCATTGCTTCATCTGTGTTATCTTAATTTTCTGTTTCACACTGCTTTACAGTTTATATGAGTTATACACAGCACTTCCACATACACAGTCCGGTCAGCTGAAAAGCCAGGGTGCCGCTTTTTACTAGCTTTAATCCCTTTCACAGTTTAATGATTTGACAGGAGTATCACTCTAAATACCACTTTTCCCTTATTAGAGACCGATATAGGGATGGGTTGAAAAACTTGTATATGTTAGTGAGGGGAGGCTCCCACCATCCCTACTCTCCTGACAATTTCCAGATAATTGTTAAAGGGATCAGCTGCTGACCACAAACCAGATCAGGTGTGGTGGAGGGGGGGGGAGTTGGGTGACTGCTTAGTTAATGTCTGAGCTTCTCCATCTTCCCACTGTCACACTAGTTGTTTCTGATTGGTGCAGGTTATCTCAGCGGTATTTCAGTAATTCACTGCTATGAGATGAAAAGCACGATGCTTACAGTTCTAATTTATTGCATACAGTCACTTTGCCGTTTATTCGTTAGAGAGAGATGTAGGAATGGGCTATGAAGCTCATGTAGGTTAGTGAGGGGAGGCTCCCACCATCCGTGCTCTCCCAACAATTTCCCGGTAATGTTGGGGAAATCAACTACTGGCACCAGAGAGGTGTGGTGAGGTGGGGAGAGGGGGGTGAGTGCCTGCTTGATTAGTGTATAACCCAATCCACTGTTACACTAGTTGGTACTGATTGATGTATGGTGTTTTTAGCGGTAATTCAGCAATTCACTGCCATAGCATGAACAACACAACACAGTACTTATAGTACAGTTCTATTATATTCAATTCAAACACTTTTCCTTTGTTAGAGACAGGTATAAGAATAGGCTGTAAACCTTGTGTATACTAGTGAGGGGGAGGGTCCCACCTTCCCTGTTCTCCAGACACTCCAGACCCTCTCTTATCACCAGATTTTTCTGATTAATCTCTTCCTCCATTAATTATCCAAGATCATCCTTTATTCAACTGGATTGCCTTGATTATTTGCTTCCCATATTTTTACAGTTGTACAAAGCACCCCTGTGATCGCAGTCCCGTCTACCACAAGACCTGAGAACCGGTTTTAAGGAACTTAATCACCTTTCACAGTTTTAGTCCTTGTAACAGTGGGAGAGCCTCCTTTTTTTAATCTGTCCAGTAGTACTGCAGCGCAGATGTAGCATACGAGCAAATACAAAGCAAATCACTCACCCCTATGTTGGCTCACTCCTGGAGGTTTCTGAGGGGAGTACCCGGTTAGCAGATGACCCCCACGGACATCTCCTGCCCCTCAGCCCGACCCGCCATCCACTTTAGCAGCAACACGTCTCCTCTCAGCCAGGACGCCAACAGCGCCCAGCGGACCTGGGTATCTCATGAGCTCCTGGTGCACTGTCTCTCTGTGTGCGGGCCCCCAGAGAACCACTGTGTGCTCTCACCACACGTTCTTACTGGTGTTACTACTGACACTCTGGGAGCGCTCCGTTACGTCCTGCACTGAGTCACACATCCGATCCGCAGACAGCTTAGGAGGGGGAGAGAAGACAGGAGCAGAGAGCGGAGAAGGAGTCCATTCCTCAGTCTCCCATGCTGAGGAAGGTTTGTGGGATTCTCGGGTCATCAGCAGAAGCTGCGTCCGTCAGGCTCCCTCATCAGGCCCGCCCTCTGAGTGGTCCTAAATGTTATGTTCTAGTAGAACATTTTTTTTTGGAAGACACCGGGACCTTTTTCAATTTATAGACAATAATTTACATTCTAATTGGTGACCTTAAATTAACAAATAAGAATATATTTACAATAAAAATGTTTTTTTTTTTAATATAGGGATTGATATTAGTATATATGGAGTCCCTATAAATGTATGTAATCTCAATTACTGTTGTTTCTTCTCTTTTGCCTTCTAGCCTTTGGCGGTCACCAGTTCCCACACCTCTCCGTCCTCTTCTGTGGGTAGGTATTCCTCACTCCCCCTTTTTCCCAGAACACAGAGGGGACACTGTTACCCAGCAGTTCCCCTCTTCAAAGCTCAGAGCGGTGCAATATAACTTTGCGACGCTAGATGGAGTCTGTATGTGATGGTGGCGTCCTGTGACCATCGCTGGATGTCCCCGGCGCCGCGTGCGACCGCGATGCCACCGCACGAGCGTGTGATCTCATCACATTGCGCACGCTCTTGGTGTCTCCTGCGTGTGCGCGCTACATCGGAGCATCTCGCTGTTGCCACAGCAATGACGGCGGTTGCCGGGGTATCAGATACCCTCCAGGGTGCCCAGGGAGCCACCCCATAGCGGCTGACACAGCCGCTGGGACATGGGGGTTAATGGGGAAAGGGGAGGGGATGAGTTCTGTGGCAGCTGATGCCAATTGCCTCCTTATAAATTGAATAGATATACCCCCCAGCCTCCAGATGATTCTTCAGAGATCCCTGGAGGCTGTTCAACACATGGACATATTGACAAACTCTTTTTTCAAGGTAAGCAGCACAGACAGACATTTTTTGTAGATTTTGTTTGTTGGTTTTTATAACCTAATTACAAACATAGACTAATTAGAATTTGTATGTACTCTTACTCTGAAGTTTTAAAGTTACAGAAGCTGGTGTAAGGCTCTTATGGCTGCAGTACCACACAATATTACTCACTTTGGAGCTTAATTACTTCCTGAATGATTCAAGGTAAAATAACATTTTTTTACCTAATTATTATATCACTATTGCCTCACTGTTTTTTTTTTTTCACGTATTCAATTATATATTTTTTACCATGTTTTTTACATGTTTTTCAACAATAATTGATCATTTCATGCACCTTACATAGAGTTTTTTTTTTTTTTTTATTATTATTATTTTTTTTCACTTAATTCAATTTTAGTTTCAATTCACTTTTCACTGTTTGTTTTTTATTTATTTTTTGCTCACATAGTCATTTATGTTGAACTTATTCATATAGTCATTATTACATTTTTTATCACTCATTTCCACTTTTCTATTGGATACTCACATTTTTCAACTTCACATCTCACACACATATTTTCCATCACCCCATTTTGATCCCAACACCTTCAATCATCACTTCACTCACAGGCCCACACAGTCACCACACAAACTCACGTCATTTTGACACATTCAATAGGTTCTTTGTAAATATTTGTTTAAAAAAAATCAAATTTTATATTTTGTTCACTAATTAATCTACCACTATTAATAGCCAATTATGTGGGTTTATATGCGCACAACTTGGCTTTAAGCAGATCTATAGATTATGTCTATACGAAAAGATGATTATTTATTTTAACATATTTATATATATATATATATATATTATTGTTTGACCATATGGGTGTGTGCACAAACACTTATTGGCTAAATAATTATTAAATAACTCAAGCTAATTAGACATGATATTGCCATTTCCAGCACATGAATTGGTAGGCCAGAAAATGATCTGTCTGTGATACTCCTTGAGTTTATTGTAATTGAAATAAAATATTTTTTAATCTTGTGATATAGAAAATTGAGGGTGCCGCTGTGCGCCCCCCGTTCAAGGCCCCAATTTTCCCCAGTCCCATTAAGGGGTGACTCCTTGCAAGTTGTGTGGACGTGGGGGTTATTTTGCCTCTGTCGAGGACAGGAGATTACTGTGAGGACACATCGGGATCGCCTAGGCTGGAAGTGTTTTTAGAAGAACAGCAATTCATCTGATTATGGAATGTAATTCTCTCGTCAAGAAGTGGTAAATATACACATTCAACTATACCATAATAGTACAAAATGTTCATGTAAAATAATTTATTTATTTATAGACAGTATAACTCAAACTTTCTCTTTTTCGCGTAGAATAAATTTCCCTGATGATTTACCTTTACCTATACAGGTCAAAACGCGTAGAGATATCATGTGAAACTCTACATAAGTTTTATGTTTCCAAATATAAATTGAGTTCGTGTGTATTTTTCCTATGTTGACGAGATATGTTTTTTATTTCAGACCAGAATTGCTTTTTATAACTCCCATGTATTCATGCCTTATATCCCCTTTTTGATACCATGATATAAATAAAGAACTACGATTTTTAAGAAACCATTGTCACTTGCATTGAATATCATCTTGCTGCTAAAAAAAAAAACCTTGAGGGATTTTCTATTCAATTTAACGAATCGGGGTGTGCAGCTTTAACAACTCACATATATGTGTTCAGGGCCGATCCTAGGGTCACAGACGCCTAGGTGCAGAAATATTTCTGGTGCCCCCCACGTGGGCGTGGTCATCTTACCAACTCCTCCCCTTTACAAATGTTACTATGGCAACGACTCAAACACAGAGAGTAAGAAGTCTTCGTTACCCTAGGATCCTCCCATCTTTTACCAATAGAGAAAATACAGGAAGCGTGTACACTAATGAGACCTGGAGGGGAGTCTCTCTGATGCACACAGAGAGGGCTTCTGTTAGAAAGAGCCCCAGACATTATAGGAGATGGTCAGAGACTGTAGACATGATACAAGAGACGGTCAGAGACTGCAATAATAGTACAGGAGATGGTCAGAGACTGCAGACATAATACAGGAGATGGTCAGAGACTGCAGACATAATACAGGAGATGGTCAGAGACTGCAGACATGTTACAAGAGATGGTCAGAGACTGCAGACATGTTACAAGAGATGGTCAGAGACTGCAGTTCCTGTGGACATTATTAGATAATGGCCGGTCGGCCCTCTCACCTGACCCAGCGATACAGCAACAATGTTTCCTCTGATCAGGAGTCTGCTAAATCTGAATTGCCCGTGGCGACTCCACTGGGTAGAGCCCAGATCTGTAGTCTGGCAACGACTCCATTCCTTTCTCCGCCAGGTATGGCGCTAGGCTGTGTGGCTTTCCCTCTGGTGGCGCAGGGCAGCGAGGTTCTCTCTCTGATGGTGTTTCCTCAGCACTGTCCTCTCCCTCTGGAGTCCTGGGTGTGCTTTCCCGGGCTCCTGGCTCTCTCTCCCCCATTCAGCTGAGCTGTGTGGGCTGCAGTTTCCATGTTACAGTGGGGCTGCCAGTCCTCGGGACTACATGTCCCACAATCCTCTTCTTCCTTTTTTCTTCCCTGGCTGATATGAAGGAGGGGGAAGAAACATAGTGCGCCACTCACTAGTACAGCAGCGCACACGAGGAGAGGGAGAGGGGGAAAAAAGAGCCCACGGCTGCAGTGGCGTCACTAGGGTTGGTGTCACCCAGTGCGCTAAAACACCCTCTCCACCAACTATAGTCGCCCCTTAGTACAGACCCCCCTCCACTAAGTATAGACCCCCCTCCATCAGTGAAGACCCCCACTAAGTATAAACCCCTCCCTCAGTACAGATCCTCCATCAGTATAGACCCCCCCAGGACAAAACACCCCCTCTATCAGTTCAGACCCCCCCTCAGGACAAACCAACCACCCCTCCATTAGTACAGACCCCCCTCAGGACAAACCACCCCCCTACATTAGTACAGAAACACCCCCCTCCATTAGTATAGATCCCCCCTGAACAAACCACCCCCTCCATTAGTACAGACCCCCCTGAACAAACCACCCCCCTCTATTAGTACAGAACCACCCCCCTCCATTAGTACAGACCCCCCTCAGGACAAACCACCCCCCCCTCCATTAGTACAGAACCACCCCCCTCCATTAGTACAGAACCCCCCAAAACAAACCACCCCCCCCCCCTCCATTAGTACCATCCACCCCCTTCCATTAGTACAGACCCCGGGACAAACCACCCCCCCTACATTAGTATAGACTCCCCCGGGACAAACCCCCCCCCAACATTAGTACAAACCACCCCCCCTCCATTAGTACAGACCCCCCAGGACAAACAACCCCCCCTACATTAGTATAGTACCCCCCAGGACAAACCCCCCCCTCTCCATTAGTATAGACCCCGGACAAACCACCCCCTCCACATTAGTATAGACCCCCAACAAACACCCCCCCTCCATTAGTGTAGACCCCCAGGACAAACCACCCCTCCCCCCCCTCCATTAGTATAGAACCCCCCCAGGACAACCCCCCTCTATTAGTATAGACCCCCAGGACAAACCTCCCTCCCTTAGTATTGACCCCCCTCCATTAGTATAGACCCCCCAGGACAAACCCCCCCTCCATTAGTATTGGCCCCCGACAAACACCCCCCCTCCATTAGGCTAATTAAAAAAACACCCGGGCGGCAGCTGGAGAGGAGAGAACAGTGTGCAGCTGCGCTGCCCGGGTGGAGAACAGAGCGTGTCAGGCTTGGGCAGCAGTCGGGAGTTACACACAGGAGGAGGAGGAGTGTGTACACACACGTCGGGCACGGACCCCCCCCCCCCCCCAGTGACGTCACTGCGCGGCTGGTTTCTCTGCACACAGAGACACAGCCGCTCCGATCTCCTGCTGTTTCCGCTCTCCTCCTCTGACAGGAGTAGGGAGGGGGGTGGGCTTTGGCAAGAAACACAGCGGCGGCGGCCGTGGTGACTGGCAGAGAGAGACGCCTACGGACAAGTAGATAAGGAGGAGGGAGGGGGGCTCTCTGGCGCTTCAGCGCCCCCACCTCTGTGGCGCCCGGGTGCACTGCACCCCGTGCACCCCGCCCAGGATCGGCCCTGTATGTGTTATCTATTCTATATACATTTTGGGTGGTTAAACACCCGTTCTCCCCTTCCCTCCCACTAACGCATAGGATTTGCAAAAAGTAGGCCATTGGTTCAGTGTTTTTTCCTTCATTGTTTGTATTTATATTTATTTATTTTCACAAATATGAGTAATTTCCAAGGTGACGAGTGGATGACACTTATGTCTGGTTACGAGACAGCTTTTGAGCAGGGAGATCAGATTGGAACACAAATCTCCTCCCTTCTCCAAAAGCTGAATAGACTATTGGAGAAAAAATCTGCTCTATTAGTGTATTCGAACGCTACACCAAACACAAAATCAAGCCATATGGTTTACGCATACAAATATTTCCCAATGCTGAGCAAGTAAGCAGTGACTGCAAAAAGGAGTGGGAGGATAATCTACAGAGGTGTTCACAAGAAATTATGTCCATACTCACGTGTGAATATACAAAACAAATTGAATGCTTGGATAAGGAAATCAGCACTTTGAAGTTGACATTGGTTCCATTTAAAGACCATGCATTATACTCCAAACTGCAAATTAAGATAAAAAATCTAGAAAATCTATCTATGTATAATAAGAACATTTTACAAACTAAGGAGACTAAGTTCTGGCGAGACAAAACAACATTCTCAGAGGGCAAGGCGTACAAATGGAACACGCACAAAGTACAATATAGCAAATCATCCCAATTTTGGGATCAATCCTCGTCACATAAATCAAGTGATGCTTTCCAGTCCAATCCCCATCCTTCTGCACATGGCCAGGATTATTTTAATCCAAACCGCGGTCGACAGAAGAGAACCAGTAATAACAGAGGTTCTTTAGAACAAGATCACAAAAAACAGTACAGTAAAAACCGATACAGATCAAGCATCAAACACCAATTTGACTACAGACTATCCTTCAATGGGGTCTGGGACAAGACATAATACAGGACAGGGAGAATCGGATTCTTCATTTTAAGATGCATCTCTAGCAACACTAATTTAATGAACGCACCATGTCACAGAAGGCTTTAAACTCAAACCGGGGGATAAATCCCCCCCAAACCAACAAAACAGGGAAGGGACTGGAATCGTACATGATGCAAACTTAATTAAACAGCTAAATGTTGTAAACCTGTCATCTTACTCTCCTACTAAGGTAGAGATTGAAGTATTCTGGAGGGGTTTGAGTTTTTGTCCCAGCCAGAACTTTGATCTCTTTGAAGTAGTTACAGATCTACATTTATTTGCAAGAAAAATAATGTTAAAGTGCCAATACGAAACAGGTAACATGGATATTGACACTACTGATTGGTCTAAATACAGCATGCGTGAGTTTAAAGCATTATGGGACCTAACTCTTTTATTTCAAGAAAACAATGCGAATAATCTAATTGACCAATTGGATTTGGACAAACTATTTGAGGTCAATAAATCCACACAAAATCCCATTACTTTATTCAAAAAGTGGGAATTGGGAGTCTAGTCCCCAACTAGGCTACCAAAGAATGGGGGGCAAGTTGGACTATCACGGTACAGTAAAAATAATATAACAGAGAAATATATAAAAATTTACAGAAGATTTTATTGATGCCGCAAAACAATTAACAAATAAAGCAAAAACACTCTACACAGTATGTCACCACATGTGTATTCATAATGGTACAGTTGATCACAGATATGATTGTCCTCGACTAGTTTCGTGGTCAAGCCGCTTCATCTGGAGGTTATCTGTGATTAGATCAAAAAGACAGTGATGTAACAGGTAGAAAGAAACATATCATACAGCATCAAGCTTTAGCAAATCTTCAGAAATAAAGTGGGGGAGAGGGGCACAGCTGCTTACCCATGCTTTAACGGACATCAAGCGCAGAGTGCTACCATCTGTTTAATGGTCTCCCGCGGCAACTCGGGGGTGCTACTAAATAAGCTGGGCGGAATCTGAGTAGATCGATGCAAAAATGATTATGGTCAGGGCAGGTCATTTTACCAATTAGTGAAGTGCAGGGACTGGGGTTTGTGTGCAAGTGAGTGAAAGTGGTGAAACAAAGTGAGGAGGGGGAGTGGAGAAAAGGGAGGGGGAGGGGAAAGGGGGAGGGAAGGAAGAGGGAGACAGGAGGGTGTTTGAGGCAATATGCATAATTTGTGTGAAAGTATAGAAGGTTAATTGAAGATTGGATGCAAGTGAAATGAAAAGGGGATTATGTACACAGTGTAGATAAGGATAAAATGATAAAACATTAAAGAGAATGTGTGGGAGACCAGGTGAAGGGAAGGGGAGGATGGTGCAGTGTGGGGGGGACCCCCAAATAAGGGGGGGGGGAATGAGGAGGAAGGAGGGGGGGGGGGTTTGGGGGGGTGTTTGTTTGGTGACCGAGTGCAACGAGTGCACCATATATGTGAGGACACAGAGAAAAGGCACATGCAAATAAGCAAGTGAAATGAACAAATTAAAAACGAATGGTGAAGTGGTGGGACAAAATGAGGAGAGGAAGACAGCTGGGGAGCCTGGTGAGAGGGAGAAAGGAAAAAGGTGATGGGTGAAAAAAATAAGTGAGTTGTATAACTAGTGTAGGTGAGTGTGATGAGGGAAAAATGGCAAATACCTGGTCATAATGTTGTTAGATGATAGGGGATTTCCGGGAGAGTAACCCCACTAGGGGTAATAATGGGGATATGTGGTTCCAGTATGCAGCCATAGAGACCACGGGTCAGGGGTACAAGCCTGATAAGGCTTGACCCCCGTGCTAGTGGCTCCTATAAAAGAGAAAAACACAGTAGTAAAGTTAACATTAAGAGACCCATACACCCATGGTAGGGTGTACTGCGTCGGGGTATAAAGGGAGTTAATCTGCTATTAGTTGTTGACTTACTGGGGGCTGGCTGGAACGTACAATCCCGTGGTCCCTGATCCACAACCCATCCGTACAGGCAAATGCCTGTTCTATGTAGCACCCAACCGTGCACCGCCCAGATGACTCCGGCTGACGCCGGCACGTGACGGCGCAGGGTCAGGGCTCCCGCATTGCGCATGCGCAGAGTTGTTCACACGCGCATGCGCGCTAGCCCGACGACTAGGGGAACAGGTCCCTGTCGGGGCCAGTGCAGGGGGAGTAGTGTCCCATATGGGGCCATCTCTCCCACCAGGGAGCTCACCAGGCTGCCGCGGAAAGACACAGGTGGAGCAATCCGCACCCATGCCAACCATAAAGGGGGGACAAAAGGGAAGACAGCGGGCTCCATTAAAAATTTAATAGGGGAGGTTTATAAAGAGGTAATATCAAATAAACATTGTTTAACATAAATAAAAGTGTTTAAATATCAATAGGACAAAATTAGTAACTGGTGGTTAGGATACACATCCCATGGAACCCATGCAAGCTACCGACACGGCAGGCATCTACGGTACACAGGGGCACGGAACTAAACACCATGATGGGGTACATCATGATGAAGAGTAGGCTGATAGCCTATGGTGAGGATAATAACTTGTGTCTGGCCCGACCAGTAGATGTCTGGAGTGAATGGTTGCATAATGGTTCACAATTGCGACACATTGTAGCTATTGAACTTAGGGTAATTATATGTAGCAGGAGGCCCTCCCCTGTCGGACACATGGTCGAGAGGGGAGGTTTAAAAATGCTAACGAGGGATTCAAATTGGAGACATCCGAGTGGAGGGCAAAGGGGGAGCCCTAGCCAATCGGGTCGTTCACCAAAGGAAACCCCACTCAGCAGGGGGCCGGGTGTGTTATCCACCCAATGAGTATGAAAAAATATGTGGCCTCTTGTAAAGCAAAGGAAAATTAAGCGTGGGTAGAAGTTTGTACCATCATCCAGGAATCAAGTGGTGTGGGAATTGGGAGTCTAGTCCCCAACTAGGCTACCAAAGAATGGGGGGCAAGTTGGACTATCACGGTACAGTAAAAATAATATAACAGAGAAATATATAAAAATTTACAGAAGATTTTATTGATGCCGCAAAACAATTAACAAATAAAGCAAAAACACTCTACACAGTATGTCACCACATGTGTATTCATAATGGTACAGTTGATCACAGATATGATTGTCCTCGACTAGTTTTGCGGTCAAGCCGCTTCATCTGGAGGTTATCTGTGATTAGATCAAAAAGACAGTGATGTAACAGGTAGAAAGAAACATATCATACAGCATCAAGCTTTAGCAAATCTTCAGAAATAAAGTGGGGGAGAGGGGCACAGCTGCTTACCCACGGACATCAAGCGCAGAGTGCTACCACCTGTTTAATGGTCTCCCGCGGCAACTCGGGGGTGCTACTAAATAAGCTGGGCGGAATCTGAGTAGATCGATGCAAAAATGATTATGGTCAGGGCAGGTCATTTTACCAATTAGTGAAGTGCAGGGACTTGGGTTTGTGTGCAAGTGAGTGAAAGTGGTGAAACAAAGTGAGGAGGGGGAGTGGAGAAAAGGGAGGGGGGAGGGGAAAGGGGGAGGGAAGGAAGAGGGAGACAGGAGGGTGTTTGAGGCAATATGCATAATTTGTGTGAAAGTATAGAAGGTTAATTGAAGATTGGATGCAAGTGAAATGAAAAGGGGATTATGTACACAGTGTAGATAAGGATAAAATGATAAAACATTAAAGCTTATTTGCATGTGCCTTTTCTCTGTGTCCCCACATATATGGTGCACTCGTTGCACTCGGTCACCAAACAAACACCCCCCCAAACCCCCCCCCCCTCCTTCCTCCTCATTCCCCCCCCCCCACCTTATTGGGGGGTCCCCCCCACACTGCACCATCCTCCCCTTCCCTTCACCTGGTCTCCCACACATTCTCTTTAATGTTTTATCATTTTATCCTTATCTACACTGTGTACATAATCCCCTTTTCATTTCACTTGCATCCAATCTTCAATTAACCTTCTATACTTTCACACAAATTATGCATATTGCCTCAAACACCCTCCTGTCTCCCTCTTCCTTCCCTCCCCCTTTCCCCTCCCCCCTCCCTTTTCTCCACTCCCCCTCCTCACTTTGTTTCACCACTTTCACTCACTTGCACACAAACCCCAGTCCCTGCACTTCACTAATTGGTAAAATGACCTGCCCTGACCATAATCATTTTTGCATCGATCTACTCAGATTCCGCCCAGCTTATTTAGTAGCACCCCCGAGTTGCCGCGGGAGACCATTAAACAGGTGGTAGCACTCTGCGCTTGATGTCCGTTAAAGCTTTATCATATCATATCTGTGATCAACTGTACCATTATGAATACACATGTGGTGACATACTGTGTAGAGTGTTTTTGCTTTATTTGTTAATTGTTTTGCGGCATCAATAAAATCTTCTGTAAATTTTTATATATTTCTCTGTTATATTATTTTTACTGTACCGTGATAGTCCAACTTGCCCCCCATTCTTTGGTAGCCTAGTTGGGGACTAGACTCCCAATTCCCACACCACTTGATTCCTGGATGATGGTACAAACTTCTACCCACGCTTAATTTTCCTTTGCTTTACAAGAGGCCACATATTTTTTCATACTTTATTCAAAAAACCATCCACTAAGCTTCCGCCTTTAAACACCAATCCTAGTGTTGCCACATTTTTAAAACGGACCATCAAAGATATTTGTGGACTATCATGTGGAAAAAACAACCCTCATAACTTGTCCTCTGAACAAAATCAGGCCCTTCATTCGCTGAGTAACAATGAACAATGAACTAATTATAGTCAAACCTACAGAAAAGGGGGCAACGTTGTCCTGATGGACAACGATGCTTAAAGATTGATGTGCAAAAAGATTTTGGACAACAAGAGCTGGTACTGAGCAATTCCAATTGGATTAATAAACAAATATAATGAAGAATTTTATGAGATCTACCATCTCATAAAATTCTTCACCTGGCCTTCAGCAATAATGTTATTAAGAAACAGCTTTTTGAATACATCAGAACCAAACACCCCAAATTACCGACATTCTACAGTTTGCCAAAAATCCATAAAAATCACACTAACTCAACCTATAGTCTCCGGTAATTGAGGAATTTCAGAAAATCTAAGCCGAGTCATTGACTCATACTTGCAGCCGTATGTTGTTTCCTTACCCTCATTTATCAAAGACGCAATACATTTTCTAAAAACAATTGAAGAGCTTACAATTCCAAAAGATGCGCTTCTCGTCACGATTGACGTTGAAGCCCTCTATAGCTCAATCCCCCACTTCTGAGAGTTGTAGACCATACGAAAAATCCTGCAACAAGGCTCAAGATATGATCAGGCTCTGAATGAGTTCATCATAAAAAGACTAGACTACATTCTCAATCACAACTACTTTCTGTTCGATGGTTCCCACTACCTCCAGGTGGAGGGCTTAGCGATGGGGACATGTTGTGCCCCATCCTATGCCAATTTGTACCTGGGGGAGTGGGAACAATACCTCTTTAATGGGGAGGACTTCGTTGAGTACCTGGGCCACATATCTTCGTCATTTGGGAAGGGTCTGAGGACTCCCTTCGGGAGTTCTTTCATAAAATCAACCATAATGACTTCAATTTGAAGTTTACTATGGTACATGACAAGAAAACAATAACCTTTTTGGATATTCAGGTGAACTGTGATTTGGAGGGCAAACTGCATAGCACTTTATTCTGCAAAGACACAGCAGGCAATACAATATTGCACGCGGAAAGTTTTCACCCCACTCCATTAAAAAACTCAATTCCCTATGGACAGTATCTTCGAGTGCGAAGAACCTGTTCTAGTGAGGAGCTATTCAAAAAAGAAGCAGGTGTACTCCAAGATCGATTGTTAGCCCGAGGCTTCAGCCGATCTTGCCTAAGAAAGGCGTGTAATAGAACAATCCGGCAGTCTCGGTCACAGCTCTTGCACAAGCCAAGATCTGCACACAATTTAAACTCTGACCCTATGAGGATAATAATGCATTTCTCTAATCAAAATTTGGAAATCAAAAAAATCTTAGAGAAACATTGGTCGATCCTTAGAGATGACCAAAAGATTGAACAACTGGTACCCGAGAAACCACTGATCACCTATAAGTGACCCCCCTTCTATAAAAGATAGCTTAGTGAAAAGCAAATTCTTAGATAAATCACTTGCAAGAAAACATTGTCCAACATGTTTTCTTCCAAATGGCGCAATGTTTATTCCAAAGCATTTTGTCAATTGCCGAACACGAGGAATTGTCTACTTGATGTCCTGCCAGTGCGGGGCCTATTACATAGGCAAGACCAAGCAAGAATTTTAGCGTAGGATCTCCCAACAGGTTTACAATATGGATATTGGAAACAGATACCTACCCATAGGCAGACATGTTGCGCTCCACCATCACTATAAAATGCCAAAAGTAACGTTCGCTGCCCTCGACAGGATGCAATTTCATATGCACCTTTCTTAAAGGGTTTTGCTTCTGGTAAAACAAATTGAAAGGTGCTGTCATTTTCATTTTGTTTTTCTTAAATTTAAATGTTATGTTCTAGTAGAACATTTTTTTTGGAAGACACCGGGACCTTTTGTAATTTATAGACAATAATTTACCATATAATTGGTAACTTTTTCTTTTTCAATATATTTTTATTAAAGTTTTAACAACATACAAACATATAAAACAAAAGTGCTCTCAGTGTATACAAAGGGTCTTTGGAAGTCATAACCATATGCAGTGCAAACATGGTACATCAGTACTATATCTCTTTAAGGGTACATCTCTGGAGGCCCCAGATGGATAAGTGCAATAAGTCCCGAACCCAAGCCGGAGCCTACTGGAAATATGTATGTTCAGGGTCCCCCAGGGGGAGGGGAGGGGGAGCAGAGCTCCGTCAATTGAACTAGCCCCACCACATCCACTTAAGCTGTTTCCGGTTCTGCCAGCCAATTGTGCCAGACCTTGTCGTATTTTTGTGGGCAGCCCCAGTGCAGGTAAATATCTTTGTATAAGGGAAGGCTGTTGTTCACTAGACGTTTTCACTGTACTATGGAAGGGGGTTCAGACTTTTTCCACTGTATAGCAATATTCTTCCATGCATAAAACAGCAATATGCTAATCACTGTGCGTTTAGCGGAGGATGTTACAATGGGTTCAATAAGTCCCAGTATGCAAACCTCCAAAGCCAGAGGCACAGTGGTCGAGGTAACTTTACCAATCAGTTCCATTATGGTTTCCCAGTATTGTTGGGCCTTAGCGCAGCTCCAGAAAATATGGGAGAATACCCCAGGCGATGCACCACAACGCCAACACTCCAGAGAATATGAAGGGTTCATCTTGTGGAGCCTGTAGGGGGTGTAGTAGGCCCTGTGGACAATTTTTTAAATTGAACCAGACGGTCTCGGATGGAAACAAGGGAGTTAAAGTGGAGGTCCCAAACATCGTCCCAGTCATCATTGTCCAGTGTTGGAATGTCAGTCTGCCAGCTAGTCCAGAGTTTGTCAAGAGTCGGTAGTGACACGAAGATGAGGTGTGCATATAGGTGAGAGGCGGGTTTCCTATCACAATTGAATCTGAGTGTTTCCTCTAGTTCTGACTGTGCCATTAAACAGGAGGAGTTCGGAAATTGGGCAGCGAATGAGTGCGACAATTGATAAAACCTGAATAGGTAGTAATTTGGCAAATTATAGAGGGAAAACAGATTGGAGAAGGGTAGTAGGGAGCTTTGTGACACTATATGCGACATAAGCTTGATTCCGTTTCTAGTCCATGCGTGTGGGTCGGGGATCATATAAATGTGAGGTAAACTGGGGTTTAGCCATATTGGGGTATTCAGAGAGATTTCAGTTGGCTTGCATTTTTCAATGGCCAGTCCTGCCTTCCATGCTCTCAAGGTAGTGAGCATGGAGGGGGTCAAAGGGTAGGGGGCTTTAGGGCCTCAATAAAAAAGGAATTGAAGGGCTTCCAGTGAACCAATGACCGAAGCCTCCAGCACGGTTGATGAATTTGTTTTGTCAGGTTGTAGCCACCAAGCAGCAGTTACCAGCTGTGCGGCCAGGTAGTATTTGTAGCAATCTGGAAATGCCATGCCTCGCTGCGTTCGAGGTCTCATTAAGGTTGTCAGACGGTATCTGGGTGATAGGGGGCCCCATATAAAGGAAGAAAATATCTGGTTGAGTTTTTTGAAAAGCGATTTGGGCAGCCACTGCGGGGAATGGCGGAAAAGATAAATCAGCTTGGAAATAATCTTCATTTTCAGGAGATTTATTCGCCCCCACAGTGATAGTGGCAGATTTCCCCATGATTTAAGTTTTGATTGGGCTTCTAAGAGTACCGGGGTAAGGTTCAATGCTAAATATTCTGAGGCCAAGTTAGATATGTGGACTTCTAGGTATTTGAAAGAGTCAACCCAGAGAAGGGGGTTGTCCGGGTGGGATGTGGCCTTTGGTTCCTTGTCGATCGGGAACAGAAGGGACTTGGACCAATTCACTTTGAGACCCGTGACTCTAGCGAAGGTGTCCAGGACAGTCAGTACCCCCCGCAGTCATGGGCCTGCATCGTTAAGAAAGAGCAGCATGTCGTCCGCGTACAGGGCTACCCTCTCTTCCAGCAGCCCAATGCGCAGACCTCTGATATGCGGTAAAGTGCAGAGTGCTTCCGCCACCGGTTCGATAGAGAGGGCAAATAGAGCTGGAGAGAGAGGGCAGCCCTGCCTGGTCCCCCTGAAAAGCCTAAAGGGAGTAGACAGACCAACCCCAAGCGTACCGTAATCTGTAAATTACCTGAAGCCATTTGATAAATAATAGGGGGAAGCCCATCCTACGTAACGTTTCCCACAGGAAGGGCCATTCAACTGTATCAAAGGCTTTTTCTACATCTAATGAAGCCACTGCTCTAGGTCCCGTATTCAGATGTTGAGCATGTATGTTTGTGAAGAGCCTTCTGAGATTTACATCTGTGGATCTACGGGGCATAAAGCCTGTCTGGTCGGGGTCTATTACCGAGGGTAGCATGGGGTAAAGTCTAAGGGCCAGGAGTTTGGTCAGGATTTTAAAGTCAGAGTTTAATAAAGCTATGGGTCTATATGATGCACAGGAGGCGGAGTCTTTGGGGGCCTTATGGATCAGAGTCAGGTAGGCGTGTTACATGGAAGCAGGTAAACCGCCATCTGTCAAGCAGGTGGAGTAAAGTTGAGCTAGCAAAGGCGCCAGGAGGTCTTCATGAGCCTTATAAAAATCTAGTGGAAGCCCGTCAGGTCCTGGGGCCTTCCCAGGAGGGAATGATCTGATGGCCTTAATGACCTCTAAAGTCATGAAACGCTGGACTAGGGTCTCCGGTTCCGAGTAAGACAGCCACCTGAGTGCCAGCGGATCAAGAAGGTCGTTCAGTGACTCAGGTTGGAAATCTGAGGGTAGGCCCGAGGAGTATAGTGTTTCGTAGAAGGCATTAAAGGTCTGTAGTATGTCTGAGGGGGAGGACACAGTTTCACCGTCTGAGGTCTGTAAGGTGGATACTAGGGTGAGGGGTTGGTCATGCTGAGCCATCATAGCTAAAAGGCGGCCATTCCTGTCACCCTGTTGGAAGGCCCTATAATTGGTAACTTTAAATGAACAAATAAGAATATATTTACAATAAAAAAAAAAATAGTTTTATATAGGGATTGATATTAGTATATATGGAGTCCCTATACTTTTATGTAATCTCAATTACTGTTATTTCTTCTCTTTTGCCTTCTAGCCTTTGGCAGTCACCAGTTCCCGCACCTCTCTGTCCTCTTCTGGGGGTAGATATTCCTCACTCCCCCATCTTCCTGGCACACGGAGGGGACACTGTTACCCAGCAGTTCCCCTCTTCAAAGCTCTGAGCGGTGCAATGTAACATTGCGCCACTAGATGGAGCCTGTATGTCTTGGTGTCGATGGACTTGCCCGGTGCTGCGCACGACTGCGATCACGTTGCGCGCGCTCGTAGTGTCTCCCGCGTGTGCGCGCTACATCGGATCATCTCGCTGTTGCCACAGCGATGATGGCAGGGGTCAGGGTATCAGATACCTTCCGGGATGCCAAGGGAGCCACGCCATAGTGGCTGACACAGCCGCTGGGACATGGGGGGGGTTAATGGGGAAACAGGAGGGGATGAGTGCTGTGGCAGCTGACGCCAATTGCCTCATTATAAATTGAATAGATATACCCCACAGCCTCCAGATGATCCTTCAGAAATCCCTGGATGGCTGTTCAACACATGGACAAACTCTTTTTTCAAGGTAAGCAGCACAGACAGACCATTTTTGTAGATTTCGTTTGTTGGTTTTTATAACCTAATTACAAACATAATTAGAATTTTTATGTACTCTTACTCTGAAGTTTTACAGTTACAGAAGCTGGTGTAAGGCTCTTATGGCTGCAGTACCACACAATATTACTCACTTTGGAGCTTAATTACTTCCTGAATTATTCAAAGTAAAATAACAGTTTTTTACCTAATTAATATAGCACTATTGCCTCACAGTTTTTTTCACATATTCAATTATATATTTTTTTACCACACACACTTATTGGCTAATTAATTATTAAATAACTCACATAATATTGCCATTTCCAACACATGAATTGGTAGGCCAGAAAATGATCTGTCTGTGATACTCCTTGAGTTTATTGTAATTGAAATGAAATCTTGTGATATAGAAAATTGAGGGTGCCGCTGTGCCCCCCCCCCCCCACCTGTTCAAGACCCCATTTTTTTCCCCAGTCCCATTAAGGGGTGACTCCTTGCAAGTTGTGTAGAGGTGGGGTTTTTTTTGCCTCTGTCAAGGACAGGAGAATACCGCGAGGACACTTCGGGACCGCTTAAGCTGGAAGTGTTTTTAGAAGAACAGCAATTCATCTGATTATTGAATGTAATTCTCTCGTCAAGAAGTGGTAGATATGCACATTCAACTCTACCATAATAGTACAAAATGATCATGTAAAATAATTGATTTATTTATAGACAGTATAACTCAAACTTTCTCTTTTTCGCATAGAATAAATTTCCCTGAAAAAGACCCTTACCTATACAGGTCACAACGCGTAAGTATATCATGTGATACTCTACATAAGTTTTATGTTTCCAAATATAAATTGAGTTTATGTGTGGTTTTCCGATGTTGATGAGATAAGCTTTTTATGTCAAGACCAGAATTGCTTTTTTTAACTCCCATGTATTCATGCCTTTTTTGGTACCATGATATAAATAAAGAACTACTAATTTTTAAGAAACCATTGTCACTTGCATTGAATATCATCTTGCTGCTAATAAACCCCTTGAGGGATTTTCTATTCAATTTATTGAATTGGGGTGTGTAGCTTTAACAACTCACACATATATGTGTTATCTATTCTATAGGATTTTACAGGTAAGCTGTTATATGTTATATATTTTCTTATTGTACAACACGGGACACAGAGCCATAGTAGTTACTATGTGGGATGTCCCATAGCAATGCCAACTGAAGGGAGGGAGACACAACAAAAGTAGGGCACCAAGAGACTAGAGGACTTATACTGCTGCCTGCAGTACACTGCGCCCAAAGGCGATATCCTCATGACCTTTTACATCTATTTGATAGAATCTGGTAAATGTATGGACTGAAGACCAAGTTGCGGCCTTGCAGATTTGAGCCATGGAGGCCTGGTAAAGCCCTGCCTAGGAAGTACTAACAGCCTCTCTTAGGACCATCAGGCAACACAAACAAAACATCCATTTTACGAATCTGAGCAGTCGTCTTCAAGTAGATTTTGACTGCTCTCACCACATCAAGAGAATGCAGTGACCTTTCTTCTGCAGAACAGGGTTCTGGAAAAAATGAAGGTAGAACAATATCCTGGTTTAAATGAAAACCTGACACTACCTTCGGTAGAAAATTAGGATGAAGACGTAATACAACCTTATCCTTGTGAATAATCAAATATGGCTCTTTACAAGAAAGTAAAAATAATTTCCTTGTCAAAAGGACCAAGGGAATATGACGTATCGGCTCAAAAGGTTGTTTCTGTAATGCCGACAGGACTAAATTCAAGTCCCAAGGGTTCAGGGGTGACCTAACCGGAGGATTAAGCCACGTTACCCCCTGAATAAAGCTACGAACCAGAGAGTGCGAAGCAAGTGGTCATGAAATAATACCGATAAGGCCAAAACCTGGCCTTTGATAGTACTCAAGGCCAGTTTAATTTCCAATCCCATCTGCAGAAATTCAAGTATCCTAACTATGACATATTTCCTGGGATGCCAACCCCTGGATTCACACCAGGAGACATATGCCTTCCAGACTCTATAGTATATGACTCTGGAGGCCGGCTTCCTAGCATTAACCAAAGTAGAAACTACTGAAGCTGACAGCCCACAGTCTTTCAGAATGTGGCTCAATAGCCAGACCGTTAAATTTAGCGTTTGTAAGGTAGGATGGAATACCAGACCTTGCGAGAGAAGGTCTGGCCATAGTGGTAGAGTCCATGGGTCCCCTACCATCATCTATATAATCTGCAAACCAAGATCTCCTGGGCCATGCCAGGGCCACAAGAATCACCTCCTTCCCTTCCTGCTTGATCCTGCGAAGAAGGTGTGGAAGCAGCAGAACAGGAGGGAACACATAGATTAGTGAAAACTAATTCCACAGAAAAAACAAGGCATCTGTTCCGTATGCCATTGGATCCCTTGCCCTTGACACAAAGTTGTCGATCTTGTTGTTGAAACTGGACACAAACAGATCCACGACTGGAATTCTCCATCTTTGATATATTGACAGAAAGATGTCGGGGGGGAAGAGACCATTCTCCCGGGAACAACTGTTGGCGACTCAAGTAGCCCGCCTGCCAATTCTCTATCCCTGGAATGAAGATTGCTGACAGACAAGGAATGTTGTCTTCTGCCTAAGATAGGATATGTTTCACCTCTCTTTGGGCCACACGACTTCTCGTGCCCCCTTGGTGATTGATATAGGCCACTGTGGCATTGTCGGATTGGATTCTGACAGGACAATTCCGTAGTCTGAGCGTCCAGGCCTTCAGGGCCAGGCGTACTGCCCGAATCTCTAGAATATTGATGGGCAAGGTTATTTCTGATTTGGACCATTTTCCTTGGACAGACGCTTCTTCCAGGACTGCTCCCCAGCCCAGAAGGCTGGCATCTGTTGTTACCACCTTCTAGGTAACTGGTAGAAAGGATTTTCCTTTTTTAAGATTCTTGGATATCAACCACCAATTGAGGCTCTGATGCACTTTGGGGGATAAACGCATTGGGAAGTCCAGAGCTTGGACATTCTTGTTCCAAGTTGACAGGATACTGTTTTGCAGCAGTCTTGAATGAAACTGCGCATAGGGAATGGCCTTGAAAGAAGCCACCATCTTTCCCAACAATTTCATGCAAAGTGGAATAGAAGGATTCTTCTTTGTTTTGACCAACTGAATCTTTTCCTGGGGCAAAAACACCCACTTCTGAACTGTATCTATGATCAGCCCCAAGTACTGCAATCTCCTTAATGGTTTTAAGGAGAATTTCTCTAGGTTGAGAATCCAACCTAGGTATTCCAGGTAGCTAGCTGACTGCGGTGACCAAACTTTGGTTTAAGCGGGCTACCGACTGATCTATCAAGAGTAGATCTTCCAAGTACGCTAGTATCGTTATACCTTGAGCCCTTAACCACTTGCCGACCGGGCCATAGCCGAAAGACGGCTACAGCACTTGGTGCCCACAGCGCTGCTCTATGACAATACTCTGCAGTACTCTGCCCATACTGTGCAATATTCTGCCAATACTCTGCAACACTGTGCAATACTCTGCCAATACTTTGCAACACTGTGCAATACTCTGCAATACTCTGCAACACTGTGCAATACTCTGCCAATACTCTGTCTATACTCGCCAATACTCTGCAATAAATTTTAACAGAAACAAAGAATTTTTTTTTTTTTTTACTGAATTTTCAGTTTTTTTGGATTTATAGCGCAAAAAATAAAAAACCCAGTTTTGATTAAATACCACCAAAAATCTCTATTTGTGTGAAAAAAGGACAAAAATTTCATATGGGTACAGTGTTGCATGACTGAGCAATTGACATTCAAAGTGTAAGAGCACCGAAAGCTGAAAATTGGTCTGGTTAGGAAGGGGGTTTAAGTGCCCAGTGGTCAAGTGGTTAATCTGGCTAAAGGAGGAGCCAGGACCTTTGTAAACACTTGAGGTGCAGTAGCTAGACTGAAGGGCAGAGCTACGAACTGGAAAATGGAAAATTGTATACTCACCTTTCCGTAATTTTCCTTTCCTGACGCATCTTCATGGCAGCACACACTGGGTTGTGGCTCCGCCCCCACAACCTGACAGGATTGGTTTAACTATAAATTTGAAGGGGAGACCCCCCGCTGCATTCTCTGTGTATATCATTACAAAACACGGGGAGGGAATCTGTGTGCTGCCATTAAGATGCGTCAGGAAAGGAAAATTACGGAAAGGTGAGTATACAATTTTCCATTTTCCTGACGCCTTCATGGCAGCACACACTGGGAAATAACTCGCCAGTCGGGTGGGTGCAAGAAAAATAATATTTATTCCTTATAATGCGGAAGAATTGGCCCTAACCACGGATCTACCGAAGTCTGCCATGGCTAAGTGAGCAGAGTCCACTTTATAGTGTGAAATGAAGGTATGTCTGGAGGACCACGTTGCTGCCCTGCAAATCGTCTCCGGTGATACTCTGCAATATGCTGCCCAGGATGTAGCCACTGCCCTTGTGGAGTGAGCCCTGATGTTTTCAGGAATCGCCAGATGTTGGATGGAGTAAGCTTTCTTAATGGACCTTATTAACCATGCAGCGATAGTGCGTGAGGTAGCCGCTTGCCCTCGTCTGCTTCCATGTGGGATAACCATGAGGGAGTCTGACTTCCTAAAAGAAGTTGTGGCTGTCAGGTAACTGATGATGGTTGTTTTAACATCCAGAGGATGAGGATCGCCCTGATCGTTGTTGAAAGACGGGAGGACAATGTCCTGATTATAATGAAAGGAAGTGGCCACCTTGGGTATGAAGTGGTCTGAAGGCCTTAGAACCACTCTATCGGGAATAATTACCAGGTAGGGTTCTGATGACATTAGTGCCTGAATCTCAGATACTCTCCTTGCTGACGTCACTGCGATGAGGAAGGATAGTTTTAGAGTTAGGTCCCACAGTGAGATAGGTTCTGTAAAAGGAGGATTGGACAAAGCATTGAGGACTACCGAGAGATCCCAAGATGGAAAAATTGGTTTCCTGGGGGGCTTAATTTTAAGACAGGCTCTCAGGAACTGAATTACCAGAGGGTGAATAGCCCATCTGATGCTTGTTTTGGCCGATAGGTCGGACACCTGTACCTTCAAGGTATTTGAGCTCAGTCCTTTTTCAAGCCCTGATTGGAGGAACTCTAGTATCTGAGGAGGCTCTGGAGAGGCTGGATTCCATCCCTTCTGCTGGGCCATGGAAAGGAACTTATTCCAGACTCTTGCGTAGATGGTGTTAGTAGAGGTTTTCCTGGCCTGCATCAGGGTTGATATTACCTCCTGAGAGCATCCTTGCTCCCTTAGCCGAGCCCTTTCAATTTCCAGGCTGTCAAATGTAGTCTTTCTGGGGCTGGATGCCAGAACTGGCCTTGGGATAGCAAATCCGGGGTTATCGGCAGAGGGATTGGAGGCTGAAGGCTGAGTTGTAATAGCGTCGTGAACCATGGTCTCCTCGGCCAGAGTGGGATTACTGCTATCACTGTAGCTGAGGACCTCCGGAGCCTGGACAGGAATCTCGCGATTAGCGGAGTCGGAGGGAATATGTACCCCAGTTTGAAATTCCATGGGTGTATTAGGTAGTCCACTCCCTCGGCTGACGGAAACGGGGCTCTTGACAGGAATCTTCGGCATTTGGCATTCGCAGGTGTTGCTGCTAGATCGACTTCTGGCATCCCCCAAGCCTCCGTAAGAAGGTAGAAGGCTTTGGGGCTCAGGGACCACTCGTTGTTTGACAGAGTCTCTCGGCTCAGATAGTCGGCTAAGATATTCTGAGTTGCCGGAACATATACTGCCCTCAAGTCTGTCAGGTGTATCTGTGCCCACTCCAGGATAGGACGGACCTCCTCCATTAGTGTGACACTCCTGGTGCCTCCTTGCTTCTGGACATAGGCTACTGCCACCCTGTTGTCCATCCGGATAAGCACATTCCTCCCCTTCAGTATTGGAGAAAAGGCCATAAGAGCCTGAAACGCTGCCCTGAGCTCCAGTATGTTTGACACTACGCCCTGAGCCTGGAAGCGCCATTGACCTTGCGCTCCCTGATCTTGACAGTGGGCTCCCCAGCCGCTCTGGCAGGCATCTGAAGTGACTACTTCGGGCTCTGGTGGAACTATTGGCCTGTGCTTTCTGAGGTTGTGTGGACGTGTCCACCACCACACTGATTGCTTCACTGACCTGGAGATGGTAATGGTCTGGCGCATTGATACTCCATTCCACTGCCTTAGAAAGGAGTTCTGCAGAGGTCTCATGTGCCATTGGGACCATTGTATCATAGGTATGGTCGCGGACATGGACCCCAAGACACTCAAACAGGCTCTGGCTGGTAGATGCCTTGCTGCCAATAGTCTCTGCATTTTCTGTATTAAGGGCAGTATTTTTTCCTCGGGAAGTTGTACCCTGTTCGATTTGGTATTCAGCTCTGCCCCCAGAAATACCATATTCTGGATGGGTTGCAAACTGCTCTTCCTCCAATTGATCAGCCACCCAAAGTTTTGGAGTGTTGTCAGTAAAATCTCCCGATGATGAATTAGCGTTTCCCGACTTCCGGCTAGCAGTAGAATATCGTCCAGATAGTGATGGACTCGTAGACCCCTCTCTCTGAGGAGCGCGACCAGCGGTAACAGGACTTTGGTAAACGTCCTGGGAGCTGACGAGATGCCGAATGGGAGGCAACGGAACTGGAAGTGACATTGGTTGATGGCAAATCTGAGGAATTTTTGAAAGGCGGGGTGAATGGGAACATGAAGATAGGCGTCCGACAAATCTACTGATAGCATCCAGTCCCCCAGGTTTATTGCTAGAAGTATGGATTGGAGGCTTTCCATCTTGAATGCTTCTATTTTGATGCATCTGTTGAGTTTTTTCAAGTCCAATACGGGACGCAAGTCTCCTGTTTTCTTTTTCACTAGAAACAAGGGGGAGTAGAATCCTCTCCCTTTTTGATCTGGAGGAACTTCCAAGATTGCTCCCTTTTGTTTTAGTTCCCCTATGTATTTTACCAATAGTTTTTCTTTTGGATAGTGAATAAGGTAGTCTGGTTGACTGGAAGTGGTTGCTTGGAACTCTGTGCATGAATGTCCATTTGTGCCCGAATTTGATTGTGGACAGTGTCCATAGGTCTTTTATGTAAGTTGCCCAGATTTGCTTGAAGTTTTTGAGCCTGGCGCCCACCTGCTTGCCTGCTGGGTGGGCGGGCGAATTCTCAAAAGGACTTCTGCTGATCCCCTGCCGGGTTAGCCTTGGATTTCTGCATCCTCAAGAAGGAGGGCCTTGTGTTTTTCCAGTCCCTTCTGAATTCCCTGCCAGGACGGTAGGACTTAGCTTCCCGGTATTTATCTGGAAGGTTACGTCTGTAGGATGGCCCCTTTTGGGCCTTGGGTCTCCTGTCGGAGGGAATCAACCCTGACTTCCCTCCTGTTACCTTCGAGATGGCGGAATCTAATTTAGCCCCAAATAGATTGGAACCATCGTATGGAATTCTACACCAGTTTGTTTTGGATGTGGCGTCAGCCATCCATGGTTTAAGCCATAGAGCTCTTCTAGCTGTGACTGAGGCCAACATAGCCCTTGCTGATGATCTTATTATGTCAACTGAAGCTTCTGCCACAAAGTCACCAGCCAGCTTGATTTCTTGATGGGAGGAAGTTATTTTTTCTATTTCAACGCCGTCTAGAAGATCTTTCTCTATCTTGGATGCCCAGCCCGAGATGGCTTTTGCTACCGCTGTCGTGGTAATTGCTGGCCTACAAGCGCCTCCAGCCGTGGAATAGGCTTTCTTTAGTTCTAGGTCCATTTTTCTATCGAGAACGTCCCGAAAGGAGACAGCGTCCTCGATTGGCAAGGTGACATGCCGAGCGAGTCGCATCAAAGAGGAGTCGACTGTGGGGGCATTAATAAGAGGTTTTACCTTTGTCTCTTTTAAAGGATACATTTTGGCCAGTCTGTTGGTGAGGCTGGACCTCTTATCTGCTCGTTCCCATTCGTCCTTAATTAGATCCTCAAGTTCCCCTATGAAAGGAAAGGATTCAGGATCCCTTTTTAAATTTGGGAAATATTTCCTCACTTTCTGCGGTTCCGCCGCGTCCTCCTCCCAGCCGATTGCCTCCTTAACTGATCTTGCTAACGGCTCAACCAGGGAGAAATCAAACCCAGCAGACATCTCTTGATCCTCATTTTCTGAGGAAGACTCTGATGCTTGGGTGCGCTGGAGGTCCCCTGATGATGTACTGGGTGCTGTTCTATCCGCTGCTGGTGTAGTAGACTCCAGTATCGTTTCCCGCACAGACTCTCTTATGAGGTCTGTAGCCATCCTTGCATCTGACTCCTTCTCCTTTGTCGCTTCATTGAAGCATGATCGGCATGCGAGTTTATCTGGCAGTGCTGGTGCGCCGCAAACCCAGCAAGCGTTAGCTGCAGGGCGGGTATGGCGGCTCTGGCACTGGGCTGAAGGAGACCGCCTGCGGTATGATCGACTACGGCGGGAGCCGTGGTGGCGTGAATGGCTGTGGCGTGAATGGCTATGCCTTCGGTGGCAAGAGGGCGACCTTGAGCGGCTCCTGCGGGACCTCCTGCTAGAAGTACGGCCACTGGACCTTCTCCCATGCCTGGAGCTTGCGGCTCTTGATCCCGTAGGGCTGCCAAGAAAAATGCAGCATTTAACGGTCTGGCACTCTTTTTTTTCTCCCCTTCAATACTTACCCCTCTCGGTGCAGCCTCTTACCTAGTCTGCTGATGGTGGTCTGCGCGGGCAGTGGGCTCCATCGAAAAAAAAAGGGGTGACCGGGCAGTCTGGGAAAAAAGATAAATGTATCGCTATGTATATATATTATATGTTTATTATTTATTTATTTATTTATTATAATTAATTTATTTTATTTTTTTTAAAAACATGTAATATATATTTATTTAATATTTATTTAATTAATTTTTAATTTTAATTTATTTTATCTATTTATTTTTTTATTTATTTATTTATTTTTAGTAAAGTGGCCCCACAGGGACTTACCTTGAGCTGTTTTGCATTCACATACATATGCAGAGCAGCAGCTGTATTCTTCCTTCAGGGACAGGGCAGTCAGTTGAATAGACACAGCATTGTCTTATTTAAAAATGGCGCCATTGCGGCGCCCGAATGACGCTCGCGCATGCGCAGACGCGCCCGGAGAGACCCGGCGCCATCTTGGATAAGGGCACAGTACCCTAGCAATACGGCGGCGTCTATCTGGCCCCACACACACGCAGGCGCAATGAGGGAGGAGCGGCGGCCATGACCGGAGGACAGCAAGGGCCAGCAAGCCCAGCTGAGCGAAACGGTGCAGATTAAGGTACTTTCTACACTGCTGTATTTAAAAGGGAAAAAAGTATGGAAATTAGGGGGAATACATTAAGGGAGCCCACTGCAAAATACAAAAGCTTCTTTAAAGCTTATTAACTTGCCAGAATTCCGTCGCCCCCTGAGACCACCAGAATGGGGGTTTCCTTCCATAGAAGCTCCTTTAGAGACTGTACAGGCAGGGACTTCCAAACAGGAGAGGCTTGAACCTGCTGGGGCGAATGCGGTAAGAGGCTGATTCATCGGAAATAGGAGAATCCTGTTCGTCCAACCTGTCAGGTGAGGATAAAAAAGAGAATGCAGCGGGGGGTCTCCCCTTCAAATTTATAGTTAAACCAATCCTGTCAGGTTGTGGGGGCGGAGCCACAACCCAGTGTGTGCTGCCATGAAGGCGTCAGGAAATGAAGATTTTCTACCTCGAAGCGTAAATATTTCTGGTGAGCGGGGAAAATCGGCACATGGAGATAAGCATCCTTGATGTCGATTGACGCCAGAAGTTCTCCACCTTGTAGAATGGAGACTACTGACTCCATGCGAAAAGAGCGGATATTTAAAAACCGGTTTAGGTCTTTGAGATCTAAAATGGGTCTGACATTCCCGTTTGGTTTTGGTACCGTGAAAAGGTTTGAATAAAACCCTAATCTTCGCTCTTCCAAGGGGACAAGGGGACCACCGATATCACTCTTTGAGACAAGAGATGATCCAAAGCTAGAAAGAGAGACTTATTTTTTACTGGATCTCTGGGAACGTTTGATCTGAGAAAACGAGGAGATTGGAATTCTCTGAACTCTAGTTTGTAACCTAGAGATATTGAAGAAGCCACCCATCTGTCTTGACATTGTTTCTGCCAGATCTTTGAAAACTGCAGAAGTCTTCCCCCCACTCGAGCGAGTCCGGGCGCCCCTTCAAAAGGAGGTTTTAGTATTTTGTTTTGTGGGTTTCCTCCCCCAGGGCCTCTTTTGACCCTGGGACTGACCCTGAGGGTTACCTCTTGAACCTGATGGTGGAGGCCGTCATGACTGCCTGGAAACTGATGTTCCTGGTACTGGAGAAGAAGCTTGTCTAAAAGAAAAACGCTTAAACTTCTTCTTAACCGGTAAAAGGGAACTTTTCCCATTAGAAATTCTTTGGATCTATTTATCCAGATCGTCTCCAAATAACTGTTCACCGTGAAATGGTAAACTGGCAAAAAGAGCTTTTTGCATGGCGCTTCGGCTGACCAATTTTTCAACCATAAGATTCTACGCACATGTACCAGCCCTAGCATAAGCCATGAGGCCTGGAGAATAGAATATTTCATAGTGTCTACTGTAAAACACATCGCCTCTGATATCCTAGCCAAATCTTGGGCCTGCTGATCAGGAATAACCTCCCAGGCTTCTCCCACCAAAATCTCTTTGAAGCCTCTGGTCTATAGACCCTAATTCGGGAATGAGAAAACCCAAAAATTAGTTTTCTTCATCCGGAAAAACTATTCTGAAGCCCCTCACATACAGTAGGTGCCGCCAATATTGTGTTTCCAGCGCGATCCTATCGCGCTGGTTCCCGGCGACAGGCTTCTCTTCTCCTTCTTCTTCCTTTCGATGTTGACACAGCGCTCTCTCTGGCCGTAATGGCAGAGACATGTTGTGCGTTGACTTATATAGGGACAAGGGGCGGGGTCACCGGCTCATGTCACATGGTGACCTCGCCCCCTTATGATGTCACAGTCCCCGCATCCCCCGGGAATGTGACATCATAAGGGGGCGGGTCACCATGTGACATGAGCCGGTGACCCCGCCCCTTGTCCCTATATAAGTCACCGCACAATGCGTCTCTGCCATTACGGCCAGAGAGAGCGTTGTGTCAACATCGAAAGGAAGAAGGCGGCGGCGACACAAGACCAGGCCAACGCTAGTAAAAGAGCTATAAGAAGATAGCGGAGGCCCGACAAGAAGAACCGAAGTCGGAAGAAGATCCCCGGAAGGGGGCGGCGACGAAGAAGAAAGCCGGGCTCCTCCGCTAGTAAAAGAGCTAGCAGAAGATAGCGGTGGAGTCTGACGAGAAGACCCCCCAAGACGGAAGAAGACCCCCCGGAGCTGTCTAATAAAGTATTTTCAAAACTTGTGTTGTGTTTTTTATTTACACTTGTTTCACCAGGTGAATGGGTAGGGGTACATAGTACCCCATACTCATTCATATAGGGTGGGGGACCGGGATCTGGGGGCCCCCTTTATTAAAGGGGGCTCCCGGATTCCGATCGATAAGCCCCCCGCCCGCAGACCCCAACAATCAACGGCCAGGGTTGTCGGGAAGAGGCCCTTGTCCTCATCAACATGGGGAAAAGGTGCTTTGGGGTGGGGCGCCCCCCCACCCCAAAGCACCCACCCCCCATGTTGAGGGCACACACCCTGGTACGGCTCAGGGGGGGGGGTCGCTCACTCGTCCCCACCCCCTTTTCTGACCGTCCGGGCTGCGTGCTCATATAGGGGTCTGGTATGGATTTTGGGGGGACCACCACGTCGTTTTTTCAGCATAGGGGGTTTCCCTTAAAATCCCTACCAGACCTAAGGGCCTGTTATGCCTCCGGAGGGGGAACCCATGCTGTTTTTTATTTAAAATTTGGCGTGGCGTTCTCCCTTAAGATTCATACCAAATGCAGTGCCTGGTATTGGCGGGAGTCCAATTCGGACCCCCGCACCAGTGTGAACCCGGCCTCAATGTCAGCGATGCTTGTCGCTTATCGGGAAAGGAAAATAAACATTTTTCCTTTCCCGATGCGAGCCGGCTCGGCGCTGGCTCCCGCAACGGGGCTCGCAGGGTGTCAATCTTGCCGATAAAAGCAGCGAGATTGACACAGTATCGCTGGCACCTACTGTATGTGAGACTCTTGTGTTATCATGAATCCCACTACTACAGTAGCAGGGTAAAAGATCAGTCCAAGCTTTAATAAACAGTCCAGGGTCAGTTCCAGAGCAGGCAGAGGTATGGTCAGTTTAAGCGGCAGGCAGAAGTGTGGTCGAATAACAGGCCAGGGTCAGTCCTGGAGCAGGCAGTGGCATAAGGGGTGTGAAGGTAAATGCCCGGAGATGAGAATTGCGTTTACCATAACTCACTAATAATGTAGAGAAGTATGGTAACGGCGGAAACAGTGTTGTGGAAAATTTTATTAATGTATGTTGTCAGATGCCCCCCAGTGTCGGTTTTGCTGTAATGCACTCATGTGAGCGTATTCGCACATACAGACGTTGGCGGAAGACCATTGGCTGTGGGAATCTTCCTGTGGACACTGCAGATGTGTTCGCTTTTTAAGGATGTTCATTTGTGCCTCACGGGAGACTGACCCCTTGCTGGTGACTGCATTGATGACTTCAAGCGAACATGTCTGTGTACATTGGAACTGTAGCATAACTATATGAACATTGTGGCCCACTGGGCCATAGTTTGGTATGGTTTGCATCACTGGTAACAGTGGGAATGTGCGGACGGATGTGTTCAGAGCCAGGTGTTTGCCACGTGATTTTGAACGCCACCGTCTGCACAGGTCAACACTGTATTTCTGTTTTGAATGTATATATTTCTGTGATTGGTTCTTTTGAAGCAAAAGAAATGTCCCTGTATTGTAGGAGGGTTTAGCTATTGGAGGCAAAACTCTCCAGGGCGTGGCTTCCAGTTGTAACATCCTGTATTGTATTGTATGTCCTTATCTGGTCATCCATATCCTGTGTGAAGGATATGAGATCACAACCTCTGTAGGAGGGGTTTAGCTGTTGGAGGCAAACCTTTGAGGGTGTGGCTTTTGAATGGATTTGAAATAAAGGAGTTCGCTTAGCTGGGACAGGGGCAGTCATGCTGCCCTTTGCTGAGAGGAACATGTAAGATATACTGGCGATGGCTCTTTTAATGGGACCTAGCTAGCAGCCAGGTCAGGCTGGCATGAGGATGTAGGAATGCTGATGAATGCTTGGATAACCTACAGGTTGATAGATAGTGAGGAGACATACGAGCTAAAGCTAAGGGATTATATCATTAAGACTGAAAGTCTAATTATATTAGAAACAGGAAAATTGGCTGTGTGCTCTGCGGACAGCCAAATTTCGGTGACAGCGATGGTGAGCCAAAATAGGAGTGAACAGGGCCTCTTTAAACATCGGATCAGCAGGGGAAGAGAATGGGTCCATGGTCCAATGTGCTGGGGAGGTCCTGCTTTGCAAAAGGACAATTTTTTTTGTCTTTTTGGAAAAGTGTGTGTGTGTGTGTGTGTATGTGTGTAAGTGTATGAGCTATATGTGGTGTTTAACTGAAACTGTATATTGGGTATAATTTGTCAGTATAAATGTGGCATTTTAGTTGCATCTTGCAATGTGTGGCTAGCTGAGCAGCTTGCTTGGCTATGCATGGGGGAGGGGCGACCAGGCATATATTGTATGGGAACTGCTGGCTACTCCCTTGGGAACAATAGGAAGGTTTTGTTTTGCGATGAAAAGACCATGCAGAAATTCACTGTGGGTGGGATGGTAGGATGGCTGTTTGTCTGATGCCAGATTGTATGAGAAAAGAGGGTATGTGTGAGCCATATTATACTGTGGTTTATGTGGCGTTGTCATTTCATTGGATAGCAGGTGTTACTCTCAATTGTGCGGCGAGATTACATACTTTTCAGTGAAACTGTTCCTAAACTGTGTGTCTATGTTTAAGTGTGCATTTTCAAATGTGTAATTTTCTGGCGGGAAAAAAATCCATTTTGTTGTAGCCTAGCCTTTGTTGTCTACCATGTGCTTGTTTCTAGGCATCATTTAATGTAAGCTATTGTAGGTTAGCTGTTTTAGTTTTGGCGGGAAAATCCCATTTTATGATGGCCTGGCTTTTTGTTGTAATCACCATGAGGTTGTAGACGGCGGCCATTTTCAGCTTGTAAATCATCCCAGAGGGGAAACTGCTCCGATTCCTTTGTGTGTGTAGCCATGTGGTCTGGGCCATCACTTTCTCTCTAGACACCATTTCCTTTTTAAGTGAATTCTATTTTTGTACTTTTTTAGATATTTTTAAGTAAAGCTATTGCGTTTTCTGTATTGAATTTTGGTTTTCATTGAAATCTACACTGGGTTTCAGTGGATAGTGAAACTAGCTTTACAAGTGTATGGGAGTTTCTCAGATGGCAATTCATTGTTTTTTTTAGGCTTGTATTGTATAAGCCTGCATTTGAAAATCTAGGCTCCCCCTCCCCTCCCTCTTCCTCTTCATTGATATTTAAATGAACCAGTTTGATGGGTTCATGCCTACAACATTTTGACTTGCGTTCAATGGATAACAAGACTAGCTTCAACTGAATTTTTGTACTTTTAGCGGTGTGTGTTATTTTTAGTCTTTATTTGTTTTGGTTTTTATAGCTTTAGCTGAGTCTTGTAGAAAAAGCCTTTGGTTTTTAAGAAAAAAAAAATTGTTTTATATTCATTCGTCCCCCGCCCCCCTCTGACGTCATGGGGAAAGCCATAGGGAAGTCCCCATGACGTCCCCGTGCGTCAGAGGGGGGCGGGGTCACCAGGTGGCCCCGCCTTCCGTTATAAAATAGCTGTCAGACGCAGCGAAGCCTCACACATCGGGAGCCTCCCATTGCGCGGAGCGGCCCAAGAAGAGACCGACGCCATGGAAGAAGATGCCGGAGCGAAGCCTCAGAGACCGACGCCGTGGAAGAAGATGCCGGAGCGAAGCCTCACACAGCGGGAGCCTCCCATTGCGTGGAGCAGACCAAGAAGAGATGCCAACGCCGTGGAAGAAGATGCCGGACGAGAAAACCAGAGCAAGAAGAAGCGGATCGGAGGAAGGAGAAGATGGAAGAAGAAGATGGAAGAAGATGGAAGAAGAAGATGAAGAAACCGAAGGATGAAGAAAGGAAGAAGGAAGACCAGAAGAAAGAAGATGAAAGAAGATTTTAATAAAGGAATTGTCAAAGACCGTCTCCTGTCATTTTTAACATTTTTGTCACTTTTTTGGTGAAATGGTAGGGGTACTTTTGTACCCCCTTACCATTTCACACAGGGGGGCCGGGATCTGGGGGTCCCCTTGTTAAAGGGGGCTTCCAGATTCCGATAACCCCTCCCGCCCGCAGACCCCCACAACCAATGGCCAGGGTTGTGGGGAAGAGGCCCTTGTCCTCATCAACATGGGGACATGGTGCTTTGAGGGGTCACAGACCCCCAAAGCACCCTCCCAATGTTGAGGGCATGTGGCCTGGTACAGTTCAGGAGGGGGGGCGCCCTCATCCCCCCCTCTTTTCCTGCGGTCTGCCAGGTTGCATGCTCGGATAAGGGTCTGGTATGGATTTTGAGGGGGACCCCACGCCCTTTTTTTTATTTTTTTTTGGCCGGGGTTCCTTTTAAAATCCATCCCAGACCTGAAGGGTCAGGTAGGGATATTTAGGGGGACCCCCACGTCATTTTTTTATTTTTATTTGAACCAGGGTTCCCCTTAATATCCATAGCAGACCTGAAGGGCATGGTAATTGAATTTGGGGGAACCCCCACGCTTTTTTTTTTTATCAATGACTTTCAATGAATGACTGTTCTCTGTGTTACGGGAGTCGGCAATTCATTAGCCGCGAGTGATTTTAAATAGCTTTTTTTCCTGCAAAAATGACACTTTGTGCAGGGACAGTTCTAAGCACGGGAAACATGCGCCCCTTCACAGGCATACTATAGGCACCCCCCAGGTACGAAATTTAAAGGAATATTACACTTTTATTGTTTCACTTTAAGCATTATTAAAATCACTGCTCCTGAAAAAACTGCAGTTTTTAAAAAAAAAAATTGCATTGATACATGTCCCCTGGGGCAGGACCCAGGTCCCCAAACACTTTTTATGACAATAACTTGAAAATAGGCTTTTAAAATTAGCACTTGAGATTTCTCCTATAGACTTTTACAGGGTGCTCGCGGCTTTTTGAATTTGCCACGAACACCCCAAATTGTTCGCTGAACAGGCGAACAGGCAATGTCCGAGTCGAACATTAGTTCGACTCGAACTGGAAGCTCATCCCTAGGTGGGGGCTTGCGCTTATGAAACGATTGAACAATTTCTCATCCATTGAGGATGGGATGTTTTTCATGTAACTGTTGAAGCTACAAGGAAGTTCCCACAATCCAAAGGGGGTCCTGGGAATTCATAAGTAAAGACTGTTATACCTGAATCGGGGATACTAGTGCAGGCCCATATGGATGGGGCTTGGATCCCTGAGAGGCAAAGCCAGAGCTATAGCTAGTGCAGGTTGGAATCCTCTAAAGGGTCTGGGAATCTGTGGGGATTTAATTTTTATTTTTGCAGCGGATCATAGTTGAAGGAAGTAGGGGTATATTTACTCATGTTGTTTTTGTTTCTATTCCTTATATATATCGTGATGAGGTGCTCTTGTTGCCTGATTTGGACACGTGACCAGAGCCCGAGCAGCAGACCACATTTTCCTCAATGAGACGCCCAAGACGCCCGACCTGCAAACAAGACACAGAGGATCCCAGACCGACCAGCGACTACTACAGCTCACCATGTCATCTCTACTGAAGAACAGAGTCTACAGGTCAAGCCGTGTTTTCCTTTTTATGGACTCATATGGACTGTAAGGCCAGGTGTAAGAAGAAGATCAAGATTCATCGAGGGACACATGGGAGGATATGACAAAAACGGAGGACCGTTGTGGAAAATTTTATTAATGTATGTTGTCAGATGCCCCCCAGTGTCGGTTTTGCTGCAATGCGCTCATGTGAGCGTATTCGCACATACAGACATTGGTGGAAGACCATTGGCTGCGGAAATCTTCCTGTGGACACTGCAGATGTGTTCGCTTTTTAAGGATGTTCATTTGTGCCTCACCGGGAGACTGGCCACTTCCTGGTGACTGCATTGATGACTTCAAGCGAACATGTCTGTGTACATTGGAACTGTAGCATAACTATATGAACATTGTGGCCCACTGGGCCATAGTTTGGTATGGTTTGCATCACTGGTAACAGTGGGAATGTGTTAAGAGCCAGGTGTTTGCCACATGATTTTGAACGCCACCGTCTGCACAGGTCAACACTGTATTTCTGTTTTGAATGTATATATGTCTGTGATTGGTTCTTTTGAAGCAAAAGAAATGTCCCTGTATTGTAGTAGGGTTTAGCTGTTGGAGGCAAAAGCCTCCAGGGTGTGACTTCCAGTTGTAACATCCTGTATTGTATTGTATTGTATGTCCTTATCTGGTCATCCACATCCTGTGTGAAGGATATGAGATCTGTAGGAGGGGTTTAGCTGTTGGAGGCAAACCTTTGAGGGTGTGGCTTTTGAATGGATTCGAAATAAAGGAGTTCGCTGAGCTGGGACAGGGGCAGTCATGCTGCCCTTTGCTGAGAGGAACATGTAAGATATACTGGCGATGGCTCTTTTAATGGGACCTGGCTAGCAGCCAGGTCAGGCTGGCATGAGGATGTAGGAATGCTGATGAATGTTTGGATAACCTACAGGTTTATAGGTAGAGGGGAGACATAAGATCTAAAGGTAAGGCATTATATCATTAAGACGGAAAGTGTAATTATATTAAAAACAGGAAAATTGGCTGTGTGCTCTGTGGACAGCCAAATTTCGGTGACAACAGTCACCTATGCAGAGGCATGGTTGAGAACGACACTGGGGACAATTATAAGTGGTTTATTTTCTAACTCCTCCTCTGGAGCACACCCTTGATGTTTTTGGCTTGTTTCTCTGGGAGGGACTTTCTGTGGAAAATGGCGTTCGTGGAGTCTGCTTATTACACCTGATCGAATGCTTTCTGGTGAGCTGTTCGGGTAGTGATGATTTCCTCATGATAGGCAAGGAAGGATACGGATCTCTGTGTATATTACACATGCATTGTACAAATTAAAAAGTTACATTGACACTTTTTTACAGTAAACCAATGGGAAGTTCTTCTTGTAGCAAGGTAGGGTTGGATCATTTGATCATTAAAGTTGACTCCCCCCATGAACAAATTGTAATCGTGGACACATGCTGTTTTTTTAAATGGGCCATTTCTTCTTAGGATTTCCATGCAGCTGTTGTTGTTGACTGAAGATCCAGGGTCAGGTAGGGATATTTAGGGGGACCCCCACGTCATTTTTTTATTTTTATTTGAACCAGGGTTCCCCTTAATATCCATAGCAGACCTGAAGGGCATGGTAATTGAATTTGGGGGAACCCCCACGCTTTTTTTTTATCAATGACTTTCAATGAATGACTGTTCTCTGTGTTACGGGAGTCGGCAATTCATTAGCCGCGAGTGATTTTAAATAGCTTTTTTTCCTGCAAAAATGACACTTTGTGCAGGGACAGTTCTAAGCACGGGAAACATGCGCCCCTTCACAGGCATACTATAGGCACCCCCCAGGTACGAAATTTAAAGGAATATTACACTTTTATTGTTTCACTTTAAGCATTATTAAAATCACTGCTCCTGAAAAAACTGCAGTTTTTAAAAAAAAAAATTGCATTGATACATGTCCCCTGGGGCAGGACCCAGGTCCCCAAACACTTTTTATGACAATAACTTGAAAATAGGCTTTTAAAATTAGCACTTGAGATTTCTCCTATAGACTTTTACAGGGTGCTCGCGGCTTTTTGAATTTGCCACGAACACCCCAAATTGTTCGCTGAACAGGCGAACAGGCAATGTCCGAGTCGAACATTAGTTCGACTCGAACTGGAAGCTCATCCCTAGGTGGGGGCTTGCGCTTATGAAACGATTGAACAATTTCTCATCCATTGAGGATGGGATGTTTTTCATGTAACTGTTGAAGCTACAAGGAAGTTCCCACAATCCAAAGGGGGTCCTGGGAATTCATAAGTAAAGACTGTTATACCTGAATCGGGGATACTAGTGCAGGCCCATATGGATGGGGCTTGGATCCCTGAGAGGCAAAGCCAGAGCTATAGCTAGTGCAGGTTGGAATCCTCTAAAGGGTCTGGGAATCTGTGGGGATTTAATTTTTATTTTTGCAGCGGATCATAGTTGAAGGAAGTAGGGGTATATTTACTCATGTTGTTTTTGTTTCTATTCCTTATATATATCGTGATGAGGTGCTCTTGTTGCCTGATTTGGACACGTGACCAGAGCCCGAGCAGCAGACCACATTTTCCTCAATGAGACGCCCAAGACGCCCGACCTGCAAACAAGACACAGAGGATCCCAGACCGACCAGCGACTACTACAGCTCACCATGTCATCTCTACTGAAGAACAGAGTCTACAGGTCAAGCCGTGTTTTCCTTTTTATGGACTCATATGGACTGTAAGGCCAGGTGTAAGAAGAAGATCAAGATTCATCGAGGGACACATGGGAGGATATGACAAAAACGGAGGACCGTTGTGGAAAATTTTATTAATGTATGTTGTCAGATGCCCCCCAGTGTCGGTTTTGCTGCAATGCGCTCATGTGAGCGTATTCGCACATACAGACATTGGTGGAAGACCATTGGCTGCGGAAATCTTCCTGTGGACACTGCAGATGTGTTCGCTTTTTAAGGATGTTCATTTGTGCCTCACCGGGAGACTGGCCACTTCCTGGTGACTGCATTGATGACTTCAAGCGAACATGTCTGTGTACATTGGAACTGTAGCATAACTATATGAACATTGTGGCCCACTGGGCCATAGTTTGGTATGGTTTGCATCACTGGTAACAGTGGGAATGTGTTAAGAGCCAGGTGTTTGCCACATGATTTTGAACGCCACCGTCTGCACAGGTCAACACTGTATTTCTGTTTTGAATGTATATATGTCTGTGATTGGTTCTTTTGAAGCAAAAGAAATGTCCCTGTATTGTAGTAGGGTTTAGCTGTTGGAGGCAAAAGCCTCCAGGGTGTGACTTCCAGTTGTAACATCCTGTATTGTATTGTATTGTATGTCCTTATCTGGTCATCCACATCCTGTGTGAAGGATATGAGATCTGTAGGAGGGGTTTAGCTGTTGGAGGCAAACCTTTGAGGGTGTGGCTTTTGAATGGATTCGAAATAAAGGAGTTCGCTGAGCTGGGACAGGGGCAGTCATGCTGCCCTTTGCTGAGAGGAACATGTAAGATATACTGGCGATGGCTCTTTTAATGGGACCTGGCTAGCAGCCAGGTCAGGCTGGCATGAGGATGTAGGAATGCTGATGAATGTTTGGATAACCTACAGGTTTATAGGTAGAGGGGAGACATAAGATCTAAAGGTAAGGCATTATATCATTAAGACGGAAAGTGTAATTATATTAAAAACAGGAAAATTGGCTGTGTGCTCTGTGGACAGCCAAATTTCGGTGACAACAGTCACCTATGCAGAGGCATGGTTGAGAACGACACTGGGGACAATTATAAGTGGTTTATTTTCTAACTCCTCCTCTGGAGCACACCCTTGATGTTTTTGGCTTGTTTCTCTGGGAGGGACTTTCTGTGGAAAATGGCGTTCGTGGAGTCTGCTTATTACACCTGATCGAATGCTTTCTGGTGAGCTGTTCGGGTAGTGATGATTTCCTCATGATAGGCAAGGAAGGATACGGATCTCTGTGTATATTACACATGCATTGTACAAATTAAAAAGTTACATTGACACTTTTTTACAGTAAACCAATGGGAAGTTCTTCTTGTAGCAAGGTAGGGTTGGATCATTTGATCATTAAAGTTGACTCCCCCCATGAACAAATTGTAATCGTGGACACATGCTGTTTTTTTAAATGGGCCATTTCTTCTTAGGATTTCCATGCAGCTGTTGTTGTTGACTGAAGAGAGCATGTAAATACAGGTCTCTCTTTTGTCCCTCCACTTCATAGCCAGAATTTCCTCGTTCTGCAAACTCGCCGACACCCCTCTTCTTAATTTCGTATTAGCCTTTGTGGGAAGCCCTTGCTATTCCCTCTCAGGGTGCCACATGCTGGAGTCATCTTCTGGTGAAGGTTGCAGAAAAAGGGCAAACTGGCATAGAAGTTATCCACATAGAGGTGATAACCTTTTTTGAGAAGTGGGAATATGAGGTCCCAAATGACTTTCCAGCTTGTTCCTATGTAGTCTGGGCATTCAGGGGGATGCATTTGGGTGTCCTTTCTTTTGTACACCCGGAAAGCATAGGTGTACCCCGGTCACATAATTTACAAAGTTTCACCTCATATCTGGCTCCTTTTACTGAGGATGATTTGCTTGAAGCCCAGCCTGCCAGTAAAGTGGACAAGCAACTTATCCACGCAGATATTTTGGTCCAGGCAAAATAATTGGGCACATTTTTCAAAAAAAATATGTATTTATAAGTGGCTAAATTTTGTACATCGTGTCACATGCTGGGTCATTTCTGGGAAGGTGGCAAGAGGTATTGTCGTTATAATGGAGGAACCACATTATCATCAAATACCTTGTTCTTGGCATTACTGCTGAGTAGATTGGCATGTGGTGGATGGGGTGGGTGGACGAGTATGAACATAACACTTTTTTTTGGCGAGTCCCATATATCCCAAAAACTTGAACTCCTCCACTGTTAAGTCTCTCCATTCATGGAAACGGGAATAATATGACGTTGGATTGTTGCCTATAAATTGTTGTGTATACAGGTTGCACTGGGCCATAATTGAAGATAATAGGTCACACTAAAAACAAAATAAAAAAATCTGTGGGGGCAAAATTCTCCGTGTTCACCTGGACACCTGGCTGAGCAGCGAAAGGGGGGATGTTAGCTGTTCCTGAGTTAGGATGAAGCCACAGAGGGTTTTGAAGGGCATATGGAAGGCCGGAATGGGTCCTAACTCTTTGGGGCTGAGGTGACACCTCACTAGTACCTGGCCTTTCTTGTATAGGTACTCCATTTCTGAGAGATGCCACTGCACTATTAGTGGATGTTGCACTAATGTGAATGACACTGCACTGCTGGTGGATACAACTGCTCTACTTGTGGTAGCCTCCTCCTCATCAGAATGCCTTCGTTTGGAGGGCACACTATCCTCCTCCTCTGACTCTGTCAGTGTCCCACTGCTTAGCAGTGGCTCAAAATCAGAATCCGGCACAGATAGCTCCCCGCTGCTCTTGGTGGCTGCGCTTAGACTTTGGTATTCCTTCTCTAATTTTTTTAGAAGTGGTGGTGATGAGGCTGCACAGATGGGTGCTGAGAAGCCTGCATTGGTGGACAGTGATGAGCCTGCACAGATGGGTGTGTCATAAGCCTGCACTGATGGGCACCGATGAGCTTTCACAGATGGGTGCTGATAAGCCTGCACTGATAAGGCTTCACTGATAAGCTACACTGATGGGCACTGATGAGGTTCCACTGATGAGGCAGCACTGAGTGACACTGATGGCACTGTGACACAAATAGAACTGATGGCACTGTGACATTGATGGTACTGTGACACTGATGGCGCAGCGACACTGATGGCGATCACATGGTAAAAGGCCACTGTGATTGGCCATTTACCAGGATCTGTGATTGGCTGTGTCTAAAGCCCCATACACACGCGCGGATTATCCGAGGACCAGGTCGGCCGGATCCTGTCCATCATACTTTGTCCGATGTTGGTGTTGCGTACACACGGTCGGACAACGTTGTTGGAATTTCCGGTCTTCAAGAACGTCGTGACGTAAGTCGTCTTCCACGAGACTAGAAAAGGGAAGTTCAGCACCACGTCCCGCACCCGTTGGGCTCCTTCTGCTGATCCCGTGTTTATCGCGAGTTAGTCGAAGTTTGGGGACTTACGATTCGCGCTTCTCAGTTTTCTGACTCAGATCGTTACTGCTCTTCAGTTTGTGCTTGTCGTGCGTATCTGTTTATTAGTGCGTGTAGTCAGTTCGCATTTGTTGGTCATTGCGGCCTATATCTTGATATAGGACGCTTTGATTTGCACTGCTTATTGTCTGCTCGTTTCTGGTATTCATTTTGTTCTTTCAGGCCTTGCTGTTTATCGGTGCTTTCTGTTTGTCCGTTCTGACCAGCCGACCGTTTGTGAGCGATGTTTCCCGTACGTACTCGTCGCCGAGTTCGTGCTGTACGCGGAATTGGTGTCGGGCTTTTAGCTTTGAGCCAAGACCACCGTCCATGAACAGAGTGACGAGGAGTATGTGGACCAAGAATTGGTTGCTTCAGCGTGATCAGTTCTCGCACATGCCTTTGCTTCGTGAGATCCGGGAGAATAATCCTGATGATTTCAGGAACTTTCTCCGGATGACGGACCCCGTGTTTCACCGTCTTTTGGCTTTGCTGACCCCTTTTATCAGCCGGCAGGATACCTGCATGAGACAAGCCATCACTCCGGAGCAGAGGCTTGTTGCTACATTGAGGTACTTGGCGACAGGGAGAAGCCTTCAGGATTTGAAGTTCTCTTCAGGTATCTCTCCCCAGGCCCTGGGAATCATTATTCCAGAGACCTGTTCTGCCATCATCCAGGTCCTGCAGGAGGACTATATTAAGGTAACATTTCTACTTTACTATTCCCTTCTATGTATGCTCTGTTTGCTAATGTCTTCTATTTTTGACATCCTTCCTTAATTACCATGATTGCAATATGCTCTAATATGCTGTGCCCCTTTTCTCCTTCATGCATTTTTCCCTTCACTTAACTCCCCAGCATGCTCTTCTGGCCCAATAGACACCTATGGCCTAGTCACTTAAGCAATGTATTTTGTCTGCTGCATAGTATTGTTTTCCCCCAAACACCCCCTAAAATATGCACAAATGTTTGCTGTGTGTTTTACTTCATGTAGAGCCCCCCCCTTTTTTTTTTTTGGTTGGGGGGGGGGAACTCATTAGGAACCCCCTCCCCCAACTGCTCTGTCAGATGGTACCAATTCTCTATCTGCTGGCTTTCCAAAGGTCAATACACACTATATACCTACCTCTTTATAGTGGGCATCTTTAGGGATGAATTCAGCAAAGCATGTAGTGCAAGGGGCTGGCTCCATACTTTCCAGTTCCTCTTTTTTTTGTGTTCTTTCCCTCCTATTAGCTTGCTTGGTAATTTCAGAATGTCACAATGTGCTTTTCTTTTTTTGGGGGGGGGGGGGGGGGGGGGGGTGTTTGAAATGTTATTTTATCTTTCCTGTGGGCTGCCAATAGTGTTAAGTACAGAGGGTCTGGCCAAACTAGCACACATTATTGAGCCATTTGGCAATCAATGAAGTGCAGAGGGTTACCTGTCCAACCCCCCCCCCCCAAAACCCTAGTTATTGCCAATGGCCCATCAGAAGTGGGGGGATTGATGGGGGGTGAGTCATCTGCGAAGGGGACCCTCTACTTTTCTGTGCAAATACTTTCCAGCCTAAAATGTTAAAGTATGCTCCAAGATGTTGATTGTCTAATCTGCTTGCAATGTTTATGTGCAAAGTGACTAATTATTTTTTATTGTTTCACTCCACAGTTCCCTTCCACGCCACAGGAATGGCAGACTGTGGCCTCCCACTTTGGGACTTTCCTAACTGCGGAGGGGCAATTGATGGGAAACACGTCCGCATCATCCCACCGCCCAACTCGGGGTCCTACTATTATAATTATAAGGGGTTTAATAGTGTAGTGATGTTGGCGGTGGTGTCGGCGACATACGAGTTTATGTATGTGGACGTGGGGATGAACGGCCGGATCTCGGATGGTGGTGCCATTGCGCACACGGAGTTCTACTGGCGTCTCCAAAGTGGCAGTCTGTGCTTGCCACCTCCAGAGGAGAATGCTGAAGGACTCCCCTTCGTCTTTGTCGCAGATGAAGCGTTTGCGTTGGCTCCCCATCTGATGAGGCCCTTCCCGATGAGGACCCTCACCCCAGACCAGAGGGTCTTCAACTACAGGCTGTCCAGAGCCCGAAGAGTGGTGGAGAACACCTTTGGCATCCTGGCCAGCCGCTTCCGCCTGTTCTTGACGGCTATTAACTTGGCGGAATACAAACTGAACCACATAGTTCTTGCCTGTTGCATATTGCACAACTTTTTAAAATGACACAACAGCAACTACGTGGTGCCCGTTGGCCCAGATGTGGAGGGCCCTCCAAATGCTGACCTCACAGCCCTTCAAGCGGCACGTCCAGGCTTGCCCCCTCTAAATGCCCGCGTGATCCGCGAGCAATATATGGACTACTTTGTGGGTAGGGGGGCCATTGCTCAGCCTGACGATGTGTGAGAGGCATTTTTTAATAAATATATTTTTTAAACCAACCTAGGATTTCTTGTCATTTCCGTATTATTGCTTATTTGACCTAGAAATTTTTGCCCTTTAGCTTCGACAGTGGGAATGCACGTTCTGGGCAAAAGGATGTAACAGTCTCTTCTTCCCAAAAAGAATCTTCTCATGTTGTGTGTTTGATACCTAATCTTTGGTCTAGAGAAGGTTTCTAGTGCATAACTGACACCTAAAATACTCCTTGTCATCACCATGACAGAAATGTGTGTATTACCCAAAATGGTGTGCTACGTGTTTTCCAACAAATCACTGTGGGTGTCATTTACATAAGTCAAATCCACTATGCTCTACAAGTGCAGTGCAAAAGTGCCGTGGAAAAGAAACTTGCAGTGCAAACTGGACTTGCCTTTAGTAAATAACACCCATTGCCCCCCAAATCCTTTACATTTGACATACATAATGTTTTTTGGTTTTGAAATAAGGAAGCCACACATTTAGAAAATTAAAAAGTTTACTTGCAACTAAGGATGAGCCGAACACCCCCCCGTTCGGCTCGCACCAGAACCCGCGAACGGACCTAAAGTCCGTGCGAGCTTTAGAACCCTATTAGTTATAATGGATGCGAACGTTCGAAATTAAAAGTGCTCATTTTAAAGGCTAATATGCATGTTAATGTCATAAAAAGTGTTTGGGGACCTGGGTCCTGCCCCAGGGGACATGTATCAATGCAAAAATTTTTTTTAAAAACGGCCGTTTTTTCAGGAGCAGTGATTTTAATAATGCTTAAATTGAAACAATAAAAGTGTAATATTCCTTTAAATTTCGTACCTGGGGGGTGTCTATAGTATGCCTGTAAAGGGGCGCATGTTTCCCGTGTTTAGAACTGTCTCTGCGCAAAGTGTCATTTTTGAAAGTAAAAAAGCTATTTAAAATCACTCGCGGCTAATGTTAATTCACGGCTCCCGTAACACAGAGAACAGTGATTCATTGAAACTCATTCATAAAAAAAAGTCATTGATAAAAAAAAAAAAAAAATGAAAAAAAAAAAAGCGTAGGGGTCCCCCCAAATTAAATAACCAGGCCCTTCAGGTCTGGGATGTATATTAAGGGGGATCCCAGCCAAAAAAAAAAAAAAAAAATGGCGTAGGGTCCCCCTCAAAATCCATACCAGACCCTTGAGGTCTGGTATGGATTTTAAGGGGAACCCTAGCCAAAAAAAATGGCGTGGGGTCCCCCTCAAAATCCATACCAGACCCTTATCCGAGCACGCAACCTGGCAGGCCGCAGGAAAAGAGGGGGGGACGAGAGCGGCCCCCCCTCTCGCCTGAACCGTACCAGGCCACATGCCCTCAACATTGGGAGGATGCTTTGGGGGTCTAAGACCCCTAAAGCACCTTGTCCCCATGTTGATTAGGACAAGGGCCTCTTCCCCACAACCCTGGCCGGTGGTTGTGGGGGTCTGCGGGCGGGGGGCTTATCGGAATCTGGAAGCCCCCTTTAACAAGGGGACCCCCAGATCCCGGCCCCCCCCCTGTGTGAAATGGTAAGGGGGTACAAAAGTACCCCTACCATTTCACCAAAAAAGTGGCAAAAATGGTAAAAAAGACAGGAGACAGTCTTTGACAATTCCTTTATTAAAATCTTCTTTCTTCTTTCTTCATCCTTCGGATTCTTCATCTTCTCCTTCCTTCATCTTCTTCCATCTTCTTCTTCCATTTTCTTCTTCCTCCGATCCGCTTCTTCTTGCGCTGGTCTTCTCGTCCTTCTCGTCCGGCATCTTCTTCCGTCGGCGTCGGCGTCGGTGTCTCTGTCTCTTCTTGGGCCGCTCCGCGCAATGGGAGGCTCCCGCTGTGTGAGGCTCCGCTCCATCTGACAGGTCTTTTAAAACGGAGGGCACCTGGTGACCCCGCCCCCCTCTGACGTCATGGGGAAAGCCATCATGGAATTCCCCATGACGTCCCTGTGCGTCAGAGGGGGCGGGGTCACCAGGTGCCCTCCATTATAAAAGACCTGTCAGACGGAGCGGAGCCTCACACAGCGGGAGCCTCCCATTGCGCGGAGCGGCCCAAGAAGAGACAGAGACACCGACGCCGACGCCGACGGAAGAAGATGCCGGACGAGAAGGACGAGAAGACCAGCGCAAGAAGAAGCGGATCGGAGGAAGAAGAAAATGGAAGAAGAAGATGGAAGAAGATGAAGGAAGGAGAAGATGAAGAATCCGAAGGATGAAGAAAGAAGAAAGAAGATTTTAATAAAGGAATTGTCAAAGACTGTCTCCTGTCATTTTTACCATTTTTGCCACTTTTTTGGTGAAATGGTAGGGGTACTTTTGTACCCCCTTACCATTTCACACAGGGGGGGGCCGGGATCTGGGGGTCCCCTTGTTAAAGGGGGCTTCCAGATTCCGATAAGCCCCCCGCCCGCAGACCCCCACAACCACCGGCCAGGGTTGTGGGGAAGAGGCCCTTGTCCTAATCAACATGGGGACAAGGTGCTTTAGGGGTCTTAGACCCCCAAAGCATCCTCCCAATGTTGAGGGCATGTGGCCTGGTACGGTTCAGGCGAGAGGGGGGGCCGCTCTCGTCCCCCCCTCTTTTCCTGCGGCCTGCCAGGTTGCGTGCTCGGATAAGGGTCTGGTATGGATTTTGAGGGGGACCCCACGCCATTTTTTTTGGCTAGGGTTCCCCTTAAAATCCATACCAGACCTCAAGGGTCTGGTATGGTATTTTGAGGGGGACCCTACGCCATTTTTTTTTTTTTTTTTTTGGCTGGGATCCCCCTTAATATCCATCCCAGACCTGAAGGGCCTGGTTATTGAATTTGGGGGGACCCCTACGCTTTTTTTTTTTGTTTTTTATTAATGAATGACAGCTCTCTGTGTTACAGGAGCCATCAATTCATTAGCCGCGAGTGATTTAAATAGCTTTCTTCCTGCAAAAATGACACTTTTTTGCAGGGAAAGTTCTAAGCACAGGAAACCTGCCCTCCTTCACAGGCTACCTATAGACACCCCCCAGATGTGATACTGCAATGCTGTTCTAACAGCATGCACACACATATCCCCAGAAATAAAGCACATATTGTTGTCAGCAGTCAGCAGCACACTGACACGCTGACACTGTGAGTGAAACATAATATGCGAGGCCGCCGCCGCATGATTGGCCACAATCACAGTGGGGTCACAGTGCATGCTTGGCCAATCATCAGCCAGCATTGCACTGCGCGGGCCGCAATGCATTGCGGGGCCGCTCGCATCACACGAATTTGATGCGAGCGGCCCCAATAGTTCTGGGCTCGCCGAGCGAGCGAACACCCGGTGCTCGATTCGAACATGGGTTCGAATCGAACACCGGGCTCATCCTTACTTGCAACACATTCACAAGTGCGTTTACAAACTTCTTGCCAAAACTGACAAGATCTGGTTTATTGACAACATTGTTTACAAACATTCCGCATTTGGTAAAACCAGGCATGGAGCAAAACAGAACATAGGAACTCGGAAAGATCAACTTTCTAAAGTGAAGACAAGATCAGACATGACTATATGTTCAAAGTGTGTTTGATCTTGCCTTCATCACATGGGGGGTCACCCCTGGAAAATGGTAATTTAGAACATGCACACAATTTGGGTCTCCAAATGGACATTAGATGGTAAAACACATGCCTAGAATGTTCAAAAGTGCAATTTCCCATCATGGGGATCAATGGACGTGTTTTGGGGGTGCAACCCCTTCACCACACCCACTTTTTAGTAGTTAGTAAAGTGGTTGCACCCCCAACAAAACATTGTCATTCATCCACCATGATGGGAGCTAGCACATGTGGACACAATGTGTGCATGTTCCAAATTTGCCACAGTTCTTAAGTTGCAAATGTTGTCACAAACAGCCACAAATGTGTGTTAATTACTTGGTGCGTTTTCAGATTTTCCCTAAAACATCAATGATGTTCTTCAATTTTTGTTGAACATCATTGATGTTTTGCTTTATCTCATCTACATCTCGATTGCAGACCATTATCTCCCCGATGAGTACCTGTGCACTTTCAGTGGTAAAGTGCGATTCTTCTTCCACAACATCCACGTCACCTAAAAAAAACAAAAATAAAAAAAAATGTCTCTTGGAAATGAGGCAGGCATACATTGATTAGCTTACCAGTAGCTGTGTTCTCCCACACTCACCTGTTGTGGTGACAAGTTCTCCAAGTTCTATGATCTCTCCTTCCTCCTCCTCCTCCTCTGCTTCTGGTCTTTCCCCTTCTTTGGGAGGTGTGGGTTTTCTGGTTTCCTCAGACGTCCCGAGTTTTTGCTCCCCTATGAGAATGTACAAAAGGAAGATTTAGCACCACAATCTATTGAGGGCAGAAATAGGAAATGTCAAACATTGCTTGAAAGTGAGGGACAATATTTTTGGTTGGCCAGTTACAAATGACAACAACATGAATGTAGTCACTTTGTAAAGGTGCTAAACTTACTAGCTTTTTGCTAGAAGTTTGTCTGATGGAGACACCCCTCTAGTATCCACTGGAGCACATGTGTGGAAAAGCATAATAAAAAAGGGGTTTGGGTGTCCCAGCACTAGTGCTCTAGAGTCCAGATGGGTAAACAGCTACTGAGTGACCTCTCCTTTACATTGAATAAATTAGCTTGACATTCTTGATGACATCTCTATTGAGAACAAACTTCCTTTCACTAAAAACTTCACCAAACCTTGTATTATAAGTGGCCGAACGATCGAGGTTGAGTACGATCGAATGGACACACACGAACATGACACTGGCAGAAAGATCGAGGTTGAGTACGATCGAATGCACAGACGAACATGAAAGTGGCCATTTTCTAATGTACAACATTGAAAAAATCCAAACACATGGAGCAGTATGCAAGCAAGAAATCAAACACAAAACACAACTACTTACTTTTTTGAAGAACTCGCTTGATCTTTCTGTACTGATCGGGCTCCCTCAGTTTCAGGTCTGGCCAGCGTTTCCTCAGTTGCTTCTTGGATCGTTGTACCCCAAAATGATTGTACAGCCTCCTCACAACTTTAGACATGATCTTGGCCTTTCGGACATTGGGGTTGAGGTAAGGCCCATACTTCCCATCATAGTCGCTCCTCTTTAATATGTCCACCATCTCCAACATTTCTCCAAAAGACATATTGGAGGCCTTGAATTTCAGGCTCCGGGATCGGGACGTTTCTGCCTCCGGCCTTTCTTCGTCCTCCTCCTCGTTGCTGCAATATTTGGGGCGCACCTGCTGTGTCCCCGCCATGTGCTCTCCACACTGCGCCGTAAAGAGAAGGGGTGGGGAATAGACGAGAAAGATCGTCAGGGGCGGGCGGAGTTTCAGGCATGCGCACTGTATATAAAACGTCACACGCATATGTCGTAGCGACGATCTGTGAGACGAGGGGAGAGAAAGCTCACGCACGAGACGAACACTAGAACGAAGGTACAATTTGAACTTGGTACATAACTAGCCTAGACTGATTGGACCTTGACGCTTCTTTATGGAGAAGATTAGGAGAGTTTAGCCTGACATTATTTATAGTGTTTTGTGTGGTGTTGTGTCTTGCAGAGATTATGCAGGGATTCAACGATGTGAGTTTTCTCCCCCTCTTCATTGATAAATATAGGGAAATTACCCTATTATGGCAGGCTAAACCCCCCCGATTACGGCAACAAACCAAAGAGGTACGCAGCCATGCTGAAACTTGTGGAATTTGTAAAGCCAAGGATGCCCACGGCAACCATTCGTAAGTTAAGACTCAAAATTGGCAGCCTGAGGAGTGCGTATTTCAGGGAGCGCAAGAAGGTCCTGAAGTCCCAAGCATCTGGAGCTGCAGCAGATCAGGTGTGTGATGTTCAGTTAATTCAGGATCCCCAATTGCTTATTTCCTAACGTGTTTGACATATCAACAGACAGTAGTGTTGGAGACATTTGGGGCCAGAATCTAAACTGCAGGGCTGAGAATTGTATGGTTTTCGATTTGTAAACATTTTGCAACAGTCACTAGATGAAAATTGTGTGTGTTTGATGAACAAATAACTCAAACTATGTCCCTTTTTCATACACAGGAAGACCTCAGCCAGGAGGTGGCTGTGGAATGTGGCAGTCAGGAGGAGGAAGGGGTTAGTGGCAGCCAAGAGGTGGGTAGTGGCAGCGAAGAGGGGCGTAGGCCTAGGAGCCTGACTGTCTCCCAAGTCCCTCCCCTCCGCCTTCCCTACAAAAGGGCGAGAAGGGGGGGTGAGGCGGGAGAGTCAGCGCTCCGGCTGATCAGAGAGGCTTCAGCCTCCCTACATGCCACACCCACCTACGAGGAGGCCTTTGGCTCCGTGGTTGCCACTAAAATGATGGCTATGGAGGTGGGGCAACGCAACATGTGTGAGGATGTCATCCTCAAGGTCCTAAATAAGGGTATGGCTGGGGGGATGACCCCACTCACACATGTTTGCGATAGTGACCTTGCTCCGCCACCTCCTCCTTCTGCCACCCCACCAGCACCACAGCCACAGCGTGCAAGGAAGCGTGGAAGGAAGACAAGAGAGTGACGACCTGGATTCAGTCTGGTCTGAGAGAAGATGGAGCCTCTCGTAGTACCAGAGCCTGGGGACCTAGATGGCATCTGCTGCAGTTCCGGATGTTTTGGACTTCAGGACCAGATAGCACTCCCCTTAAGATACGTACTCCTCAGGCCACCAATTTTAGAAGCTTCAAAAATGATGTTTGCCGTGGGTTTACAAGGCTTTGCTAATTCCCCAAGTTTCTCCATCGCAGAACTGGAAATTTATAACATGCACACAATTTGGGTATGAAAATGGTCATTCGATGGTAAAACACATGCCTAGAATCTTCAAAAGTGCCATTTTCCATCATGGGGATGAATGGACGTTTTTTGGGGGTGCAACCCCTTCACCACAACCACTTTAGTAGTTCGTAAAGTGGTTGCACCCCCAAAAAAACGTTGTCATTCATCCACCATGATGGGAGCTAGCACATGTGGACACAATGTGTGCATGTTCCAAATTTCACACAGTTCTTAAGTTGAAAATGTGTTCAGAAGCAGCCACAAATGTGTGTTAATTACTTGGTGCGTTTTCATATTTTTCCTAAAACATCAATGATGTTCTTCAATTTTTGTTGAACATCATTGATGTTTTGCTTTATGTCATCTAGATCTCTATTGCAGACCATTATCTCCCCGATGAGTACGTGGGCACTCTCTGTGGTAAAGTGCGTTTCCTCAGACGTCACGAGTTTTCGCTCCCCTATGAGAAGGTACAAAAGGAAGATTTAGCAACACAATCTATTGAGGGCAGAAATAGGAAATGTCAAACATTGCTTGAAAGTGAGGGACAATATTTTTGTTGGGCCAGTTACAAATGACAACAACATGAATGTAGTCACTTTTTAAAGGTGCTTAACTTAGTAGCTTTTTGGTAGAAGTTTGTCTGATGGAGACCCCCCTCTAGTATCCACTGTAGCACATGTGTAGAAAAGCATAAGAAAAAGTGGGTTTGGGTGTCCCAGCACTAGTGCTCTAGAGTCCAGATGGGTAATCAGCTACTGGGTGACCTCTCCTTTACATCGAATAAATTGGCTTTACATTCTTGATGACATTTCTAGTGAGAACAAATTTAATTTCCCCCCAAAAAAAAACAAAACATCGTATTATAAATGGCCGAACGATCGAGGTTGAGTACGATTGAATGGACACACACATGAACATGACAGTGACAGAAAGATCGAGGTTGAGTACGATCGAATGCACAGACGAACATGAAAGTGGCCATTTTCTAATGTACAACTTTGTAAAAATACAAACACATGGAGCAGTATGCAAGCAAGAAATCCAACACAAAACACAACTACTTACTTTTTTGAAGAACTCGTTTGATCTTTCTGTACTGATTGGGCTCCCTCAGTTTCAGGTCTGACCAGCATTTCCTCAGTTGCTCCTTGGATCGTTGTACCCCAAAATGATTGTACAGCCTCCTCACAACTTTAGACATGATCTTGGCCTTGCGGACATTGGGGTTGAGGTAAGGCCCATACTTCCCCTCATAGTCGCTCCTCTTTAATATGTCCACCATCTCCAACATTTCTCCAAATGACATATTGGAGGCCTTGAATTTCAGGCTCCAGGATCGGGACGTTTCTGCCTCCGGCCTTTCCTCGTCCTCCTCCTCGTTGCTGCAATATTTCGGGCGCACCTGCTGTGTCCCCGCCATGTGCTCTCCCCACTGCGCCGTAAAGAGAAGGGGTGGGGAATAGACGAGAAAGATCGTCAGGGGCGGGCGGAGTTTGACGCATGCGCACTGTATATAAAACGTCACACGCCTGTGTCGTTGCCACGATCTGTGAGACGAGGGGAGAGAAAGCTCACGCACGAGACGATCGCTATAACGAAGGTACAATTTGACGTTGGTACATAACTAGCCTAGACTGATTAGATCTTGAGGCTTCTTTATGGAGAAGATTAGGAGAGTTTTGCCTGACATTATTTATAGTGTTTTGTGTGGTGTTGTGTCTTGCAGAGATTATGGACGGCTTCAACCATGTGAGTTTTCTCCCCCTCTTCATTGATAAATATAGGGAAATGCCCCTATTATGGCAGGCAAAACACTGAGACTATAGCAACAGACCAAAGAGGTACGCAGCCATGAAGAAACTTGTGGCATTTGTAAAGCCAAGGTTCCCCACAGCAACCGTGGAGAGCTTAAGAATAAAAATTGCCAACCTGAGGAGTACCTATTTCTGGGAGCGCAATAAGGTCCAGAAGTCCCAAGCATCTGGAGCTGGAGCAGCAGAGGTCTATGTCCCCACGCTCTGGTACTATGACAGGCTCCATTTTCTCAAAGACCAGGCTAATGTCAGGAAGTCACTCTCGACTCTTCCTTGCACGCGTCCTTCCATGCACGCCACCCCTGATGAGGCTTCCGAGGAGCAACCTGGGCCTTCCAGTCTGGAAGAGGGGGAGGAGCCCAGCTTGAGCCAGGTATAGTAGTTTTGTACCCATTTTTGTTAAAAAGGAATGATGTTCACTTAATTCAGGATCCCCAATTGCTTAGTTCCTAACGTGTTTGACATATCAACAGACAGTAGTGTTGGAGACAGTTGGGGCAAGAATCTAAACTGCAGGGCAGAGAATTGTATGGTTTTCTATTTGTAAACATTTTGCAACAGTCACTAGATGAGAATTGTGTGTGTTTGATGAACAAATAACTGAAACTATGTCCCTTTGTCATACACAGGAAGACCTCAGCCAGGAGGTGGCTGTGGAATGTGGCAGTCAGGAGGAGGCAGGGGTTAGTGGCAGCCAAGAGGTGGGTAGTGGCAGCCAACAGGGGGGTAGGCGTAGGAGCCTGACTGTCTCCCAAGTCCCTCCCCTCCGCCTTCCCTACAGAAGGGCGAGAAGGATGGGGGAGGTGGGAGAGTCAGCGCTCCAGCTGATCCGAGATGCTTCAGCCTCCCTATATGCCACACCCACCTACGAGGAGGCCTTTGCCTCCTTGGTTGCCAATAAAATGATGGGTATGGAGGCGGGGCAACGCAGCATGTGTGAGGATGTCATCCTCAAGGTCCTAAATGAGGGGATGGCTGGGGGGATGACTCCCCTCACACATGTTTGCGATAGTCACCTTGCTCCGCCTCCTCCTCCTCCTTCTGCCACCCCACCAGCACCACAGCCACAGCGTGCAAGGAAGCGTGGAAGGAAGACCTGAGAGTGACGACCTGGATTCAGTCTGGTCTGAGAGAAGATGGAGCCTCTCGTAGGACCAGAGCCTGGGGACCTAGATGGCATCTGCTGCAGTTCCGGATGTTTTGGACTTCAGGACCAGATAGCACTCCCTTATTATTTAGATAGGTACTCCTCAGGCCCCCAATTTTAGAAGCTTCAAAAATGATGGTTGCCGTGGGGGTCCAAGGCTTTGCAAATTCCCCAAGTTTATTCATCGCTGCGTTCCTCTTTGGTTTGTTGCTGAGACCTTGCCTATTGTGTTTTACTTTTCTACAATGACAGTTTTTATTTGAGTAGGCAGGTACCTTTTTCTAATCATAAAGTATAATTAACAAGGGGCACCAACAACCAACAAACTCCTAGTAAATTTAAGCAACAAATACAAATGTTAATAATGTTGTTTTGCTAAGCTGAGACACACAACCCCCCTCAAAAAATAAAAAAAATTATCCTGAAAATATGTATTCCAAAAAAAATACTAAAATGACAAATCATCCAACAAATATAACAAAGATTCTTTTACGATCTGAGTAAAAATAAACATGTAGTGTAGAAATCCTGAAAAATAATAAAGAACTAAGTTTGGGAGAAGTGCGGGTGAATAGGAGCAGCTAAAACATGTCATTCTTCTTGCATTGTAAAGAAAAAGAGAATGCGCTGCATTAAAGACATTTTAACATTGCAGCGTGACGAATGTGCTGTGTCGATTAGGAAAGGTAGTTTTACCTGACCGAGCGCTTCCGTCACAGAATTTCTTCTGAGCATGCGTAGCACTTTGTCCGTCGGACTACGATACACACGATCGGATTTGGTGTGATCGGACCTTGTTGTCAAAAAATCTATCCAGCAGGAGATAGGACTTTGTCCGTCGGACAATCCGGCGTACACTGTCTGATGGTGCCTACACACGGTCGGATTTTTCGACAACATTGTCCGATAGGACAGAATCCATGCGAAAATCCGACCGTGTGTATGGGGCTTAAGAGACACTGCAATCACAGATTCTTTCCGATGCACACACGTGCGTGTTCCCGAGAGGATGCTCATAGACGCCCTTCCCGGCATTGTAAGCCTGCGCTGTAGACGTTTTTTCGACTATATCGTGGACGGGAAGCAGTTGAGCAGGTCCTCAGTCTCGTGTGCAGGGAACATGCATTTAGGTGTCTTATGATCAGCATTTTTCTGGGGTTCTCGGAGTCTGAATCTGAGGATTCTGCTATTCCTGAAACTTTGAGACCTGACTTACACTCCTTAAAATGAATCCTCTAAAACTGACCTAAAGAATTGGAAGGTAGAGGCCATCTCTTCTAGATTATGAATACACAAATGACATCGGGCTTTGTCGCTTTGTCCTAAGTAAAAAACGTGGTCCCAAAAGTATAGCAATACTTCTTTTTTGGGTTGGTCTCTTTTGTCACATGGAGTGGACTGAAAAACATTACGACAGTCCCATCTAAGAAACAGACTAGGCTAACAGACACTGCCAACCCAAAAGGGACCCAGAAGCGCACAGCTCTACAAACACCACTCTTTAAAAAACCTTCCCTGGACACCAGAGACATACAAAAAAAAAAGAGGGGGTCACCAAGGGGATAGAACCCAGACACAACCACCACCAAAAAAAGAGCACACTGGTACATGTATGCACAAGACTACAACCAAATACTACCATCCCTCATCTTTCGAAAGAACCCCAGACAACTTACCACTCAGGAGCTGGTTCCACCTCTCCAGCAGGGAGTACTGTCTCTTGAGTGGCACACACCTGTCTCCTAACGGGAGAATTGAACTATGCTCAGGCCTATGATCAGGACCGCCATCAGGGGGGCAGCTGATATAAATGTGGGGGGCCCAGGCATCCCAAGGGGCCTGGCACTCCCAGCAGGGCCAGGAGTGTGTGCAGGGAAGCCGTGTGGTGCACTACAGAAGACAAGTCCACAGCTTCTGTTGCTCTGTTTCATGGAGCACACACATCAAGCTCATTACTACCACTTCTGGCTACTTCCTGCATGTGCACTCCTTGTGTGTGTGCTGCTTGTACTGTGTTATGTACTTTAATTGGCTGCAGCTCCTCTGAGTCTAAGCGATGTGTCAGCTTTGTGCAAACAAGAGCTGGGACAAGGAAGACCTCCTTTAAAAGTAGGGGCTGTGAAGGAAAGGGAGGGGGCTGTTTATGTACAGGGGGCAGAGCTGTGTGTGTGCTTACAGATGTGTGTATGTGGGGGGAAGGCTGACATATATGCAGGTGTGAGTGGTCACAGTGTGTGCACAGGTGTGAGGGGGGCTGAGTGCGTACAGGTGTGGGGTGGCTGAGTGCGTACAGGTGTGAAGGGGGCTAAGTGTGTACAGGTGGGGGGCTAAGTGCGTACAGATGTAAGGGGTCTGTGTGTGTATAGGTGTGGGGGGCTGAGTGTGTAAAGGTTAGAGGGGGGCTGAGTGCATACAGGTGTGAGGGGGGGCTGAGTGCATACAGGTGTGAGGGGGCTCAGAGCGTACAGGTGTGAGGTTTCTGAATTTGTATAAGTGAGAGGGGGAACTGAGTGCGTAGAGATGAGGGGTGAGCTGAGTGCATACAGGTGTGAGGGTCCTGTATTGTATTGTATGTCCTTATCTGGTCATCCACATCCTGTGTGAAGGATATGAGATCTGTAGGAGGGGTTTAGCTGTTGGAGGCAAACCTTTGAGGGTGTGGCTTTTGAATGGATTTGAAATAAAGGAGTTCGCTGAGCTGGGACAGGGCCAGTCATGCTGCCCTTTGCTGAGAGGAACATGTAAGATATACTGGCGATGGCTCTTTTAATGGGACCTGGCTAGCAGCCAGGTCAGGCTGGCATGAGGATGTAGGAATGCTGATGAATGTTTGGATAACCTACAGGTTGATAGGTAGAGGGGAGACATAAGATCTAAAGGTAAGGCATTATATCATTAAGACGGAAAGTGTAATTATATTAAAAACAGGAAAATTGGCTGTGTGCTCTGTGGACAGCCAAATTTCGGTGACAACAGTCACCTATGCAGAGGCATGGTTGAGAACGACACTGGGGACAATTATAAGTGGTGTATTTTCTAACTCCTCCTCTGGAGCACACCCTGAGTGCATACAGGTGTGAGGGGCTGAGTGTGTACAGATGTGAGGGGGGGCTGAGTGTGGTGGCCAGTGGGTGGATTGTGTGGGATGGCTCGTGGGCAAGCCCTGGGAAATGTTGGTGGTTAGGCCAGTGGAGCCCAGGCCTAAAGCTGTGTAAAGGACCAAAACATTTCAGATGGCTGCCCTGCCTATGATTATAAGGGCTGTGCACAGACCCGGCTGGTCTCCAGGAGAACCTGGACACTGGGTTGGAGGCTTCGTCCCTTCTAATACTCTTTAAAGTATCCAAACTTCAGACCCTGTTTTAGGAATGACAAAACCTGGAGAAAGCTTTAAGACCAACTTTCTCAGCTCAGTACGTGGCTCTGGAGACCCTCATAATGCATTCAGGAGAACCTTGTGTCACTTTTGCCAACTTTTTCTCAGTGGCACAACATATCTGTATATATAAAAAACTGGTATAGAGGCACTCAGGGGTCTTGCAGAGAAGATCAAAACAGCAACGTTTTAAGGGCCAGTTCACACCACAAAAACCTCCTTTTTTGGGGTCAATTTAATGTAAAACTCTTTATTTTCATCAAGACAATGCTTCAGGGTCACTTTTCTTGTCAAATCACTTTCTGTTTATCCCTAATGCCGTGTACACATGACCGGACTTTCCAGCAGACTAGGTCTGACGGTCTTTCCGACGGACTTTCCAAATGAACAGGCTTGCCCACACACGGACTAAAGTCCGTTCATTTTGAACGTGACTCCAGGTACGACGGGACTAGAGAAGGAAGTCCGTGTGTGGGCAAGCCCGTTCATTTGGAAAGTCCGTCGGAAAGACCGTCGGACCTAGTCTGCTGGAAAGTCCGGTCGTGTGTACACGGCATTAGGGATAAACAGAGAGTGATTTGACAGGAAAAGTGACCCTGCTACTACTTGACCTCTCTGCAGCCTTTGATACTGTTGACTCCTTCTCAATAAACTACACTCCCTTGGCCTTCAAGATTCTGCTCTATCCTGGTTCTCTGCCTATCTATCACAGCGCTCCTTCAGCGTTGCCTACAACTCTGTCTTCTCCTCTCCTTTGCCCCTTTCTGTGGGGGTCCCCCAAGGCTCTGTTCTTGGACCCCTTCTCTTCTCCATCTACACCTCCTCGCTTGGTCACTTGATAACCGCCCACGGCTTCCAATACCACTTATACGCCGATGACACCCAAATCTATCTGTTTACTCCTCACCTCACTCCTTCAGTCTCCTCTCGCATTACTAACTTACTAACTGACATCTCAGCATGGATGTCGCACCACTTCCTTAAATTAAATCTCTCTAAAACTGAGCTATTAATATTCCCCCCCGCCCGTGCCCCCCTCCATGACTTTTCCATCAAAATCAACAATGCAACCATCAGTCCCTCCACTCACGCCAGGGTACTCTGTGTAATCCTAGACTCGGACTTGTCATTTCAGCCTCAAGTCCAATCGCTGTCAAAAGTTTGTAGACTTCACCTCCGTAACATCTCTAAAATTCGCCCCTTTTTAACAAATGACACCACCTTGGCCACCTTGACTATTGTAACTCCCTTCTCATTGGCCTGCCTCTCCATAGGCTCTACCCTCTTCAGTCTATCATGAATGCTGCTGCCTGACTTATCCACCTTACCAACCGTTCAGTGTCTGCCAACCCTCTCCTCCAATCCCTACACTGGCTCCCAATCACCCAGCGAATTAAATTCAAAATACTAACCACAACTTACAAAGCCATCCACAACTCTCCCCCGAGCTACATCACCAATCTTGTCTCCAAACATATCCCAAACTGTCCTCTCCGCTCTTCTCAAGCTCTCCTCCTGTCAAGCTCTCTCGTTTCCTCCTCCCATGCTCATCTCCAGGATTTCTCCAGAGCCTCTCCCATCCTCTGGAACTCCCTGCCTCAACCTGTCCGGCTATCCCCTACTCTAGCTACCTTCAGGCGATCCCTGAAAACTCATCTCTTCAGGGAAGCCTATCATGTCTCCAACTAATCTTTTACCACTTCCATCAGCTCATTCCCCACAGTTACAACCTTTTGTATCACCTCCCCCACCCTATTAGATTGTAAGCTCTTCTGAGCAGGGCCCTCTTAATCCTCTTGTATTTTATTGTATTATAACTGTATTGTCTCCCTTTTTATATTGTAAAGCGCTGCGTAAACTGTTGGCGCTATATAAATCCTGTAATAAATAAATAAATCTTGCCGCTTTCATCGGCAAGATTGACACCTTTCAAGCCCCGTCTCCTGGTATGGATATTAAGGGGAACCCCCTATGCCGAAGAAATGGCATGGGGTCCCCCCAAAGTCCATACCAGACCCTTATCCGAGCACGGTCAGGAAAGGGGGTGGAGATGAGCGAGCCGGCCTCTTCTCCCGGTCTCCGGTTCTTCTCCGCGCTCTCCGGTATCTTCTCCCGGTCTCCAGTTCTTCTCTGTGCTCTCCGGTATCTTCTCCCGGTCTCCGGTTCTTCTCCGCGCTCTCCGGTATCTTCTGCCAGGCTCCTCCGCTATCTTCTTTCAGTTTTTTTTACTAGCGTTGACCCGGTCTCCTCCTTCGTCGTCTTCTTCTTCTTCCCTCTTCTGTTCTTCTGATGTTGACACAACGCTCTCTCCCGCTGTAATGCTGTGTACAGGGTGCGCAACGACTTATATAGGCATGGGGCGGGGTCACTGGCTGATGTTACCCGGTGACCATGCCCCTTATGATGGCACAGTCACAGCATGCCCCAGGACCCCGCCCCTTATGACTTCACCGCCTAGGTCATGCTGGGTATGTGCCGTCATAAGGGGCGGGGTCAATGCTAGTAAAAGACCTGGAAGAAGATAGCGGAGGAGAAAAACCGGAGATCGGGAGAAGATCCCGGAAAGCGCGGAGAAGAACATGGAGACCGGGAGAAGATACTGGAGAGCGAGAGAAGAGACCGGAGAACGGGAGAAGTCAGAAGAGACCCCCGAAGCTGACTAATAAATTACTTTAAAAACCTGTGTGTTTTTTTATTGACACTTTTTCCCCCCAGGTGAATGGGTACGAAGTATCCCATACTCATTCACATAGGGTGGGGGGCCGGGATCTGGGGGCCCCCTTATTAAGGGGGGCTCCCAGATTCCGATAAGCCCCCTGGCCGCAGACCCCGACAACCAACGGCCAGGGTTGTCGGGAAGAGGCCCCTGTCCACATGGGGACAAGGTGCTTTGGGGTGGGGGGGCCGCAGGGCTCCCCCCTCCCCCAAAGTACCCACCCCGCCATGTTGTGGGCATGCGGCCTGGTATGGTTCAGGAGGGGGGGCGCTCGCTCATCCCCACCCCCTTTCCTGACCGACCGGGCTGCATGCTCGGATAAGGGTCTGGTATGGACTTTGATGGGAACCCTACGCCATTTTTTCAGCATAGGGGGTTCATCTTAAAATCCATACCAGACCTAAGGGACTTTGCCGCCCATCTCTCGTGCTCGCTGCAATAGGAAAATGTGTTTTTCCTATTGCAGCGAGCGTGGGATGTACAGTATCCTGCAGCCGATAGGATCGCGCTGAAAACATTCTCGCGGGCAGGTGCTGTAGCTGCCCTTGAGTCGTATTTGGTCCGTCGGATCAGCATACAGACAAACGCGCTTCCCAATAGGAACTGGGTCCGGCGGACTTCCGGCGGGAAGATTTAAAACATTTTCCGTCTGACTTTTGGGAAGAAAAAGTCTGCTATTGTCATGCACCACCCTTTGGGCTCCTTCTGTTAATTTTTTGTCAGTAGAAGTTTGGTGAGTGTTGATTCACGCTTTTCAGTTTGTGCTTCAATTTGTTTCTGAATGGTCGTTCGTCAATCAGCCATGTTGCCTCGGAGTTATTGCTGTTCCTGGACTGGACCCAAGTCCAGTCCAGGAACAGGAGGAGGATTTCTTGGACCAAAAATTGGTTGCTTAATTGTGACCAATTATGTCACATGCCTTTGCTGCGGGAGCTTCAGGAGAATAATCCAGATGATTTTCGGAATTATCTCCGAATGACGGACTCCTGCTTTTACCAACTCTTGGCATTGGTGACTCCCTATATTAAGAAGCAGGACACATGCATGCGGCTTGCCATCACTCCTGAGCGCAAAGGCTCATAGCCACCTTGCGTTACTTGGCGACGGGTCAAGTTTACCACTAGGATCTCTCCCAGGCTGTGGGACTCATTATTCTAGATACCTGCTCAGCCATTATTCAAGTCCTGCAGAAGGTCTATATTCGGGTAAGTTTTTGCCTTTAACATCACATTCTATGTATTTAATGTTTGCTAATGTATTGTATTAATTTCTTGATTCCATAATTAACATTATTGTAATATGCTATGAATGTCCTCATGCATGCCGTAAGCTTTTCCTGCTCCTTTTATGGCCTACATGCATATTTTCCTTCACTAACCTCCCCAGCATGCTATCCTGGGCCCATACACACCTAGCCTAGTAACTTAACAATGTATTTTTCCAGCTACATTTTTGTGCTTACCCTAAACACCCCCTAAAATGTGTCCAAATGTTACTTTTGTCCTCCAATTCAGGCAGAGTGCAAGAGGCTATTTTTTGGGGTCCAAACTCATTTGTAACCGCCCAAATGCTAAGTCAACGGATACAAATACTCTATCTGCTGACTTTGCAAAACCCATACACACGATGCCTCTTTTGTGGTCATATTTCTGTATAAATTCACCCAACCATGTAGTGTAAGGGCCTGCCTGATTACTTACAAATTGTAACGTAGACAGTTTTTGTCTCCTATTATATTGATATGTATTTTCTGAATGTCAAAATGTGCTGCAATTTTGATAGTGTGGATCCATATTTTTAGATTATGACACTTCTTACCTGTCCACTGGGCTGCCAATAGTGTAAGTATGGAGGGGCTGGCTAAAGTATCCCAGATTATTTATGCAAACAGCTCTCATGGAAGTGGAGAGGGTTACCTGTCCAAAACACCTACCCATTTCCTCCCCCCACCCTAAAATATTGCTAATGGGCCACCAGAGGGGGAGATGAATCAGATAAGTTGACCTTACCCTTTTGTCTTTAAATACTAATTTAAGTGTTTGCCTTATGTTTGCTAAGCATTTTTGTGTCAAATCTGCTTGCAATGTTATGTGCAGAAGTAGTATTTTTTTTTCTTTTTTTAATCCACAGTTTCCTTCAAACCCACAGCAGAGGCAGGACGTTGCAGCCCAGTTCCACCATAAGTGGGATTTTCCCAACTGTGGTGGTGTTATTGATGAAAAACATGTCCAGATTATCCCACCACCCAACTCGGGCTCATATTATTTTAATTATAAGGGCTTTTGCAGCATAGTCCTGCTAGCTGTAGTGTCTGCCACAAATGAGTTCTTGTATCTAGATGTTGGGAAGAACGGCCACAACTCTGATGGAGGAGTCATTATGCAGACAGAGTTATACAAGCGGCTCCAGAATGGCACTTTAAACTTGCCACCTGCTGAGGAGAATGTTGAGGGCCTCAATTTAGTTTTTGTTGCAGAAGATGCCTTTGTTCTGGGGAACATCTTATGAAGCCGTTTCCTATGAGGAACCTCACCCCAGAGCAGAGAATATTTAATTACAGGATCGCTCGTGCCAGAAGGGTGGTTGAAAATGCCTTCGGCATCCTCTCCAATCGGTTCAGGCTGTTTTTAACACCAATTAACCTGGCACTATACAAAATCAATCATGTGGTATTGTGCTGCTGTATCGTCCATAATTTTTTATGGAGGAATGCCAGCAGCTACCTTGCCTCAGTGCCAACTGATGCAGACCCTGCAGTGGCAGGCCCAGCTGAAGAGACTGCAGCTCAGCCGTCTGTGGGCGTGATGACGTCTCTCGAAAATGCCCGTGCTGGATTGCCCTACCAAAATGCCAGAGATCTTTGGCAAATATACCTGGATTATTTTGTGGGTAGAGGGGCAGAGGCTGGGCAACAAATTGTAGCTGATCAGTAATAATATATTTATTTGAAATAAACTCCTATTTCATTTGAACTACTGTCGTCTGTGTTTCTTATCTGTCTAATATGTTCACAAATGAGCTTTATTTTGGCCACTTGCTCCAATAGTGCAAATGTATCTTATTTGCTACATGAGGTGACAATATCTTCTTCAGCTAACTATTATGGTGTGCTGTGGGTCTGCTATACACACAATGGGGGTGATTCACCAAGCATTTGCGCCATGAGCACATGCGCAGTGGCCGTTTTCGTATTCACAAAGCATTTGCGCCTGTAATATATCGCAATTCCCCATTTACTATCATGTTGCCGGCGCACAGGCGGCCGCGATCTGTGCACCGCTATAGACCTGGCGCAAGCATTCTTCAACTCAGAATTAAAAGAAGCTGGAAGTGGCAATATTACGGGGGTGATGTGAGGAAGTATAGATATGACTGTCCAAGTAACAAATATGCCCAAAATAGAACGGAAATACACTTGTAACTGCGCTAGGTCAATTTATGTACTGCGCATGCCCAAGCGGCATTTGCGCCCGTTCATGTGCTCTAGTTCACTGCGCCGGCATCTTATATAACGGAGGCTGGGGCCACCCGGTGACCCCGCCCCCCTCTGACGCAAGGTTCCATACGTCAGAGGGGGGCGGGGTCACCGGGTGGCCCCGGCCTCCGTTATATGAGACCTGTCAGAAGAAGAGAAGCGTCACACAGCGTGAGCCTCCCATTGCGCGGAGCGGCCCGATAACGAAGAAGAAACGCCGTGGAGGAAGATGCCAGTCGAGAACATCGGAGCAAGAAGAAGCGGATCGGAGGAAGAAGATGGAGTAAGAAGATGAAGAAACCGAAGGATGAAGAAAGGAAGAAGACCAGAAGAAAGAAGACTTTAATAAAAGACTTGTCAAAGACCATCTCCTGTAATTTTTAACACTTTTGTCACTTTTTTGGTGAAATGGTAGGGGTACTTTTGTACCCCCTTACCATTTCACACAGAGGGGGGCCGGGATCTGGGGGTCCCCTTGTTAAAGGGGGCTTTCAGATTCCGATAAGCCCCCCGCTCGCAGACCCCCACAACGGGCAAGGGTTGTGGGGATGAGGCCCTTGTCCCCATCAACATGGGGACAAGGTGCTTTGGGGGGGACCCCAAAGCATCCTCCCAATGTTGAGGGCATGTGGCCTGGTACGGTTCAGGAGGGGGGGCGCTCTCTCGTCCCCCCTCTTTTCCTGTGGCCTGCCAGGTTGCATGCTCAGATAAGGGTCTGGTATGGATTTTTTTTTTGTGTGGGGTTCCTCTTTAAATCCATGCCAGACCTGAAGGGCCTGGTATGGATTTTGAGGGAGACCCTCACGCCATTTTTTTTGGCAAGGGGTTCCCCTTAAAATCCATCCCAGACCTGAAGGGCCTGGTATGGATTTTGAGGGGGACCCCCACGCCATTTTTTTTTTGGCGCAGGGGTCCCCTTAATATCCAGACCTGAAGGGCCTGGTATGCTCTTGGAGAGGAACCCATGCCGTTTTTTTCTTTTTTAATTAAAGTCACCTGGCCTGGGGGCGACTTAAAGTCGTGTTGTAAGTCGCCCCAAGTCGTGTTGTAAAGTCCGCCCCAAGTCGTGTTGTAAAGTCCGCCCCAAGTCGCGCTGGAAGTCGTGTTGACCCTGTGTGAATGGACTGTTAGCATGCGCTATTATCAATAGCATACTATTACCGCGGTGCACTGGTATATTATGTGCTGCGCTTATGTGTGCGCCGGTTCATACGCTCACTTAATAATTTATCTGGTGCACCAATTATGGTATGAACCGGAGCAGCGCATTCATCTTAGTAAATCAGCCCCAAAGTTTTTTTTCTTAACGGATCTAAAGAAGTTCAACTCTTAAGATTTTTTGGAGGACTAAAAATTGCATGAGTTGGCCACATTTTATGAGCACATTGTCCCTGTAGCTACAACTACTTAACAAATACACTGGTATTGAGCTTTGAAATAATAAGCCACACATTTAGTAAAAAACTATTTACTCAAAGCACATTCACATGTGCGTTTTTAAGGTTTTAACACAAACATCTTGGTGTATAACATTTATGTTTTGCATTATTTCCTCTTTTTTGGGGCTAAACAGGCATGTTCAAAAACATTAGATACACATCCCAAACTCAAGAACTTACAAAGTTCCATTTTCGTAAAGTGAAGGCCAAATGAGACATTAGTATCCCAAGACTGTGTGGATGTTGCTTTCCTCATATGGGGTGATCTCACCGCTTTAAAACCCAAAATTTGAAGCCACCTACACGTAGAGGCATAACAATTAAATTACCCTTATGATCCCATGATGCCAATGTGTGTAGTTACAAACAAAATTTTTCCTAAACCCACAAAACACACAGTGTGTCACCATGTGCCATCACGGGGTATCAATGGACGTGTTTCCGGGGTGCAATACCTTCCTCTGAGCTTCTTTAGTTATGAGTAGGGATGGGCCCGGTGTTCGAATCGAACATCAGCCGTTCGTCCGCTCGTCGAGGGCAGAACTCTTAAGGGCCGTTCGCATCAAATTCATGTGATGCGAACAGTCCACAATGCACTGCACCAGTCGCAGTGCATTGCTGGCTGATAATTGGCCAAGCATGCACTGTGACCCCGCATGCTTGGCCAATCATAGAACCAGCGGCGAGAATAGCAATAATTGGCCACAGGCAGGATGCCTGTGGCCAATTATAGCTCAGGGGGTTTAGTACGCGCCCCACACTATATAAGGCCGCCGCGCCGTCGGCCTCGTGTAGTGTGTTCCGGCATTGAGGGAAAGAGAATTGCTAGGCAGGGACAGTGTACTGTACACTAACACTATATTTGAATCATTTCTGTGTGGGGAAAGTGTAGGGATAGAGGAAAAATAGGCAGGGATAGTGTATTCTTCTCAGCCTTTGCGTGTGGGGAAAGTGTAGGGATAGAGGAAAAATAGGCGGGGATAGTGTGGTCTTCTCAGGAATTTGCGTGTGGGGAAAGTGCTGTTCTCTACCAATCCAGCCATCTGCAGGAGTTAGTGTGTGTGTGCTGTTTGAGTCTAGCACAGCACACTAAACCACCTCACCCTGTATCTGCCCTTCTGCCCTGTTGTCATCTAAGACAGCCATCTGCAGGAGTTAGTGTGTGTGTGAGTCTAGCACAGCACACTAAACCACCTCATCCTGTATCTGCCCTTCTGCCCTGTTGTCATCTAAGACAGCCATCTGCAGGAGTTAGTGTGTGTGTACTGTGTGAGTCTAGCACAGCACACTAAACCACCTCACCCTGCATCTGCCCTTCTGCCCTGTTGTCATCTAAGACAGCCATCTGCGGAAGTTAGTGTGTGTGCTGTGTGACTCCAGCACAATATACACTACCCAATAGCTTTTTTTACCCATCTCCCTGCAGGCCATTACAATGTCTGGAAGGCCAACAAGGAGAGGCAGACAGTCACGAGCCAAGAAAACAGGGCAAGCAGGCTCTGTGTCTAGAGACAACAGTGCTGGTTGTGGACGCGGTGCATCGACATCAGCACGTGGCCATGGGACACACTTGTCCTTATTTTCGGCAGCTGGACATGTTGAGCCGCATCATGCCTGGTAGAGTGGTAGAGTGGATGACCAAGCCCTCCTCACCCTCTCTCACCCAGGCTCAGGGTACTGGCAAAGCAGCTGCCAACGCGTACTCAATCTCATCAGGCACCCCTTCCCTAGACCCACCATGTCCTCCTGAGAAGTCCCCCGAACCGTTTGAGCACAGTGTTGGGTACATGCTCCAGGAGGATGCCCAGCGTTTTGAAGGCTCCGATGATGATACCCAGCTAGAGGAAGGCAGTAGCGTGAGCGCAGAGAGAGGGGATGCTCAAGGACAGCAATCTGGCAGTCATGTTCCACCAGCTGCAGCTTACTGCCAGGTTTGCTCCAGTGGTGAAGAGGGAGGGGATGATGAGGTCACTGACTCCACGTGGGTGCCTTAACGGAGAGAGGAGGAGGAGGAGGAGGAGGCGGCACATCTCCAACGAGGCAGGATGCCCTCCGGGGGCCAGCTTGAGGCCAGCACACCAACTGAATCACACCGCAGAGCTCCGCCTGTGCAGGGCACTGCCTCTGCGCGTTATTACAAAATTTCTTTGGTGTGGGCCTTTTTTGAGACGAGTGCATCAGATGGCACCGCTGCTATTTGCAACATATGTCTCAAGCGTATCTCGCGTGGCCAAAACATCAGCCGCTTGGGCACCACAAGCATGACCAGACATATATAAAAGGAAAAAAACTGCGCTAATCAGAAAATAAAAAAAGGTTATTGGATCAATAATATAGCAGCAATAATTGTGGGAACACAAATAAGAATAAATAAGGAAAAAATTGCGCTATTATAGTCTGGATATAAACTAAAAGATTAAAAAAATTGAAGAAAAGTTCCCAAGGGTATAAACAAAAAGTCAGTCGTAACAGAAATAATCTCCAAAATGGCACTTTATATATTTATAGGGAACATGCTCACCAGATGCAAGCCATAGTTGATAGTTAATAGTTGTATCGCTATCATGTTTTTAATATGTAAATGATGATTTGTTTTTTGGCATCAATAAAAATACATGTAAATTTTATATTTTTGTTATATCATTTATTGTACTGCCCTTATTGTACCGCAATAGTCCAAACTGCCCCCAAATTTCTTGGTAGCCTAGGTGGGGATCAGGCTCCCAACCTCTATACCACTTGATTTCTGGATGATGGTACAAGTTCTTATATCCCTATTTCTGCTCTCTATCATAAGAGGTCCAACTTATTCTTTAAGTCCAGATATAAACTAAAAGATTTAAAAAATTGAAGAAAAGTTTCCAAAGGTATAAACAAAAAGTCAGTCGTAGCAGAAATAATCTCCAAAACGGCACTTCATATATTTATAGGAAACATGCTCACCAGATGCAAGCCATAAAATCGCATATGGCTTTAACCCAGCTCGGGTTGATGATCCTGTTGCTGGAAACGGATACGGTGGAGCGATGTGGTGTAATTTGTGCTTTTTCCCAGGTTTTATACTCATAAAGCAGGATTAACCACTTTCAGACCGGACCATTATGCAGCCTAAAGAGGACTTTTTACAATTTCGCACTGCACTGGTTTAACTGGTAATTACGCGGTCATGCAATGTTGTACCCAAAATGAAATTTGCGTCCTTTTCTTCCCACAAATAGAGCTTTCTTTTGATGGTATTTGATTGCCTCTGCGATTTTTATTTTTTGCGCTATAAACGGAAAAAGACCGAAAATTTTGAAAAAAAATGATATTTTCTATTTTGTTATAAGAAAAATCCAATAAACTCAATTTTAGTCATACTTTTAAGCCAAAATGTATTCAGACACATAAAAAAGCAAAATCAATAATAATACATTTTTTTTTAAAAAAAGCACCCCTGTCCCCCCCTGCTCTCGCGCAAAGGCGAACGCAAGCGTCGGTCTGGCGTCATATGTAAACAGCAATTGCACCATGCATGTGAGGTATCACTGCGAAGGTCAGATCGAGGGCAGTAATTTTAGCAGTAGACCTCCTCCGTAAATCTAAAGTGGTAACCTGTAAAGGCGTTTAAATGCTTTTAAAAATGTATGTAGTTTGTCACCGCTGCACGTTTCTACGCAATTTTAAAGCATGTCGTGTTTGGTATCTATGTACTCGGCCTAAGATCTAATTTTTTATTTCATCAAATATTTGGGCAAGATAGAGTGTTTTAGTGCATTAAAATTTAAAAAAGTGTGTTTTTTCCCCAAAAAATGCGTTTGAAAAATCGCTGCGCAAATACTGAGTGAAAAAAAAAATGAAACACCCACCATTTTAATCTGTAGGGCTTTTGCTTTAAAAAAATATATATTGTTTGGGGGTTTAACGTAATTTTCTTGCAAAAAAAAATTATTTTCTCATGTAAACAAAAAGTGTCAGAAAGGGCTTTGTCTTCAAGTGGTTAGAAGAGTGGGTAATGTGTGACATAAGCGTCTAAATGTTGTGCATAAAATGCCAAGACAGTTCAAACCCCCCCCCCAAATGACCCCATTTTGGAAAGTAGACACCCTAAGGAAATTGCTAAGAGGCATGTTGAGCCCATTGAATATTTTATTTTTTTGTCCCAAGTGATTGAATAATGACAAAAAAAAAATGTTTACAAAAAGTTGTCACTAAATGATATATTTCTCACACATGCCATGGGCATATGTGGAATTACACCCCAAAATAAATTCTGCTGCTTCTTCTGAGTACGGGGATACCACATGTGTGGGACTTTTTGGGAGCCTATCCGTGTACGGGACCCCGAAATCCAAGCACCGCCTTCAGGATTTCTAAGGGCGAAAATTTTTGATTTCACTCCTCACTACCTATCACTACCTATCACAGTTTTGAAGGCCATAAAATGCCAAGATGGCACAAAACCCCCCCAAATGACCCCATTTTGGAAAGTAGACATCCCAAGCTATTTGCTGAGTGGCATGTTGAGTCCATGGAATATTTTATATTTTGCCACAAGTTGCGGGAAAAATGACAACATTTTTTTTTTTTTTGCCCAAAGTTGTCACTAAATGATATATTTCTCACACATGCCATGGGCATATGTGGAATTACACCCCAAAATAAATTCTGCTGCTTCTCCTGAGTATGGGGATACCACATGTGTGGGACTTTTTGGGAGCCTATCCGCGTACGGGACCCCGAAATCCAAGCACCGCCTTCAGGATTTCTAAGGGCATACATTTTTGATTTCACTCCTCACTACCTATCACTACCTATCACAGTTTTGAAGGCCATAAAATGCCAAGATGGCACAAACCCCCCCCAAATAACCCCATTTTGGAAAGTAGACACCCCAAGCTATTTGCTGAGAGGCATGTTGAGTCCATGGAATATTTTATATTTTGCCACAAGTAGCGGGAAAAATTACAAACTTTTTTTTTTATTTATTTTTTTGCCCAAAGTTGTCACTAAATTATATATTGCTCACACATGCCATGGGCATATGTGGAATTACACCCCAAAATATATTCTGCTGCTTCTCCTGAGTATGGGGATACTACATGTGTGGGAATTTTTGGGAGCCTATCCGTGTACGGGACCCCGAAAACCAAGCACCGCCTTCAGGATTTCTAAGGGCGTAAATTTTTGATCTCACTCCTCACTACCTATCACAGTTTTGAAGGCCATAAAATGCCCAGATGGCACAAAACCCCCCCCAAATGACCCCATTTTGGAAAGTAGACACCCCAAGCTATTTTATGAGAGGCATGGTGAGTATTTTGCAGCTCTCATTTTTTTTTGAAAATGAAGAAAGTAAAGAAAATTTTTTTTTTTTTTTCCTTTTTTCAATTTTCAAAACTTTGTGACAAAAAGCGAGATCTGCAAAATACTCACCATACCTCTCAGCAAATAGCTTGGGTGTCTACTTTCCAAAATGGGGTCATTTGGGGGTATTTTGTGCCATCTGGGCATTCCATGGCCTCTGAAACTGTGATAGGCAGTGAGGAGTGAATTCAAAAATTCACACCCTTAGAAATCCTAAAGGTGGTGCTTGGTTTTTGGGGCCCCGTACGTGGCTAGGCTCCCAAAAAGTCCCACACATGTGGTATCCCCGTACTCAGGAGAAGCAGCAGAATGTATTTTGGGGTGTAATTCCACATATGCCCATGGCATGTTTGAGCAATATATCATTTAGTGACAACTTTGTGCAAAAAAAATAAAAATAAATAATAATTATTATTTTCCCGCAACTTGTGTCAAAATATAAAATATTCCATGGACTCGACATGCCTTTCAGCAAAAAGCTTGGGGTGTCTACTTTCCAAAATGGGGTCATTTGGGGGGGGTTTTGAACTGTCTTTTCATTTTATGCACAACATTTAGACGCTTATGTCACACATTACCCACTCTTCTAACCACTTGAAGACAAAGCCCTTTCTGACACTTTTTGTTTGCATGAGAAAATAATTTTTTTTTGCAAGAAAATTACGTTGAACCCCCAAACAATATATATTTTTTTAAAGCAAAGGCCCTACAGATTAAAATGGTGGGTGTTTCATTTTTTTTTTTTTTCACTCAGTATTTGTGCAGCGATTTTTCAAACGCATTTTTTGGGGAAAAAACACACTTTTTTTAAATTTTAATGCACTAAAACACACTATCTTGCCCAAATATTTGATGAAATAAAAAATTAGATCTTAGGCCGAGTACATAGATACCAAACACGACATGCTTTAAAATTGCGTAGAAACGTGCAGCGGTGACAAACTACATACATTTTTAAAAGCATTTAAACGCCTTTACAGGTTACCACTTTAGATTTACGGAGGAGGTCTACTGCTAAAATTACTGCCCTCGATCTGACCTTCGCAGTGATACCTCACATGCATGGTGCAATTACTGTTTACATATGACGCCAGACCGACGCTTGCGTTCGCCTTTGCGCGAGAGCAGGGGGGGACAGGGGTGCTTTTTTTTAATTTTTTTTTATTATTATTGATTTTGCTTTTTTATTTTATTTTTCAACTGTTCCTTTCATTTATATATATTTTTTATCATTTTTATTGCTATCTCAGGGAATGTAAATATCCCCTATGATAGCAATAGGTAGTGACAGGTACTCTTTTTTGACTAGATCTGTCCTCTGCCCTCAAAGCATCTGACCACACCAAGATCGGTGTGATAAAATACTTTCCCAATTTCCCAATGGCGCTGATTATATCCGGCGAAATATAAGTCATGAAATGCTCGTAGCTTCCGGTTTCTTAGCCCATAGAGATGATTGGAGCCATTCTGGTCTCTGATCAGCTCTATGGTCAGCTGGCGGAACCACCGGCTGCATTCTCAGGTTCCCTGTTGGGACAGGAGAGCCAGAGAAAACCATGGAAGACGGTGGGAGAGGGGGGAAATTCCCTCCCACTGCTTGTAAAAGCAGTCTAGAGACTAATTAGCCACTAGGATTGCTTTTACATAAAAGCCGACCACTGGCTGAAAAGAATGATAACAAGATAATGCCTAATCCTGCCGGCATCATTCTGGTATAACCACTCAAAGTCCAGCAACATACCAGTACATTGCTGGCCCTTGTTTGGCATATATTGTAATCTTTTTTTTCATGCAGCCTGTGGCTGAACGAAAAAAAAAGATTGATCGGTGGGTATGCCCACCATTAGAAAACCTCCCTTCATCCACCCACTTCTAATGATGGGCATACATGCACCATTTTGTTTTTAACTGTGGTGGTGAAATCACCTCCAACAGCGCTGGAGTCACGGATTTATGTATCGTGGGAGCAAGCGCTGTTGCTGTCAAGATAAATAAATCTGCGCTGCAGCTGAATGGCGTACCTGCTAAGCAAATTATGGTTAACAATAAAACAAAGTAACATTACAGTATAACAGTAAGATTTACCATACCTGCAAATCAAATACCAAAAAAAACATAGTAAAAAATAAAACATTTTTTAATGCAACCTGTGCCTAAAATATATATATGCCGAAGCATGGGGGCATCCTCCCGCAAAAAAGTTATGCCGCGTACACACGGTCGGAATTTTCCACGGGCAAGCCTCCGTCGGAATTTCAACCGTATGTAGGCGGCATTAGGAGCAAATCGCTCCTCCCCCCTCTGCTGCCCCCATGCTTCGGCATATATGCTCTTTTTTTTTTTTAACTGTGGTGGTGAAATCACCTCCTACAGCGTTGGAGTCACGGCTTTATGTATCGTGGGAGCAAACGCTGTTGCTGTCAAGATAGATAAATCCGCGCTGCAACTGAATGGCATACCTGAAAACAAAAAAAATGGTTAACAATAAAACATTGCAGAATAGAATACAGTAAAAAAGGGAACAATAGAGAGAGAATAGAGAGAAAGAGAACAATAAAACAACAACTATTTTTTTTTTTTTATTTTATATTTTTTTTTTTTTTTTTTACTTTTTTTTTTTAAACTTTTGTTTGTAACTGTAACAGTTCTAACGGAACTGTTGTAACGGTTCCAGCGGTTTTGGTCTCAAAATGCGATGGCATTCTTGAGAACAAGTGCCTAGTCTGTGCAATGCTGTACCCTACGCTAATACTCAACTAGTGTATGGTAGCGTTCAAAACATTCACCGATGCAAAGACCAGGATTGTCAGGACAGCGGGGACAATAATAGCGGGTGTCACGCCTAAATCCGCGCTTTCTGCAGACACGACATTTTCTTTGGGGGGCTCGTTGGGTAGGGGTACTCGGGAGGACATGAATAAAATGCCACTCATGCAGCCGGCTAACTGCATTTGGTTGGGGAATGTGAGGTGGAGCACCGTCTGGAAACAGAAGGGCTCCGATGATCTCTTCCTGGAATTTAAGGAAGGATCCAGTCTGTCCTGAAGCTCCGTATAGCACATGAGCGTTCAGCAAAGCCAATTGGAAAAGGTAAATAGACACTTTTTTGTACCAGCGTCTAGCCTTATGGGCAACTAGGTACGGCGCCAACAACTGGTCGTTGAGGTCCACCCCTCCCATGTTTTGGTTGTACTCGTGGACACAGAGGGGTTTCGTCACAACACCAGCCGCCGTAGTAATTTGGACCGTCGTGTCTGCATGAAGGGAGGTAAGAACGAAAACATTCTTATTATCCCTCCACTTCATAGCGAGCAAGTTATTACACTTCAAGCAGGCTCTCTCCCCCAGCCTAAGACGGGACTCTACAAGCCGCTGGGGAAAGCCCCGGCGATTAGGTCGCACGGTGCCACATGCTCCAATCTGATGATCAAACAAATGACTAAACAGTGGCACGCTCGTGTAATAATTGTCCACGTACAAGTGGTACCCCTTTCCGAATAAGGGTGACACCAAGTCCCACACAATCTTGCCAGCGCTCCCTATGTAGTCAGGGCAGTTTGTCGGCTCTATGTGGCTATCTTTGCCCTCATAAACCATAAATTTACATGTATAGCCTGTGGCCCTGTCACAGAGCTTATACATCTTGACCCCGTATCTGGCACGCTTGCTGGGAAGGTATTGTTTGAATGACAAGCGGCCAGTAAACTTAATCAGGGACTCGTCAACGCAGACAACTTGATGGGGAGTAAACAAGTCTGCAAAACGTTGGTTGAAATGGTTTATGAGGGGCCGAATTTTATAGAGCCGATCGTATGCAGGGTCTCCACAAGGACGACAGAGTTCATTGTCGTTGAAGTGCATGAACCGCAAAATCTGTTCGTATCGTGCCCTGGACATGGAGGCAGAGAACACGGGCATATGGTACATTGGCTCAGTGGACCAATACGAACGCAACATACCCATTTTAACTACGCCCATGATGAGGGAAAGGCCCAGAAAGAGCTTGAATTCGGGGACCGTAATTGGTCTCCAATCTCTGGCAAGGGTGGACAACTGGGGATTAGCGGCGATGTGTTGACCAGCGTACAAATTGGTTTGGTCCACAATAGATCTATAGAGATCTTCGGTGAAAAACAGCGAAAAAAAATCAAGTGACGTAAAATCAGCTGTTTCCACCTGAATACCGGGTTGGCCAGTGAATGGGGGAAGTACGGGTTCTGCAGAAGTGGTGGGCACCCAATCAGGATTGGCGAATTCTGCAGGAAGGGCACTATGGGCACGACGGGCCTGTCTTTGTCGTCTTCTTGGTGGCAGCGGGACACTACTTGTGCTTGCCACCTCGCCAGCTGGAACTGCACTTATGGGACTCGCCACGTCACCACGTGATACTGCAGTGCTGGTTTGACTACGTCCAGGGTGTACTAGGCCGCTGGTGCTTGCCTGTTCACCAGAAGGAATAGCGGCTCTAGTACGTCTCTGCCTCCTACGAGCGACCTGCGGTTCCTGCACCTCAACAACAGAAGAAGGAGTTTGGGGTCTGGTACGCCTGACCTTAGCAGGGACCACAACTCCGCCGTCAGAGCTATCTGTCATGGAGCCGCTGTCGTCTACTGGGTCGTATTCTGAGCTTGATTCTGACAGATGAGTGACCTCCTCTTCACTATCTGTCATACTCAGAAACAAGTAGGCCTGTTCACTAGTGTACGTTTGACTTGCCATTTTGGGCTCTAAATTTAGTAGTACACTAGTGAGACTCACAGGAAAAAAAAAGCTCCTGACTGTTAGCGACTGAATCAAAACGCTACCAAAAAACTGTAAGCGATCGCAGGGATCAGGCCTGACTCTGCGAACGCTGCAGTTATGTGTGCTTAGTGTTTTGTAAGTGACAGTGATCGATCGATACTGCACTTGGGTGGGCTGGGCGGAGGGGGAAAACGCAGGTGCTAGCAGGTATCTGGGCTGATCCCGCTAACAATGCGTTTTTGGGAACCCTAAACAGCTGGGGACGCTAGTATAGATCTGATCAGATCAGATATCGATCTGTTCAGATTCTATACCACTAAGGGAGGTGTATGCTGCGTGCGTGGGTGTTAGCGGTACTGGCACTAACCCGACGCTGCCTGGGGCGACACAGACCCTATTTGACTCTAAAACCTTACTTATATCACCCGCCGGGCGATCAGGGGGTTAAACCTTTATTAGGTAATAAACGGCGGGTGCCCTGAAACTATAAAAAATAAACTAACTGACCAGCGTCACCCGTAACAGTTATATGGTGATCACTGGTGAAAGGGTTAACTAGGGGGCAATCAGGGGGTTAAAACCTTTAGTAGGTAGTATATGGGGGGTCCCTGACCCTATAAAACGCTGCGGCAAACCTAAATACCTACCTCCCTAACTAGCGTCAACTGTGACACTAATACAGCGATCAAAAAAACGATCGCTTAGTGACACTGGTGATGGGGGGTGATCACGGGGTTAAACCTTTATTAGGGGAAACAAAATATTTGGTGAGCAAGTAATTGGAGGCAAATGGGTCTATCGCTTCTCACATATGAAAAATATATATTTTGTGAAGGCCTAGTGTGCATTAACACGGCCTATACCCCTGAGAGAAGCTTAAACAGATAGACATAGAGAGTATATGCATATAAACAAAAGTATATTTTATTGGGGCATTGAGCCCAAAAGATAATTGGGTAAATTGGGTATGTAAGCATCCAGTGTTACAAGAAATCAAGACATATACATGAAAACGTATGTGACCATATACATGTACATAAAATGCAAAATTTGCACAACAACTTGCAATATTATCAAGGTCTTTCAGGAAAATGCCGACATGTTTCGGACGGACGTCCTTTTTCAAGGCAATAACAGTTCCTGTGTTTGCTCAATAGTGCTGTATAAAACAGAGTAAGGGCATTAGTATACAACATGTTGTATTAATGAATATAGAGCCTGTCTTTGAACCACTAGGTGGTAAAGGTACTCACTTGCAAAACATTGAAGAAAAGGGCTCAAATAGCCCGGTAGACTTGGGGTACACTTGGGGTACAAAGGTATGGTCTCAGTACGTGCAGATAGGTTTAAGCTGTTAAAAGCAAACGGCTGCTGAACATTTGGTGAAGCTGCAAGATCTCCAGCCATGCACCAATGGATTGCAATGGCTATAGGTGCCTGGGCCAAAATAGTATATGGCTAGGGAATAAGACGGAATGGTATTACTATCACTTAAAAGGTCAAAGGGGTATATCATGCAGGGTAGATAGCATGAGATAAATGAAGTTATATTACCTGATAAATGGAGGTCCTGTGGAAAGGTGCAGCAGAGCGCCGGCAGGGAAGTGCTGTGGTTAATCCCGCCATTGCTCAGGTTTAAATGTGTATGGGAAGTGATGTCAGCTGAGCGGGCCAAAATGTGAAAATGGGTGCGCTCAGCTGCAGAATATTGATTAGGGCCAGGTAGGGGATGGTGGCTCAGAGGCCATGGATTGTTTCCCCTATGAGATCTCAGAAGCGGCGGCGCCGCGCGTCGTCACGCCCAAAGGGGCGGGGCCTCGTGCGGCGTCGGGGCGTCACCGACGCGGGTAGACTAACCCCGCCCCGTCTGCTGGAACGCAAGCGGAGGGCACATAGATGGAACCGTGCGCCTCAATGGGTATATGTTGCGCATGCGCAGTAGGAAGTCCGTGCATGCGCACATTGTCTTACCCGCGCCGGGCAGCCTGAATGGACCAAATGTGAGCGATATTGCCGGGTATGGGTGTACAGAACATAATGAAGTATCAGAGTATTGTTGTCCTGCATTGTACTTTGTGCAGGCACATGGTGGCATGTTAGCAAGTGAGTCACAGTGCCAGATAGATGGGTGGGGGACCCCCTGTTGCATGGAGACAAGCAATATATTAGACTAGCAGATACAGCAATATTCACATAATTAAGGGGGTAATATAAGAAATGGCAAAACGTTTGCATTGATCAGTTTGGGTAGTAATAAGTCAAACAATACATACAATAACAGAAAAAGTATTATATTGTGTAGGCATGTTTGTAAAGCCACTGAACAGATACATTTAGTATGAAGATATGTACAGTACAATTGCTGTCATAAAGATGAGCTATTAGAAAAAATGAATAGGGTCCCGATGTGGGGATACCAAGGGGGGCCTAACATGATGATAGGGGGGTCATAGATCAAGTTCACATACCCCTGATTCAAAGCCTTCAAGATAAGGCTTGAAGTTGAATGCCTCGTTGAGGCCTGGGGGGGATGTAGCGTTGAGATGGAATATCCATCTCAGCTCACTTTGGAGTAAAGCTTTGTTATAGTCACCCCCTCGATTGGGTGGGGGGATATGGTCCAGTGCTCTGAATATAATTTGGGGGGTTGAGTCCTGGTGGACAGTTGCACAGTGTCGCCCTAAGGGAAGATCAGGGTCTTTTTGGTTAATACTCAGGGTATGTCGGTAAATGCGTTTCCAAAAAGGCAGTTTGGTTTTCCCAACATAAAAACACCCACATTCGCATTCTAATAAATATACAATGCCGACTGAGCGGCAATTGACAAAATGTTGAGGGAAGAAAGGTTGTCCGTTGGGTAGGGTATTGGATCTATTGGATTTAGATAGGTACTTGCAGTATTTGCATTTCCCACAAGGGAATGTCCCTTTGGTTTGTTTATATAGATAGTTAGCTGCAGTGTATTCGCTTCTAATTAGTTTGTCACGGAGAGAGGGAGCTCGTCTATAGGTAAGTAGGGGATGTGTGGGGACGAATGGGGATAAGGAGTGGTCTGTGGCTAGAATGTGCCAGTGTTTCTCTAGAATCTGAGTAATTAAAGAATGTTGTTCACAATAATTAGTGATAATTCTCAAAGGACTGTTTATATCTTTGGGTTTGGAGGAAAAGAGTAAGGAAGTGCGTGTTTTGGATTTCGCTTTTTTGTATGCGATTTTCAAAATAGTATGTGGGTATCCTCGTTCTCGCAACCTGCTTCGTAAAACAGAGGCCTCGTTTTCAAAGGAGGCCTCGGTTGAACAATTGCGGCGGGCACGGAGGTATTGGGCATATGGAATAGAATTAAGGAGGGGTTCAGGATGAAAACTTGAGGCAGCCAATATGGTGTTGCCTGCAGTAGGTTTGCGGTATAGGTGACTTTGGATATGACCTTCCGAGTCTTTCATAAGGGTAAGGTCTAAAAAACAGATAGATGTTGGACTATGTGTCATAGTAAATCTCAAATTTAATTGATTGGAAGTATTAAGATAAGTCAAAAAGTCCTGTAAGGTTTGGCTAGGTCCCTGCCAAACAATAAGGATGTCATCAATATATCGACGAAAAGTGACAATATGTTTAGTGTACATATTGGCAGAGGGATCTGCAAAGAGGAGGCGTTCCCACTCCCCCAAGTACAGATTGGCGTAGGCCGGTGCGCAGCAAGTGCCCATGGCCACGCCCTGTACTTGGAGGTAGTGGGAACCATCAAAGGAGAAAAAATTGTGATTGAGAATAAAATTAAGGGCATTAATAATGAATGCAGAAAGGTCTCTAGGGTAAAGGGAAGTAGTGGTGAGTATATGTCGGATAGCCGAAAGTCCTAGGGAGTGAGGAATCGAGCTGTATAATGCCTCGACATCGATCGCGACAAGGAGAGTGTCGGGACCGATGGTCAAGGAAGATAGACCTTGTAAAAGGTGAGTAGTGTCCCGTATGTAGGAAGGGAGTTGGATAACTAGTGGTTGCAATAATTTGTCAATGTATCGACTAAGGTTGTCTGTAAGAGAGCCTCTTCCGGAAACTATGGGCCTACCTGGTGGTCTGGGTAGGTTTTTATGCACCTTGGGGAGTGCATAAAACGTGGCTGTACGTGGAAATTTAGTTCTAACATAGTCACTTGTGTGTTTGTCCAATACCCCTTGGGTAGTTGCAGAGTCTATAAGTGTGTATAATTGTTGTTGTGCTGAGGTTATAAAAGATGTGGGGATCTTTTTGTACCATTCCTTATTTTGTAGGATGTCTTGGCACATTTGAATATAGTCTACTCTGTTCAGTATAACTATATTTCTGCCTTTATCGGTGGGTTTTATAATTATTGTAGAGTTCGTTTTTAAGTTTTGAAGGGCGAGGTGTTGATTGTATGAGAAATTTCGTGCCTTGGATCGATTAGGGTGGGTTTTTAGGTTACGGATTTCCCGTGTCACTGCCTGCAGGAATAGTGCCGCACGTGAATTGGTACTGGGGGGTGGAAAAAAACTAGATTTCTTTTTAATAGATATTTTAGGTGGTAGTTGTGGTGAAACAGGAGGGTCATCCTCAGTGCTGGCTAAGAGAGTGTCAAGATCTAGAGTATCTATTAGATTGGAATTGTCACTTTCCTCCAAAAGTTCAGTTAACTGTTGGAGGGCAGTGGTCTCAGCTGCAGAATGTGAGAGAGAGTCTGAGAAGGGGTTGGGTGTGTATATACTGTGTAGTAGGAGTTTCCGGACAAACAAATGAATGTCTTTGATAACAGTAAATTTGTCTATGTGAGATACAGGGCAAAAAGTGAGTCCTTTTTCAAGGACTGAAATTTCATGCTTAGTGAGTGAATGATTAGAAAGGTTAATGATATTGCCAGAAAGCGACTTTATCTGGGTGTTCTTTTCGGTTGATGTGAATTGTTGTGTTGGATTCTTTGTGATGCTCGCATTAAATCTAAAAAATCAGGGTGTTGGGAGGAGGAGGGTAAGGAATGTGATCTGGAGGTCTTCGAGGATGAGGAAGCGGCTGACGGGTCTCTAGCCGGTGAGTCGTCGGTCGGTCCCTAGAGATCGGAGACCTCATCACTGGATAGGTTAGGTGTGCGACCTCTTTTGGGGTTGCGTGTACCCCGTGTGGAATTGGGTCTAGGTGCGACGTGTAAAGTGCCTGTGTTGCGATCAGAAGTGGGTTTAGGAGGCATTGGTTTAGAAGCAAAGCGTGCAGAGGCTGGTGGGCGTGCAGCACGGTTGGCCTCATTCCATTTGTAGGCTTTTTCCTCTTGGAATGCTTTTTTGTCACGGAAGAATTTTTTGTCCTTCTGTGACAAAGTATCGTGGTTATATTTGTCAAAACGTGTTTTGAGTTGGAGATCCAACGTTTTGTATAGTGGGTGATCCAAAAATTGTGTAAGTTGGGTGTTAATTGATGCGAGTTTGGCATCAAGGCTGGACATTTGTGTCTCGTATTGTTTTATCAAAAGTTTCATTAAATCAATGGAACATTGTTTGAGGACATCCTCCCAGGCCTGTTTAAAGTCTGGGGGAATGTCCTGAAACGTAGGAAAAATTTGAACTCTGAGGCCAAAAGGGTTAATACCGTGAGCAATGTAATCCTTGAAGGACTTGATGTGCCAGAAAAGAGAAGCTTTTTTCTGGATGGTGTGTGTGAGGTTGAGAAAGGTAAATCGCAATTGGGATTCAATAAATTCATTAGACTGAAATTGCTGTAAAGTGCTAGTCATGCGGGTCTCCCAATCCTCTCCAAGGAAGATTGCCATGATGGTTAAAAGGAGGAATAGGGGGGTGTCCCCAGGGACAGGTTCAAAATAGTAATTAGAAGATATGATACAAGGAAAAACAATATTAGTATTTAAGTTACAATCTATGTGGAGACATTGGTATGTAGAAGGAAAATGGTGCCTGCAATTACTTGTTCAGATAGGGGATTTTAATGGGGTAACCATAGGTAAATCAGAACAAAATATTTGGTGAGCAAGTAATTGGAGGCAAATGGGTCTATCGCTTCTCACATATGAAAAATATATATTTTGTGAAGGCCTAGTGTGCATTAACACGGCCTATACCCCTGAGAGAAGCTTAAACAGATAGACATAGAGAGTATATGCATATAAACAAAAGTATATTTTATTGGGGCATTGAGCCCAAAAGATAATTGGGTAAATTGGGTATGTAAGCATCCAGTGTTACAAGAAATCAAGACATATACATGAAAACGTATGTGACCATGTACATGTACATAAAATGCAAAATTTGCACAACAACTTGCAATATTATCAAGGTCTTTCAGGAACGTCCTTTTTCAAGGCAATAACAGTTCCTGTGTTTGCTCAATAGTGCTGTATAAAACAGAGTAAGGGCATTAGTATACAACATGTTGTATTAATGAATATAGAGCCTGTCTTTGAACCACTAGGTGGTAAAGGTACTCACTTGCAAAACATTGAAGAAAAGGGCTCAAATAGCCCGGTAGACTTGGGGTACACTTGGGGTACAAAATCTATAGATTTGGAAATCGCGAAGCTGAAAACGCAGCTAAAAGGAGCCTACCTCACCCAGAGAGATACCCTCCACAAGATAGAGGACCAAGAAAATAGGGACAGGAGGCAAAATCTGAGGCTGCGTGCCGTCCCGGAACAAAGAGGGGAAGACCTAGAAAGAAAACTATGGGAAATCTTGGGCCCCATAAGCGGCAAGGACTCAGATCACTTTCCCCACATAGAAAGGATACACCGAGTAGGAAGACCCGAAAGGGGGGGGGCTTAGAGCAGCCCCGGGACATAATTGTCAGATTCAGCCACTTCAAAGAGAAAGAGGACCTATGGGCTAAAATAAAAAACAAGTCTCTATATTGCATGGGGAAACTGAAATTCAAGTATACGCAGACCTATCGGCCAGAACCCTCGAAAGACGAAGACACCAGAAACCTCTGCTGGAAATATTGAAAAGGGAAAACATAAGATATATCTGGGGTTTCCCATCATGCCTAATAGGGGTAAAAGAGGGGCTCACGGCCAGGCTGAGGTATCCAGAAGAAGTGCAGGGATTCTGTACAAAACTAGGGATCTCAGTCCCGAATTTGCAGGGCTGGAGTGAAATGGAGGGCCTGGGGGATCCTGGGGGGGGAGGTGGGGGGGGGAGGGAGGAGGGGCGAATGCCCACATGTAGATACAAAAGAATTCTGCCCACAACGTTTTTCGACGTGGGGAGTCCCTTTAAATCCATGCCAGCTTACGGAGCTAGCGCGGCGGCATTTACTGCCTACGCTAGCTACGTAACCTGAAGTCACGTGCTAAATGAACGGACTTGCCGATGAGCGGCAAGTCCGTTCATTTCAAAAGTCCCGCGGACTTGCCCACTAACGGCGGGATTGTCCGCCGGACTGCCAAGTCCAGCGGATAATTTTAAAACCAAACTTAAAACTTTGGCGCCAAAAAGTCCGCCGGCGCCCACACACGAGGGGATTATCCGCTGGACTTCAGTCCAGAGGATAATCCCGCGGGATTGTCCCTTCGTGTGTACGCGGCCTTAGACTAAGGAAAGTACAGAAAACAGGACCTGGTGGTGCACCTAGAGGAGTAGAGTGGAGAAACACTGAGTTCGGACACTAAACTTTCTCATTTAACCACTTCCCGATCGGCACACACAGATGTTCGTCGGCAGAATGGCACGGACAGGCAAATGGGCGAACAGGTACGTCCCTTTTAATTTGCCGCCGTGCCAACGCGTGCATGCCTCCATGGGTCGGGATCTCCATGAGTCCGATCGCGGATCCCACGATCGTCTCACGGGAAGGAAAAACGGGGAGATGCTAATGTAAACAAGCATCTCCCCGTTCTGCCTAGTGACAGTGTCACTGATCTCTGCTCCCTGTGATCGGAGCAGAGATCAGTGACGTTTCATACACAGCCACGCCCCCCCCCACATTTAGAAACACTCCCCAGGGCTCACTTAACCCCTACACTGCCACCTAGTGGTTAACCCCTTCACTGCCATTGTCATTTACACAGGAATCAGTGCATTTGTATAACACTGATTGCTGTATAAATGACAATGGTCCCAAAAATGTGTCAAAAATGTCTGATGTGTCCGCCATGTCGCAGTCACTAAAAAAAAAAAAAAAACAAAACAAAAAAAAAAAAAAACGCTGATCGCCGCCATTACTAGTAAAAAAAAATATTAATAAAAATGACATAAAACTATCTCCCATTTTGTAAACGCTATAAATTTTGCCCAATCAATAAACGCTTATTGGGATTTTTTTTAGCAAGAATAAGTAGAAGAATACGTATCGGCCTAAACTGAGGAAAAAAATTTTTTTTATATATTTTTGGGGGATATTTATTATAGCAAAATGTAAAAAATTATGTTTTTTTTTTCAAAATTGTCGCTCTTTTTTTTTGTTTATAGCGCAAAAAATAGAAAACACAGGGGTGATCAAATACCACCAAAAGAAAGCTCTATTTGTGGGGAAAAAAAGGACGTCAATTTTGTTTGGGAGCCACGTCGCACGGCTGCGCAATTGTCAGTTAAAGCGACACAGTGCCGAATCGCAAAAAGTGCTCTGGTCTTTGGCCAGCAAAATCGTCCGGGGATTAAAGTGGTGTTACCACCACAAAAAAATTTGGCTTAAAAATCATAAAAAAAAAAAATTGGAAAAAAAACATTTTTTACTCACCTCTAAATGCCTGTTGCTAGGGGGTCTCTCGTAGTCTGCCACCTTCATTGCCCAGGCAATGACATCACTTCCTGTAGGCGCCGACCTGTCATGTGTCCCAGATGAGTGAGCGTCGAATCACGGCGCACAGTGCCGCTCGCGCATGCGCAGTGGGTGCCCGGCTGTGAAGCCACAGCCGGGTGCCCACATTAAGAATGCCGGTGCCGCAAGCGGAGCTGGGAACGAGGGGGGGTCTCGTTCCTCCGCATCGCTGGACCCCGGGACAGGTAAGTGTCCGATTATTAAAAGTCAGCAGCTGCAGTATTTGTAGCTGCTGACTTTTAATTTTTTTTTTGTGGGCCCTCCACTTTAAGTGGTTAAAAGTCAGAAAAACTTGGTAAATATTCCAAGTGCAAACAGGCACCAACAAGTGGAACAAGAAACTTCCGAACAGAGGAAATTAGAATTTGGTAGGCATGTCTACAAAATCTCTGATTCTTCGCTGTAAAGCAGTGGCAGCCTCCTTTATTTGCTCCAGATCCTTCAAATGCACCATATCTGCACTCATTCGGCCAATTGTGCATCTTGGAAGATAATGACCTAGTAAGAAGACAAAAAAGGATTAAGGGAACGATGGTCAAGTGGCTGAGGCCCTACATAGTGAGTTATGGTTAAGTTACTAGTCAAATTCAGGTGGGGTGGCTGGATAGATGGGGTGGGTGGATGGATGGGATGGGCGGATGGGGTGGGTGGATAGAAGGATGGGGTGGGTGGATGGAAGGATGGGGTGGATGGAAGGATGGGGTGGGTGGATGGGATGGGTGGGTGAATGCGGTGGATGGATGGATGGATGGATGGGATGGATGGAATAGGTGGATGCGGTGGATGGATGGATGAGGTGGGTGGATGGATGGGGTGGGTGGATGCAGTGGGTGGATGGATGGGGTGGGTGGACGGATGGATGGATGGGGTGGGTGGATGCGGTGGGTGGATGGATTGGGTGGATGGATGAATGGGCTGGGTGGATGGATGGATGGATGTGGTGGGTGGATGGGGTGGGTGGGTGGATGGATGTGGTGGGTGGATGGGGTGGGTGGATGGATGCAGTGGATGGGGTGGGTGGATGGATGGATGGGGTGGATGGATGCGGTGGATGGATGGATGCATGGATGGGGTGGGTGGATGTGGTGGATGGATGGATGGACGGGGTGGGTGGGTGGGTGGGGTGGCTGGATAGATGGGGTGGGTGGATGCGGTGGCTGGATGGGATGGGCGGATGGGGTGGGTGGATAGAAGGATGGGGTGAGTGGATGGATGGATGTAGTGGGTGGATGGGATGGGTAGGTGGATGGATGGGGTGGGTGAATGCGGTGGATGGATGGAATAGGTGGATGCGGTGGATGGATGGATGAGGTGGGTGGATGGATGGGGTGGGTGGATGCAGTGGATGGGGTGGGTGGATGGATGCGGTGGGTGGATGGATGGGATGGGTGGATGGATGGATGGATGTGGTGGGTGGATGGATGGATGTGGTGGGTGGATGGGGTGGGTGGATGGATGGGGTGGGTGCGGTGGATGGATAGGGGGGATGGATGGAGTGGATGGATGGATGGATGGAAGGGGTGGGTGGATGCAGTGGATGGGTTGGGAGGATGGATGGATGGGGTGGGTGGATGCGGTGGATGGATGGATGGGGTGGGTGGATGCGGTGGATGGATGGGGTGGGTGGATGCGGTGGATGGATGGGGTGGGTGGATGCGGTGGATGGATGGGATGGGGTTGGTGGATGCGGGGGATGGATGGGTGGGAGCGGTGGGTAGATGGATGGATGGATGGGGTGGGTGGATGTGGTGAATGGATGGGGTGGATGGGTGGGTGGATGCAGTGGATGGATGGGGTGGATGGGTGGGTGGATGCAGTGGATGAATGGGGTGGGTGGATGCGATGGATGGGGTGGGTGGATGGATGGGATGGATAGATGGATGGGATGGATAGATGGATGGGGTGGGTAGATGGATGGATGGGGTGGGTAGATGGATGGATGGGGTGGGTGGATGGATGGGGTGGGTGGGTGGATGGATGGGATGGGTGGGTCGGTGGGTGGATGCGGTGGATGGATGGGGTGGGTAGATGGATGGGGTGGGTAGATGGATGGGGTGGGTGGATGGATGGATGGGGTCGGATAGATGGATGGGGTGGGTGGGTGGATGGATGGATGGGGTCGGTTGATGGATGGGGTGGATGGATGGATGGGGTGGGTGGATGCGGTGGATGGATGGGTGGGTGGATGGATGGATGGATGGGTGGGTGGATGGATGGATGGATGGGGTGGGTGAATGCGGTGGATGGATGGGTGGATGGATGGATGGGGCGGGTGGATGGATGGGGTGAAGGATGCTTGTCTTCCCCTCCTGTCCTCCCAGCACAATGTCACCATCCAGTATGATCAGATCCCCCCTGCCAGGGAGAAGCTCTGGTCTCTGCTCTCAGACTGGGTGTAAATGCAGCTGGATGAGATGAGGAGAGGAGATGAGATGAGATGAGAGGTCAGCCTGAACAACTAGCATAACATCTAGCATTATCCACTCCGTGCCAGGCTGCCCCTCCCCCTACCTGCCACACATTTAACAATAGCAGCCCCATCCAGATGTACTGTCTCCGGAATGTGCCTCTCAAGTCTCAACCCTTCACTGCACTCCCCTCCTCCCCCCCAATAGCCACTACACAGGCAGCTGCTGCAGGTCTGAGAGCACAACACAAGACGTTTCTTAATCTTACCTGCTAGCAGCAGCCAGTGATATGTCCCGATCACTGGCCGACCCCTCTGTTCGTGTTCAGACCGGCAGCCAGGATGAGTCATTCAGAAAACCGGAAGTGATTGGCTGGTCCAATAAAAGCACCGCCCTATGTCCTATAGACCAGCCAATCACTAACCACCATCAGGACACATAATGCAGGAGAATGCCCCAATGAGCGTCTTGTGGCGCTCTGCATAGCGCCACAGGGCATCAAAAAACACTGCAAATTAAGCGTTTTGCCTGCAATCACGGGATTGCATTGGCATGACGCTTCCATAGTGCACTGTGACCGGCGCCCGCCCCGAACACAGTGCACTTAAAAAGGAACCTTTTTTTTATTTACTTTTTATTTTTTTGTGACTGGCTTTGGGGGGCGGCGCCCATGCGCCCCCTATGGACGGGCTGCCACTGTCCATTTTGCTACATTAGTTGACCAACCTTGCACTTGGTCTGATGACAATGTTTGCTCCTGACTAGTGGACTCGATCATGCTGCACTGTTTTTTTTACAGTGAAAAATGCATAGATGCATAGAAAAAGGGAAGGTGATGTCATTTTACAGAGGGCAAACACTGGACAAGTGACAACATTGAAAAAGTCCTGCAGTTGCCCCCCACCCCTCTTGTCAGAGGCGGCTCTCTAATTAGGCAAATTAGGCGATAGCCTCAAGCCTCGCCCTCACAGGGGCCTTGCACAGCCAGCTAGTTTACCTATTAGGAAGCCACCTTTTCCAGCAGCAGAGATACCCGCCATCACACAGTCCTGACTCCTCTCACTCTGCTACAGGTAGATCTGCGAGTGAGAGCAAGTTACCTTGTGATCGGAGCTCACATACAGCTCCGGATCACAGACAGGGAGAGCCGCTTAGCAGAGCCTGCTCTGACAGATCTCCCCCCTCCCCCTGCAGCCAGACAGGAGAGGCTCCTCCTCCAGCCCTCTCCTCCTGTGTCTGCCCCGCCCACTCTCCTCGGCAGTGTTCTCTGTTCTGCCTCAGAGAAGGGGATGTGTGGGCAGGAGGTTTCATGAAGCCCAACAAACAGAAAAGGAAAAGTGGAGTCTGATCCATCCAGTCCCTCCTGCCTTCCAGTGAGTGCACTGATGTAGGGGACACCCTTCATTCCCTTCTTCCTCCATCCCCCGTTGCTTTCTATCTTTCCTTCCTCCTTTCTTTCTTTCTCTCCTTCCACCTTTCCTCTCTTTCTTTTTCTTTCCTTCCACTGTTCCTCTCTTTCTTTCTCTCTCTCTCTTTCTCTTTCTTTTCTTCCACCTTTCCTTTCTTTCTTTCCTTCCACCTTTTCTCTTTCTCTCTTTTTTTTCCTTCCACCTTTCCTCTCTTTTTTTCTTTCCTTCCACCTTTCCTTCCACCTTTCCTCTCTTTTTTTCCTTCCACCTTTCCTCCCTTTTTTTCTTTCCTTCCATCTTTTCTTCCTTTCTGTTCGTCTTTCTCTCTTTCTATCTTTCCATCTTTCCTTTCTTTCTTTCTTTCCTTCCATCTTTTCTTTATTTCTTTCTCTCATTCTCTCTTTCCTTACACCTTTCCTCTCTTTCTTTCGTTCCATCTTTTCTTCCTTTTTTTTTCTCTTTCTTTCTTTCTCTCGCTCTATCTTTCCATCTTTTCTTTCTTTACTTCCATCTTACCTTCCACCTTCCCTCTCTTTCTTTCCTTCCATCTTTTCTTTCTCTCTTTCCTTCCACCTTTCCTTTCTTTCTTTCCTTCCATCTTTTCTTTATTTATTTCTTTCCATCTTTCCTTTCTTTCTTTCCATCTTTCTTTCTTTCCTTCCACCTTTCCTTTATTTCTTTCCTTCCATCTTTCTTTTATTCTTTCTTTATTTCCTTCCATCTTTCCTTTATTTATTTCCTTCCATCCATCCTTTATTTCTTTCCTTCCATCTTTCTTTCTCTCATTCTCTTTCTTTCCCTCCACCTTTCCTCTCTTTCCTTCCATCTTTCCTTTCTTCTCTCTTTCTTTCGTTCCATCTTTTCTCTTTCTTTCCTTCTTTTATTTCCTTCCATCTTTCCTTTCTTTCTTTCCTTCCATCTTTCCATTCTTTCTTTCTTTCCTTCCATATTTCCTTTATTTCTTTCCTTCCATCTTTATTTTTTTTTTCTTTCCTTTCATCTTTTTTTTTCTTTCTTTCCTTACATCTTTCTTTCTTTCCTTCTTTCTTTCCTTCCATCTGCCTTTATTTCTTTCATTCCACCTTTCCTTTATTTCTTTCCTTCCACCTTTCCTTTATTTCTTTCCTTCCATCTTTCTTTGTTTTTTTTCCTTCCATCCTTCCTTTCTTTCTTTCCTTACATGTTTTTTTTTCTTTCTTTCCTTCCATCTTTCCTTTATTTCTTTCCTTCCATCTTTCCTTTATTTCTTTCTTTCCTTCCATCTTTCCTTTTTTTCCTTTCTTTTTGTCTTCCTTTCCTTCCATCTTTCCCTTATTTCTTTCCTTCCACCTTTCCTTTATTTCTTTCCTTCCATCTTTATTTTTTCTTTCTTTCCTTCCATCTTTCCTTTATTTCTTTCCTTCCATCTTTTTTTTTTTTTAAAGATATTTTTACTGAGTTTTTTACACCAACATACAAACAATAAACACAACACAAAAAAAAAAAAAACACCAAGAAGAAGCACAGTGTTGCAGACATATACAATAACTCGTTTCAGCCGACAATAGGTTGATATAGTAAGGCAATTGGTGAAACAATTAGTCAAGTATTAATGAACCTTATCTCAGGGCTCTTCCCCCCCCTTTCCTTCCCATGTTTCCATGAAGGAGCAATAGTGCAGGCATGCTAAAAGTAGTACATTATGCTTTGACCTGGCACGGTCTATAAGAGATCATATGGTAGATACATTATTGGGAGAGGGTCAGTGGGCTGCTCAGCCATCTGTCCCAAATTTTGTGGAATGTTTTTTTATGTTTCCGAAGCTCAAAGGTAAGTTTGTACAGTGGTATAGCGTCATTAATTAGTTTTAACCAGAGATTTTTCATTGAGGATTGTGTACCCTTCCATGTCAACAGGATAGTTTTTCTAGCGTAGAAATAGAGGATACGTAGTAACCTTTTTGCATGTGAAGATAATTGTAGTTCACCAAAAATTCCCAAGAGGCCATTTTTGGGATGTACAATATTGGGCAGGCCCAAGGCTGAGGAAATAAAAGAACCCACTTCCCTCCAGAAGTCGTTTACCATTGGGCATGTCCAGAAACAGTGAAGAAAATCAGCTTCCTCTCCGCAGCCCCGGAAGCAGCTAGCTGTGGGCATCAGTCCCATCTTACGCAACCTAGTCGGGGTGAGATGAGACTGATGAAAGATCTTAATTTGTATGATACGGTCCCTTGATGCTATGACCGAGGTCTTATATGTCTTACAAAATTCTGTCCAATCGTCTTCTGTCAGAGAGATGTCCATGGAAGTCCATTTGTCCTGTTCCTTACAGAATCTGGGGTTGGAGTCTGTCATCAGAGTGGCGTAGTAAGCGGAGACTAGTTTAGTAGAATCCGGTTGTCTCAGCAGTTGTTCTAATGGGGATAAGTCAGTGGGGTCATCCAGGGAGCCAAACTGTGTACGAATAGCGTGTCTGAGCTGGTAATAGTAGAACAAATAGGAGCTAGGAAGGTCAAAGTCAAGTCTCAGTTGGTTAAAGGATTTAAAGCCTTGTGCGTCGTATAAGTGACAGAGGTATTTCACCCCCATGGAGTACCAACGGTTAGGGTCAGGCAAGGAATATAGTTCCTGCAGCGTGGGGTTAAACCATAAGGGATTGTTTGGAGATGTCGACCATGATTTGCGTGTAATTCTTTTTGTAACGTGTTGGAAAACTGAGAGAGAGACGGACAGAACCGAAGTGCCTGGTCTAGAAGGAACCTTGCCTCTATAAACTATGCTATGGAGTGTTTCCATGGAAGATGCAATGGCTCCCTCTGTGGTAGTGCAGGCGTTAGCGGAGACCGGGTGCAGCCAGTCGTGTATGTGTACTAGCTGGGATGCCAAATAGTACAGGAAAAAATTTGGGAACGCCAAGCCCGCCAAATGTGTCGGCAGTTTTAGCGTCTCAAGTGCCACCCTAGGGGAACCACCTTTCCAGAGGAACGTTGTACAGATTGAGTCAATACGTTTAAAAACAGATTTGGGTATTTTGCACGGGGAGTTGGCCATAATGTATAGTAGTTTTGGTAAGTAGATCATTTTAATCGTATTTGCCCTCCCCATAAGGTCAAGAGGTAGATCCATCCATTGTTTAGTTTGTTCCTGTAAGCGGGTTAGTAGCGGTTCTAAATTATTGGCAATATATGTGGAGAGGGGCGTTTGCACTATCACTCCCAAATATCTGAATGAAGTTACTACTTGTAATTTAGAGTCCGGGTGAATCTGGGAAGTCGCAGCTGTATCTAAAGGAAAGAGGCTGGATTTGTCCCAATTCACTCGGAATCCCGAGTAGTCCCCAAAGTTATCAATCTCGACCAGTAGTGATTTGAGGGATGAGTTTGTGTCTGCAAGGTACACCAAAGTGTCGTCTGCATAGAGTGAGATTCGTTCCTCAATGGAGGCGATAGGGAGACCCTTAATGTTTGGAGAGGAGCGTATGCGCATTGCCTGCGGCTCCATGGCCAGAGCGAAAAGTAGTGGGGACAATGGGCACCCTTGTCTGGTGCCCCTGCTAATTGAGAAGGACTCTGTGACTGAGGAGTTGACTCGAATACGGGCCTATGGGGATGTATAAAGAAGCTTGATCCATGCCACCACCCGAGGGCCAAAGCCATACAGCTGTAGCACCCGGAAGAGGAATGGCCATTCGACACTGTCGAATGCTTTACACGTATCTAATGACACAATGGCTCTCGTGGGGTGGCAGTCGTGTGGGTATTGTAAATTGTGAAAAAGTCTACGAATATTCATCCTAGTGGATCTTCCGGGTATGAAACCACCCTGTTGACCAGGGTCGTTACTACAGTGTTTAATCGGTTTGCTAATACCTTGGCCAGAATCTTGACATCTACGTTTATGAGGGATATCGGTCTGTACGAGTCGCATTTGAGCGGATCTTTACGGGGTTTCAGTATTAGTACTATCAGGGCTTCACGCATAGTGGGTGGGAGAATTCCAGTATCTAGTCCTTTATTGTATGTACGTAATAGATGTGGGCCTAGAAGGTCTTTAAACTGAGTGTACCATTCGGTTGGGTATCCGTCTAGGCCAGGGGTTTTGTGTGCCGGCATTTGAGAGATAGCCGCAGCGATCTCTTCAGTTGAAATAGGTGCTTCGAGTTCGTTTCTCTGCTCAGCCAAGAGAGAAGGAAGGGATATGTCTGATAAATATTCATTTAGTTGGGTTTCCGTGTATGTGGCCCTAGAAGTGTACAGGTCCTGGTAGAAGCTAAAAAAAGTGTCCATTATGTCTCTGGGGGCGTCACTTATTTTTCCTTGAGTGGTAAGAATGCGAGGGATGGATATGGGAGGTCTATCAGGTCTGGTGAGATATGCTAATAGGCGACCAGCCTTATTGCCATGCTCAAATGACTTTTGAGTGGCATGTAACATTTTTTTTTGTGTAAGGTCTAGTAGGCGGAGTTCATACTCCCTGCGTGTCTGAAGCCACGTTTCCCTTGTGTCAGGGGTAGGGGTAGAGGCATATACTGATTCTGCCTTTGTCATAGCTGTTTCTAGTTCTAGTGTACGTTGCTTGTAATTTTTACGTAAAATACCAGTGATTGACATAAACGTGCCCCTTAGTGTAGTTTTAAAGATGTGTCCACTGTTCCCAAGTTATTCCTCCAGTAATCCACAATGCCCTTTCTACATTCTCCCTGCACCACCTCGTCCTCCAACCAGTACGGGTTCAGGCGCCAAACAGGAGGCCCCGAGCCTGGGAGGATGTCTAGGTCCACGGACAGAGGAGCATGATCAGAGATACCCCTGGGCATGTAGGAAACCGTCGAAACAACGGGAAGCGTGTCCGCTGGAGCAAATGCCAGATCTATCCGGGACATGGTGTGGAAGGAATCCGAGTGGCAGGAATACTGGTTACTGCCCGGATGCTTCCAACGCCATAGCTCCGTGAGGTCATACACCTGCATCCAGTCCAAAAAAGAGGGAAAAGGTCTGCCCCCACCTCCCAGACGGTCCATGGCTGGGTCCAACACTGCGTTAAAGTCCCCCACATAAAGTAGAGGACCAGGGGGTCTGTTCAGCAAATGAAGGGACAGTTTAGATAAGACTTCTACCGAGAAGGGGGGAGGAATGTAAACATTCACTATGGTGAGTGTTACCGAGGCAATTTGTATTGTAAGAATAATGTACCTCCCTTCTGGATCTGTCTTAACTTGTAAGGTTTCGGCTGGAAGAGATTTGGCCAATAATGTTGAGACTCCCCTGGAATAATTCGTGTGAGTGGCGTGATATGTTTGGGCCAGCCATGGACGTCTGAGGGCTCTCACCTTGGTACCAGTGAGATGGGTTTCTTGCAGGCATATAATGTGGGGGCGATAATTTTTTAGAGCTGAGAATACTAGGGATCTCTTTTGGGGTGCATTCAACCCTCTAGTATTCCAAGACACTATCTTAAGGTGCTTCGCCATATTAGATTGTGTAATACATCATAAAAAGATAAGGATATATGCATAAAATTAAGTGAGTTTTGGTAGACCGTGCCAGGCCGAATACATTCAAGCATATCTATAACATCCTGCAGGTAATTATTGTCGTACAAACATACATTGGTAACCAGTGCAAAAAGTAAAAAGGGAAATAAAGCAAAGAAAAAAATGGGTCATGCAAAAAAATACAAAATTAGTACCCTACTCAGAGGTACCTGTACCTCTGTGATATAGTGCACATATCTGCTACTGTGTAGGCATGGGTGGTCAGCAAGGGGACCACTGGAGACCCATGCACTATCTAGATTAGCCTCTTTGGGAGGCACAAAAAGTGGGGAAAAAAGAAAAACAAGTCCCCAGAAAAAAAACAGAAAAAAAAAGAAAAGAAAGGTCTGCTGAACCCTCTCCCCCCCCCCCCCCTCCCTGCTCGGCCATCCCCAACTTAGCGAGCCTTGGATCCCGGAACTCAAACATGAAGACCCCTCAAATGTCAGTGGGGATTCAACTTATCCCGTGGCCACGCCACTAACTGGTGTTGGGAAAGCGTGGAGACCGGCGTGGCCCCCAACTGGGGGGTAAAAACCCTGCAGTAAAATGTTATGTCCTGGTGTAGGAGATGCGTCTGTCATTTCTGTGTAGGGATACCTGAGTCTGCTTCCCTTCCATGCATCCGTTGAGGAGGTGACGGGTCAGTGGAGCGTTGGTAGTTCCAATAGCAGGGGAAAAACTCGACTTATCGGTAAACACTGCCTGCAAATGTGTAAAAGAGGCAACCAGGCGGTCTCTGAGTCCTTGGGCAGTGCGGCAAGATTAATCAGCATACCTGTTGCAAGCATGGTTCAGGGCAGATAAGGGGGTTCCAGTATCATATTAGGTAACAGGCAAAGAGGCGATATCAGGAAGCATGTGTAGCTGTTAGTTACCTCTGCGTCTAGATGCGGGCCCGTAGTGGTCGTTCACCCATGCCATAGCTTCCTTAGGATTAGTGTAAAAGTTAGCCTTTCCATCGTGGATGATGCGTAGCTTGGCGGGAAAGAGCATGGCGTATGACAGTCCCTCGGTGCGCAGGCGGTTCTTTACTGCTGAGAAGGAGACACGTTGTCGCTGAACCTCAGCTGAAAAATCAGGGTAGATCGATATAGTATTTCCGTTGTATTTGAGCGGGCCCTTCTCTCTGGCCAATCTCAGGATGGCAACCTTGTCTTGAAAATTGAGAATACGTGCAATAATGGAGTGTGGGGGTGCTCCCTCCGGAGGAGGGCGGGGGGGGAGTGCGGTGCGCCCTTTCAATCACATAGGAGAACGATCAGTGCCAAAGATATCTCTCAACCAGGAGTAAATAAATTTTTCAGGGCGGGAGCCCTCTGATCGCTCAGGAAACCCGACAAAGCGGAGGTTGTTCCTTCTCGAACGATTCTCAAGGTCGTCAATTTTGGCGCGAAGGACGGCCATTTCCCCTGTAGTTTCCCTCAGGTTAACTGATATCGGGTGTACAGTATCTTCTAGGGTACTGATGCGTTCCTCCATATCCCCCGTTCTGTCACGCAGGTTTTGGACATCCTGTTTTAGGAGGGAGAAGTCCATGCGCATAGATGCAATCTGATTAGTAAGGGAGGTTTTGCAGTCTTGTATAGCTAGCATGATGGTGGCCAGAGTGGGTTCAGGAGGGGGAGAGCCCTCATCTTGGCTGCTCTCATCAGGCTGAATAGCTGATGGGGATAGCTGGGTGCCATGCTGCAGCTGGGAGTTCTGTGTGAGCCTGGGGTCTGCTTGTGTGCAGAATATAGTGGGAATAGATGCACTCACCCCCTTAGCTGTGCTCCTGTGTGCAGAGTGAGACACTGGCTGCATGTCAGCATGTCCTGCCTGTGGACTGGTGCCATCTTCCCTCCGAAATCCCGCCAGACGATCCGCCGCGGATGGGGGCCAGGGGGGGCCATATTTCACCATGGTAGCCAGCATGCAGTGAGCCCACCACTGTGGGGAGCGTTTTAAGCCCTTTTGTGAGGAAATCGGAGCAATAATGACTGAAGGATGGCAGTTGGGAGCCGGAGCGGTGCTTCTAAGTGTCTGCTTGCTCTGCCATCAGGCCACGCCCCTTCCTTCCATCTTTATTTATTTTTTTCTTTCTTTCCTTCCATCTTTCTTTTCTTCCATCTTTCCTTTATTTCTTCCCTTCCATCTTTCTTTTTCCCTTTTTGTCTTTGTTTCCTTCCATCTTTCTTTCCTTCCATCTTTCCTTTATTTCTTTCCTTCCTTCCATCTTTCTTAGTTTCCTTTATTTCCTTCCATCTTTACTTTCTTTCTTCACCCATCCCCCTTTATTTCTCTCTTTCTGTGACAGCCTGCCAGAATAGGTGTAGGATCTGTGAGAGCAGCTTCTCTGTGCAGCTCTGCTTGAGAAGAATATATCTTTATTATTCCTTACTGCCCCTATACTGTCTCCTCCTGCCCCATGTACTGTGCCCACTTACCTACCCCCTGTACTGTCCACTCCCCTAAACTGTACCATTCTAATACAGTTAATTTTCATTCCTTGAATTATTTTTCCCATTATGGGAGTGATTGGGGCCTCATGTCTATGTTTTGCCTAAGGCCTCAGAAAGTCTACCTCTTGTCTCCTATGGGATAGGGGATATATGATGATCATTCTAGCAGGCATGACTCTGCGTGACTGTGATCCCCAGGGCCTCTCCTCTAGAACACTAGCAAGACTGCATTAAGGGGCACTGATGAGCCAGGCAGCAACCAGAAAGGGTTCTTTACCCCTTAAAGCGGGACGGTACCTGAAAAAAAAAATTAAAAGCAGCAGCTACAAATACTGCAGCTGCTGACTTTTAATAAATGGACACTTATCTGTCACAGGTTCCAGCGATGTGGGCAGCAGAGGCCGATCAACTGATTGGCTCTCTGCTGCTGCCGGCGCCATTCTCAGGGAGGGAATCAGGAAGTGGCTTCACTTCCTGGTTCCCTACTGCGCATGCGCGAGTCGCGCAGCGCAATGAGCATCGTCAGCGATGTCTGCCGGGACACGTGTGTGTCCCGGCAGACAGCGCGCCAGGACAGGAAGTGGCGTAAACTCCTGTGGGAGTTTATGCCCCCCTCCTCCCTGAAAGGTGCCAAATGTGACACCGGAGGGGGGGAGGGTTCCGAAAAGCGGGGTGTTCCACTTTAGGGTGGAATCCCGCTTTAAGTTCTGCCCTAAGGCCATGGTCTTTGGCCCACCTAGAATCATCCCTGTCAGTGGCTAAATGAGTGTCAGGGCTGGGCTCAGCCCTTCCTTCTCGGCTAATTGCCAGCTCCTATCTCTCCACAGGTACTCAGCTGTTGATGATATCCTGCTGGTCAGTCCTGCCTACTTAAGCCATCCAGCCCAGAGGATCTCTGCCTTCGCCTTAGTCAACATCACAGAGACGCTCTCCTGCATTCCTGTTAAAAGACTTGCTTAGATGACATCCTGTAATACTTTGCATCTATCTATTAAGTTCTTGTGGTAAAACCAAGGAAGCCTAGACTTCTGAAGTGTAGCAATGCTTTACTAAACAGGGAAAAATCTGCGCATACATACAAACTGTAGGATGAACAATACAACACAACTTATAGCTTTACAAAATATATATGCCTACACATATAAGCATGTATAATATGTACACATTAAGTAAACTAAACAGTTACTCAACTTAGGGGTTAAGATGTCCTTAATAGTTCCTTGGTCAGTCCAGCTCACAAAAGCGTCTCCAAAGTTATCCAGCTCCTGGAAGCCATGTGTTCTCTTTGTCCTTTCAAACACCACTCTCCTCTGTCCCAAAACACATGTTTCTTTCAAACCCTCTCTATGCCCCTCCCACCCATTTCCTGCATACACCAACCTCCTCTGCTCATATCCAAAACCTATCTGGTTTATTTACATATCAATGGAGGGGGAAGGGCCTCTGTAAACATATGCTGTTACTAAATCTAAACTCTATATTATTGAAATAAAGTCACTATACAAATGCCCATAGCAACACATACCACCTCTTGACTTTATAGGATAATATAGGAACTTCTTAAAGCCTTTTGTCCAGGAAAGGGCAAAAAAAATCCCCCCCCCCCCCCCGTATTGTAAATGAGAGGAAAAAATTTCCTTTCCACCCCCATCTTGTGGGCGGTCAGACGATTGGTTTGTCCCTGGAAGGATGCAACATTACTTTTAATGTTGTAAGTCGAAAATTGCGCTATCCCTAAACACCAAGCTGCTGCTCAAAAAATGTTATACTACATCAAATACAGTGGAAAGAAAAAAGAGCTGCGCTGAAAAGTGAGTGTATGCAATTTGTTATGCATATGACATGTAACCAGTTACTAAAATAACAGTTACTATATTTAACACCAGTGAAGTGATAATTAATAGTGTGAATATTATCAATCCATAAATGATAAATGGACTCTAATGGTAAAACATCTGACAAAGGTGTATCAACATTAGTGACGTATATACATAAAAAACAACAAGTGGTTACTGGTATATATAAACTACGTCAGAACTCTAGAAAAAATAAAAAATAAAAAATATGTTGCGAACACCGTGAGTGCATAAAAATAATAAGTGAAAATTAATCAACACCAGGCCGAGCCAGTAGCACAAAATTGATAATGGATGCTGAGCTCGAAGCTGTACATAAATAGTCCACATAAAGCGAAATGCCTCAATGGAATAAATGTGGCAAACATAAACAAAAGTCCTATTGAGACATTCAAGGAAGATGGTTATCCAAGGAAAAGTTTCCAAAGTGACTTTAAACAGCAGACTGCAGAGTGAATAGACCACCACCGTAGGACACACTTGTCTGCTTACCAGAGATACGTGGTCCCTTGTTACAGGGGACCCGTATGTGCAGATGGCTCTTAACCCCAGCCAGGGATACACCGAACTCTTTGACTTTAACAGATGCTGGTAGATGGAGTAATCGGTAGTGAAGTCATCCAATAGAGATCAGCTCAAGCCATACAGTATGCAGCGTACAGATACCGGTAAAGGACGAAAATGCTCACATAGTGTAAAATCTTCTTAAAATTTATTAAATAAAATAGCTCAATGCACACTTACATTGTATAAAGTAGAATCAGGACAAAAGGCGAGCCGGCCGGTCTCGCTATACAGCCCGTGGTTCCGGGACTACGAAAAGGTTGCGGTAGCGTCAGGACGTAGCTCCTCCTCCCTACGCGTTTCGTCACTAAGCGGACGTCGTCACGGGGCACGGGCGGCGTCCTGACGCACCGCATTAAATAGTAAACCAACTGACCAAGCCTCGATGTGAATCATAGACCAGGAAGTGTGTCGGCCATCTTAACTGTGGTATACAGCGCATCATAACCTGAGATGATAAGGGATGAACTGGAAAAATGCTATGTCGGCCATTTTAACTGTGGTAAAACGGCGCGTCATAACCTGCATTGGTAGTAGATGAGTTGGAAAGATGCTGTGTCGGCCATCTAGGCTGTGGTAAACACCACACCACATCTTATAATACTAAAAGATGCACCGGACATCCGTATATGCCAAATCATGTGCAGTTGCGTCTGCCATCGTGGCCAAAAAAAATGTGAGAGGTCAAAGTGAAACGCAATCACAGACATAGATTAAACACGATCTCAAAAAGATATGTGCAATGTGATCGTCATAGACTGAAATAGCATATATCCAGATGAATGAAAACACAGCTATTTAGTGCAATGGAAAATTGTGTACAGTATTAAATGTATAAGTAAATTTTCTCTTTGTTCAGAGAGAGTACTTTTAAATAGAAAAAAGAGAGTTATTTGGAAAGTCTACTGGTATTCTCTGGGCCTATTGGAAATGGGTGTTCTTTCAAACTGACCAGAGCGCATTATAATGCAATATGAATTAAGGAATTCTATAATGTACTATTGGCCAATAGGTTCAACTTCAACACTGTATCCAGCCCGTCGAGGATTCACACCAATGGCTGGTCTCACATAAATATTCTATACATTACGAGAACATGGATGAACTAAAAGTAAAAAATAGAATATGGATAGATGCAAATACAGTTTCTAAAGGTATTTTGAAAATATTAGCAACAGTTGATCCCTAATGGAAGCATAATGTAGAATGTGGTGCGCAAAGTGATCCTCATAATTATGGAACGGAGCACATTGAGCACTGGGAAACATGGTCACTAGGAGTTGTCAATAAAGCAATTAATATCTACATCAATGTTAAGTCCAAAAGGGGTGTAACTTTTAATCTTATGGACCCAGGCCATTTCCATCTTGGAAATGCTGTTTACCAGACCACTACCTCTCCAATGTGGTCGGAACTTGTCTATGCCTAGAAATAGCGTGTTACTAGGGTCTCTGTTGTGAACTTTAAGGTAATGCTTTGATACCGAATGTTTGGTATAGCCTCTACGAATATTCCCTATGTGCTCATTGAGACGTACTTGTAGTGGTCTCTTGGTCCGGCCCACATATTGCAGCCCGCACGGACATTGGAGCATATAGACAACACCGATGGTGGAACAGGTGATGAACGGTTCAATATCGTGACTATGTAAAGTGATGGTAGATGTGAAAGATGTGGTCCTTCTGGTTCTGCATTTATTCAAAGAGCAAACTTGACATTTTCTACATTGGTAGTACCCTGTAAGTGCAGAGAAAAAACTTAGCTTGGTATTAGGGGGGTTGAGAGTATTTGGGGCCAATTTGTCCTTTAGAGAGGGAGCTCCTCTAAAAACAACTTGAGGCTTATCTGGGAGGAAAGTATTTAGTATTTTATCACTCTTTAAAATATGCCAATGTTTGTTGACTATGTGCTTCACTCTGGCGTGTTGGCATGAATAATTAGTGATAAAGGGATTCCGATGAGTATCATCTCTCTGGCTTGTCGGCCGGTCGATCAACAAGGAATTTCTGTCAATCATATCGACCATATTGAGGGTATCTCTGAGAAGATTAGGGTCATAACCTTTGGCCAAAAATCTTTCGGTGAGAATATCAGATTGTATGAGAAAAGTATCGCGATCCGTACAATTACGTTTAAGCCTCAAATATTGGCTCTTTGGTACAGACCTTAACCAAGAGGAGTGGTGGCAACTATCCTTTGGAATAAACGCGTTACGGTCTGTAGGTTTGAAATAAGTGGAAGTGATGAACTGATCATGGCCTACTGTGATGGAGAGATCAAGGAAGTGTATAGTCTCCATACTAGCCTCATAGCTGAGGTGTATTCCTCTCTGATTAGAATTAAGATGGAGCATAAAGTTGGCGAGTTCAGACTCGCCACCATTCCAGAGGAGGAGGATGTCGTCTATGTAACGAGCCCACAAGACCACTTCTGGTCTTGGCTGGGCATAGACGACATCCTCCTCCCATTTGGCCATGAAGAGGTTCGCCAGACTGGGGGCATATTTAGCCCCCATGGCGACTCCCTTATCCTGCCGATAGAATCTGCCGTCAAACCAAAAAAAGTTGTGGCTCGCGGCAAATTCTAAGAGTTCCATGATGTAATTGATCTGTACATCGGGTAACTGAGACTTCTGATGTAGATAAAAAGAAACAGCCTCTAATCCCAATTGATGGGGGATGATGGTGTAAAGAGAGGTAACATCAGCTGTTACCAGCCACAGTCCACTACTGGGTTTGATTCTGGAGAGGAGATTGATAACATGCCTGGTATCTTTAACAAAAGATGGCATAGACTGCACTAAGGGTTGCAAAAAGAAGTCGATGTACTTGCCCACCCGGGAGGTGACGGAATCAATTCCATTCACTATTGGACGTCCCGGGGGGCAAGTCTGACTCTTATGCACCTTAGGTAAATAATAAATAATCGGAATTTTCGGTACTTTAGGCACCAAAAATAAACTTTCCTTTTTGTTTAATATTTTTAAGTTGACTCCCCTAGTGACCAATGTTTCCAATGTGCTTTTATATTTATCATTTGGGTTACAGGGCAACAAAGTGTAGGTGGCATCATCAGCCAAAATTCTTTGCATTTCTGACACATAATCAACCTTATTCAGGATGACGATGCCCCCACCCTTGTCTGCCGGACGGATAACAAGATTGTTGTTAGAACACAGGGTTGTGATGCCCATATCTATTTCTTTCTTGTTCCTGATCGTTTTCACCTGCATATCCTCCAAATCTTTTAGGGCTAAGTCTCTAAAGACTTTCAAGGAAGGGGGCAGGTGCCCTGGGGGGTTAAAAAGGGAAGCGTTTCTCAGCCCCGTATGGACATAACCGAAAGCTGCTGTAAGTGAAGGGTTAAATGGGTTTGAGGCCATGTAGCGCTGCACATTTAGTTTTCTAACGTAACGGTGAATGTCCATGTAGGTTTGAAATTTGCTGATGTTTCGGGGAGGAGCAAACTTCAAACCTTTATCCAATACTTTACGTTCTGGTAATGAGAGTGGATGGGAACTAAGGTTGTAAATGCCCGTACCCACTATGTCCGTGGTCTTTTTGGACTGAGCGAGCCACCCCCCTCTAGTTCCTCTCTGAGTTCGACCACTCTTTTTGTTCCCTGGCTTGGCCTGGGAAAACCCCAATACTGATCGGTTTTAGCTGTTGTGTAGTTGACACTAGGTTCAACTTGTGTATAACTATATTGCTCCATCTGGTTGCTGGTAGGGCCTGTCCCAGTGGAGCTATTATAGAAATACTCGTCTCTAGGTGTCTCTGGGACTTGTATAGGTAAATAACCGTTTTGCGTATTCACATTATAGACATGCTGGTAGTCACCATCATAGTGCATTATAGAAGGAGCCCCATGATTCACATCGAGGCTTGGTCAGTTGGTTTACTATTTAATGCGGTGCGTCAGGACGCCGCCCGTGCCCCGTGACGACGTCCGCTTAGTGACGAAACGCGTAGGGAGGAGGAGCTACGTCCTGACGCTACCGCAACCTTTTCGTAGTCCCGGAACCACGGGCTGTATAGCGAGACCGGCCGGCTCGCCTTTTGTCCTGATTCTACTTTATACAATGTAAGTGTGCATTGAGCTATTTTATTTAATAAATTTTAAGAAGATTTTACACTATGTGAGCATTTTCGTCCTTTACCGGTATCTGTACGCTGCATACTGTATGGCTTGAGCTGATCTCTATTGGATGACTTCACTACCGATTACTCCATCTACCAGCATCTGTTAAAGTCAAAGAGTTCGGTGTATCCCTGGCTGGGGTTAAGAGCCATCTGCACATACGGGTCCCCTGTAACAAGGGACCACGTATCTCTGGTAAGCAGACAAGTGTGTCCTACGGTGGTGGTCTATTCACTCTGCAGTCTGCTGTTTAAAGTCACTTTGGAAACTTTTCCTTGGATAACCATCTTCCTTGAATGTCTCAATAGGACTTTTGTTTATGTTTGCCACATTTATTCCATTGAGGCATTTCGCTTTATGTGGACTATTTATGTACAGCTTCGAGCTCAGCATCCATTATCAATTTTGTGCTACTGGCTCGGCCTGGTGTTGATTAATTTTCACTTATTATTTTTATGCACTCATGGTGTTTGCAACATATTTTTTATTTTTTCTAGAGTTCTGACGTAGTTTATATATACCAGTAACCACTTGTTGTTTTTTATGTATATACGTCACTAATGTTGATACACCTTTGTCAGATGTTTTACCATTAGAGTCCATTTATCATTTATGGATTGATAATATTCACACTATTAATTATCACTTCACTGGTGTTAAATATAGTAACTGTTATTTTAGTAACTGGTTACATGTCATATGCATAACAAATTGCATACACTCACTTTTCAGCGCAGCTCTTTTTTCTTTCCACAACATTACTTTTAAGCAGGGTTAACAATGTCTTTTGGCCGATTGTAAAGAAAGTACCAGATGAAAGTCTCTTGTCTTCTTAGTCATAAGGAAATGCTCAGATGAAAGTCCACACCAATTTAGCCACCTTTACTTTTAAGGCAACAGAAGCACTTAATGTGACTGAATCTACCATTCCCAACAATTTGCTTCCACTTCTTAAACAATGTTGGTGTAGGAATCCCATCTAATTCCTCTCTAGGGACCCCCACCTTAAAGTAAATCAATCCACATGTGTCTCCTGGAGATCATAGGCCTTGCCTTTCTTGTATCTGACTCAACTCTGTCATTTGAGCTGATCAAATCCTCTGCTTCCCGGTTATGAGAAGTAACAGTGGCACATGTCCTACTTCTGCTTACAGGCTTTGGGCCTTTGTCCTTTGTTAGAGGGTCATTAGACTTGGTCATGAGGGCTGCACACCGCTCATTCAAATCTTCAGTTCGGCCTACAGGGGTTTGAACACACTTCAAAGCCACTGCAGGTTTAACTTTGATTACCCTCCTTTCTAAATCTTTTGCCTTTCTTCCAAACACTTGGATGCCACTGCAAGCTGCTCCTTCAGTAAATCTCTTTCTAATTCCGCCTTTTCCCTCTTTTCAGATTCAATATGTAGAGCATGCAGGAAGTGCAAACCAAACACAGCAACTGCCCGCATCTCTCCCTTACTGAACCCAAAACTTTTGAGACTAAAATCTGAGGAAAGATCACAGACTCCATCCCCCCAAGCTCTGTTCAAAGGAGAAGCATATCCAGCCAGCTCCTTTGCAACAGGCATCCACTGACTATTTCTGGCCCAGATAGGAAGGGTGCATCCCTTCAAGTCCTCCTGGACACCAGAAACCTTTGCAGCCTTACTCCTCCTAAATAGTGTACGCAGCATCTTCCCCCAGCACAAGCACACTCCACAGAAAACAGATCTGCTTCAGTTGAAATTTTAGCACAAATCCCACATCCCTTCTGGCTCCAGATCCTGCTTTCTTTGATTTCTTACGCTCATCTCCCTGACGTTTGGCTTGTCCGACTATCTGTTCCGGTTCCTGAAATCTGGCTATGTTTTGACTACGTTTGTTCTAATTATTTTTATTATTAAACAAGTGTGATTTAACTGTACTTCTGTCTCAGTCTGATTTCATGGTTTTTGACAGTAGGCAAAGGCCATGAATTCAGAAGATACAGTCAATCCACTTGTTGGTAATATTTTTTTCAGATTGGATGAGCAAGATCACCGCATGGATCAGTTTGCCATGACGTTACAAATGCTCCACAGGGCTCACCTGGAATCTCCCACTGTGGCTGCTCCAGTACAATCCGAGTTGCAGGCCATCCCTGCTGCTGCGCAGTCTCTGTGCAGGCACCCGCCTTGAGTATTACCTCTATAAGAGGTATCTCTGGTTCCGCTCCGCTTCCCCAGCAATTTTGGGGTGATCCAGTTCAATGCAGAGGGTTTCTCAACCAGGTTGAGATATACTTTGAGATGTTGCCTCAGGCATTTCCCACGGACAGAAGCAAAGTAGGTTTTGTGATATCTTTGCTTTCTGAGAGAGCCTTGGCCTGGGCAAACCCTCTATGGGAGACGCAAAAACCTGTTGTCTTGAGTTACCCTGAGTTTGTGGCCTCCTTCAAAAGGGTATTTGACCTTCCCACATGCTCCGCTTCTGCTGCCAAGTGCCTCATGTCCATCAGAGTACGAGAGCTGTTGCTGACTAAGCCATTGAATGCCGTACTCTGGCAGCAGAGGTTGCTTGGAACAATGAGGCCCTCGTGTCTGCTCTTTCTCATGGTCTCTCAAATGCCATCCAGTATGAGATAGCAGCTCAAGATATATACACTAAGCTGGCGAAGTTGATCAGGTTTGCCATCCTCATATTTTCCAAGTCCCTGGAGAGCCAAAACACAAATGTCTGTCGTGTGCTTCAGAAATTAAGAGAGAACGATCTTTATTGTAAATTGGAGAAGTGCGAGTTCCATCGTGAACAGGTTAATCTCCTGGGTTATGTAATTTCCACTGCTGGTTTTTCGATGGTGTGATGGATCCCGTACTCAAGATGTCTGCCGTAAATGATTCCTCTGTCCGGTACCACACAATCCAAGACCCCTTAGCTCACCCAGTCACCAGACAACACCAGTCTTGGAGTACATCAGGAATAGTTTTTATTTGAGATGTCACAAATATATACAGCCGGATGACTAAAACCTAACCTAATTAGCATGAGCTAATTATCTAATCATTGACCCAGACTAGTTGACTGAGAGAAGACTTTTCAGGGTAAGACTTTATGGCTCCTAGCTCACTGAATGACTATTCAATACATATTACCATAAACATCAATACAGGGTTAGGTAGCACAAACAACAATGTGTGGAATACTCTTACAAGCCAGACTAGACTCATTTACACAACAGACAGGTGGCTGGAGTTGATGACATTAGCATCTGACAGCTTGTGTCCCAACAGTGTGATCCAGTCTATTGCTAATATGGCATATACAGTGTCTATGTGTCTTGGGGGGGCGGCATGGACCTGAATCCAAGTAACACCAGCTCAGGGGTCCCCAGGCATACAGCTCACAAAGAGCACCGTTCCCCCAAATGCCAGGGCCCATAATTGCAAGGCAAGAGGCATTCAGTCCCCTCCAAAAGCCTCTGTCCCGGCTCGGTCTGTCACAGATGGACCCAGAAAAAATTTCAGCAGTCCTACAGTGGCCTCGACCCATGGGTTTACATCCTCTGCAGCGTTTCCTGGGCTCTGCCAACTATTATCAGAAATGTATTCGTAACTTGTCATCTCTGGTCAAGCCCCTGACTGATATGACCAGAAACGACGGTAACCCACAGAGTTGGTCTCCGGAGTCTGTTAAGGCCTTTGAGAGTCTCAAGACTGCCTTTGCTTCTGCTCCTGTGTTGGCACATCCTGATCCTACGTTACCTTTTATCCTTGAGGTTGATGCTTCTGAGACTGGAGTTGACACCCTTCTGTCTCAACGTCCTACCTCAGAGCGCTTTGCATCCTTGTGGCTACTTTTCCAAGAAATGTTCACCTGTGGAGTGCAATTACGAGATTGGTGACAGAGAGCGGTTGACGATCATTTTAGCCCTGAAAGAATGGAGACATCTCCTCAAAAGGTACCACTGTGCCGGTTCTCATTCTTACTGACAATAAGAATCTCACGTTCTTGTCAGAGGCTAAACGCCTCTCTCCCAGAAGGGCGCAATGGGCTCCTTTCTTGTCAAGGTTTAATTACATTGTCTCATTCTTACCCGGTACCAAGAATGTAAGGGCTGACGCCTTGTCACGACAATTTTCCTCCACTTCCAAGTTGGAGTCGGTTACGGTTCCTGTGATTCCTCCTGATCGTATTCTGGCTATGGTTCGCACCAGTCTAACTTCTTCTTTGGGTGACAAAATTCTTGCTGCTCAGGTCCATGCTCCTCCTGAGAAACCTTGTGACCGCTACTGACACGTACCTTGGAGGTGAGCCTGACGTGCAGAAGGAGACCTCTTGTACGGCTCTGGTTCCGGGATCACTGGAGTTGGAACAGTGACCCTCGGAGCACAGTGGGGTATGAGAGCCTGCAGGGTTCGCTTGGCTAAGGATGGTGTCCTCTTGGCAGCGACAGGAATGGGCTCGGAGCAGCAGGCCGAAGCACACAGATGAAGGTCTGTAGGCAGGTGCGGCAGCAGGCAGGTGCGCACAAGCGCAGGGCAGCAGGCAGAAGCAGGGTCAGTCAAGCCAGGTCACAACAGCGGATCAGACAGGAACGGCAGGCAGAGAATGGTCAAATCCAGGCAGGTTCGGTAACAGGTGATCAGACAGGCAGGTACACCCAGCAGGTCAAAGGCAAGCCAAGGATTCAGGATCGGAGATAGCAGCAAGGTCAGGAGAGCCGGGTCAACACTGGAACAGATGCGGGTTCAGGATCCGGTTCAGGATGAGTTGCAGATCAAACAGCAAGAGTGTATTCCGAAGAGGCCCCTTTTAAGGATCATTGGGCGCCAACGCTGCGGCGCACGTGCATGTATGCGTGTGCGCATTGGCGCAGGTGTTCGCATTGGCACGGGGTGCGCATTGGCGCGGGTGTGCGTGCGCGCATGCGCATTGGCGCACGTCTATTAACCACTGGATGCCTGTGAGCTGGGACACCTCTCGATGAACCCGTGCGCCCGCGACCAGTTGCAGCATCGTGCGCAGTGCGTCCATGACAGCTGCTTTGTCCCAGAGAGTCTCCATACTGCCATGCTCCAGGCTTACCATTCTCCCGAGGCTAATGGCCACCATGGGAATAATCAACTCTTTTGGGCCATTTCCCAACAATTCTGGTGGCCTAGTCTACGTGCTGATGTAACCGCCTTTGTAGCTGTAGCTGTTCCGTGTGTGCTCAGAGTAAGACTCCACGACATCTATCAGTGGGTCTCCTACAACCCATACCCAATGGAGAGATGCCCTGGACCCACCTGTCTATGGATTTCATTGTGGAGTTACCCAATTCCCAGGGCAACACAGTTATCCTTATGGTGGTTGACTGGTTCTCAAAAATGTTTCATTGTATTCCACTAAGGAACTGGCTTCCATTTTTGCTCTGGAGATCTTTCGCTTACATGGGCTACCCAAGGTGATTTTCTCGGACAGGGGTAGTCAGTTTGTGTCCCGGTTCTGGTGAACTTTTGTGCACAGTTGGGAATTCAGCTTGTTTTTTCCTCTGCGTATCACCCGCAGTCTAATGGGGCCACAGAACGAGACAATCAGTCCTCGGAGCAATTCCTACGTTGCTATATTTCTGACCATCATAACAACTGGCCAGACTTATTACCGTGGGCAGAGTTTGCTCACAATAGTGCCTTAAATTGTGATTCCTGTTTATGGCGAACTATGGTTTCCAACCTTCCATGTTGCCTGACTCATTTGTTCCCCAGAGTATTTCTGTGCTAGAGGAGCATCTCCGTGGTCTTCGTTCCACTTGGGCACAAGTCCAGGAGGCTTTGCTACGTGCTAATGATAGGTACAGACTCCATGCTGACAGCAGACGCCTGCCCGCGGCCTTCCTACCAGGTTGGGGGACAGGGTCTGGCTGTCATCTCTCAACCTCCGACTTTGTGTTCCCTCACTGAAGTTTGACCCTCGGTTTACTGGGCCTTTCTGTATTCTTCTCAGGATTAACCCAGCGGCTTATGCATTAGACCATCCTTCTAAACCCTGTACAGGTTGAAGAATGTAGAACCATGAGGAGTATGAAGTACAGTCCATTGTTGACTACCGTAGATTCCGTGGGTGCATACAGTACCCGGTGCATTGGAATGGGTACGATCCGGACTAACACTCTTGGGTCTCATCCTCGGACGTAAATGCCCCTGTCCTCCTCCGTGATTTCCATAGACGTTTTCTCCTCAAGCCTGGTGGTCCTCTGAGGGGGAGGGGTCGTTGAGGAGGGGGTTCTGTCTGGGCTGGGCTCAGCCCTTCCTTCTCTGAGCTGGGCGTTCAGCTGTCGGCTAATTGCCAGCTCTTATCTCACCACAGGTACATAGCTGTTGATGATATGCTGCTCGTCAGTCCTGCCTACTTAAGCCATCCAGCCTAGAGGATCTCTGCCTTTGCCTTAGTCAACATCACAGAGATGCTCTCCTGCATTTCTGTTAAAAGACTTGCTTGGCTGACATCCCTCTGGCTCCAGATCCTGCTTGCTGTTTTACTATGCTCATCTCCGGCTCCCTGACGTTTGGCTTGTCTGACTATCCGTTCCGGTTCCTGACCTCTGGCTATGTTTTGACTACGTTTGTTCTATTTATTTTTATTATTAAACAAGTGTGATTTAACTGTACTTCTGTCTCAACCTGATTTCATGGTTTCTGACAATGAGTGTGTTTGAAGTTGTCACTTACATTTTTGGTGGGAAGATGGTTTTGTTGCCTCCCCTGTTGGGGCCCGAGCGAGGGTAGCTTCCCTTCGCCCCTTCTGGTGGCTTGGCTGTTGCCCCTTTTATTGGTGCCTCCCTGTTGAAAGAAGAGAAAACAATTAGGTCCAAAAATAAAGAAATGTCCAAAAACAGAACCAAATAAGAATGTTCATATCTGTCTTCTATTTTACCTCGCCAGATTTTTTGCCCCAATTCATTGACCTGTACTGGGAGCTGCCCTGTCTCTGAGAGGTCAAGAGTCGAGACTACTCAAATAAAATCTTGAGGAAGGCAGCATTGGAGAAACTGTTTCAGTTGGTGAAGCCAGTGTACCCCAGGGAAGACATCAACTATGTCAAGACAAAAAATCTCGAGTACTTTTTTTTTTTTTTAATTCAACAACGTTTATTAAACATTATGCACAGTTTACAGTCATAAAAACAGTATGGTTCCACAAGCACATATAATATTGTCCACAAGTTCTGTACATCACTGACAGAGTCCCACAAGGCATCTCCACAAGCATGGTATATCATAGTGCATTTCAGTCAGAAGTAATCGAGCCTTTACCACAATATTTTACATCTTCTAGGTGCATGTTTCTGCTTCTTGCAGCCATCTATCCCAAATTTTATTGTATTTATCCGGGCATCCCCTATTCTTATATACAATTTTTGTTATAAGGAAGAGTCGCACTGACTTCTCTTTTCCAGTCTACTAACGTAGGAGGAGCGGATCTCATCCATTGTCTAGCAATTACTTTCCTGGCTGAGAACAAAGTTTTGTGTAGAAATGTTACTGTAAATTTGTTAAGGACATCAGGAAATATCCCTAGAAGGCAAGGTTTGGGGTCTAGAGCCAGCGGGGAACCCATAACATCATGTAGGAACGAAACTACTTGTTTCCAAAAGTCCTGAAGTTTAGGGCAAGACCAAAATGAGATGGAAGAACGTCCCTGTTGCTGAGGTGCACATTGGACACATATTAGGGTGGTTCCTTTTGTATCTGGCAACCTTGAGGGGAGTGAGGTATGCTCCATGCGTGATATAAATTTGGGATAATCTATCTGATAATCTGGGGGGTCACCACCTTGCAAGTCTCCAATGCCTCTTCCCATTCTTCATCTTCTATTGTTCCCACATCTCCCTCCCAGCGGGGTTAGAGGGCATAGGCTAGTTTTGATGAGGAGGGGGTAAGGAGCATGCTATAAAAACAGGATATGAGTTTCCGAGAATCTGTATCCTTTATTATAGCTATAATGGGGTTAGGGGTAGGCTGTGGCATAGATTGTGGAAATTGTGCCTGCGCTGCATGTCTGACTTGCATGTAAGAAAAAAACATTATCTGGAATGTCAAATTCCACTCTAAGCGTCTCAAAGGACTTAATGTTTCCGTCTTTAAATAAGTGTTGTATATAGTATATGCCCCGCGAGGCCCACCCTGTCGGGTTTTGCACTGCTAGAAATTCGGGCAAATGTTTATTATGCCAAAGCGATGTAAAGTCGTTCGTTGACGGTATTTTCAGTTTGTCCGACGCCAACTCCCATATGCGCCTATAGTAAAACAGTAGTGTCTGTCTGTTATTTTTGGACCCCGCACCTCCTACGCCTGTCGTAATAGTAGTCATAGGATCATTAGTGTGTCTTGTCCACTGGGGGCATAGGAGGGTAAGGAACCTGAGTTTGTCTGTCTTGTCCACATGGAAAAGTTGGGACAGTTGTGAGGCCAGATAGTAAAGGTTTAGATCTGGAAGGGCAAGTCCACCCATATCTGTTGGGTTTTTAAGGGCTTGCCAGGCTAGTTTGTGTCTGTCTTTGCCCCATACAAAAGATTTGAGAAGACTTTCGAGAGTTTTAAAGTACCTCAAAGGTAGATAGACCAGAGTATGCCATAAAATATACAGCACCTTGGGCAATAACACCATTTTCACCAGGTTGATGTGTCCCCATACCCCCAGGGGTAGGCGAGACCATATTTGTATCTTGGACTTTACTAGAGGGAATAATGGTTCTATATTGAGAGCAATGTAGTTGGCTGGGCTTCTAGAAATATGTACACCCAAATACTTGATATTCTCAACTCGCTGAAGTGGGATATTCGCCTGGGATTCCGGAGGTGGAAAGCTATCTATGGGGATTATCTGAGACTTACCCCAATTAATTTTGAGCCCGGAGAAGGACCCAAACTGCTCAATTGTGGTTAGGGCATTGTCTAGGGATGGACCCGAGTCGGCTAAGTAAAGTAAGGTGTCATCCGCGTAAAGGCTGATTTTTTTTGGTCAGAGATCCGACTGCCAGACCTCTGATCTCTGGATTTGTACGAATGGACACAGCTAGGGGTTCGGCTGCCAAGGCATATAAAATTGGGGACAATGGACAGCCCTGCCTCTTGCCTCTACTGAGGTCAAACTTCTGGGAGGACCATCCATTGGCCACCACCTTGGCTGTTGGATTTTGGTATAGGAGCTGAACCCATTTTATAAAGTTTGGCCCTCCATACACCTCCAGAAATATCGCCATTCGACCGAGTCGAACGCTTTGGCCGTGTCAAGTGTCACCACTACTCTTGTCCCCACATTTTCATGCATAGCCTGTAGGTTGATAAAGAGCCTTCTAAGGTTAAAGGACGTGTAATGCCCAGGCATAAAGCCTGCTTGGTCCATGTGGATTAGATGAAGGATTACTTGATTTAATCGTATCGCTAGTATTTTGGCTAAAATCTTGATGTCTATTTGCAATCGGGATATAGGACGGTATGATTCTGGGTATCCTGGGTCTTTGCCTGGTTTGGGTATCAGAACTATCGTGGCTTCTCGCATTGAGGGGGGTAATATTGGAGTTTCAAATAAAGCTTTGTAGAGGGCAAGTAGATTGGGTACTAGTAGTTCGCTGAAGTGGGAATAAAATTCATTGGGGAGCCCATCTGAGCCGGGGGACTTAGATCTTGCGAATTCTGCTATGGCATTGGCTACTTGGTCTGAGGTAAGGGGAGCTTCTAAGATCGCTACCTGTTCTACTGTTAATTGTGGGAGGGAGATATTCTCAAGGAATTGGTCCATTGGCGTAGTGTCAGCAGAGACTGTAGAAGTATATAGTTCTGCAAAAAATTCTCTAAATCTAGAGGTTACTGTAGAGGGGTCCGTAATCTGTGTGCCTCCCTGACCATGAAGGGAGATGACAATCGGGGGTCTGTCCTCGCTATGTCCCAAATAAGCAAGCAGTTTACCAGCCTTCTCCCCATGTTCAAATTGTTTCTGTTTTAGAAAGAAGAGTTTCTGTCTAGCCTTCTCGTATTGTATCTGTGATGTTACTCTCGACTGTAATTTAAGTGCGTCTGCATTTGCCGGTGAAGGGTCAGAGACATAAGTGTGCTCCATAGTGTCTAACAGTGCGTTTGCCTTAGTGAATGCATCTGCGGATTCTGCCTTAATTTTGTTGATGTGTTGCATAAGGGTCATTTTGGCGTGTATTTTAAATGCATCCCACACCACTGGCGGCGGGGCCGACCCGTCGTTATCACTAAAAAAGCGTTCCCACTCTACCACTAATGAGTCATCGTCTGGCAGCAATGGCAGCCAGAAGGGATTCAACCGCCATAGCCTCGGGGGTTTATTAAGGGGTATACTAAGCACCACTGAGTAAGAGCTATGGTCTGACAATAGTCTGGGACCGAACCTCGCCTCCAGAAGTCTAGGTGTAAGTTGTTGGGATATCAGTATGAAGTCAATACGAGAGAGCGAGTTGTGAGTGGTGGAAAAGCATGAGTAATTTCGAGAGTTTGGGAATTTGTACCTCCATGTGTCTACCAGGTGAACTGAGGAGATAGTTTTTGAGAATCTAGTGTCCCCATTCTGACCCGCCATCAGCGTGGGGGGTTTGAGTCTGTCAAAAACTGAATTCATTACATTATTGAAATCTCCTAGCCATACAGTTTGGACTGTGGGGTGCTTGGCCATGAATGAGAAGCCCTCCATGACCACCGCCATGGAGAACGGGGGTGGAATATAAAAGGCCATGATCAAGAAAGGTTCTCCATACATCCTAGCATGTAAAAAAACATACCTTCCCTGTGGGTCTATGCTTACTTCACACAATTCAAAATGAACAGATTTTGCAATTAGTACAGATACACCTCTGGAGTGTGAGGTGTATGTTGAATGGAACGCCCAACCAATCCAGGGGCGTTTAAGTGCCAGTTGCAACCTACCCTCCACATGTGTCTCAGCCAGTACTATGACCTCCGCTCTCTGTTTCTTAAGGAACGCGAAGGCTGCCGCTCGCTTAACTTTGTCGCGGATGCCTCTCACGTTCCAGGTAAGAAATCTTATAGACGCCATACAAATAGAAAAACAATAACGTGCTCCATCAGTGATTCCTGTCTAGTTTTCCCCAGGGTCCCTCCCCCACCCGGCCCTACACATTGAGATCGTAGTACTAAACCTGTATATAACACATTAGACATGTAGTTGTTAAACGTGAAACTTATTCCATAGGCACATTGATTTTCAGACATGGTAAACTGTTGCATATTCATCCCTTGAACTGTACCCCCCTCCCCCCACCCTACCCTGCACATTCCCCAACTTGTGCGGGTGTATTTCCCACTCAACAAAATTTGTCCATCTGGGAAAACCATTCCTGAAGCTGTAGTTGAAATAGAACAAAAATGAAGAAGAAAAAAAAAAACTGTGAAAGAGAGTCTGGCCACCGAGTGGAGCTAGAGTGCAAGGCAGGGCACTGCTGCACCCTAGGATTCAGGGTTTCCAACCATGGATATTCACAATTGATCTCCAGAGACCATTCCCAGTGACTGCTCTCATTAGCATGTTGATAGTTCCCAGTGGACAACGGGGCCTGTATTCGCTGCACTATTGTACCTGGCCAGTAGAACTTACACTTTTCCCTTTGCTCCAGGGAAATATTGATCTTTGGATACTTGAAACAGGAGGGAGAAAAAACAAAAAGGGGGCAAATGATATCTAGGGGGGGAAGTGTAATAGAAAAATGAAAAAAAAAATAAAAGGAAATTGTCAATCGGGACTTCCCGGGGTTTTTTACCCCCCCCTCCCCCCCCTCTTATCATGGGGACAACACATGGACACAGCAATGAGGAGCCCATACTAAGAGGCAACAGGATAGCCCCCACCCCATCCTTCACAGGTGATTCCTGGTATGCCTGTATACAGTTAATCCGAACATGTAAAGGGTTAGTGCATAATTAGCGTTCAGGACAGTCATACACCAGGAGTAACAGTACGGTTCATCAAGTAAGGTTGCATAGGGTAGCATTGGCATGGGGTAGTAGTTGGCATAGGGTAGCATTGGCATGGGGTAGTAGTGAAGGGGAAAAGTATCTCACCGCTCGTGTCCATTTCCTAGTTGTTTAGTCAGCTCTGTCGGGAAGTCCTCTCTGTTCCAGCCAGGAGATGACATCTCTGGGTCTGGCTGTGCACGTAGTAATCGTTTTGCGTCCATAAAGCTTTGCCTGCTTTTTTGGACTTCTGTGGAAAAATCAGGGAAGATAGCCACCTTAACATTACTGATGGGGATATTACCTTTCACTCTAGCCATCCTCAGGGCAGCGTCCCTGTCTTTGTAATTCAGGAGCTTTGCAATAAACGTGCATGGGGAGCCCCATGAGGAGGAGGTCTCGCAGGCATTCGGTGTGCACGTTCAACTGCCAGCATGGGGGAGAAGGCCTCATGACTATAGGTGTTAATCAGCAGTTGTTCCAAATAGGTTGTGGGATCTTTGCCCTCTGCTCCCTCTGGCAGGCCTATCAAGCGAATATTGCACTTTCTTATGCGATTTTCCATGTCATCTTGTTTGGCTATGAGGAAATCAATCTGTTTCTGCATGTGGTCTGAGCTGGCCTGTAATGGCAGGAGAGTATCCTCCACAGTGCTGATTCGGGTCTCCGTTTCTCTGACCCTCTCGCGCAATTTCTGAAAATCTTGCCTTATCAGTGAGATCCATTTTAACTTCTTCTATTTGTGATGTAAGTGAGGTTCGGCAAAGTGTAATAGCCTCCAGGAGCCTGTCTGTATCTCCTGACCCCCTCTCTCCTCCCGCTTTGCTTGAGCCGCCATCTTCCTCCCCCTTCTCCCCTTCTTGTCGGCGGTATTGTGCCAATTCCGCTGCTGCTGCTTTCTGGGCTTTGGGGGGAGACATATTCACTAGGAGTGAGGGATGCCTCCGTATATCGTATGAGAACTAGTCGGTACTGTGGTACTGTGGATCAATGGTAAACAGGATTACTCAGCGGAGCTCCGGGAAAGTGCGTCCTACGCCATGCACGGTCAGGCCATGCCCCGTTCTGGCTCTGTTTTGGTCGCTCTTTCGCCCCTTAAGGGCATGGGTATTTGTTCTGAGGAGTCTAGGGTCAAAATTGTAGGGAAGAGTATATGTCCCTTAAAGAACCTGCAATATGGAGTGTGGGAGACTGCTGGTTGGGTCTGGAAGGTTTCTGAGGCTGGTGTGAGGTTAAGAGTCATCGCTGAGGCCTAACTGCATGCCTCTTCGTGCTGTGTGCCCTGTCTGCTCCCTCCAGTTTGCGCTGACCCAGGGCTAAGTGTATAGAGCGGTTTCTGCAGCATAAGGTACTTGTGTTGGGAGGATGCTGTCGGCATCACAGGCCCAGAACTGCGATGCAGAGCCGGTGTTCGGTCCCCCAGCAGCCCCTAGCTCTGTGTTCCTAATCAGGCCACAGGTGGAGCCTCCAGTGTGTAGGGGGGGTGCCCACTTTTTCCACAGGACCCAGGTGAATTGTTAGAGGCTCTGTAGGCCTCAAAATGGCGGCGGTCCGCGGGCGTGCAGGGCCGGTGTCTGGGGCCCTCCGACAGTCCCCCTGGCGTGGTGGTCCCTGGCGGTCCCCTCCGGAGATAATAATGGAGATGGAGGAGGTAGGGGGTGATCGCTGGGCCGCGAATCGTGGTACTAAAGCCTGGGGAGCGTCGGAGGCTCTGTAGGCCTCAAAATGGCGGCGGTCCGCGGACGTGTGGGGCCGGTGTCTGGGGCCCTCTGGCAGCCCCCTTGATGTGGTGTTCCCGGGCTGTCCCCTCCGGAGGTGGTGGTGGATATGGAGGTGGTAGCGGGTGGTCGCCGGGCCGCGGATCGCTGTACCTGAGACTGGGGCGCGCCGGAGGCTTCGCAGGCCTCAAAATGGCCGCGGGCCATGGATGTGTGGAGCCGGCCCCGGGTCAGATAGTAGTGCAGTCGGCCGGCCAATCTCCCAAATATTTGCAGGGATAGGTGGAGGGGGTGCCCAGGGACAGGTGGGGCCGTGCTTGGAGCTCACCAGTTCAGTTGTTTGTCAGGATGGTGTTGGATCTTTGCAGGATCAGCGGAGCTCCTGTAAAACACGTCCTCCCCGGATCACTTCCGGACACGCCCCCCCTGAGGAGTACTTTTAAAAGGAAGCACAACAAGGTGATGGACTCACAGAGATCTGGAGCATCAGCAGATGACATGCAGTATCTCACAAAAGTGAGTACACCCCTCACATCTTTGTAAATATTTTATTATATCTTTTCATGTGACAACACTGAAGAAATTACACTTTGCTACAATGTAAAGTAGTGAGTGCACAGCTTGTATAACAGTGTAAACTTGCTGTCCCCTCAAAATAACTCAACACACAGCCATTAATGTCTAAACCGCTGGCAACAAAAGTGAGTACACCCCTAAGTGAATATGTCCAAATTGGGCCCAAAGTGTGAAATATTTTGTGTGGTCACCATTATTTTCCAGCACTGCCTTAACCCTCTTCGGCATGGAGTTCACCAGAGCTTCACGCATTGCCACTGGAGTACTCTACCACTCCTCCATGACGACATCACGAAGCTGGTGCATGTTAGAGTCCTTGCGCCCCTCCACCTCTCATTTGAGGATGCCCCACAGATGCTCAATAGGGTTTAGGTTTGGAGACATGCTTGGCCAGTCCATTACATTTACCCTCAGCTTCTTTAGCAAGGCAGTGGTAGTCTCGGAGGTGTGTTTGGGGTTATTATGTTGGAATACTGCCCTGCGGCCCAGTCTCCAAAGGGAGGGATCATGCTCTGCTTCAGTATGTCACAGTACATGTTGGCATTGATGGTTCCCTCAATGAACTGTAGCTCCCCAGTGCCGACAGCACTCATGCAGCCCCAGACCATGACACTCCCACCACCATGCTTGACTGTAGGTAAGACACACTTGTCTTTGTACTCCCTACCTGGTTGCCACCACGCACGCTTGACACCATCTGAACCAAATACGTTTATTTTGGTCTCCTCAGGACATGGTTTCAGTAATCCATGTCCTTAGTCTGCTAGTCTTCAGCAAACTGTTTGTGGGCTTTCTTGTTCATCATTTTTAGAAGAGGCTTTCTTCTAGGATGACAGCCATGCAGACCAATTTAATGCAGTGTGCGGTGTATGGTATGAGCACTGACAGGCTGACCCCCCACCCCTTCAACCTCTGCAGCAATGCTGACAGCACTCGTACGTCTTTTTCCCAAAGACAACCTCTGGATATGACTCTAAGCACGTGCACTCAACTTCTTTGGTCGACCATGGCGAGGCCTGTTCTAAAGTTGGAACCTGTCCTGTTAAAATGCTGTATGGTGTTGGCCACCGTGCTGCAGCTCTGTTTCAGGGTCTTGACAATCTTCTTATAGCCTAGGCCATCTTTATGTAGAGCAACGATTCTTTTCTTCAGATCCTCAGAGAGTTCTTTGCCATGAGGTGCCATGTTGAACTTCCAGTGACCAGTATGAGAGAGTGAGAGCGATAACACCACATATAACACACCTGCTCCCCATTCACACATGAGACCTTGTAACACTAATGAGTCACATGGGAGGGAAAAATGGCTAATTGTGCTCAATTTGGACATTTTCACTAAGGGGTGTACTCACTTTTGTTGCCAGCGGTTTAGACATTAATGGCTGTGTGTTGAGTTATTTTGAGGGGACAGCAAATTTACACTGTTATACAAGGTGTACACTCACTACTTTACATTGTAGCAAAGTGTAATTTCTTCAGTGTTGTCATGACATGAAAAGATATAATAAAATATTTACAAAAATGTTAGGGTGCACTCACTTTTGCCACTACTGCCATCAGGACAGACCCAGATGAGGCTGAAGGATTTGCCGTGCTGTCACAGGTACTCACCCGGGCCGAAATGCTGAGAGCTGCTCCCCTTGCGACTAGGTGCACGATGCCCCTGGAATGGGTACAGAGGGCACCGGGCACAAAGATGCACGGGTTGCCAGCAGGTGGGTTGCAGGTGGTGTGCAGTAGCGACGTAGACCTGGTGTGGCTGAAGCTGCACTGGAAGTAGACACCTGGCAGGACCACGATGAGGCAGAGGCTGTAGAGGTACCGGAACACACACTGGAGGGAGATCCTGAGGTGCATACGTGAACTGGAAGTCCAAGAAGCCAGGCCGAGGGTCAAGCACAGGTAAGTCAACAAGTGGGTATCCAGAAAGCAAGCCAGGGGGGTCAAACACCAGTAGCAACAAGAGAGTGTCCAGAAGGCAAGCCGAGGGTCAAACACAGGTAAGTAACTCAGAGAATGTCCAGGAGGCAGGCCGAGGGTCAAGCACAGATGATCAGGCAGAAGGGTATCCAAGAGGCAAGCCAGGGGTCAAACACAGGTAAGTAACTCAGAGAATGTCCAGTAGGCAGGCCGAGGGTCAAGCACAGATGATCAAGCAGAAGGATATCCAAGAGGCAAGCCAGGGGTCAAACACAGGTAACAGAAGCGGTGGTCAGGAGGGGTCCGGGTCAGGCACAAGTAATCAAGCAGATACAGGATACAAGGTACAGGATACAAGGACTGGAGCCAGGGACTCAGGAAGTAGAGACAACAAACCAGCAATTAGTGAAGGGAAAGATAAGGCCTTTTATAGGCCAAGTAACTGGTCAGGTGGGGTACCCGGACGAGTGCGCATGCGCACTCGTCTTCTGTCAGCGCTGCGCATAGCAGTGAGCCGCACTGGGTGAGCTACCGCAGATACCCGAGCACCGCGAACACGCGCATGCGCACCCGCTGCCCTGCGTACCTGTGTTGTTTGCCGAGCCGCTCTACCGCGCGTGCGCATTCTTGGAACCCGGCGCCGAAGTACGGTATTTCCCTGACAGTGCCCCCCCTAAGGGCAGCCTCCAGATGCCCAGTGCCCAGTCCAGGTGCCTTTGATGGTATTCTCGAATTAATCGGGGGACATGAATGTTTTCGGATGGCTCCCAGGAACTATCCTCGGCAGGATAACCCGTCCATTTGACTAGGTACTGGGCCTGTCTTCCTCTCCTATGAAAATCCAGGATCTTCTCGACCTCGTATTCTTCTTCTCCTTGAATAGTGACTGGCGGGGGAAGTGCCATCTGCCTGCCAGGGAAAGAGTTGAGAATTACGGGTTTTAGTAAAGAAGCATGGAACACTGGGTGGATCTTATAGGAGCTGGGCAAATCTAGTTCAAAGGCGACTGGGTTGATCACCCTCTTGACCTCGAAGGGACCGATGAATCTTGGGCCAAGTTTCCGGGATGGACAAGGCAATTTCAAATTGGCAGTAGATAACCATACTTTTTCACCAACCTTAAAAGTCGGACATTCCTTTCTGCCCCAGTTGTACTGTACCTCGTACCCTTTCTGAGCCTCCTTTATGGTTTGCTGAATCCGGAGAAAGTTGTCCTGAATGTTCTTGACCAGCTCCTGTGCTGCTGGGGTAGAGACATCTGGAACGGCATCTGGAAGAAAAGAGGGGTGATTTGGTTAATAGCGGAATGTAAGGAGTTGTTATAGGCAAACTCTGCGTAGGGTAACAGGCATGACCAATCATCTTGGGAGTAAGAACAAAAACATCTCAGGTATTGCTCGGGGGTCTGGTTAGTCCGCTCGGTTTGGCCATTGGTTTGCGGGTGGTAAGCTGAGGACATGGAAGACTTGATTTCTAGGGCCCTACAGAGGTCTCTCCAAAACTTGGAAGTAAACTGCACCCCCCGATCGGAAGTGATATTGGCTGGAACCCTGTGTAGTCTTACAACCTCTTTAATGAAAATGTCCGTGGTGGCAGAAGCAGAGGGGATACCCTTCATGGGTAAAAAGTGGGCCATCTTTGAAAGGCGATCCACCACAACCAGGATAGTGGTATAACTGTCTGAGGGAGGCAAGTCTACAATAAAATCCATGGAAATCTCTCTCCATGGACGTTCAGGAACGGACAGGGGTCTCAACAGGCCCCAGGATTTGGTGTTGGACCCCTTGTTCCTCTGGCAGATATTGCAGGAAAGTATGTAATTTTGGCAGTCTTTTCTCCAGCCTGGCCACCAATAGGACCGACTCACGAGGTCGGCCGTCTTCTGCATTCCAAAGTGGCCAGACATCTTGTGGTCATGGAGAGCCTGCAGGACTCAGAGCCTGACTGAAGGAGGAACGAATATTCGGCCATGGGCCCACAGTAAATCCTGTCTTTTTTCCAGGAAAGGCAAAGAGGGAACAGAGAGTTGGTTGGAGGCTTGCTTGAGGACCATTGTTAAATCGGGTTGGATGGCATGGAGGAAGTTATGTGCAGGTAGAATGGTGGAAGGTTCCTTTGGGGACTCGGTGTTCAGGAACATGCGGGATAGAGCATCTGCTTTGCCATTCTTGGAGCCGGGATGGAAGGTTATATGGAAATTGAAATGGGAAAAGACCAGGGCCCAACGGGCCTGCCGGGGTCTTAGGCGTTTTGCAGCCCTGAGGTACTCTAAGTTGCGATGATCCGTGAAGATAAGAATGGGCTGTGAAGCTCCCTCCAACAAGTATCTCCACTCTTCTAATGCGAATTTGATCGCAATAAGTTCCCGGTCGCCTACATCATAGTTTTTCTCGGGAGGGCTCAGTTTCCGGGAGGCGAAGGCGACCGGGTGGAGCAGGGCCTTTGGGCCACTTCTTTGGGACAGGATTGCCCCCGTAGCAGAATCAGAGGCATCTACTTCTAACACATAAGGGAGCTCTGGGTCAGGGTGTTTAAGGATAGGTGCGGAGGAGAACAGTTCTTTAAGTTTTTCAAATGCGACTTGCGCTTGGGAAGTCCATTGGAATTTAGTTTGCTGGCGATTAAGCTGGGCGATTGGGGAAACAATTGCAGAAAAACCTTGAATGAAGCGTCAATAAAAATTGTCAAACCCAATAAAACGTTGAACTGACCTCTTGTCTGTGGGAGCGGGCCACTCTTGGATGGCCTTCACCTTTTGTGGATCCATCAGAACTCCTCCGGTGGTGATAATAAAGCCCAGGAACTGGATGGTGTCTGTCTCGAACTCGCACTTCTCCCCTTTAACATAGAGTCCATGTTTACGTAGGATGAGGAGGACTTTCCGGACATGTTGACGGTGAGTTTCTAATGAGTCAGAGAAAATTAAAATATCGTCAAGATAAACAATGAGGAAGTTATCCAAATACTCACGGAAGATGTCGTTGACTAAGTGTTGGAAGGTAGCTGGAGCATTGCAGAGCCCGAAGGGCATAACTAAGTATTCAAAATGACCAAATCTTGATCGAAAGGCCGTCTTCCATTCATCCCCCGGGTGTATTCGTATCAAGTTGTAGGCCCCGCATAAGTCAAGCTTGGTGAAGATTTTAGCAGTTCTGAGCCGTTGAAAAAGTTCGGAGATGAGAGGAAGTGGGTACCTGTTCTTGACGGTGATCTTATTTAGTTCCCTGTAATCCACACATGGTCTGAGAGAACCGTCCTTCTTCTCCACAAAAAAGATCCCGGCTCCTGCTGGAGAAGAGGATGGTTGGATGAACCCCTTGGCGAGGTTCGAATCAATGTATACTCGTAGAGCTTCCAGTTCAGTCTCTGATAAAGGGAATATTCTTCCAAAGGGAATCTCAGCCCCAGGTAAAAGATCAATTGGACAGTCGTATGACCGGTGAGGAGGTAGGGCTTCGGCCTTTTTTTCGTCAAAAATGTCCACAAAATCTTGGTAGGCCGCAGGAACATGTTGGATGCACTTGGGACTAGATTGCATGGTGAGGCAGGTGGTTGGCTTTGAAGTAAGTTTTGGGAAACAGTGCTGTAAACAGTAGGGGGATGAAAACACTACTTCTCTGTGGTTCCAGTCAATCTGGGGGTTATGAGCCTGTAACCAGGGATACCCCAGGATGATGGGGAACATTGGGGAGTGAATAACATCAAAGCGTAACAGTTCATGATGACCTGAATCAGTGTATGTCAGGATGGAACCCGTTTCCTGGGTCACAGGTCCCGAGCAGGGTGAGGAGCCGTCAGCTAATTGGACCTGAAGGGTTGCTTCTTGGGGTTCAGAGGAAGGTTCAGATGGCGTGCCAAGGTTAAGTCCATGAAGCAACTACATGCATCAAGGATGGCTCCCAGCTGGAAAGCTTCTCCCACCACCTGTAGGGAAAGTGGAACAATAAGGTGAGATCGGGGAACTCCTGTGGTATGGGAGCTTAGTAGGGTCCGAGGAGGGCACTTACTAGGTCTCACCGGGCATTTTAGTAGGTAATGTCCTGTACCACCACAGTATAAGCAGAGGTTAGCTTGACGGTGACAAAGTCTTTCCTCAGGAGACAAGGGGGGTCGTACTAGGCCCAACTGCATGGGTTCTCCGCGAGGGGGAGAACGGAAGTTCAGAGGAGATGCCGGTGTCAAGGGTACCTGGGGCATAATCCAGGTGGGCCGGGGGTTTTGGAACTTTTCTGCCCGTCGTTCCCGTAAACGACGGTCTAGTTTGGTAACAAGCTGACAAAGGTCTGAAAAAGTAGCTGGGATCTCCCCCCGAGCCAGCTCATCCTTTAGCACCTCAGAAAGTCCTAGGCGGAACTGGTGCTTCAGGGCAGACTCATTCCACTCTGTGTCTGCGGCCCATTTTCGAAAGTCAACTATATAGTCTTCCACGGGCCTTTTTCCCTGGGATAAGGTATGCAGGGTGGATTCTGCCGTACCTGTGCGTTGGGAGTCCTCATACAGTGCAGACATGGCAGAAAAGAAAGTCTCTACGGAATCCAGCTGTGGGCTCTTCTGCTCCATCAAGTGGTGTGCCCAAGATTGGGATTCGTCGGAGAGCAGGGAGATGATAAAACCCACCTTAGTGGATTCCAAATGGAAGGTTCTTGGTTGCAGGGCCAGGTGCAGAAAACATGCGTTCTTGAAGGAACGAAATTTCTTCCGGCCCCCGGAGAAGCGTTCAGGTGTGGGGACCCTGGGGTCCGGATTTGTCATGGCGTAAGCAGGTAAGGCACCTCCAGGTAACTGGAATGAGGTGGAGGTGCTGGCTGCAGGAGGTGACAGGTCTGCTTGGTTGGGAGAGGAGGTCAGATGCTGGAGACGTCCCTCGATTTGAAAGTAGCCATCCTGGAGGCGTTGTACAGCCTGAGTAAGGGCTGTCACCTGCTGGCATAAGGCCTCAAGGGGTGAACCAGCTCTGTCGGCCTCAGACATTGGCTGGTTTGTACTGTCACAGGTACTCACCCGGGCCGAAATGCTGAGAGCTGCTCCCCTTGCGACTAGGTACACGATGCCCCTGGAATGGGTACAGAGGGCACCGGGCACAAAGATGCACGGGTTGCCAGCAGGTGGGTTGCAGGTGGTGTGCAGTAGCGACGTAGACCTGGTGTGGCTGAAGCTGCACTGGAAGTAGACACCTGGCAGGACCACGATGAGGCAGAGGCTGTAGAGGTACCGGAACACACACTGGAGGGAGATCCTGAGGTGCATACGTGAACTGGAAGTCCAAGAAGCCAGGCCGAAGGTCAAGCACAGGTAAGTCAACAAGTGGGTATCCAGAAGGCAAGCCAGGGGGGTCAAACACCAGTAGCAACAAGAGAGTGTCCAGAAGGCAAGCCGGGGGGGCGTGACCGGACATGAGAGCTGTGTGTGCAGTGAGGTGCGATGTGTGAAGGATGAGGAGCCGTCTGTGTGATCTCTCCCCCGTTCTCCCTTAATGTACCTCTGAGAAGTCTCTGGTCTGAGAAGCTGACATGCCCCTTTGATACATTGGGACCCACGTGAAGCCTGCGCAGCCCCCCTCCCCCTCCTCCGTTGCAGAGCAGCATAGTGCGGGTGATGCGAGGGAGCTGAGAGCCGTGAACTGTGAGTTCGTTCCCGGGGTAACCCGAGCTGTTGCAAGCCCTCTCGAGCCTGCCCGGAGATAGCCGAAAGGCTGAAAATCAAAAGGTGACGTCACACGCCGGATAGCCGTTGCATGCTGAGAGGTTGAGAGCGGTAAGGAGCATGCTGGAGTGTGTATCTCAGCTTGAAACCACCATACCCCTCGCATCCCTGAAAGGCATAAGACGCAGTGAGTACTAAACAATAAAAGCAGATAAAGAAGTGTTTATAGCAGGAAAAATAAAGTTACAAAAGACTGGATTACTGCTTTCTGTTTGTTGCTGGAGGGCTGAGGTGGTCAAGAGGCTGCTGGTGGACAGTGGAAACTTCGTTTTTTTTTCTTTTCTTTTTTTTTTTTTCCCTCCCAGAAATATAAATATTTATAGCTTATTTATAGTGCTTGTAGCTATCTCCAGGAGCTGTTGCAAAACAATTATCCACTGGGTACAATAAAATACTAATTATTGCTGGACTACTCTATAAAAATGCATGTTTGAAACTAAGGTATCGCATCTGTACAAAGTTATCGCATTGAAAAAGCAGCATCAGAGATCAGTGGAGTGACTTTTTCGTGTGGGGTTCTTTTTCTTCAAGGCACTGGCTCTCTGTCTGCTTAAGGAAATCTCCCCCTGCTCTCAGGGGCGCGAGGAGTGAAGTCAATTATCTTATTAAGTACTGTCACCACGACTCCTGTACATCTGCAAGAGGTAGAATAAGTCGGGGCAACTATACAAATGAGAAGGAGTGCAGTGGGGTGAAATATGTGAGAACTAGTTGAACTGTCCCTCTGGAACTGTGCAGTCACTGCTTAGACAAAGCCCCGAATATAGTCCTGGTAAACTATCCACACTGAGGACATTGAGGACATTCGTATTGGACAGTTGCATTGGACACCTTTTACTGTTTCCTTCACCTACCTTGAACCCGCCTTGAACTTACCTTGAACTTGAACTTACCTAGGGAAAACCCTAATAGCTACAACGCGACAACAGTAAGGACACTGGGCAGCGGATTTCATCTAGGGGGGACCCAAGATTGTACTTACCTGTATTTACCTGACTGGACTGACTCCCCTCCTTTCCTTATCTCTGAGGATCACGGTGAAGAAGGACGTTTCCTGGGAGTGTTTGACTATTTATCAGTACTTCTGGCGGATCTTGATATTAAACCTAACTAAAGTTCCTTCCCTCTCTCCCTCTCAGTTCAGACCTCTGAAGTAGTACCAGTGTGTGGGTGCTCTCTCTTTATTGTGGGGCTATTTTTGGCTTTTTGATTTGTTTTGTTGCAATAAGACCGTTACACAACTCAATAATCATGCCTTCTCAGCGCACTACAAAAGCAAGCCAGGCGGCCAGCCAGGCAAGCCAAGCAGCAGCCAAATTGGAAAAATATGCCCACACCCCTGGTCAGGCATCGGCCCAGACCCCCTCAAAAATTTCAATCCAGGGTCAGCAGGCCCAGGCTGCCCAGACAGGAGCGCCGGGGGGGGGTAAGAAAAAGTCAAGGACAGACTCAAGTAGCATCACATACCACTCAGACGCTACTAGTGGAAGGGGGGGAATCGGGTCGGCAGTCTCAGGTCCAGGAAACAGAGGGTTCCCAGATGTTGGGGGGGCCCGATAAGGCACAGGGGTCGGATCCATCGCTAAAGGAAGTTCTGGAGGCCATTAACTCCTGTAGATCCTCTTTGAATGACATGAATCATCAGTTGAAAACAATCCATGAGGATCTTTTTTGTATTAGGAATGAGCTACAAAAAGTCCAGGAGAGGACTACAACCCTGGAGGACAGATTAAGTCTAGTAGAGGACGATTTGGCCCCTTTAAAACGAGAACTGAGCGACATTAAAGACTTCCAGAATAAACAGGCAAACAAATTGGACGAGATAGAGAATAGAATGAGAAGGAAGAACATCCGTATAGTGGGACTCCCAGAACACTCTGAGGGTGCAGACCCTGCCACTTTCCTAGTAAAATGGCTTAGTGAGCTATTTGGCCAGGACTCCTTTTCTTCGTTTCTTGCAGTAGAAAGAGCCCATAGAGTTCCCTCGAGACCTCCTAATCCTGGGGCCCCTCCAAGACCGCTTCTGGCTAAATTTTTATTTTTTAAAGATAAAGCAACGATAATCCGGAAAGCAAGGGAAATGGGTAATATTCTTCATAATGGTAGCAGGGTGTCTTTTTACCCTGACTACTCACCAGATCTTCAAAGAAGAAGAGCCAAATTCGGGGAGGCGAAACGCAGACTACGCCAAGTTAACCTTACATATGCTCTGCTTTACCCAGCAAAACTGAGAGTGATGGCTCCTGGGGGGGACTATATTTTTTGATACACCCGAAGGGGTGGAAGACTGGGTCAAGGGATTTAAAGATTGACTTCCTGATTACAAGGCCTAACTGTGGGTGCTGACGGTGTTCTTTTTTTTTTTTTTTCCCCTTCATTTTCTTTTTTTTAGGGGGGTGGGCGGCAGCGATATGTGGGCGGGGGGTGGGGGGGGAGCGGTTGGCGACACGCGGGAGGGGTTCTTCTTTCTTTTTTTTTCTCTCTCTTGCTGACCGCGGTGTCGCCTCCCCCTCCCCCCCGCTCCTTTCTCCTTTTTTTGGGGGTGTGGGGGGGAGACGGGGTGGAGTGATAGGGGGAAGAGAGAGCAAAGGGCGCTACATACCCAGGTTAGGGGGATGTCGCAGGATGCTCTTTGGGAATTTATGTTTAGTTTGTTAGCACGGAGAAATCCTTGCACTTGGGGGGAGGGGGTTGGATGGTTAGTCTGGGTGATGGGGGGGGGGGGGGGGGTAGGGATAGGGAAGTTAAAGGGCAACTGATTTCAAATTTTTTTTGTTTAAAAATAAGGTGTGTATGGGACGGTCACAGGAGAAGGCCCCCGGCCGAACCTAGGTTGGTAAAGTATGTGTGTTGTAAACAGAGTGATGGATGTGTTAATGGTAAGAGTGAGGGTGAATGGGTGAGGTACAATATGTCCACATGGCACAAGTACGCACGGATTTATTTTTTGCAGGTAAAAACTCATGTCCACAGTTCAAGGTTTAATAGTACGGTACTACACGCACTAAAAATAAGAAGTATATGGTTCACTATAAAGAGCACGAGATTAAGGAATTATTTTGTTGACGTAACCACCCATTTTGATATTCACGAATGATCAGCGACACATTGACACAAGAGGGTAAGAAAAAACTCACTATTTGTTCCTGGAATGTAAGGGGATTAGGTGATTTAGGGAAAAAAGCTGCAGTACGGTCCATGGTTAGGTCCTATGGTAGTTCTATTGTGTGTCTCCAGGAGACTCATCTCACTAGCGCTTCCCTACCCAAGTTAGGGTGGGGGGAGTTTGCTTTCCAGCTCCACTCGGTCCACTCATCTTTTTCCAGAGGTGTTAGTATTTTGATTGGTTCAGGGATCTCATTTAACTGCATTCAAAGCAGGATCGACGACCAGGGACGGTATATTTTCTTACACTGTAAAATAGAGAACCGCGTGGTGTTACTCGCTAATGTGTACGTTCCCCCCCCCTTTAACATCGAGGTCCTTCTTGACCTTCTGGAGTTTGTACTGGAGAGGCCGGGCCTCCCGGTACTAGTTATAGGCGACTTTAATACGGTTCTGGACCCGACAATTGATAGGTTTCCCCAAGGGACTAAACGGAGGGGACAAGTGGACAGCCGTCTCCACTGCCTCTTGGAGGATCTAGGTCTGAAGGACATTTGGCGTCTGAGGAACCCCGGGATAAGGGGTTATTCCTGCTTCTCCAGTACATACTCCACACTGTCGAGAATCGATATGTTGCTCGGCAACGATGAGCTGATGGCTATGATAGACAATATCAGGTACAGACCTAGAGGCCTTTCTGATCATTCCCCTGTGACAGCCTCAATTGAGGTGGGGACGAGATCTTCTTATTGTGAGTGGAGAATTAATCCCTCCTGGCTGGAGTTAATGGGACAGCCCCAAGAGGTCCTGGACGCTCTGAAGGAATATATCAAGTGGAATAGAGGATCGGCTCCCCAGGGGGTAGTCTGGGACACAATTAAAGCTATCTTACGGGGGTTACTGGTCCAGCAGATCTCAAAGATAAAAAAACTGTCAAGAGAAGGGGAGGAAACCGCAGAGAACAACTTACTATCTGCAGAAGCTGCTTATATAAGCAACCCAACACCTGTAAATTTTAGAACATGGACAGAGGCTCAAGGGGCCTGTCGGGTAGTCCTGCTGGGTAAAGCTGAACAGAAATACATCTTTCAGAAACAAGTTGCCTTCGGGGAAGGGGAAGGAATAAGCAGGATGCTTGCCCATTTAATTAGAACTAACTCCCCTTCCTCGACGGTTCCACTGATTAATACAGGAGCGGGTGGGACTTCTACGTATACTCCCGAGATAGTGGACACTTTCCGGGAGTACTACGAGCGGTTATACCACTCCGAACAGTTGGATATGAAGGAGGAAATGGACATGTTCTTTGGGGGGTTGACGATTCCCTGTCTCTCTGAGGAGGACAGGGCTGCACTAGATGGTCCGGTTACCCTGGAGGAGCTGCAGCGGACTGTCCGGGTAATGGCTGGACAGAAGTCCCCTGGACCGGATGGCCTCCCCATCGAAATATATCGTAGCTATGGGGAGGTGCTTCTACCCGAACTGTTGGAGGTATTTAATGCCTCGGCCCTGGAGGGAGAACTCCCCAAGTCTATGATGGATTCAACTATAATAGTGATCCCTAAGGAGAATAAGAATCCACTTTCACCTGCTTCATATAGACCTATTGCGCTCCTGAACTCAGACATGAAGGTGTTAGCAAAGGTCCTGGCAGCTAGGTTAAACACAATTATCCATAAACTGGTGCACCAAGACCAATCAGGCTTCATTCCGGGTAGGTCGACCAGCTTAAATATCAGACGCCTCTTTTTGAACCTCCAACTACCTGTTGAAGATGGGGGCAATAGGGCTGTCCTTTCCTTGGACGCGGCCAAGGCTTTTGATTCCCTAGAATGGAAATACCTTTGGAGAACTTTATTGGAATTCCGGGTGGGCCCGAACTTTGTTAATTGGGTAAAACTCCTATACGGCTCCCCGGGGGCAAGGGTGAAAGTGAACAACGAACACTCTTCCAGGTTTCGGTTGCTGAGGGGGACGAGGCAGGGGTGCCCTCTGTCACCCCTCCTCTTCGCCCTCGCAATCGAGCCTCTGGCCCTCTCTTTAAGATCATCACCAGAAATAAAAGGGTTTAAACGAGGGGACCTAGAGGAAAAAGTAATACTGTACGCAGATGATCTCCTCCTATTGCTTAATGACACGCAGGAGTCACTACGGGAGACCATGGGTATAATTAAAGACTTTGGCCGTTTGTCAGGACTACGAATAAACTGGGAAAAATCGAACCTACTACCTATAGACCCTTTAGTCTTCCCCCTACCACACGAAGCAGAACAACTCCAAATAGTACCAAAAATTAAATATTTAGGTATCACCATTTCGAGAGACCCCAAACATTACATTATAGAAAACCTAGTTCCACTCTTGAATAAATTTAAAGGAAAAATTCAAATTTGGAAAAAACTCTCCCTATCAGCAGCAGGCCGGTGTAATTTAATAAAAATGGTGCTTATGCCACAACTGTTATACATACTTCATAATTCGCCAATATGGATTTATAAAAAGTGGTTTATCAAGGTAGAGACCATATTTAGAGAACTAGTATGGAAAGGGGGAATCTCTCGGATAAGTCTTAGTACACTACAACTCCCAACTGGGTCAGGAGGAGTAGCCCTGCCGCACCCTTTTAGATACTTCTTGGCAGCTCAGCTGCAGCACCTGGGGGGTTGCGAAGTCGAGAATGAGGGTCACGAGTGGAAGATCCTCCTCTACAAAGCCTCACACAACTCTTTGGTTGAGATATTAGAGGCAGGGACCTTCCATAAGGGACTCCCTACCCAGGACTTAATGGCTAGGGTATGGGGCACTGCAAAAAAAATGCTGGGATACAGAGGGTTTATGGCTTTCTCCCCGCTATGGGAGAACACCAACCTACGCGAAGTACAAAAGCTGGGGACTGTCAGAGAATGGGAGAGAGCAGGCCTAAAATATATTGCTCAGATTTACCATGAGGGCAGGATCAGAAGCTTCCAGGACCTCAGAGACCTTTTCCTCCTTCCTAGGAAGTATTTTTTTAGATACTTACAGGTGAGGCATGCTCTGGCTGAACAGTTTAAAGGGGAACTACCTGAGTGGACAAACATGCAGGTTTTACAGAATTTGTCACGGGTGAGGACCCGGAAGGGTTTGATATCTGATTTATACCTGCATTTGTATAAAGGGACTACGGGAGCCACACAAATAAGCCCACACAAAGCAAAGTGGGAGAGAGATGTGGGGACCATCTCAGCTCCTCAATGGGAAAGGATACTCGAACTGGCTCCACTGGTTTCACTCTCCCCCCCCCAGAAGATGTCACATCTTTTCCTAATATACCGGGCCTATTATACCCCAAATAAACTGTTTAGGTTTGGGTGTAGGCAGGATGACAAATGCCCTAGATGTGGGAGACCGGGGGGTGACCTTGTCCATATGTTCTGGAAATGCCCAAAATTATATGAATACTGGAAAGAGGTGGTGGACAGGGTCTCCCAGGTATTCAATACTCACCTGGAACTGGACCCTATCCTATGTGTCCTCGGGGGAGGAGGGGGAGTGGGTAGGCCCAGGGAAGGCCAGATTGCTGTCCTGCGCTGTCTTTTTCAGGCTAGGATATTAATCGCTCGTAGGTGGCAGTCCACTAGCCCCCCCACAGCTACTGAGTGGGAGCAAAACATGGACAGAGTGATCATGAAAGAAAGAACTATATACATAAAACAAGGGAACCTTGCCAAATTCCATTTGGTATGGAAACCATGGATGGAGAGAGGAACATGTCTTTTGATTTAGATAGTGCCAATTAAATCAATTTAAACAAAATGCACTTGGTGGATAAACAGATACCAATGGAGAGTAAAAGGATGGATGCATGGGGTAGAGGGGGAATGTAAGGTGATGTGAATGAGGTAGATCTCAACTGATTCGCTAAATGTTTTATGCTCAACCTGATCCTGGTAAAAGTGTTTTATGAGATTGTGTATAATTTGTAAACTGTAAAAATTTAAATAAAGATATATAGATAAAAAAAAAAAAAGAAACACGTGTGTCCCCATAGGAAAAATATTTCCATAACTTCCTGTCTTGACAGGAGAGGGAAATGGGGACTTGGACAGCAATAAGGAACTGACAGAGGGTCTAACACCTCCCCGCCCTCTCCAAAATGAAATACATTGTTTTGAGGGGAGTTCGGCTTTGAAGAGTAAATCCAAATTATCCACTTGAGGATCCGGTGTGGCGGCGTATTCGGCGGCCCGTCGCGGTTTGCTGCGGGGGTGGCGTTCCGTCGCCGCCGTCTTGCTGCACCCCGCACTCGTCCGCGGTGAGGATGCACTGAGAGGGGGGAAAGCGGGCGTCTTGTTGCACCCACCACAGTTTTGCATTTTGCACGTATTTGTGACAGTGGAGTGTGTTTGTGTGGTGAGGTGCAGGACTTGGAACTCCGTCTGACTGCTTGGATGTTGAATTTTAAAAGCAGCGGCGTCCCTCATCTCACAGGTTTACTAATCTCACAGAAGTTCGCTGCTTTTGGGGCTCGGCATCTGACCAGTCGGACGGGGTTCTGGGTCCTGTGTTTCACTGTATAGATGCAGTTTGCTGTTGTGGATGCGTGTGGAGTGCGGAGCTGTGGTGGGTGTAGCAACATGTCCGCTTCTTGGTGTGTCCTCGCTGTGGACGGGTGTGGGGTGTGGCGGGGTGGCGGCGGCGGAGCGTCACTTCCGTGGCGGGCTGCGATGGGTCGCCGAGTATGCCGTTGCACCGCCTTTTTTCTGACATTTGTTGTTTACATCTGTATTTTTTGCTAAAAAATTATTTAGAACCCCCAAACATTATCTATATATATATATATTTTTTTTTAGCAGAGACCCTAGAGAATAAAATGGCGATCATTGCACAAAAAAAAAAAAAAAAAAAAGAAGGCAAGCCGAGGGTCAAACACAGGTAAGTAACTCAGAGAATGTCCAGGAGGCAGGCCGAGGGTCAAGCACAGATGATCAGGCAGAAGGGTATCCAAGAGGCAAGCCAGGGGTCAAACACAGGTAAGTAACTCAGAGAATATCCAGTAGGCAGGCCGAGGGTCAAGCACAGATGATCAGGCAGAAGGATATCCAAGAGGCAAGCCAGGGGTCAAACACAGGTAAGTAACCCAGAGAATGTCCAGTAGGCAGGCCGAGGGTCAAGCACAGATGATCAGGCAGAGGGATATCCAAGAGGCAAGCCAAGGGTCAAACACAGGTAAGTAACTCAGATAATGTCCAGTAGGCAGGCCGAGGGTCAAGCACAGATGATCAAGCAGAAGGATATCCAAGAGGCAAGCCAGGGGTCAAACACAGGTAAGTAACTCAGAGAATGTCCAGTAGGCAGGCCGAGGGTCGCGGTGCATACTAGCTCATTATGCCTTTTCCCTTACAGGTATAAAAAAAGAGAAAAAGTCAGCGGGTTTACTCCTGTTTTAAAAACTACGGGATAATGGTGTTGTGGTAACTTGCCAAAAAATAAAATAAACAAGCATAATAATATTATTCTTGATATCACTAGGAAATAAAAGCCTTTTAAAATACGTTTGACAGAACTCCATCAGTATCACCAGCAAAGCAGCTTCATTATTATTCCATTAAAGAAGAGAAAGTGTGCTGCGTTTCGAGATTTCATAATTTGCCACGCCACTATTGTTAATTCTCCATTTCAAAGCTAGTTTACAAGACCGACCGCTTCCGGTTCGTCCTTGCTTCTGAGCATGTGTGTTTGTAATTTGGACCGTTGTCCGCCGAAAATTTACTAGCATGCCATCCAACATTTGTTGGCAGAAAGTTGGAAAAAATTGTCTGATGGAGCGTACTAATGGTTGGATTTTAGGCAGTCTGTCATCACACAATTTCCTGCCGAAAATCTGATCATGTGTACGAGGCTTAACCACCTGAGATCCGCGCCATAGCCAAATGACGGCTACAGCGCGGATCTAATGTGCCGGGACGACGTCTATTGACGTCGTCCCGGCAAGGAGCTGCCTGCGCACCCCCTGAAGGGCGCGTGGCGCGCTCTGTGATCCGTGAGTCTGTGAGACTCGCTGCATCACAGATCCGAGTAAGGGGTCGATCCCGACCCCTTACCACGTGATCAGCTGTCAGCCAATGACAGCTGATCATGTGAAAATAACCGAGTCGGTAATCGGCTTTTTTTTCCTGCTCGCGCTGACAGCACGAGGAGAAAAAAAAAACCCGATCACCGGCGACAGGGAGAGGGACATCAGTCCCTCTCACTGCAATATGCCCAGGGTCCATAGTGCCCACATTTACCAAAATAAAGTGCCCACTAGCTCCACCTGTCAGTACCCACAGTGCCATCAATCAGTGCCCACAGTGCCATCTGTCAGTGCCCACAGTGCCATCTGTCAGTGCCCACAGTGCCAGTGCTGCACATTCAGTGTCCCCTACCAGTGCCCATCAGTGCCACCTATCAGTGCCATCTATCAGTGCCATCCATCAGTGCCATCGGTGCCACCCATCCGTGCTGTGCCCATCAGTACCGACTTATCTGTCCCCACCAGTGCAGCCTATCAGTGCCCACCAGTGCAGCTTATCAGTGCCCACCAGTGCAGCCTATCAGTGCCCACCAGTGCAGCCTATCAGTGCCCACCAGAGCAGCCTCATCAGTGCATATCAATGAAGCAGAAAAATTACCTGTTTGCAAAATTTTAAAACAAACTATTAAACATGATTTTATATTTTTTTTAATTTTCCATCTTTTTTTATTTGTTTAGCAAAAAATAAAAACCCCAGCTGTGATTAACCGCTTCCCGACCGCCTAACGCAGATATACTGCGGCAGAATGGCACGGGCAGGCAGAATCACGTACCTGTACGTGATCGTGCATGTGCCTGCCTGTGGGTCGCGCGCGCGCCGCCAGCGGCGCGCTCGCGACCCGGTCGGGAGCTCCGTGACCCCGGCCGCGGGACCAGCGGACCCGATCGCCGCTGGTGTCCCGCGATCGGGTTACGGAGCTGAAGAACGGGGAGAGGTTTGTGTAAACAAACCTCTCCCCGCGCTTCCTACACTGACTGTCAGTGATCGGCGGTTCCCTGTCATCGGGAACGCCGATCAATGACGTCAGACGTACAGCCACGCCCCCCTACTGTAAAAAAAACACACACGTCACACTGACTCCTCCCCGCCCCCTAGTGGTTAACCCCTTCACTACAACTGTCATTTACATAGGAATCAGTGCTATTTAAATAGCATTGATTTCTGTATAAATGACAAATGTCCCAAAAATGTGTCAAAAATGTCCGATGTGTCCGCCATAATGTCGCAGTCACAATAAAAATCGCTGATCGCCACCATTACTAGTAAAAAAAAATAATATTAATAAAAATGCTATAAAACTATCCCCTATTTTGTAAACGCTATAACTTTTGCGCAAACCAATCAATAATCGCTAATTGCGATTTTTTTTACCAAAAATATGTAGAAGAATACGTATCGGCCGAAACTGAGGAAAAAAAAATGTTTTTTTTTATATATTTTTTGGGGATATTTATTATAGCAAAAAGTAAAAAATATTGCATTTTTTTTCAAAATTGTCGCTCTATTTTTGCTTATAGCGCAAAAAATAAAAACCGCAGGGGCGATCAAATACCACCAAAAGAAAGCTCTATTTGTGGGAAAAAAAGGACGCCAATTTTGTTTGGGAGCCACGTCGCACGACCGCGCAATTGTCAGTTAAAGCGACACAGTGCCGAATCTCAAAAAGGGGCCTGGTCCTTTGGCTGCAAATTGGTCCGGGGCTGAAGTGGTTAAATACCACCAAAAGAAAGCTCTATTTGTGTGAAAAAAAATGTAAAAATTTCATTTGGGTACAGTGTTGTATGACCGCGCAATTGTCATTCCAAGTGCGTCAGCGCCGAAAGCTGAAAATTGGTCTGGTCACGAGGGGGGTTTAAGTGCAAAGTAATCTGGTGGTTAATAGTCGATGTTTCAGGGAGAGGGCAACTGCAAATCACTCTGCTGGGGTCTGTCAGGCTGGGTTCACACTGCAGCACACTCTGGCTCACAGCAGGGGTCCGGTGCGTCCCCATTCACCGTTTCAGGTCCGATTTCAGCCCAAATTTTCGGCTGAATTCGGAACTGAAACTAACCGAAAGATGCACAGGACTCAGGACTGAACTGGCTCCATAGAGAGCTGGTCACAATCTCCTGCTATGCAAATTGGATGCAGGGAAATCTGAAGGGTTGCTGCAGCCCCCGGCTGGAACAAAAGGCAATGTATGCAAATGTGGCTGCCAACTTACTCTGCGTCCAATCAAAAAGAAAAACACAGGAGTTGGAATGCAGTACCAGTAATTTCTGTGGGAAAAAAAAAAAGTAAAAACAATGATAGAAAGTTTTTCATTGAAGAGGAGGGGCGGGTCCTCGTCAGAAACATTATGACAGCAGCTTTGCAGCTGAAGAACCAAAGCTATTAACCCCTGCAGCATTGAAATTCAGCAGCATGAAGGAGACGGGGCATGCCTGTATTTCTATAGCATCCAGCAACCTTCACTACATGGGACGTGCTTCATTACAAGTACGTTGGGCCATTAAAGCTATAAAAAAATTGCTCGTTCATCTCACCACAGTGCGATAGAACATTACTTGGTCCAGCACAAACTGAATCCGTAAACTTTACCGCTTTTTCTCAACCTGACACACTACAACAGCGACTCGAGCTTTCCTATCGCGCATGCGCCCCAATACAAAAGCGCCGTCCCAATTGGCGCATATGCCGCCGAGGGGCGTGGTAATAACTGTGAAGCAAGTTTGGCAACGACCCGGACACATTACGGCAAGCACGTGACCAGGCTACGACACTCGAGTGGTTATGGAGACAACAAGGGCTGAAAAGGTGGGTCGTGATTGTGCGGAGCGGAACATTATACCTACGATTACGTTTGCCGAGAAGCTGTGTGGCGTGGATTCCCGCACACCGGATGTGGGTCATGTAGAGCGTTGAGGCTTGTAAACATAGGCTGCCCGTCATGGATGTAGCTTCTTTGTAGGCCGGTGATGGGGAACCCGTTATTTCTTGTATTAATATGCCTCCTAACATCTAGTATTCCAAAAGCACTGTAGGCATGCGAGCATTAAATATATGAGCAATGTGCGACATCAGATGGAAGTTAACATGGCCATACATGGATAGAAAGTCAGTCAGTTCAGGAGGGACCGATGGAGTTCTGTACAACCAGCCTGTCTGGTCTCCCAAATAGCCTGCAACACTGATTATTGTATTCTGGTGGTGGGGAAGACTCAGCGGGAGAGATTTCCACCAATGGTGGGGTGTCGAGCGTGCTGCAGTGTGAACCCTGCCTAAAGTCCCTTTTGTAGCGTTTTTTTTTTTTTTTTTGTAAGGGAAAAGCTCAAGAAAAATGCTTGCCTTTAAATTCTTTGTATGTGTTCACACTGGGGCATTGTGCTTCCGCTTTGGTATAAAAATTGCTGCCTGATGCATTTTGGTGCGGTTAAACCCGCACCTGTGTTGTGCTTTTAATGCAGTTTTTGATTCGCATGTCCTGTGAAAAACACTGCATACATGTTAAAATTGCACCAAAAGCACTTATGCGTTTTTGCTGTGGTTCAGTGTGGAAGTAGCCTTAGGGTAGTAAGGATGCATAAGGCCTCATTCACACGGATGTACTTCTATATAAGTAATAGTGCCACGCAATGGCACTAGTGATCTAAAACTTTTTTTTTTTTTTTTTTTTTTTTTTTACCACTTGCTTACTGGGCACTTAAACCCCTTCCTATCCAGACCAATTTTCAGCTTTCGGTGCTCTCACACTTTGACAATTACTCAGTCATGCAACACTGTACCCAAATAAACTTTTTTTGTCCTTTTTTCCCACAAATAGAGCTTTCTTTTGGTGGTATTTGATCACCTCCTGGGTTTTTTATTTTTTGCGCTATAAATGAAAAAAGACTGAAAATTTTGAAAAAAAAAAAAAAAACGCATTTTTCTTTGTTTCTGTGATAAAATTAAGCCAATTATTTTTCTTCATAAATTTTGGCCACAATTTATACTGCTACATATCTTCGGTAAAAATAACCCAAATTAGTGGATGTTATTTGGTCTTTGTGAAAGTTACAGACTCTACAAACTGTGGTGCGAATCATACAAAATTGATCACATCTGATGCACTGGTGACCTATCATTTCTTGTGACCCGAACAAATACCCCCCAAATGACCCCTTTTTTGAAAGTAGACATGCTAAGGTATTAAGTAAGAGGCATGGTGAGCTTTTTGATGTCTTTTTTCCCACAATTCTTTGCAAAATGAATTATATTTTTATTTTTTTTCCACAAAATTGTCAATGTAATAGGTTATTTCTCTCACATAGCATGTGTATACCACAAATGACACCCCAAAATACATTCTGCTACTCCTCCTGAGTATTACGATACCACATGTGTTTTCCACAGCCTGGCCACTTAGAGAGGCCCAACATGCAGGGAGCACCATCACGTGTTCTAGGAGAATAAATTACACATCTAAATTGACTACCTAGTACACTTTTGAAGGCCCTGGAGCACCAGGACAATGACACGTGGCACTGACAGATGGCACTAATATGTGGCACTGGTGACAGATGGCACTTATACATGGCACTGATATCATGTGGCACTAATACGTGGCACTGATGAGAGATGGCACTAATACGTGGCACTGATTACAGATGGCACCAATATGTGGCACTGGTGACACTGACAGATGACACTGATACGTGGCATTGATGACATGTGCCACTGATAACAGATGGCACGTGGCACTGGGGACAGATCACTTTATTTATTTAAAAAAATAAATAAATTTTTTTTTTTTTTTTTATATATATTTATTTATTTTTATATATATATATATATATATATATATATATATATATATATATATATATATATATATATATATACACACACACACACACACACACACACACACACACACACACACACACACACACACACACACACACACACACACACACACACACACACACACACACACACGGCGCACTAGCGCCATTCATCTCTCACTCCTCACACGCTGTCTGTGTGAGGAGGGAGAGCGGCGCTGACAGATGATCTCATATGTTTGCATATGAGATTATCTCTCATTGGACACGCCGATCTCGCTGTAAACGGCCGCTGTGATTGGCCGTTTACAGCGCTCTGTGACTGGCTGTGTCCGACGGACACGGCCAGCACAGAACTTCCCCAATGCGTGCTCTCGGGAGCGCGCATTAGGGAAGTAAACAGGAGGACGTCCAGGGACGTCCTCCCAGCAGGGAGCGTCCGCGCTGCAGCTGTCTTTCGGCTATAGTGCGGACGCGTAGTGGTTAAAGGGGGTTGTAAAGGTTCAGTTTGTTTTTTGAGTTTCTCTTTTTTTATTTTTTATTTTTTTTTAAAGTCATACTTACCTCTGCTATGCAGTTTGGTTATGCACAGAGTGGCCCCGATCCTCTTCTGTGGTCCCTCGGTGAAGCACATGGCTTCTCCGCCTCCTCTTCTTTAGTGCCTGCTGGAGAAGTGCTCTCCTTCGTGGACACCCGCGCGGGCACGCTCCCATGTCCTGCTTCTGTGGCCCTGGTGCCCGCGTCATTAGATTTGATTGACAGCAGTGGGTGCCAATGGCTGCGCTGCTCTCTATCCAATCAAGACACCAGCTAGAGCTGTTGTGCTCATCCACGGGGAGAAGAAAACCAGGTTCAGGTAAATAAAACTGGGGAGCTGCAGCACCACAGAAGGGTTTTCACCTTAGTTGTAGCTCTGAAGAAATATATGGCCTCTTCTAGAAAAATGGGAAATTGGGCATGGGTAAGGATTTGTACCATCATCCAGGAATCAAGTGGTATGGGAACTGGGAGTCTAGTCCCCAACTAGGCTACCGTAAAAATGGGGGGGGCAAATTGGACTATCACGGTACAATAAAAATGATATAACAGAGAAATATATAAAAGTTACAGAAGATTTTATTGATGCCGCAAGACAATTAAAAAATAAAGCATAAACACTCTACACAGTATGTCACCACATGTGTATTCATAATGGTTCAGTTGATCACAGATATGATTGTCCTCAACTAGTTTCGCGGGCAAGCCGCTTCGCTTCATCTGGAGGTTATCTGTGATTAGATCAAAAAGACAGTAATGTAAAATAGTCGGCAGATAGAAATAAGAAATCATATCATACAGCATCAAGCTTAGCAAATCTTCAGAAATTAAAATGGGGGAGGGGGCACAGCTGCTTACCCATGCTTTAACGGACATCAAGTGCAGAGTGCTACCACCTATTTAATGGTCTCCCGCGGCAACTTGGGGGTGCTACTAAGTATGCTGGGCGGAATCTGAGTAGATCGGTACAAAAATGATTATGGTCAGAGCCGGTCATTTTACCAATTGGTGAAGTGCAGGGACTGGGGTTAGTGTGCAGGTGAGTGAAAGTAGTGAAACAAAGTGAGGAGGGGGAGGGGGAAAGGGGACGGAAGAGAAGAAGACGGGAAGATGTTTTGCCGATATGCATAATTTATGTGAAGACATAGGAGGTTAATTGAAAATAGGATGCAAGTGAAATGATAAAACATTGGAAAGGAAGTGTGGGAGACCGAGTGAAGGGGAGGATAGTGCAGTGTGAGAGCGACCCCCCCCCCCCCCAAGAAGGGGGGGGGATTAGGAGGGAGGGGGGGTTTTTTGGTGACCGAGTGCACCATATATGTGAGGACACAGAAAAAAAGCACATCTAAAAAGGAGAGTGAAATGAGCAAATTAAAAGACGAATACAATATAGTGGCACACGGGTGAATAAAAGGTGTGAGTGATGGTGAAGTGATGGGACAAAAAGGGGAAAGAAAAACAGCTGGGAGACCAGGTGAGGGGGAGGAGGGAAGGAGGTGATAAGTGAAAAAAATGAGTGAGTTATATGACTAATGTGGGTGAGTGTGATGAGGAAAAATGACAAATACCTGGTCATAAAGTTGTTAAATAATGGGGGATTTCCGGGAGAGTACCCCACTAGGGGTAATGATGGGGATATGTGGTTCCAGTATGCGGCCATAGAGACCACAGGTCAGGGGTAAAAGCCTAATAAGGCTTAACCCCCGTGCTGGTGGCTCCTATAAAAGAGAAAAAAATGGTAGTAAAGTTAAAACTAAGAGACCAATACCCCATGCTAGGGTGTACTGCATCGGGGTAAAAAGGGAGTTAATCTGCTTTTGGTTGTCAACTTACTGGGGGCTAGCTGGAACGTGCAATCCCGTGGTCCCTAATCCGCAACCCATCAGAACAGGCAAATGCCTGTTTATATGTAGCACCCAACCGTACGCCGCCCAGATGACTCCGGCTGACGCCGGCAAGTGACGACGCAGGGTCAGGGCTCCCGCATTGCGCACACGCGCAAGGTTGTTCACACGCGCTAGCCCGACGACTAAGGGAACAAGTCCCTGTCGGGGCCAGTGCAGGGGGAGGAGTGTCCCGTGTGGGACCATCTCCCCCCACCAGGGAGCTCACCGGGCTGCCGCGGAGAGACACAGGTGGAACAATCCGCACCCATGCCAACCATAAAGGGGGGACAAAGGGGAAGACAGCGGGCTCCATTAAAAATGTATAGGGGAAGTTATAGAGAGGTAATATCAAATGAACATTGTTTAACATAAGTAAAAGTAATTGAATATCAATAGGACAAAATTAGTGACTGGTAGTTGGGATGAACATCCTATGGAACCCATGCAAGCTACAGACACGGCAGACATCCCCCCTTTATGGTTGGCATGGGTGCGGATTGTTCCACCTGTGTCTCTCCGCGGCAGCCCGGTGAGCTCCCTGGTGGGGGAGATGGTCCCACACGGGACAATCCTCCCCCCCCTGCACTGGCCCCGACAGGGACTTGTTCCCTTAGTCGTCAGGCTAGCGCGCATGCGCGTGTGAACAACCTTGCGCGTGCGCGATGCGGGAGCCCTGACCCTGCGTCGTCACTTGCCGGCGTCAGCCGGAGTCATCTGGGCGGCGCACGGTTGGGTGCTAGATATATTTTTTTTTTTTTTTTTTTTTTTTGACTTTTTTTCTTTCAAAATTCCATTAAAAGAGTCATCTTGTGTCCTTTATACACACACAATATAACATCATACTTATTCTACTTTTTTTTTATTCCCCCCTCCCCCCCCAAAACATAACAAAATGTAATATAAACTAAGACAGAAAAAAAAAAAAAGGGAAAGGGAGACAAAGGAAAGGGTTATATATTCCTCCCCCCCCCCCCCCCCACACCTCTATTCTCATATATTCGTTTACGTTTCTATCCATGTGTCTTAAAAAAAAAAAAAAAAAAGGAAAAAGTAACTCATTCATCAAGTAGTTTGTGTTTATACCCTTACACTTCTATCTCAGAAAAAAAAAAATAAAAATACATTCGCCTTGTGGTTTGTGTTTTATATTTAACTCCATATTATCATGTGTGCCTTTACACTTTTATCTAAAAAAAATAAATAAAAAAAATAAAAAAGGAATTGAAAAGGTGGAGGTTCATTAAGGTCTCCATGTGATTTGTGTTTATATTTTAATCCATATATTACTTCCTATTTCAGTGCAAAGAGGGATAGAGTATGTAAGGGGGGGGAAGAAAAAAAACCCCAAAAAGAAAGGTTCCTCTCTCCCGCACCCCCTCCCCCCCTCTCCCCCAGGGCATTCCGGGTTCGGTTGTTGTCATTCTATTCAGTCAATCTCTGATTTACACAGCTCCTATTCTGTCCATATTTGCACAAACCTCTCTTTTATACCTTCAATCTTATGTATCCATCTCTCAGCCTCCGTTATTAATTCCACTTCCTTCTTCCAGTCTAGAATAGTTGGGCATTTAGGTTGTTTCCAAAACCTCGGTATCAATAATTTAGCTGCGTTTAATAAGTATGGTAAAATACTATTCATATATTTCTTGCGTATCTTCATTGACCCATGGAATAGATAGTTTAAAGGAGTTAATTCTATCTGTTCTTGTGATAGTCTATCTATCCAAGGGGCGATTTCTTGCCAGAACCTTCTTATCTTGGGGTATGTCCACCATAAGTGGAGTAGGGTACCTCTTTGACCACAACCTCTCCAACATCTAAGATCTGCTGTTGGGTATATCTGCGCTAGTTTTGCTGGGGTTCGATACCATCTAGTCAGAAGTTTATACGATGTTTCCTGGATCTTTGAACTTTGAGACGTATAGTATGTTGAGTCTATAAGTTCTTTAATTTGTGTCGTAGTGAAATTACTTTTTAATTCCCCTTCCCATTCTTTGATAAGGTGTTATGTTTTTCCTGGTCCCTAAAATTAGTGTGTACATTTGGGACAATGAATGTCTGGGTTTCGTCATCTTTGCATTTTTCTTTTCGAATATAGTAAGTGAGTTCAAGGGTCTCATCATGGTCTGCAGTTTATTAAAGCTTTTTAATTGGAGGTACTTCCATTCCATCAATGGGGTTGTTCCCATTTTTTGTATTAATTCTGATAGTGTTATTAAGGTACCCATCGGGGCAAATTTGCCACATGTCGAGTCCCCGTCGATCCCCCATTTCCCCATTGATCCCGTTTCTTCTCCTGGTAAGAACCATGGGAATCCTTCCAGTGGGGTTAGTGGTGATATCTGTGGGGCATAGTCTCCATTTTCATTCAGTTGGTCCCATATTTTTAAAGTATTCTTAGTTAACAGTGATGTCTCTTTTGATAAGCCCCTGTCTGTCTTTGGGATCCAGGGAATTCCCTTTAGACTCCTTCCTGCCATATTCTGTTCCAGAGATACCCAAATTTTTTCTTTTTGGTCACGACTCCAGTTTATGATGCGTACTAGGGCCATTGCTTTGTAATATAGTTTTAAATCTGGTAACCCCATACCTCCTTCTGACTTCCCCTTACATAATATATCATATGCTAGTCTGGGACGTTTATTATTCCACACAAAGGTTGTGAAGGCCTTCCGTATGTTTTTGAAGAAGGTCTGAGGTAGTGGGATTGGCACTGTGTATAGAGTATAGATAATTTTGGGCAGGATGCTCATTTTTATAGCACTTACCCTTCCAAACCAGGTTAGAATGTGCCCTTTCCACTTCCTCAGGTCCTCTGTTACCCCTTCCATTAAAACTCTATAATTTTTTTTCCCATATGAAAGGATACAAACTTTTCAGTATCCTACTTGTTTCTGTGGGTATATGGTAAGGAAGAATTACCGACTTTTCAAAATTAATCCTAAAATTCGATATAGCGCCAAATTTTGATACTTCTGCCATCAAATCGGATATTGAGGGCTGGGGTGCTGTCAGGTAAAATAGTAGGTCGTCGGCATATGCCGAGACCTTATGTTCTTCTGATCCTATACAGGTCCCCTGGATTTCCTTATTTTTCCTTATTTTATGTAAAAAAGGTTCTAATGTTATTGCAAATAGTAAAGGTGACAGGGGGCATCCTTGTCTGGTGCCATTATTTATCTGGAAATATTTTGACAATGTACCATTTACCTTTACTCTTGCTCTTGGTGTTTGAATATAGTGCCGCTATCCAGCCCATTATACGTTCCCCCCACTTTCATCTCCCTCAAGACCTCGGTCATAAAGCACCAGTTCACCCTATCACTCTAGGGGCTCTATCTGGGTCATTTTTTTATCCATTGTAAAACATGTAAGGCCCTTATAGTGTTGTCTCTAGCCTCGCGGCCCTTCATCAAGCCTGTTTGATCAGGATGAACTATTTTTACTATGTTATCTTGTAGCCTAAGGGCCAAGATTTTTGCTAGGAGTTTAGTATCTGCGTTTAGCAGGGAGATAGGTCTATAATTTGCGCATTGCTGGGGGTCCTTTCCTGGCTTTGGAAGCACTGTGATGTATGCTAATAAAGCTTCTGGTGGTAGGGGGTTTAATGAGTTAATTGAATTAAAATAATTACATATCGGTTTTCCCAACTGTATAGCAAATTTTTTATAGTACGAGTTTGTGAAGCCGTCTGGCCCTGGGCTTTTCCCCATTGCCAGATTTGTTATCGCTCGGTTTACCTCTTCTATTACTTTTGTTGGCATCTCCGCATCTCTTATATAGTCTCTAGTTTCATTCAGTTGCTATTCTTCCTTACCACCTGTTTGTTTGGAGTGGATATTATATAGAGCTTCATAGTAACTATGAAATTCTGCCGCTATTGCCTGAGTTTCTACTATCTTTTTATTTTTAACTGTTAATTTATGGATGTGTCTGGACTCCTGTTGTTTTTTTAAGCTGTCTTGCTAATAGGCGGCCGCATTTATTGCCCTGTTTATGGAACCTATGAGCAAAATATCTAGTTTTGTTTTGTAGTCTAGACATAGTGTTAGTTTACTCCTAGCAGTTTCCAATTTCACGACATCAGCTGGATCTAGGTGTTTTTTTTTTTTTTTTTTTTTTTTCTAATTCATTAATTTCTTCTAACAACTCTATCTCTTTTGTTTTTCTTTTTTTTTTTTTTTCCTTGACCCCTGTGCTATCAGTTCACCCCTGATAACCGATTTATGTGCCTCCCAGACCTCTTGTTCAGATGTTTCTCCTGGGATATTCATCTCAAAATACATTTTTATTTTACTGTTTATCTCCTCTACTATACTGTTATCGTCTAGCAGTGTCTCGTTCAGCCGCCATATTCGTTCCCTATAACCTCCAGTCATATGTTGGATAGTTATGGTGATGGGGGCATGATCCGAGATTGTTATTGGTTCAATCGTACATGATCGGATCCTTTCCAGGTGGTACTGATCCACCAGGAAAAGATCCAAGCGTGAGTACATATTGTGTGTTTTAGAGAAATAACTGTAGTCTTTATTCCCATTATGTTTTACCCGCCATCCATCAATTAGATGCGCAGATCTTATAAGTTGTTTTAGTGCTTTAAAAGATATATTAGTTTTACCTGTTGAGGTGTCCATACTTGGATCCATAGCTAAATTGAAATCTCCCCCCAAAATCAGAAAACCTTCTCTGTATTTTTCTAATAATGTCAAAGTTTTTATCAAGAAATTCACTGTTCCTGTATTTGATGCGTATATTGCGGCAAAAGTATAGCATTGACCGTTTAATCTGGCTTTCACAAAAAGATAGCGACCTTCTGGATCTATCTGGGTAGATTCCATTATTATTGGGCATTTTTTCCTGAATGTTATTGTTACCCCCTCTTGCCCTGGCAATCGGGGAGGGGGCGTGGAACCACTGATTGAATTTGTGTGTTGGCATATTTGGTATATCTTCTTTCACGAAGTGAGTTTCTTGTAAATAGGCTACATCTGTCGCGTAATGTTGTAACTCTTGCCATAGGCGACCTCTTTTCTGTGCTGATTTTAGGCCTCTTATATTATATGATATTATTTTTATTGGAACAGCCATTAAATTTTTTTCTTCCGAGTGTTTAACTTCACTATTTCCCGGGGCCTTTGAGGGTAGAGTGGGAGGAGAGTAGGAGGAGAGAAAAAAAACCCTTTTCCCTATAACCCAATAGTCCATTTTGGGTTATTAACTAATTGGGCAGTGACGTCTAGAGGGAGGTTGTGCCCCCTTCTTCGACCTCTCTGACCTTTTTTGCAAAATTGCAATTTCTAAGTCCCGTGTATTGGACCTAACCTATTGAGTTTATTAACTCTGAAGCCCCCTCCCCCCCTTTTTTGTTCCCTACTTATTGCCCTACATTGTTTCTTTATTCATCACTGCTCTTCCCCCCCCCCCCCCCTCGCCAGTCTCAACCTTCCCTCCCCCCATATCCCCACCATTTGTCCCTATCCTCCTCCTCCCCCCCCCCCCATATCTCAGAGAGAGAGAGATTCATTATATCACGTATATATACATTTTCATAATATTCTTACTATTAATAAGCCTCCCTTGGACCGTTCTACCAGTCCTGAAAGAAAAAAAAAAAAAAAGCAGGGCCCAAGTCAATCCTTTATACCATTGAGGTCTGCGCATTCGTAAAGTTCTTGCTTTTGTTAATTGTGTTCTTCCCTTCAGTCAGATGGGGGGACGACCCAAAAAAAAAAAGAGGACCTCACTCGATCCTTTCTATCGCATATCTGTGCATGTACCCTTTGTGTAGCTTACATCAAAATAAGTGAGGAAAAAAAAAAAAATGGTGTCGTGAAAACCCATGATCAAAAATAAAAAGACTATATATCGTTTATGTGTATTGCCCTTAAGTATCTTCACCTTCTCTCCCCCCCCCTTTTAAGCCCCTTCCCACTATCTTCCCAATCTGTTTAGTGATTTGTGTATTCCCTTATTAACTATAGTACCCTTCCACCATGTACTTTAATATCTCTCACTGTAATATTTGCATCCCAAAACGAGAAAAAAAAAAAATGAAAAACCCCGTTAATGTGTACTTCTCCACCTGTGTCTTATTCCCATTGTCCCCCTTTCCTTTTTAACTTTACAGTATATCGTTATTCAGATTTCTCATTTCATCTGGTATTCATTATATCTAGTTTCATTTCAGCATACCAAATAAAAAAAAAATGGAGTATCAATATCTTCTCCTCCCCCATTAATCATCAGCGGTACATTTCAGGTTATCCAACATTTCCCTCCCGTGACCCCCCCCCCCCACTTTGTAAACTGTAAGTAATAAGTTCCAAATTGTCCATCATTTACCTCTATAGCCTCCCCATTCTCATGAGGGTTTTGTGGGGTAATTTGTTGCCACTGTTCTGGACGTTTGTAGGGATTTTCTTGTGTCGATTCTTCTCCAATCTATGAATTCTATTGGGGGTAGTTCGAGTGTCTCTACAAACCGTTGCATATCATCTTTTAGATCTTAGAGTTGCTGTTTTGCCATTTCGAGTGGCTGTAAGACTAAATGGGAATCCCCAGCGGTATTTAATTTCCGCTGCACGAAGGGCTTCCAGTATTGGTTTTATTTTCGTATTTGCATTAGAGTCTGGCTTGATAAGTCATGATATAAAGATATCTGTATTCCATCAAAGACAATCTCCTTCTTTCCGCGTGCAAGCTTCATTATATTCTCCTTTACTGTAAATTTATGTAGTTTACACACTGTATCTCTTGGTTTTTCAGCATTTGGCCTAATGTAAGATGGGATGCGGTGGACCCTATCTACTTCGATGGTTTCTGGGGATTCGTCTCCCATTATTTGATGAAATATTTGCTGAATTGTAGGGAGTAGTTCTGTTCTCTGAATCGCTTCTGGTATTCCTTTTATTCTTATATTTTGCCTTCGTTCCCTGTTTTCATAATCATCTAATTGATCTTTATAGGAATTTAGAAGCTCTTCTTGATAGTTTACTGTATCCTGTATATCTGCAACTGTTTGTATTATTGTCTCTTGGTTGTTTTCAGTTGTTTCTACTCTGTGTCCCAGTTCGCAGACCTCTTCTCTGATGTCCTCTTCAGCTTGTTGGCAGTATTGCTCTACTGCTAATATTAACTGTTGAATGTCTGTTTTGGTTGGTAGTGCTTTAAGAAGATCTCTGAGTTCTCTAATGTCCTTCTCTAGACTTTCTGCTTGTCTCTCAGGCCTTGAGGACTTCTTGCCTCCTTCCCATCCTGTATTCATAGTTTGTACTGCCGTACTTTGGGGGTTTAAGAGTTTTGTTTTTTTTTTTCCATTAGGGCTTAGCGCCAGGTTGAGCATTGTCCCTAATTCCCCGTTTCCTTCTATTTCTGCCACCATAATTTCCGTTGTTTCAGTGTTGGCACTATGAAGATTTCCTCTTTCATCCATTACTACTCCTTCTCTCCCCTCCTTTGATATCGCTGGGGGTGTGTAGGTTGCAATGGTGGAGGGCATAGGGGATGTGGTTATTATCGGTGGAGTTTGGCCATCTTCCTGTATATCCACCTCAAATTCCTAATTCTTTAAAAGGTTCCCTCTATCATTACTTTCCCTTTTTCTCTTGTCCCTGGGTTTGTCCTGTTGATGATAATGGTAATATTAATGTTTTTTGTTGTGTCTTGCCCGTCGCATTTTGTCTTTCCTTATCGCCCTCTTCCTCTGTTGGTGTAGGGTTGCCATGAGTTGGGCTGGTATTAGGGATTCTGCTGTTCACCATTATCCGGGTGCTACATATAACAGGCATTTGCCTGTTCTGATGGGTTGCGGATTAGGGACCACGGGATTGCACGTTCCAGCTAGCCCCCAGTAAGTTGACAACCAAAAGCAGATTAACTCCCTTTTTACCCCGATGCAGTACACCCTAGCATGGGGTATTGGTCTCTTAATTTTAACTTTACTACCATTTTTTTTTTTTCTCTTTTTTATAGGAGCCACCAGTACGGGGGTTAAGCCTTATTAGGCTTTTTTATTAGGCTTTTACCCCTGACCTGTGGTCTCTATGGCCGCATACTGGAACCACATATCCCCATCATTACCCCTAGTGGGGTACTCTCCCGGAAATCCCCCATTATTTAACAACATTATGACCAGGTATTTGTCATTTTTTCCTCATCACACTCGCCCACATTAGTCATATAACTCACTCATTTTTTTCACTTATCACCTCCTTCCCTCACCTGGTCTCCCAGCTGTTTTTTTTTTCTTTCCTCCCTTTTTTTTTTTTTTTTTCTTTCCTCTTTTTGTCCCATCACTTCACCATCATTCACCCTTGTGCCACTATATTGTATTCGTCTTTTAATTTGCTCATTTCACTCTCCTTTTTAGATGTGCTTTTTTTTCTGTGTCCTCACATATATGGTGCACTCGGTCACCAAAAAAAAACCCCTCCTTCCTCCTCATCCCCCCCCCCTTCTTGGGGGGTCGCTCTCACACTGCACTATCCTCCCCTTCCCTTCACTCGGTCTCCCACACTTCCTTTCCAATGTTTTATCATTTCACTTGCATCCTATTTTCAATTAACCTCCTATGTCTTCACATAAATTATGCATATCGGCAAAACATCTTCCCGTCTTCTTCTCTTCCTTCCCCCTTTCCCCCTCCTCACTTTGTTTCACTACTTTCACTCACCTGCACACTAACCCCAGTCCCTGCACTTCACCAATTGGTAAAATGACCGGCTCTGACCATAATCATTTTTGTACCGATCTACTCAGATTCCGCCCAGCATACTTAGTAGCACCCCCGAGTTGCCGCGGGAGACCATTAAATAGGTGGTAGCACTCTGCACTTGATGTCCGTTAAAGCATGGGTAAGCAGCTGTGCCCCCTCCCCCATTTTAATTTCTGAAGATTTGCTAAGCTTGATGCTGTATGATATGTTTTCTTTCTATCTGCCGACTATTTTACATTACTGTCTTTTTGATCTAATCACAGATGACCTCCAGATGAAGCGAAGCGGCTTGCCCGCGAAACTAGTTGAGGACAATCATATCTGTGATCCACTGAACCATTATGAATACACATGTGGTGACATACTGTGTAGAGTGTTTATGCTTTATTTTTTAATTGTCTTGCGGCATCAATAAAATCTTCTGTAACTTATATATATTTCTCTGTTATATCATTTTTATTGTACCGTGATAGTCCAATTTGCCCCCCATTTTTACGGTAGCCTAGTTGGGGACTAGACTCCCAGTTCCCATACTATTAGTTGTAGCTCTACGTTCTATGCATTAACTATTATTTTCATAATCAATTAATTGAACGATTTATTTTTTTTATTTTATTTATTTTTTTCTAATAAAAAAAGTGGTGTATAATTTAGTTAAAATAAAAGGAAGTTTTCTTCTTGAATATCTATATGCAGTGGTAAATATAAATAACCAGCTATATGGTTGGGGCAGGGCTCGACAAACCCCAGGTCGACACCGGGATCAGTGAGTGCGCTGTGATGGAGGTAGGCTGGGCTGTAGTGTACCGGTCTGTGTGGACGTAGTTAACTGACACAGCAGCGTTCATATCAAGTGTGTAATCGGCGGTGGCTGCAATGACTGCCTTGCACAGCACTCTTCTCTTTCTCCTCCTATATGTGCCCAGCCGCCCCCCCCCCCCCCCCACTGCCTAAAACTGTGTAGGCTCAGTGCCCAGCTGCCCCCCCCCCCCCCTCTGCCTATCACTCTGCGTGGTCTGTTCCCAGCCACCCCACTATGCCTATCACAGTGTGGGCTCAGTCTTTTTTTTTTTTTTTTTTCATTAATAGTGCAAAAAAAAAAAAAAAACCCAGTCAAAATTAAATACCACGAAAAGGAAGCTCTATTTGTGTAAACAAAAAGGATATAAATTTCATTTGTGTACAGCGTTGCATGACCACGCAATTGTCAGCTTTGTTAATTTAGAAAAAAAAAACTGGCTCCTAACTTTTTTTGCTGGCTCCTAGATTTAAAGCAAATTTGTCAAGCCCTGGGTTAGGGAGCAAAATCTCTAATCCATTCTGAGAATAAGAGACAGAAGACATATTGGAGGTTGAATCTGGTAAATGTCATTAGACTTGGATCAAAATTTTAATTTTTTTTTTTTTTATTTAAAGGGGAAAATAAATAAATTAGGCCGATTTGCAGATTTTCAGACAGAACTGAATGTATGTGTGTGTATATTTTAACCCCTTCCCACCACATATGCATATATGTGGCCTTGGCCTTAGGGGGTTATACCAGGCTGATGCCTGCAGCTGCAGGCATTATCCCGGTACCATTTTTTAATTTTTTTTAGAGCGGGCGGTCGGCTTTCCAGGGATAACAACCGATGCGGCTAAAAGCCTCTCCCCGGCCCTCCCGTCCCACCGGGAGACCTGATCCTCGATCCGCCACTTCCGGTGGCTAGAGACAGACTGGCATGAAGCCAGAAACGACTTTGTTCCAGTCTTCTCTCTGTAAACACGAAAGTGACGTCAAAACGTCACTTCCGGTTTACTCGGCTGCCAATGGCAGAATCGCTGTTTTCGGCGATCTGAATACTTTCAAGTGCAAAGGAGGGATTTGGGGTCTCTTAGACCCCCGATTCCCTCCATAAAGTGTACCTGTCACCACCTATTACTGTCACAAGGGATGTTTACAATCCTTGTGACAGCAATAAAAGTGACTAAAAAATATATATTTTTTAAGAGCACAATGTTAACCACTTCCCGACCGCCCCCTGTATATATACGTCAGCAGAATGGCACGTACAGGCAGAAGCACGTACCTGTACGTGCCATTCTTCAGGCGGTTGGGGGGTCCGATCGGACCCCCCTCCGCCGGCGGGGACGGTCGGGATGGCTTCAGAAGCGATGCGGGACGAGGTAACGGCCAGTCGTTTTCTGGCCACCCCCTCCCGATCGCTCTGGCCAATGGGATTCGTCCGCTTCCTTCCCCTTCCTGTGTAATTGTAAACACAGGCAAGGGGAAGTGATGTCACGCTCCTCGTGTCGGTCTTTCTGACCGGGACGCGGAGCTGTGAAGACATCAGGTTAGTGCACCAACACTACACTGACACCAGGCACACATAGGCACATATTTCACCCCCCTGTCACCCCCTGATCACCCCCCAGATCACCCCCTGCCCCCCCTGTCACAGTGTCACTGATTGCAGTGATCATTTATTTACTGATCACTGCATTTAGTGTCAGTGTGACTGCAATAACTGTCAGGGCAGTTAGTTTTAGGCCCCTTTAGGTCCAAGGTAGCCCCCTACCCCCCCCCAATAAAGGTTTAACCCCTTGATTGCCCCCTAGGTAACCCTTTCACCCCCTTTTGCCAGTGTCACTAAGCGATCGTTTTTTTGATCGCTCTATTAGTGTCACTGGTGCCGCTAGGTAGCCAGTTTTTTTTTTAGGTAACCGCCAGGTTTATATAGGATTATAAATAGGTTTATAGGTCAGGTACCCCCCATATTACAACCTAAATAAAGGTTTTTAACCCCTTGATTGCCCCTAGAGTTAACTCTTTCACCAGTGATCACAGTATAAGTGTCACTGGTGACGCTGGTTAGCCAGTTAGTTATTTAGTTATTTAGGTTCCCCGTCAGGTTTTTATATATCGTCAGGTACCCCCATATATTACCTAATAAAGGTTTTAACCCCCTGATTGCCCCTAGTTAACCCTTTCACCAGTGATCACCGTATAACTGTTACGGGTGACGCTGGTTAGTTAGCTTATTTTTTTATACTGTCAGGGCACCCGCCATTTATTACCCAACTATCGGTTTAACCCCCTGATCGCCCGGCGGGTGATATCAATTAGGTGTTAGGGTCAAATAAGGTCTGCGTCGCCCCAGGTTAGTGCCAGTACCGCAAACACCCACGCGCAAAGCATACACCTCCCTTAGTGGTATAGTATCTGAACAGATCAATATCTGATCTGATCAGATCTATACTAGCGTCCCAGCAGTTTAGGGTTCCAAAAAACGCATTGTTAGCGGGATCAGCCCAGATACCTGCTAGCACCTGCGTTTTCCCCCTCCGCCCAGCCCAGCCCAGCCCACCCAAGTGCAGTATCGATCGATCACTGTCACTTCCAAAACACTAAGCACACATAACTGCAGCGTTCGCAGAGTCAGGCCTGATCCCTGCGATCGCTAACAGTTTTTTTGGTAGCGTTTTGATTCATTCGCCAGCAGCCTAGGAGCTTTTTTTTTTCCTGTGAATCTCACTAGTGTACTACTAAATTTAGAGCCCAAAATGGCAAATCGCAAGTACACTAGTGAACAGGCCTACTTGTTTCTGAGTATGTCAGATAGTGAAGAGGAGGTCACTCATCTGTCAGAATCAGGCTCAGAATACGATCCAGTAGACGACAGTGGCTCCATGACAGATAGCTCTGACGACGAAGGTGAGGTCCCTGCTAAGGTCAGGCGTACCCGATCCCGATCTTCTGATGTTGTTGAGGTGCAGGAACCGCAGGTCTCTCGTATGGAGCAGAGAAGTACTAGCGCCGCTATTCCTTCTGGTGAACTGGCAAGCACCAGCGGCCTAGTACACCCTGGACGTAGTCAAACCAGCACTGCAGTAACACTTGGTGACGTGGCGAGTCCCATAAGTGCAGTTCAAGCTGGCGAGGTGGCAAGCACAAGTAGTGTCCCGCTGCCACCAAGAAGAAGACAAAGGCAGGCCCGTCGATCACATAGTGTCCTTCCTGCAGAATTCGCCAATCCTGATTGGGTGCCCACCACTTCTGCAGAACCCGTACTTCCCCCATTCACTGGCCAACCCGGTATTCAGGTGGAAACAGCTGATTTTAAGCCATCCGATTTTTATTCGCTGTTTTTCACGGAAGATCTCTATAGATCTATTGTGGACCAAAGTAATATATACGCTGGTCAACACATCGCCGCTAATCCCCAAGTGCCTTCCCTTGCCAGAGATTGGAAACCAATTACGGTTTCCGAATTTAAGACCTTTCTGGGCCTTTCCCTCAACATGGGCTTACACAAATTCCCGACGCTGAGGTCTTATTGGTCCACCTCACCGCACCACCATATGCCCGTGTTCTCTGCCTCCATGTCCAGGGCACGATACGAGATGATTTTGCGCTTCATGCACTTCAGTGACAATGAACTTTGTCGTCCTCGTGGAGACCCTGAATTTGATCGGCTCTACAAAATTCGGCCCCTCATAAACCACTTCAACCAATGTTTTGCAGCCTTGTTTACGCCCAATCAAGTTGTCTGCGTTGACGAGTCCCTGATTAAGTTTTCTGGCCGCTTGTCTTTCAAACAGTTCCTTCCCAGCAAGCGTGCCAGATACGGGGTCAAGCTCTACAAGCTCTGTGACAGGGCAACAGGCTATACGTGGAGCTTTACGGTTTATGAGGGAAAAGATAGTCACGTAGAGCCGGAGAACTGTCCAGATTACATAGGGAGCGCTGGCAAGATAGTGTGGAACTTGGTGTCACCCTTATTCGGAAAGGGGTACCACTTGTACGTGGACAATTATTACACGAGCGTGCCACTGTTTAGTCACTTGTTTGATCATCAGATTGGAGCATGTGGCACCGTGCGACCTAATCGCCGGGGCTTTCCCCAGCGGCTTGTAGATTCCCGTCTTAGGCTGGGGGAGAGAGCCTGCTTGAAGTGTAATAACTTGCTCGCTGTGAAGTGGAGGGATAATAGGAATGTTTTCGTTCTTACCTCCCTTCATGCAGACACGACAGTCCAAATTCGTACGGCGGCTGGTGTTGTGACGAAACCCCTCTGTATCCACGAATACAACCTTAATATGGGGGGGTGGACCTCAACGACCAGTTGTTGGCGCCGTACCTAGTTGTCCGTAAGGCTAGACGCTGGTACAAAAAAGTGTCTATTTATTTATTCCAATTGGCTTTGCTGAATGCTCATGTGCTATACGGAGCTTCAGGCGGGACGTTACCCTTCCTTGAATTCCAGGGAGCGGTTGTCATGGAACTCCTGTATCCAGGCGATTCCACACCTCACCATCCCCTACCAAATGCAGTAAGCCGGCTGCATGAGAGGCATTATCCTCATGTCCTCCAGAGTACCCCTACCCAACGAGCCCCCCAAAGAAGATGTCGTGTCTGTACCAAGCGCGGATTTAGGCGTGACACCCGTTATTATTGTCCACGCTGTCCTGACAATCCTGGTCTCTGCGTTGGTGAATGCTTTGAACGCTACCACGAACTAGTGAGGTTTTAGCGTAGGGTACAGCATTTCACAGGCTAGGATACACTTTCACAGGGTCTCAAGAATGCCATCGCATTTTGAGACCCGACCGTTGCAGTTAAAATTATAGTTACAGGGTCTCAAGAATGCCATCGCATTTTGAGACCCGACCGTTACAGTTAAAATTATAGTTATAGTTTAAAAAAAAAGTGTAAAAAATAAAAATAAAAAAAAAAGTACAAAAAAAAAAAAACCCCAAAAAAAATATAAAATAAAAAACCAAAAATAGTTGTCGTTTTATTGTTCTCTCTCTATTGTTGCTCTTTTTTTACTCTATTCTATTCTGCAATGTTTTATTATGTTTTATCATGCTTGCTTTTCAGGTATGTTTTATTGTTAACCATTTTTTTGTTTTCAGGTGCGCCATTCAGTTGCAGCGTGGATTTATTTATCTTGACAGCAACAGCGTTTGCTCCCACGATACATAAAGCCGCGACTCCAACACTGTAGGAGGTGATTTCACCACCACAGTTAAAAAAAAAGAGCATATATGCCGAAGCATGGGGGCAGCAGAGGGCGGAGGAGCGATTTTGCTCCTAATGCCACGTACATACGGTCGAAAAAAGTCCGACCATGTGTACGTGGCATAACTTTTTTGCGGGAGGATGCCCCCATGCTTCGGCATATATATATTTTAGGCACCGGTTGCGTTAACAAAATGTTTTATTTTTTACTATGTTTTTTTTTTGGTATTTGCTTTGCAGGTATGGTATGGTAAGGTCTTACTGTTATACTGTAATGTTACTTTGTTTTAATGTTAACCATTATTTGCTTAGCAGGTACGCCATACAGTTGCAGCGTGGATTTATTTATCTTGACAGCAACAGCGTTTGCTCCCACGATACATAAAGCCGCGACTCCAATGCTGTAGGAGGTGATTTCACCACCACAGTTAAAAAAAAGAGCATATATGCCGAAGCATGGGGGCAGCAGAGGGCGGAGGAGCGATTTTGCTCCTAATGCCACGTACATACGGTCGAAAAAAGTTCGACCATGTATACGTGGCATAACTTTTTTTGCGGGAGGATGCCCCCATGCTTCGGCATATATAAATGGTGCATGTATGCCCATCATTAGAAGTGGGTGGATGAAGGGAGGTATTCTAATGGTGGGCATACCCACCGCGCCATTGGGAAATTGGGAAAGCATTTTATCACACCGATCTTGGTGTGGTCAGATGCTTTGAGGGCACAGGAAAGATCTAGGGTCTAATAGACCCCAATTTTTTCAAAAAAAGAGTACCTGTCACTGCCTATTGCTATCATAGGGGATATTTACATTCCCTGCGATAACAATAAAAATGACAACTAAGAAAAAAAAAATGGAAGGAACAGTTTAAAAATAAAATAAAAAAGCTAAATAAAAAGAAAAACTAAAAAAAAAAAAAAAAAAAAGCACCCCTGCCCCCCCTTCTTTTGCGCAAAGGCGAACACAAGCGTTGGTCTGGCGTCATATGTAAACAGCAATTGCACCATGCATGTGAGGTATCACCGCGAAGGTCAGATCGAGGGCAGTAATTTTAGCAGTAGACCTCCTCCGTGAATCTAATGTGGTAACCTGTAAAGGCTTTTAAAGGCTTTTAAAAATGTATGTAGTTTGTCGCCACTGCGTGTTTGTGCGCAATTTTAAAGCATGTCGTGTTTGGTATCCATGTACTCGGCCTAAGATCATATTTTTTATTTCATCAAAAATTTGAGCAATATAGTGTGTTTTAGTGCATTAAAATAAAAAAAAGTGTATTTTTTCCACAAAAAATGCGTTTGAAAAATCGCTGCGCAAATACTGTGTGGAAAAAAAAAATGCAACACCCACCATTTTAATCTGTAGGGCCTTTGCTTTAACAATATATATAGTGTTTGGGGGTTCAACGTAATTTTCTTGCAAAAAAAAAATATGTTTTCATGTAAACAAAAAGTGTCAGAAAGGGCTTTATCTTCAAGTGGTTAGAAGAGTGGGTGACGTGTGACATAGGCTTCTAAATGTTGTGCATAAAATGCCAGGACAGTTCAAACCCCCCCCAAATGACCCCATTTTGGAAAGTAGACACCCCAAGCTATTTGCTGAGAGCAATGTTGAGCCCATTAAATATTTTTTTTTTTGGTCCCAAGAGATTGAATAATGAAAAAAAAAAAAATAATATTTTTTTTTACAAAAACTTGTCACTAAATGATATATTGCTCAAACATGCCATGGGCATATGTGGAGATACACCCCAAAATACATTCTGTTGCTTCTCCTGAGTACGGGGATACCACATGTGTGGGACTTTTTGGGAGCCTAGCCGCGTACGGGACCCCAAAATCCAAGCACCGCTTTCAGGCTTTCTAAGGGTGTAATTTTTTTATTTCACTCCTCACTGCCAATCACAGTTTCGGAGGCCATGGAATGCCCAGATGGCACAAACCACCCCCAAATGACCCCATTTTGGAAAGTAGACACCCCAAGCTATTTGCTGAGAGGTATGGTGAGTATTTTGCAGATCTCGCTTTTTGTCACAATGTTTTGAAAATTGAAAAAAGAAAAAAAAAATTTTTTTTTCTTTACTTTCTTCATTTTCAAAAACACATGAGAGCTGTAAAATACTCACCATGCCTCTCAACAAATAGCTTGGGGTGTCTACTTTCCAAAATGGGGTCATTTGGGGGGTTTTGTGCTATTTTGGCATTTTATGGCCTTCGAAACTGTGATAGGTAGTGAGGAGTGAAATCAAAAATTTGCACCCTTAGAAATCCTGAAGGCGGTGCTTGGGTTTCGGGGCCCCGTACGCGGCTAGGCTCCCAAAAAGTCCCACACATGTGGTATCCCCATACTCAGGAGAAGCAGCAAAATGTATTTTGGGGTGCAATTCCACATATAACCATGGCATGTGTGAGCAATATATCATTTAGTGACAACTTTTTGAATAAATTTTTTTTATTTTTTTTTTTTTGTCTTTATTCAATCACTTGGGACTAAAAAAAAAAATATTCAACGGGCTCAACATGCCTCTCAGCAAATAGCTTGGGGTGTCTACTTTCCAAAATGGGGTCATTTGGGGGGGTTTTGTGCCATCTTGGCATTTTATGGCCTTCAAAACTGTGATAGGTAGTGATAGGTAGTGAGGAGTGAAATCAAAAATTTATGCCCTTAGAAATCCTGAAGGCGGTGCTTGGTTTTCGGGGTCCCGTATGCGGATAGGCTCCCAAAAAGTCCCACACATGTGGTATCCCCGTACTCAGGAGAAGCAGCAGAATGTATTTTGGGGTGTAATTCCACATATGCCCATGGCATGTGTGGGCAATATATCATTTAGTGACAACTTTGGGCAAAAAAAAAAAAAGTTTGTAATATTCCCGCAACTTGTGGCAAAATATAAAATATTCCATGTACTCAACATGCCTCTCAGCAAATAGCTTGGGGTGTCTACTTTCCAAAATGGGGTCATTTGGGGGGGTTTTGTGCAATTTTGGCATTTTATGGCCTTCGAAACTGTGATAGGTAGTGAGGAGTGAAATCAAAAATTTACACCCTTAGAAATGCTGAAGGTGGTGCTTGGGTTTCGGGGCCCCGTACGCGGCTAGGCTCCCAAAAAGTCCCACACATGTGGTATCCCCGTACTCAGGAGAAGTGGCAAAATGTATTTTGGGGTGCAATTCCACATATAACCATGGCATGTGTGAGCAATATATCATTTAGTGACAACTTTTTGAATACATTTTTTTTTTTTTTTTTTTTTTTTTTTTGTCTTTATTCAATCACTTGGGACTAAAAAAAAAAATATTCAATGGGCTCAACATGCCTCTCAGCAAATAGCTTGGGGTGTCTACTTTCCAAAATGGGGTCATTTGGGGGGGTTTTGTGCCATCTTGGCATTTTATGGCCTTCAAAACTGTGATAGGTAGTGATAGGTAGTGAGGAGTGAAATCAAAAATTTATGCCCTTAGAAATCCTGAAGGCGGTGCTTGGTTTTCGGGGTCCCGTATGCGGATAGGCTCCCAAAAAGTCCCACACATGTGGTATCCTCGTACTCAGGAGAAGCAGCAGAATGTATTTTGGGGTGTAATTCCACATATGCCCATGGCATGTGTGGGCAATATATCATTTAGTGACAACTTTGGGCAAAAAAAAAAAAGTTTGTAATATTCCCGCAACTTGTGGCAAAATATAAAATATTCCATGTACTCAACATGCCTCTCAGCAAATAGCTTGGGGTGTCTACTTTCCAAAATGGGGTCATTTGGGGGGGTTTTGTGCTATTTTGGCATTTTATGGCCTTCAAAACTGTGATAGGTAGTGAGGAGTGAAATCAAAAATTTGCACCCTTAGAAACCCTGAAGGCGTTGATTGGGTTTCGGGGCCCCGTGCGCGGCTAGGCTCCCAAAAAGTCCCACACATGTGGTATCCCCATACTCGGGAGAAGCAGCAAAATGTATTTTGGGGTGCATCTCCACATATAACGATGGCATGTGTGAGGAATATATCATTTAGTGACAACTTTATGAAAAAAAATTTTTTTTTTTTTTTTTTTTGTCTTTATTCAATCCCTTGGGACTAAAAAAAAAATATTCAATGGGCTCAACATGCCTCTCAGCAAATAGCTTGGGGTGTCTACTTTCCAAAATGGGGTCATTTGGGGGGGTTTTGTACTTCCCTGCCATTTTAGCACCTCAAGAAATGAGATAGGTAGTCATAAATTAAAAGCCGTGTAAATTCCAGAAAATGTACTCTAGTTTGTAGACGCTATAACTTTTGCGCAAACCAATAAATATACGCTTATTGGCATTTTTTTTTACTAAAGACATGTGGCTGAATACATTTTGGCCCAAATGTTTGACTAAAATTGAGTTTATTAGATTTTTTTTATAACAAAAAGTAGAAAATCTCTTTTTTTTTTCAAAATTTTCGCTCCTTTTCCGTTTTATATCGCAAAAAATAAAAATCACAGAGGCAATCAAATACCATCAAAAGAAAGCTCTATTTGTGGGAAGAAAAGGACGCAAATTTCGTTTGGTTACAAAATTGCATGACCGCGCAATTACCAGTTAAAGTAGTGCAGTGCGAAATTGAAAAAAGACCTCTGGTCCTTAAGCTGACAATTGGTCCGGGGCTAAAGTGGTTAAAAAAAAAAAAAAAATAAAAAAAAAAAAAAAATGTTAAACCGAGCTCATGTAGCAAAGAAAACTCATACGGAAGTCGCGCCCGCATATGTAAACTGTGTTCAAATCACACATGTGAGGTATCGCCTTGATTGTCAGAGCGAGAGCAATAATTCTAGCACTAGACCTCCTCTGTAAGCGTCCTCCCTTTTTTTTTTTTTTTTTTTTTTTTTTTATAAATGTCTCCTATGAAGATTTTTAGGTACCGTAGTTTGTCGCCATTCCACGAGTGTGCGCAATTTTAAAGCGTGACATGTTTGCTATCCATTTACTCGGCGTAGCATCATCTTTCACATTATACCAAAAAATTGGGCTAACTTTACTGTTTTGTTTTTTAAAAATTCATGAAAGTGTCTTTTTCCCACAGTCGTTTAAAAGACTGCTGCACAAATACCGTGTCACATAAAATATTGCAACAATCGCCATTTTATTCTCTAGATTCTCTGCTAAAAAAAAACTGTTCGGGGATTCCAAGTAATGTGTATGTAATAAAAAAAAAAAAAAAAAAATTATATATTATATATATATATATATATATATATATATATATATATATATATATATATATATATATATATATATATATATATATATATATATTATAGAGAAATAAAAAAAATTTAATTTTTTTTTTTTTTTTTTTTTATATATATATATATTTCTCCCTTCGCCTTTCAGGACGGCACCTTGGAGAGAGCGCAGCTCTGCCTTTTCCCAGGAAACACTGCGTGACAACGCCCCTTTTTAAGAGCAGCTGCTTCCACCATGCCTTCAGTTTTAGTGTTTCCTCTGCCATGGTGGAACACTGCTGGGGAACCAGAGGTGCTGCGCTCTTTAAATGAGGGTTTTGTCAGTACCTTGTGCTTACGTTCGTGCTCAGGCCGCCAGCCCAGAACCTTCATGAACGAAGGGGTTAGGTGTTCCGGTGTCCCTTCTTTCATTGGCTCACAGGAGTAATGGACTGCCGGAGGTCGTTCGCCCGTTGCGTTCGGGGGACCGCGGGTGTGCTCAGGAGCGTTCGTTCCAGGCCTCGGCATGGCGGCGCCGAATCCCGGACGGCAGGGGATGCCATTTCCGGTGGGTGGAGACTTCCGGCAGGGCGTAGCAGCAATTGGTTCCAGCTGCTGGAATGCAGGAGGAAGGGGCGGGTCCTCTGGCCAGGACTTCCTTTTGTTTGGCATGGAAGGTAAGCCATTCAAAAGCGTGTGGATGGCGTCTGCAACGATCGGTATGGTGGAGGAATTGTCAGCAGCAATGGCGGATGCAGGCGCCCAGGCTCCCGGCCAGTCCCAGGTAGGAGAGGTACAGCGGGACCTCTTTCCTTTACATATCACTGGGTCTTTTTGTTTCTGTGTTAAGTTAAGCTGCAGCTGTCTGCTTTGGTGTAAAGGTCCATAAGCAGTTCAGCAGGGAGTGAGACTCTGGGCACTTAGGGTGTTTGGCTATGGGGACTATCTGTTCTACTCTTTAGTGGCTGCAGTTAGAGGACCTGTGGGGTTCTTTTATTTCTGTCGTTTCAGAAAGCTACTGCTAAGTCGGAGGGAACGTCAAAGAAATGCCCCTTATGCAAAAATCTTTTAAGGGACTCTTGGCCCAAACCCCTGTGCAGATCCTGCATTGCGGATTTAGTGAAGGAGGAGTCCTCACAGGAGTGCAAGGAACTCCTGTCTTCTGTAAGGAAAGAAATAGCAGAGGCCCTAGGGACAGTACGTTCCCCTGTGAAAAAACGTGACCAGAGTTCCAGCCAAGAACAGAGTTCTCAATCCAGTCTCCCTCCGTCCACTTCCATACAAGTAGAAAGCGAGTCTGAGGAAGAAAGGAAAAGCATTCCTCCCTCAACGTTTGATGAGGAAGAGGAAGAAGAAGCCAGAGCTTCTAGATATAAACTGTCACTTGAGGAAGTAGATGAATTACTCAAGGCAATTTGTACTACATTGGAGATCCAGGAATAAAAAAACTCAGCTATCAGTACATGACAAAATGTACCAGGGGCTGGAGGAGGTGAAACATAGTCTTTCCTTTACATAAAGTGTTAACGGACACTATTAAAAAGGAGTGGAAGGATCCAGAGAAAGGTCAGTTCTTCTCTAAAGCCCTTAAAAGGAGGTTCCCGTTTGAGGAAAATGAGTGTGTTTGGAATAAAAAAACAAAGATAGATGTTGCTTTCTCTCAAGTATCCAGAAAGACGGACTTAGCCTTTGAGGCTATGGGAATTCTCAAAGACGCTATGGACAAAAGAGCAGATGGGCTACTGAAGAAAGCATGGGAGTCTTCCTTAGCCAATCTGAAACCTGCAATGGCAGCCACAGTTGTGGCCAGACACTTGGAATGTTGGTTAGACCAACTCAAGAATCGTGTGGTAGCAGGTACCTCCAGGAAAGAGTTATTGGAGTCCTTCCCTACACTGCTTAAAGCCGTCAAATACATGGCAGATGCCCTCGGCAGAGTCCATCAGGATGTCTGCCAGATCATCAGCACTTGTTAATTCTGCAAGAAGAGCCCTCTGGCTTAAGACCTGGTCAGGGGATTCAGCTTCTAAAGTGAAACTGTGCGGAATTCCCTTTTCGCGGGACTTGATGTTTTGGTCCAGAACTAGAGACTGTACTTGATAGGACAGCAGACAAAAAGAAAGCTTTTCCTCAGAAAATAAGTGTTACAACAGAGGAAGAATTTTTCGTCCTTTTCGACAAGCCGATAAGGAAAGACCTTGGAATCCTCCGAGAGGAAGAGGCAGGGGTGGGGTATTCAGAAATCCTGAGCAATCCTCTAAAAAAAAAAAAAAAAACAATGACCAGCTCCCAGTAGGTGGGAGGCTTCAGGACTTCTTGTCAGTTTTGGGAAGAAACAACAAGAAGTCCATTTGTCCTAGGGATAATCCAGCAGTGTTATCGTCTGGAGTTCTCACAAAACCCACCTAGGTCGGTTCTACATAACAAACTTGCCAAGGGATCAGGAGAAGGCTCTGGCTATGAAGTCTCCAAGAGCTGATGCAACAGAAGGTCATCTCTCAGGTCCCAGAAGGGCAATAAGGGAAAGGGTTTTATTCCCATGTATTTTTGGTCAAGAAACCATCGGGAAAATTACGCCTGATCTTCAATTTGAAGTTATTGAATCGGTCCATAAAATACAAAAAGTTCAGGATGGACACGATTTTTTTCGGTGAAGAACTTGCTGACCCCCAGGTGTCACATGGCCTCCATCGATTTGAGAGATGCATATCTCCATGTCCCGATGGCAATCTGGGGGGGGGGAGGGTGTGGCATCTACAGTTCAGAGCCTTGCCATTCGGCCTCTCCTTCTCGCCCAGGGTATTCACGGAAGTGATGGCAGAAGCTTTGGAACCCCTGAGGCTGAAAGGATCCCAATAGTGCCCTACTTGGACGATCTGCTACTTTTTGCCGACTCAAAAAGTCAGGTGGAAGTCAACCTTCAAGTGACTCAGACACATCCTAAAAAGTTTGGGTTGGCTTCTCAATATTCAGAAGTCAAATTTAATACCATCTCAAAGATTAAGGTTTCTGGGGTACGAAGTAGACTCGCTAGAACAGAAAATATTTCTACCTCAGGAGAAAATAGAAAAGATGAGGTCAGTTCTGAAGGCACTTCAATCCAAAGTGTTCAGTAAGGCAAGCCATGTCGGCCCTGGGCCTATTGACTGCAGCAATTCCCGCAGTACAGTGGGCCAGATTGCATGCTCATCCACTTCAGGTGGACATTTTGACAAATTGGTCTTACCAGGAATCTCTGGAGAAAATAATTTGTCATAGGGGCAAAAACAAAAAGATCACTCTGGTGGTGGAGGAACCAGCGCATGGGGGGGCCCACCTGGAAGAACAAACTATCCAGGGGGTTTTGTCCAAACCAGAGGCGAGAAGGTCGTCGAACTGGAGAGAGTTGAAGGCTATTCATCTAAGCCTTCTATCCTTCCAGGAACTTCTAGCAAATCAGCAAGTCCAAATCTTGACGTACAATATGACGGCAGTGTTATACCTAACAAAACAAGGGGGCACAAAAAGCAGAACCTTGTTGGAACTAGCCTGCCAAATACTGAGATGGGCAGAGAACAAGTTGGCCTCTCTATCGGCAGTCCACTTAAAAGGGACGGAAAACACCTTGGCAGATCTCCTCAGCAGGAGAAAAGTAAGAGTTTGAGACGATAGCCAAGAGTTGGGGCTTCCCTCAGGTGGACCTATTCGCAAAACAAGAAAACGCAAAAGTACCAGTTTTCCTCTCCTTTTAGAGATGGGATCAAGCTCTGGGAATAGATGCTCTGGCCCACAGATGGGACTTCTAGCTGTTCTACGCTTTCCCCCCCCATTTCCACTGATTCCAAGGGTATTAGCCAAATTCAGACTGGAATCCACAGAACTAATTCTGATAGCTCCTTATTGGCCAAACATACCCTGGTTTGCAACCCTGATGAATCTCTCTCAGTAAAACCTCTTTGGAAGTTACCAAACAGGTCAGATCTGCTGAGTCAGGGCAAGATTCTTCATCCAGATCCAGCGTATCTTAACCTAACAGCCTGGTTTCTGAAGAACCAATCCTAAGACAAAAGGGTTTATCAGAAAAGCTTATTACTACCCTTCTTGCAAGTAGGAAGAAGGTGACAAAAGACATTTTATTTTAAAGTCTGGAAGGTATATAATACGTGATGTTCCAGAAAAGACTTTAGTTTGTCTAGTACAATTTCAGTTTTAGAATTTCTTCAAGATGGATTGGAGAAAGGCTTGGCAGCAGGTACGCTCAGGTAGCGGCTTTATCAGTTTTTTTTTTTTTTTTTTTTTTTTTTTTTTTTTTTTTTTAGTAAAGCCTAGACCTATGGTTATTTTTTCCCAAATGGGACTTATCTTTGGTTCTTCAGGGATTGACAAAGCTTCCGTTTGAACCCATAGAAGGATCATCATTAAAGTTTTTAATGTTTAAAACTGTGTTGTTAGTGGCAGTAACATCAACCTGTAGAGTCAGCAAGTTACAAGCTCTATCTCAAAGAGCCCTTCATGAGATGCCTACCAGATAGGGTAGTCCTAAAAACAGATCTAGCCTTCCTACCGAAAGTGAGCTCTGCTTTTCATCGGGCACAGGAGATTATTCTCCCTACATTTTGCCCTTCACCTTCGGGGCTAGGAGAAGAATCCTTCCATACTCTGGATGTCAGGAGGTGTCTTCTTAGGCCCCATGCACATGAGACGCAGATGCAAACTCTGCTGAATGCGTGTTTTTAAAAAGCAGAAACCTGCGTATAAAAACGCGTGTTTTGCTGTGTTTTCATGCCGCGTTTAGACGCGTTTTGCGTCTATAAGCATTTGTAAAGATATCATATAGACCCTCCCCAAGCTCAGAAAGCATGTATTATTAACTATTTCTGCCATTCTGATCAGAGTGAGCAGCAGCAGCAGAGAAAGCAGTTGTACACTTGCATTTGCCTCCTCTTTCTGTGTGTTTGTTTGTTTTTTTTTTTGTTTTTTTTTTTTAATGGATCCCATATTGAATATATGTCAGGAAATGCTCCTGATGTTGCTCTTGATGAGGTTGCAAATTTGCATGAGAGGTCCAGAATCAGAGCTTGTCGATATTGGACTCATCCGTTGATGGCACAGTGAATGTCCGTTGGATATTTCACAAACGTATGCATTTCACAAACATGTATGCATTAGTGAGTATATACGCTCTATGAACCATCTAAACTAATTACGACATTTTAAACCAATTTTTCTAGTATTTTTTTATGGCTTACCATCATATTTCTGAGTTTTCTGGTCCAAAATATTGTGTTCCTTTTAAAAAGGCTTATAAACGCAAACGCAGGTGCCTGCATTTAGCTTCGGTTTGCGTCTGAAACGTGGAAAAGCAAAGTGTCTGAACGCATTTTTTTTGCTTCTGGAAAAACGAGGTTAAACGCAACTGCATAAAAACGAGACTGTGTGCATGGACACATAGGATAACATTGCATGCGTTCAGGTGCAGTTGAAAAAAGTGTCCAACTGCCTCTGAATGCGCGTTTAACAGCGTCTCGTGTGCATGAGGCCTTAAGTATCTGGAGATAACAAAGGACTTTAGAAAATCATCCTCACTCTTTGTATTAATGGAAGGCATTCACAAGGGATGTAAAGCTTCCAAAAACACCCTCGGAAGATGGTTAAAGCAAGCTATTAAAGAAGCATACACCTCCTTTAGGTTTGGAGCCTCCAGAAGGAATCTTGCCTCATTTGACCAGAGCAGTAGCGGCATCATGGGCAGAAAAGGCCGGGGCATCGCCTGAGCAAATTTGCAAGGCTGCCACATGGTCCAGTTTTTCAACTTTTTTTATAAAGCATTACCGCTTGGATCTGCTCTCAGCCTCAGACCAATCCTTTGGTAGGAAGGTTTTGCAGGCAGTGGTCTCACCCTGAAGTGAGTTTCTCGGTTATCCTCTCCAAGGTGCTGTCCTGAAAGGCGAAGGGAGAAAACCTTAGACTTACCGGTGACGGTAGTTCTACGTGCCTTTCAGGACAGCAGCCTACTTCCCTCCCTAGGTTATGATGTATAATTATAGGGCGTGGTAACTGTCTGCTTATATTTTCCAGCATGTCGGAGGATTTCTCGGTAACAACTGAAGGCATGGTGGAAGCAGCTGCTCTTAAAAAGGGCCGTTGTCACGCAGTGTTTCCTGGGAAAAGGCGGAGCTGCGCTCTCTCCAAGGTGCTGTCCTGAAAGGCTCGTAGAAATACCGTCACCGGTACGTCTAACGAAGGTTTTTATTTTTTTATTTTTTTTAATATACATACTCTGGTTCACACCTATGCAGTTTGCTTTTGATCTGTTTTCTGCAGTTCTTTTTGCTGTGCCTTCTTGCACAAATGCGTTTTTTTTTTTTTTTTTTTTTTTTTTTTTTTTTTTGGCAGAATAAAAAAAATGCAAATCGCAGCAACGAAGCACTACAATTGGCACCTTTCAGAGGGAGGGGGGTGCAGATACCTGGATAATCCAGGTATCTGCACTCACTTCCGGGACTAGCTAGCCGCAGCTGCCCCGCCCCTATCCGCAGATGTTGTCCTGGGAAACGCACAGTTCCCAGGACACAATGGGGACCAGTAAAGACGCGCAGCGTGACTCGCGCATGCGCAGTTGGGAACTGGGCAGTGAAGCCGCAACGCTTTACTTCCTGATTCCCTGAGAGAGGATGGCGGTGGGGCAGCCGAGAGACGAGCGATTGCTCGTCATCTTCTGCCAACTTCGCTGGAACCTGGAACAGATAAGTGTCCATTTATTAAAAGTCAGCAGCTGGAGTATTTGTAGCTGCTGACTTTTAATATTTTTTGTTAAGGTGGACTTACCGGGCACTTAAACCCCCCTCCTATCCAGACCAATTTTCAGCTTTCGGTGCTCTCACACTTTGAATGACAATTACTCAGTCATGCAACACTGTACCCAAATGAATTTTTTGTCTTTTTGAGCTTTCTTTTGGTGGTATTTGATCACCTCCTGGGTTTTTTTTTTTTTTTTTTTTTTTTGCGCTATAAATGGAAAAATTAACGAAAATTTAGAAAAAAAAAAACAAATTTTCTTTGTTTCTGTGATAAAATTTAGGAAATTATTAATTTTTCTCCATAAATTTTGGCCACAATTTATACTGCCACATATCTTTAGTAAAAATAACCCAAATTAGTGGATATATTTGGTCTTTGTGAAAGTTAGAGAGTCCACAAACTGTGTGGTGCGAATCATACAAAATTTATCACACCTGATGTACTGGTGACCTATCATTTCTTGTGACACTGATGACAGATGGCACCGATACGTGGCATTGATGACAGGTGACACTGATAACAGATGGCACGTGGCACTGATGACAGATGGCACTAATATGTGGCACTGGCAGTGGGGACAGATGGCAGTGGTGGCAGATGGCACTTTATTTATTTTTTCTTACGGCCTGCTGCATGCTGTCTCTGTGTGAGGAGGGAGAGCAGCGCTGAGAGATGATCTCATATGTTTACATATGAGATCTCCCATTGGACATGCCGATCGCGCTGTGATTGGCCGTTTACAGCGATCTGTGATTGGCTGTGTCCAAGGGACGCGGCCAAAACAGAATTTCCCTGCTGCGCGCTCGTGAGCGCGCACAGGGAGGGAGGAAAGGGGAGGACATCATATGACGGGAATTAACATCCGCGCCGAGGCCGTCATTCGGCTATGGCCAGATGCCTAGTGGTTAATATAAAAGTAGTACTAAAACCTTTTTTTTTAATTTTTTTTTATTATTTATTTTTAATGGCTATGATCATTTTTAAATATAATGCACAATGCTGGTAAAAGTTTACTTTAAATGTAATTTTATAATGCCTCCAACTTCAGTGTGCAGGGAAGATCAGCATCTGAACACAGAATCTTTAACCACTTGCTTACTGGGCACTTAAACCCCCCTCCTGCCCAGACCAATTTTCAGCTTTCGGTGCCCTCACACTTTGAATGACAATTACTCAGTCATGCAACACTGTACCCAAATTTTTTGTCCTTTTCCCCCCCCCCCCCCCACAAATAGAGCCTTCTTTTGGTGGTATTTGATCACCTCCTGGGTTTTTATTTTTTTGCGCTATAAATGAAAAAAGACCGAAAATTTTAAAAATAATTTTTGTTTTTGTGATAAAATTTAGCAAATTATTAGTTTTTCTTCATAAATTTTGGCCACAATTTATACTGCTACATATCTTTTGGTAAAAATAACCCAAATTGGTGGATATTATTTGGTCTTTGTGAAAGTTGGAGAGTCTACAAGCTGTGGTGCAAATCATACAAAATTGATCACATCTGATGTACTGGTGGCCTATCATTTCTTGCGACCCGAACAAGCCAGGAAAGTACAAATGACCCCTTTTTTTTTGAAAGTAGACATTCCAAGGTATTTAGAAAGAGGCATGGTGAGGTTTTTCATGTTGTCATTTTTTTCCCACAATTCTTTGCAAAATTAAGATTTATTTTTATTTATTGTTTCTTTCCATAAAATTGTCATTGTAATAGATTATTTCTCTCACATGGCATGTGTATACCACAAATGACACCCCAAAATACATTCTGCTACTCCTCCTCCTGAGTATTAGGATACCACATGTTTGGGACTTTTACACAGCCTGGCCACTTAGAGATGCCCAACATACAGGGAGCACGATCACGTGTTCTAGGAGCATAAATTACACATCTAAATTGTTGACTACCTATTACACTTTTGAAGGCCCTGGAGCACCAGGACAATGACAGATGGCACTGATGACACGTGGCACCTATACATGACACTGGGGACAGATTGGCACTTATTTTTTTTATTTTTTAACTTACCGCTGCAGCGGTTCATCTCTCTCACATGTCTCTGTGTGAGGAGGGAGAGCAGCGATGAGAGATGATCTCATATGTTCAAATGTGCCGCTGTGATTGGCCGTTAACAGCGACCTGTGACTGGCTGTGTCCGAGGCTGTGGCTGTGTCTGAGGGACACGGGTGGCACAGAACTTCTCAGGAGCGCGCATTGCGTAAGTAAACATAAGGACGTCCAGGGACGCCCTCCCGGCAGGGAGCGTCCACGCTGTAGCCGTCCTTCGTCTTTGATTTTCCTCTTCTAGGGCCCCCCCCCCCCCCCCCGCTAACACTTCTGGCTCCTCCTGCCTTCAGAGTGTCCCAATAGCAAGGGGGAAAAAAAAAACCTTTGCTTTTAGAACCACTCTCTCCAGGACTATGTCTCATGAGGCATTGCTCCTCCCACATTCACAAGTTTTCAGGTACTTACTGACATGTATGAACAGTGTACTGAGTGTATATGTGCTGCACTGTATTTCCTGATATGTAAACAAATAATGCATTCTGTATGTAGGCCAACTAATCGGCTGACCAATTTATGAAAATAGTTAATAACTGTTTTCATAATCGATTTAGTTGTTTTGGTCCTATGTGCCACCATCCCTGAGAAGTTTTTTTTTAATTTTTTTTTTTAGTTTGATGTGTATTATGTGCAGTTGCCTTTTTTTTTGGGGTGGGGCATGGGAACAGATAAGTGCTGAGCATTAAGCATTTTACTCACAATTTTTTTATTTATTTCAGCTCCAGTAGTAAACTGTAAATTGTAACGCAGTCATTAGCTATTATACTGTTGCAGTAATGTTCCCCAATGCGTGTACGTAATGGGCATGTGGTGCAACCAACATGCTGTAAAATTGCATGTTATACACTGGAATAAATATACAACATAGGCAGAGCAACAATTGTTGTATTGTAAAATGTTGTTCTCCAGTAACAAATGAAGTAAACTTAACTTTATGTACCCAGCAGCATTTACAAAAGGGTTAATTGCAAAGTGAAAGGAGCCCTGATGGGACAACCAGGTCTTCTTTCTGGAACTGGATTTAAAATAGATGGCACAATGGAGCACAGAGCAGGGGCACGATGACTTGAAAAGCAGAAACCTTGGGACAAAAGGCCATGTAACAACTGATCCGGATAACTGCAGCTATCGGGATTGTGTGTAAAACTGACAGGCAGACTTCTGCAGCCCGGTTGCCCCCACATACCATCGCCCTCCTTCCACGCGTCGCCCCTGTAATGCATTCTGGGCTCCGCTTGCACATCTGCGGGCCCTGGACCCACAGGGCGGGTCCCAGTGGGTTGAGGGGAGTAAGAAGAGCGGACATGCGTCCACTATCCTCCCCTTCTTGCTGTGACCCAGAAAGCGACGTGTACAGTATGTTCCCGGATAGCATAGCTGGGAAGGAATGTATTGCAATGCGTCCTGCATTGCAATACATTTAGTGGAGCCCAGAAGACATGCAGTGTCTTTTAGAATGACATTTACTACTGGATATGTGATCACTGTGATTGGTCAAAGCAATCACATGGTACCAGGGAGGAGCACAGTGGCCCAGCTTATAGCCAGTGTTTTCCTAGTCAGAAATTTATACTTTCAATTTGGCTCATAAATACAAGCAAGGCTGAGGAAAACTCCTCTCTGCATAAGGAAGATGAGGGGGGCTACACCTGGAAAAAAAACTCAGGAGTGTCAAGCAAGGGACAACAATCCAGGTTGTCTGTAGCAGGTATTTGGGAACACTACAGGCCACACCAAATTTATTAGTGGATCATGAGCTGGAGAGGCTCGATGTAGCATGACTGCTCCCCTACCGCCTCAGATCCAAAATGTTGCACTGCTAAAAATGAGAGGGGGAAAAAAAGCATGAGTGTAAAATGGCAAGAGGAGACCAGGTCACTGTAAGCAGCAGTGAAGGCTAACTGATGAGGAATCGCATTGCAAATAGGATCATTGGAGGGGGGAGGGTACATGACCCTTCCATTAGTAATGCAGTACTTATCTATGTGCATTAACCCTTTCTGTGAAAAACAAAATATATTTTCAATAAATGCAGTAGTTCCAGACACGCAGCCCACCCCACAACCAGATCGCAGTGCCTGAAGATCTAATTTCAGGAATGCCGGTCCAGCGGCTACAGGGGAATTAATGGAGGAAACGGTTAAAGTAACCAAGAGCCACCAGAATGAGACAGTCCATTAACCCTTTCGCTGAACTCAACCACCACCCCCCCCCCCCCCACAACACTGATCCTTGTCTGCAGCTTCTCTCCCACCAGGTTTATATGCTGCAGGGGAGCCACAGTGTAGAAAATTACAAAATATATCTCCTGGCACCCCTCCCTGCAGTGTAACCGGGCCAGCTTTCCTTCCAGCTGCTCGGGAGGGAGATCGGTGTCAGGATGGGGGGGGGGGGGGGGGGGTTTACCAGCCCCTTTCCATTCCCCCCCGGAGTGGATTTGAATTAAATCAACTCTATTTTAAATCATAATTTTCAAAGGGCAACTGTCATCTCTGTCCTGCAGTGGCTTCTTCTCTGACCTGCTGTTGGACTCACGACAGTCCGTTTTTATGGGACGGCTGGTGATATGGCAGTGATGGAACAAGTTAAGGGACATGGCGGCGGCAGGTGAGTGGATGCCTGCTAACAGGAGCTTATATATATATATATATATATATATATATATATATATATATATATATATATATATATATATATATATATATATATATATATATATACACGCATCCCCCCCATTGTTTTAATATATTTTTAAATTCATCATCATCATTTTAATTTAATATTATTCATTGTATGTTGAATGTAGTATTAACATACTTTTGCAATATGGAACGCACTTATTTTTATCCCCGTCAATGCTATGGGCTGTATACTCGGACCTAATACACCCAGTCAAGCGCCATATGTTGCTGACAGTTGTTTCCGCCGCCCTGGTCGAGACATATCCTATTGACATTTATTGCCATGTTATCCTTCAGCTTCAGGAAAATGTCCGCCGGACTACTTCCGCCCAAAACGAGCCAAAGAAACATGGCTCCACGACGGTTGTTTACATCTCATGGCCTTGGAACCGAAAAAATGGCCGCCGGTACACTTCCGGCGACGATTACATAGTAAAGATGGCCGCTTGTTGACTTCCGGCGACCGGAGCTACAAGAAAATGGCCACCGTATTGGCTAATAGCATACCCTATTTAAGGAAGTGACGTCATACGAGCCCGCAGCTCATTTTTACATTGTCTGCTGTATTGTCTGCTAAATGTGAGTACCTTTTTCTGCACCATTAAAATATATTTGTTCCACTGGAATACTGCACCATGAGGTATCCTTCATTTCTCCCCTAAACCTATGCTACTGGCGAGCTCCCCCATTGTGGACACACTTAAGGAGACAGGACCGCAAACCATAGGCAGGATAGTACCCAAGGCAGTATACCAGGAACGACTACCAAGGACCCAAACGAGATCTCCACTATACGCTGTTACCTTACAGCCGTAAGGTAAGGGGACACCCATCCACTTAATCTGCACGAAGGAGAACGCATGGATCATCTACCGCCCCACATAGCACTGCACTGATCTGCGTTACCAAGCACCTGCACTTTATTCCTATTTTGGACTCAGTTCATGTCACATTGCACTGAAACTTCATGGACTTTCACTGTGTGTTAACCGTTTAAATACGGTGTGTGTCACACACTTATAGAATTTTATTTATTTATTTTATTGGTTTCCCTACAGGAGCGAATAGGAAACCAGTTTGCACGCTTATCCACCCATACTTGCACTGATCACTGTAGGATCATGCTCCATCTGGACTTTTATATTTACTTTTATGTTTAGTGTGTTTCGCTGACCCATTTTTTAAACATAATTTTTATTATTTGTGCAAATTTCTCTGTCACAAGATATTCTACCACTGAGGATCACTAGTCACTTTAGGTGCCATCTTCAGCACCAAGACACTGTTGAGCTTGGAATAGTGTCTATTCTATCTTCCTTTCCAGCACTTTGCACTTTACCAGTCTACTTCACTTTAAGGATTTTACACCGTTATATATCCACTTGGATTACTTATTTTATTTGCAAACTTGGACACCCTATTGTATTTGTTGATACTACACCCTCATCTACCGCAGTTTACACTGCACCAGGTTACCTATTTTTAACCACTAGGTTTCCCGTCTTTTATTATACATTTCTATTCCAATTTGCCCAGGTTATAGGTATCGTTTTAAGCTCTGCCATCACCTATACCTACCTCTTGTTGTTTATTCAGCTAACCCCTTCTAGCACAATTGGGATTGTTCTATACAGCGCACCACTACCTAAATACACGATTTACTTTCTGGCTTTAGACATTTGCCCCAGTGTGTGCAGCAGTCATTTTGTTCTATTTGGTTTGTGGTGGCGCAGGGATACTTTTATATACATATTCCTGTCTAAGTAAACATGCTAAATTATAAAAACATATATTGGGCAAGCCCGCCCCACCTTCAGACTTGGGGAGAGACATCTTTTGCAGGGAGATCCGTGTTTTTTTGCGAGACCATAGAAAGCTAGATAGTGCTTTGTGGATTAAGTTTGTCCTTATGTTTGATCAATAGTGGCATGGTCTGCATAGGATAGAGCAGGCGTGCAAAAGAAACCATTTTAAAGAGATGACACCTCCCAAAGAGTGAGACGGGGAGGGCTGCCCAAGCTTCCAACTCCTTTACAATTTTTGCTATCAATGGCGGAAAATTCAGCGTGTACAGAGAAAAAGGTTCGCGACCAATGCGTATACCCAGGTATGTTATATAATGTGTGGCAATAGCTAGCGGTGAGTGTAGTTTCCAATTAGAAGTCGTCTTGTGTCTTAGCGACAGTATTTCGCTCTTGTCAAAGTTTATACGTAACCCCGAACATTCTCGGAAGGAGCGGAAGATTTCTTTAAGTCTATTAAAGTCAGTTAGGGGATCTGTGGAGAACAGTAGTATGTCGTCTACAAAGAGGGCTGAGCGTAGGGTCTGGTCTCCTATTTTGATTCCACTATTGCCGCCTGGTGAGTTAAGTAGTCTAGATAAGGGTTCAATCGCAATGTTAAACAGAAGCGGGGAGAGCAGGCATCCTTGCCTCGTTCCTTTGGTCAGGGGAATCGCATTGGACATGAAGTCAGGGGTGATAAGCCTTGCCGAGGGTGATTCGTACATTCGTTGGAGAAAGGTGAGAATTGGGCCTGAGTATCCGAAGTGTGACATTACCCCAGTGCTCGACGAATACCGGGTGCCAGGTCGCATTGGCGACTAGAATTAGCGACCTGGTGCCTGGGGCAGCACAGCTGGGGGGGTATCCTATCTCCATAGTGAACCCCCCCCCCCCCCCCCCCCGCGCGATGGGCCTTGCCAGCCGGTAATTGAGGCCCCGGCTTTGCGGCCTTGTGCAGTCCTATGGTACCTTCTAGAATCTGGCGTCCTCTTGTGGTGGCCGTTGGTATGACACCCAGCAATGCTAATGGAGCTGTTTTGATTTCCCTGCCTATCGCCTTCACTTAGAACCCCCAAACATTATATATATATTTATTTTTCTAACACCCTAGAGAATAAAATGGCGGTTGTTGCAATACTTTCTGTCACACACCGTATTTGCGCAGCGGACTTACAAGCGCACTTTTTTGGGAAAAAAATTTTTTTATTAAAAAAATAACACAACAGTAAAGTTTGCCCAATTATTATTTTTTTTTTTTTTTATATTGTGAAAGATAATGTTACGGCGAGTAAATTGATACCAAACATGGCTCGCTTCAAAATTTTGCCCGCTCGTGGAATGGCGACAAACTTTTACCCTTTAAAATCTCCATAGGTGACGTTTAAAAAAAAAATTCTACAGAGGATGTCTAGGGCTAGAATTATTGCTCTCGCTCTACCGATCATGGCAATACCTCACATGTGTGGTTTGAACACCGCTTTCATTTGCGGGCGCTACTCTTCTGCAAACAAGCTCGGCGGGACGGGCGCGTTTAAACAACATTTTTTTTTTTCTTATTTTAACTTTTTAATTTTTTCACTGTTCTTTTGAAAAAAAAATTGTGTAACTTTTATTCCTATTACAAGGAATGTAAACATCCCTTGTAATAGAAAAAAGCATGACAGGGCCTCCTTAAATATTAGATCTGGGGTCAAAAAGACCTCGGATCTCATATTTACACTAAAATGCAAAGAAAATAAATAAAATAATAAAATGTCCTTTTTTAAGAGCAGAAGTGACGATTTGAAGTCGCTTCTGCCCTGCAATGACTTGGAGACAGGCGGGCGCCATCTTCCCCTCACTCGTCTCCATGTCGTTTAAAAAAAAAAAAAAAAAAAACCTGGCTCTTAACTTTTTTAGCTGGCTCCTAGATTCCAAGCAAATTTGTCAAGCCCTGCATTTCCCTGAACAACCAGGAGAGGCTAATGTTGTCAAGCCTTTTCGGCATCTAACGACATTATAGCCACTTCCTGTTTTGGGTTTGATTTAGCGTATTCTAGTGCCATGAGAACTTTGCGGATGTTCAGGGTGGCAGAGCGGCCCTGAACAAACCCTGATTGGGCCTGGTGCAGTAAAGACGGGAGTATTTGGGCTAATCGCGATGCGATTATTTTAGACAAAATTTTGGCGTCGACATTGATTAACGAAATCGGTCGATAGGATCCTGGGAGTGTGGGGTCTTTGTCTTTTTTGCCTATCAGCCTGATATGCGCCTGAGTTCCCGTGGGGAGATAAGGACCCCCTTTCCACATGTCTGAAAAGACCCGTTTAAGGGTTTCTGGAATGAAATCTTTAGTGGCCTTGTAGAATTCGGCAGTGTAACCGTCTGGACCTGGCGCTTTGGAGGAGGCCAAGAGATCCCTTTGAACCTTGGGGAGTTTGATCTGAGCAAGAAGGGCTTCTGTTTCTATTGGACTGTCAGGGTCTGCTGAGTACAGGTTAGTATAGTATTCTGTCAGTGTCTTGTTGATATCCGAGGGTGTCGTTTGTATTACCCCGTCTTTGTTTTTAAGTGCCGAGATATATGTGGGGCGTTTCGTCCACAATCTCGCCAGTAGTTTGCCCGCTTTGTTCCCAAATTTGTGAAAGTGTAACGTAGTGTAAGATGCCTTGGCTAATTCTTGTTGCTCGGCCCAAAAGTCAAACTCACGTTTTGGCTTTCCTCCAACTCTGGATGTTGTCAAGCGTGCGATTTAGTGTTAGTTGTTCGTGTGACCATTGCTGGTTTTAACGGCATGGCTATTGAGAGCCAGGTGTTGAGGAACCGGAGTCTTTCGGACTCTGTGATTCCAACTATGTGGAGTACGCGGAAATCTTCTCGGAAGATATATCATCGTACCTGGAAGGCCTACATCTCCATGTGCGAGGAGAAAGGTTGGCGTCCACGCGACCCCTGGCATCTCACTCTTTAGTGAGCACTTTTGTTCAAGGGGTCCGACATGTAGTTCCTCCGGTGCGTCAACTGTTACCCCCGTGGGACCTGAACCTGGTGTTATCGGCGCTTCAAAAACCACCATTTGAAAAGATCAGGGAGATCCCTCTGACTCTTTCCCAGAAAGTGGTCTTTCTAGTGGCCATTACTTCGGCTAGGAGGGTTTCGGAGCTGGCGGCCTTGTCTTGGAAGACGCCCTATCTGGTTATCCACAAGGATAAGGTGGTGTTGCGTCCGCAACCTGCTTTTTTGCCGAAGGGTTTCGGCGTTTCACATCAATGAAGACATTGTGTTACCGTCCTTTGTGTCCTAAACCGACGCATCCTAAAGAGTTGGCCCTCCATTCCCTGGACGTGGTCCAGGCTCTGAGGGTGTATTTGTAGGCCTTTCGGAAGTCAGACTCCTTGTTTCGGTGGCTGGTCCGGAAAAAGGCATGGCGGTCTTGTCGGCCACCATTTCCAGGTGGATCAGACAGATTGTAGTACAGGCCTACGCCTTGAAGGGTCAGGTGCCCCCCTTTCTGGTCACGGTCCACTCCACAAGGGCAATCGGAACGTCTTGGGCCTTCCGACATCAAGAGTCTGTCGCTTAAGTGTGTAAAGCCGCGACTTGGTCGTCTGTTCACACCTTTACAAAATTCTACAAGGCAATGCATCGGCTGATGCCTGTTTTGGCCGCAAAGTTTTGCAGGCGGCCGTATAATTGCAATTACACTTACATCTTTTCCTGTTTTTTTGGTAAAAACACAGTACCTTAATTAAATGCACTGTTGCATTTGTTACCACAGTTCTGATGCGGTTTGAAGGTAGTGACTTCCAGTTGAGGAGCACTTTGTTTTTTTGTGGGTAACAAAGTTTTTGGTTCGCACACACTTTTTTTTTTTGTGGGTAGAGCTTGTACTAGCTCCCACATGCCATGGTGGATGAATATTTTATTTTATTTTTTTATATGCTGTTTTTCCCACCCCTCGTTTTGGCACTGCTTGGGGACGTCCCAATGGTCTAAAGAGAGAAGCTGTGAAGTTGAATATAAGAGAAAATAGGATTTTTTTTTTTTTTTTTACGTAAAATCCTTTTCTCTGTAATTCATCGACTGACACAGCACCCGCCCCTCATATTTTTCTTTACGTTGTACTGCTTGTTGATGTACTGAGGCTGCAGTAGCATGCTGAGGTGTTGTTACCTAAGGGACCGCCCCTTGGGCGGAACTAGAAAGTTTTAGTTTTATCAAATGTTAACATGTAATGCCTAGTCCTCTCCTGAAGGTGGCATATCAACCCAATGGTCTAAAGAGAAGCTGTGTCAGTCGGTGAATTACAGAGAAAAGGATTTTACGGTGAGTACAAAAAATACTTTTTTTTTTTTCCCCATTATGGATCGAGCAAGGCAGGGTTATAACCCCTGTCATTTTATTCCCCCCCCCCCCCCCAAATGAATAATGGTAAACAGAACAAATGGCAATAAAAAAATGATAGGTGTTCCCTCTCCACTCTCCAAAACTATAAGAAAAAATTTTGTCTATAGTTCTACTTGAACCACTTCAGCTCTGTAAGGTTATACCCCTTCCTGACCAGAGCATGTTTTGCAATTTGCCACTGCACTACTTTAACTGGTAATTGCGCGGTCATGCAACGCTTTACCCAAACTAAATTTCCCATTTCATCTTCCAGGACAGCACATGAGTGACTCCACCCACCTAACCTACAGGAAATGCATCATTCAGTGGCGTCACTAGGGTTGGTGTCACCCGGTGTGAAAAAAATGGTGTCACCCCCCCCCCCCACCAACTATAGTCTCCCCTCAGTACAGACCCCCCTCCACTAACTACAGACCCCCCTCCCGCAGTATAGATCCCCCTCCCTCAGTACAGACCCCCACACTAAGTACAGACCACCCTCCATCAATATAGACCCCCCTCCCTCAGTATAAACCTCCTCCCTCAGTACAGACACCCCTTCAGTGCAGACCCCTCCATCAGTACAGACCCCCCCCCCCCCTTAGTGCAGATACCCCTCCCAGTGCAGACCCCCCCCCCAGCATTAGACACCCCCCTCAGTGCAGACCCCCCCAGCATTAGACACCCCCCTCAGTGCAGACCCCCTTCAGTGCAGACCCCACCAGCAGTACAGATACCCCTCTCAGTGCAGACCCCCCCCCCCCAGCATTACAGAAACCCCCCTCAGTGCAGACACCCCCCCCCCTCAGTGCAGACACCCCCCCCCCCCTCAGTACAGACACCCCCCCCCCTCAGTACAGACCCCCCCCCCAGTACAGACCCCCCCCCCCCTCAGTACAGACACCCCCCCCCCCCTCAGTACAGACACCCCCCCCCCCCCTCAGTACAGACACCACCCCACCCCCCCCCCCCCCCCTCAGTACAGATCCACCAAATCATACCACAACCAACCCCACCCCCAAACTGCCAACCCACCCAAAACACACCCCCCGCCCACACACCAACAGCACAACAACATCTAAACACACAAAAGACAAACTAACAACCAAAACCAAACCCCAAAAAAACACCCCCCAACCCGCCCCCCCCCCCAACATACAACAGACACCGACCAAACAATACCACCCAACTCCCACCAAACCCACAACACACCCCGCCCCCCCCCCCCCCCCCCCTCAGTACAGACCCCCCCCCCCCCCCCCCCCTCAGTACAGACACCCCCCCCCCCCTCAGTACAGACCCCCCCCCCCCCACCCCCCCCCCTCCCCCCCAACCCCCCCCCCCCCCCCGCCCCCCCCCCCCCCCCCCCCCCCCCCCCCCCACCCCATACCCCCCCTCCAGTACAGACCCCCCCCCCCCAGTACAGACACCCCCCCCCCCCCCCCCCCCCCCCCCACCCCCCCCCCCCCCCCCCCCTCAGTACAGACACCCCCCCCCCCCCTCAGTACAGACACCCCCCCCCCCCTCAGTACAGACACCCCCCCCCCCCTCCCCCCCCCCCCCCCCCCCCCCCAGTACAGACCCCCCCCCCCCCTCAGTACAGTACCCCCCCCCCCCCCCCTCAGTACAGACAACCCCCCCCCCCCTCAGTACAGTACCCCCCCCCCCCCCCCCTCAGTACAGACACCCCTCCCTTAGTGTAGACCCCCCTCAGTACAGACACCCCCCAGGACAGGCCCCCCAGCAGTACAGATATCCCCCCCAGGGCAGGCCCCCCAGCAGTGCAAATCCCCCCAGTACAGACATATCCCTCAATACAGACACCCACCTCACAGACCTCAGATGCAGACAGCGGTGTGTGTCCCTGGAGCTCCTCCTCCTTTGTGGATGTAAACAGAGGAGGGGGAGGCGGCTTCGTTCTGCTCCGCTCCGCTGAGGGACACAGCCGCGGCGACGGTGAGACACGGCGGCGGGCGGTGTTAGCGGTGCCGCTACCCACGGGTGTCACCCCTTTGGTGGGTGTCACCCGAGTGCGGTGCGCATCCCCCGCACCCGGCTAACAACGCCACTGGCATCATTCACAATCCAATATAAACAGCAGTCACCTAGTGTCCTCTGTATTTTTGTTTCCTTCGGCCTAGCATTAACATCTAAATGGTTTGTTAGGGTTTTCCTCAGGACTTCGTGCTAGTTGCAGGGGCCTCCCTCTACCGTATATTCTTCATCATGATTCCAGGGCAGTGGACTTGGAGGGGTTGCATATATAGTGTTTTCCAGGCTACTTTTGTAAGTATCCTGCTATGAGACCTGACTTTCTCATTACCTTCTTGGAGGAGAAGCAGCTATCCCTGTGGACACTAAGGCTGCATTCACACCTGGGCGTTTTGTAGCTTGAAGCCTGAAGCTACAAAAGCTAGAGGGGAAAAAATACATTATTCTCTATGGAGATGGTTCACATCTCCACTCCAAAACGCCTGAAGCCCTACGCCTGAAGCTCAAACAAGTTCCGGACCCTTTTTTGTCGCGCGAATCGGGCAGATTTGGACGTTTTTATTCTTTTTACATTGGTGACCTTTTGCTCTGCACAAAATTCGCGGCAAAACGCGGTAAAAAACGCTGCGAATCGCGGTAAAAAAACGCCGCAAATCGCGGTAAAAAACGCCGCGAAAAAACGCCGCAATTCGCGCGATTTTCTGCCTGAAAGGTGTGAATGCAGCCTTAGGCTCTAGTGGAGCCCTCCTTTGCATTTGGTCAAGTTCCATGTCCTTGGTTGCTGGCTGAGCTCCTGATTTTTGCTGCTGATTGATATAAATAGATCATGGTAGAACTGCATGGCTGGAGTAGGCCACCATCCAGGGATCAGTGAGGCTGAAGTAAAGGCATCCAGAGTCCCTCACTACTTCCAGATGGGAGGGGGCACATGTCTGCTGAGGCAGGTGTTATGTAGTGCAGGCCAGGACAGAATGCAGCCTGCTATGCTGCAGGTCAGCAATATGGCGGGTTTGTGAGTATACCCTGGTGCCATTGTCCAGTCACTAGGACGAGAGCGCAAACAGGTGGGGGATGGAGTAGTAGGATCTGGATCTTCCCAGGGGGTAGTACAGCAGACTTCATATGGTCAGCAAAGCTACACCATGCAGTCTGATTCTACCATGACACCTGCTATGAATCTGGCAGATGGCTCCAAGGTAGTTTTTTTTTTTTTTTTTTTTTTTTTTTTATTAATCTGGCTCTCCTTCCTACCATACCCATACTGTGGGGAGGAACAGTATGGGGTTAACTCTAGGAGGATGTCCTCTTTGGGTATTGATTGCTATGGGCGTTTGCGTACCTCCTCAAATACAGGGTGAATGCGCTTTGTGTTCTGTCCACCATTAGTGTGGTCATTTTGGAAGCAGGGGCCCTAACTCTTGCCAATCTGCAGAGCGGAATGCTGGCAAAAATCAGATCAACAGAATCTGCATCCTGGCAACTCCTTCCTACATTTAGGTTACACATGTGCAGGGCTGCTGGGGTCTGCATACTCCATGTTCACCATCAACTATGCACTCCTTTTTTCCAGCAAGGGAAGGTGACGGCCTAGTGGGGTCTGCTGTGATTTAATCAGGACTTTCTGTACTTGCATTTGGGCAATAACCTACCCCTAGGCTGAACTAGAAACATTTAAAGGTGGCTCCTGCAACATTTAATTGACTGGCTCCTGGGCCTCTATGGAAGGGTTGCATAAACAAACCTGTGTTTATAGATTGCTCGTTAATGCAGGTTTTGGCCTTCTGATTGCTCTGCTACTGTTGCCACTTCTTCCAAAGGTGTCAGCAGCTTTCGTTTATCACTATATTAAAAAGTCACTATAAAGTCAATTTTAAATTGCTAGTAAAATAGTTTGATTCAAGTCATAATTTTTAAAGAGCAACTCATCTCTGTCCTCCTTCTTTGACCATCTGACTCACTGACAGTCCCATTCACTTTAATGGGATGGCTGGTGAAACGGCAGTGACACAACAAGGTGAGGGATGTGGCGGCAGCAGGTAAGTGGATGCCCATTAACAGGCGCTGCCATAATGGATCTGAGATGACAGGTGCTCGTTAAATGCGAGGACTCATTCTTGCTGGTAGTTAGCATCTTTAATATTTGCAAACAAAATTTAAGGTTTCCAGTTTAGAATAATAAGCTGTCAGGTTAGTAAAACGGCAATATCAGAAGCGATTCAATCATACAGTTTGTAGTGTACATAGATTTGCAAAACCATGGGATAAAGGAATATTCCTGAACTTTGTTTCATGGTTCCTGTAAAATTGTATGAATGCATCAATGCAGTACATGTTATCTCAGCTTGGAGAGTTTGGATTCATTGAATGAGTTTACTAAAAATTTAAATATTGTAGGGCTGAAACAACTAATCGATTACTATTTTCATAATTGATTAATGGGCCAGTAACCTAATGGGGTTTAAAAAACTAAAATGAGTCCTTTATAGTAAAAGAGCAAATTGCTACTGTAAAAAGCTTTCACAGATTTACGGTAAAAAAATTAACCCCTTGCAGTAGTTATCTTTTTTTTTTTTTTTTTATTTTTTTTGTACTATAAATGGCAATTTTTTTTTTTTTTTTTTTTTTTAAACCCCATTATGTTTCTAAATGTCTAAGACCTGGTTCACATCTGTTTTTTTTTTTTTTTTTTTTTTTTTTATTGGTGCTTTTTGCAGATACACACTACAGTTCATTTACATGGGTTTCCTATGGGACACGTTCCCATCTATACTTTTTTTTTTTTTTTTTTTTTTTTTTTAAGTTGCTGCGTATTTGGAAAGGGGGAAACGGGGAAAAATTACCGGGGGTGTGCCAAAACTCACATGGTTAGTATGCCTAAAAGGGGGCATACCCAAGTAAGAAGAAATGGCAAGAAAAAAAGAAGGGTGGGACATGAGACACCGTCGACGGGCAAGGAGGATGGAGGGCGGAGAGTCTCATGTAAGCGTATTAGGAAAGGTCTGAGGGGAAAAGTGACCTGGGGTGTGCCAAAAGTCAAATAGTCAGTATGCCTAAAAGGGGGCAAAAATAAGACCATAGGATGAGCTAGCAAAAGATTAGATGAAAGGTAACCATATGTGACATTGAGCAGCCAAACGCATGAAAGCCCATGACATCTCAACAAGTGGATCCGGGATGTATCCGGAGATGCATGCTGAATTTCACCTACCTAACTTCTCCACAACGTGAAACACGGACCCCTTGGTGAGAAGCAGCAGAAACTGCACCTATCCCAAAAGAATGGCCAAACCTGGGTATGGCGATGTTCCATCCACTGTGCTAGTGAAGAAGGGAGCACTAGGGAAAGGCAAAGTGGCCTATCCCTGGGTAGTTCCGCTGTTGCCACCATGAGTCGGTCTAGGACTGTGACCGAGCACCAGCTTGTAGAAAGCTTGAGCTGTGAGTGGCAAAAAAAGCAACAAAAGCAAGCAGATATTGAATGTTTGTGACAATAGAACCTAGGATACCAAGACGGAAAAGCCTGGAAGGTATCCCAGGCCGCGTCACCATCCTTCCTAGGCTTAAACTTGCAAAGACTTGTTGATCAAGCTTCATCTGTAGCAGGAAAAAACGGAATGATGTAGCACAGGCGTACGTGACTGGGACCTGCTGGAAAAAGGCGGGTAACTAAAATTGGACAGAGCATCTGCTACTGTATGCTCTACCCCACTGATGAACCTATAGTGAATGTAAACGGGAACTAGATGGGGCAGCCAAATCAGCCTACATACAACAAAGAGTGAAGACCTGGATCTGCTTTCTACACCTGAGGTAGACTGATTATCCGTGCAATCACCAAACCTACCATTTCCCTTGCTGTCAGAGGGACGTGAGCACGGAGAAAAGTGACGTTTAGTTCTCGTAGATCAGCGGGACCCTGTTGGGAAACTTTGAGGAGGAAAACGCCCATATAGTGAATGACTACTTGACCGCATACTACATGGGAGAGTATCCAGCTGAGTGCTAGTGCGAACGTTTCCAAAGGCCAATGGCTGTTTTAGGACCCAAAGGATAGTTTAGTAGCAAAATAAAACAGACCCCACCACCTGATCCTATGCCACTGCCAGAGTAACGGCTGAACCGGGAGGTTTCAACAAGGCTGTGCTACCATGTTCAGAACCCCTAACCAGAGCAGGATGGATGGAGGCAGTCTTTGATAGCTGCTGCCTGTGACATGACCTAAGCAAACGAGAAAAACACTGTCATAAACAAGAGTTAACCAGACAAACCCCAACCTATCCTAAGAAAAAGGAAAAAACTCTTACCTTACCGCTACTCAAATAAAGGTGACCTTGAATAAAAGACAAACGTTGTGCAGGACTGAAAATGTCAGTCTCCAGAAACTAGCAAGGCTGAGTTACCTGAGGCATGTGAGGCAAATTCAAAACGTAAACTCAGACCTATGCAACCTGAAGACGTGTCAGGCAAGTGACATGAGAAGTGCGATGACATGAGAAGTGCGATGACCTGACGTATGAACTTGTGATGAAAGAAATGTGAGAACAGATGAGCCAATAAGAAAATATTATCTCAAACCTTTGGAACCCATGAATGTGATAAGTAACCCTGCAGTGAAGCGTTGCCGTGAGATTTAAACGTGTAGATATGAACCTGACTTCTGTATGAAATGACAATAAAAGGAAATGTTACATAGTTAGCTAGGTTGAAAAAAGACACCAGTCCATCCAGTTCAACCACAAATATAAAAAATAAATAAATATATTGTACAATCCCATATACCCCATTCTATACCCACAGTTGATCCAGAGGAAGGCAAAAAAAACCCCAGCAGAGCATGCTCCAATTTGCTAAAGCGGATCAACTTTACCTATAAAATGTCAGTACCCAGTTATATTATGTACGTTTTAGGAAAGTATCCAAGCCTTTCTTAAAGCAATCTACTGAGCTGGCCAGAACCACCTCTGCAGGGAGTCTATTCCACGTTTTCACAGCTCTTACTGTGAAGAAACCTTTCCGTATTTGGAGATGAAATCTCTTTTCCTCTAGACGTAAAGAGTGCCCCCTTGTCCTCTTTGTTGACTGTAAAGTGAATAACTCAACACCAAGTTCACTATATGGACCCCTTATATATTTATACATGTTGATCATATCCCCCCTTAATCTCCTCCTATCAAGGGTGAATACATTCAGTTCCTCTAATCTACGGATCCCCCCCAAATGTACATTGTGCCGGACTGAAAACGTACCAGTCTCAAACTAGCCAAGCTTGAGGGCCTGAGAGTTACCTGAGGCATATTGGGCAAATGGAAAAAAATGTAAACTATGCAACCTGAAGATGTGTCAGGCAAGTGATATGGGTAGTGAGATGTCATGACGTATGAACTCGTGATGTGGTCATGTGAGAAACGGATGAGACTTGCCACCGTACAAGCCAATTAGAAACGATTATCTCAATCCTTTGGCACCCATAACGGGATAGGTAACCCTGCAGTGGAGTGTTGCTGAGAGAACTAACGTGTGATTAAACCTGACTCATGAACGAGAGGACAATAAAGAAATGTATGTTCTGCCAGACTGAAAACGTACCAGTCTCAAACAAGCAAGGCCAAATAAAAAAAAACGTAAACTCGGGCCTATAAACCTAAAAACGTGTCAGGCAAGTGATAACTTATGAAATGGAAACCGAGATGTAACATATGTAACACGGATGAGCAGACTTGCCACTGCACAAGCCAATTAAAAATGACCAACTCAATCCGTGCAAACCTGAAAACGAGACGGGTAACTGCAGTGGAGAATGCCATGATTTACCCGTGAAGATGTGAACTCAAAATGACAAACATATGAACGGTACCCAGCCAAATGATGAAAATAACCACCATGAACTGAGTGAAAAAACACGCAACTGGGTGAGTAACCTGTGACAGGAACGTAATCTGCGTGAAGGAACGTACTGAATGAGAACCATGAGAACAGAGGCTGCATGAGAAACGTAGGTTGTACAAGCACATAAATTGTATGAGCAACGTGAGTAACATGGGACAACGTGGGTAACAAGGAAATGTAAGTTGGCCTGAGAAAAAGTTGTGTGAGAAACGTAATTGCATGCCTTCTATGCGTTTTTTATTGACAACCTGGCAGCCGAGCATCCTAGCAGCAACAGATCCCACCCCTCCCCCCTGAAGCCATGCGGAGCGGACCTTGCTCTGCCCCCGCCTCCTAAAGTCACAGCAAGGAAATGGGTGGACCTCAAACTGCCCCTCCCCTGCCTGTACACCCCGACCGGGGGACCCCCACACCCCCCACAACCACTCAACCAAGCCTCCCAGCTACCAAGAGCCACAGTGGGGGAAATGTGCGCTGGTTGCTCCCTCCCTGAACCAAGATGGGGTGAAGACACCGGAGATCCCCCGCAACAAGCACACGCCGCCGGGCCCCAGCTGCTTGAGTGACCCACTCCCCTTTGCCAACAACCTTCACACCGTGGAAGAACCCCCCCCCCCCCCCCAATGAGCACCCAGCGGACCATCAGATGGGAGATCGTCTCCCCCTTACCTCCGCCCGTAACGAAAAACCTACCGCTGCAGCAACGGAACACCTGGACCGGTTGGCCCTTTCTCTGCGGATGCCCTTATCGATACCTGTGTCCGCTCATGGGAAATGGAAAGAACGACCGCCGCATGTCCATCTTTGCCGAACTGAAACCGGAAATGACGTCCGAGTCGCACGAGAGACACCGTCGACAGGCAAGGAGGATGGAGGGAGGGTTTAAATACATCCTGACTCCTACTACAAAATCAGGCTGACCTGTGGTCAGCCTTCCATATGTCTGGACTATGGGGTAGATTTGCAAGACAGAAGCTTTTTCTTAGAAAAATATTCCAAGCCTGGCGAAATTTTTGCAAAACCACACCTGAAGTCTCCCAAAAGCATGTGGTATGGTCTGATGAAACCAAGGTTGAATTTTTTTTGGCCATAACGCCAAAAGATATGTTTGCTGCAAAAATGTTGCACATCACCAAAAGAAACAGACCCACAGTGAAGCATTGTTGTGGCAGCATCATGCTTTTTTTTCTTTCTTTTTTTTTTTTTTTTTTCTCAGCTGGAACAGGGACAGCCTTAGTCAAGGTAGAGGGAATTATGAACAGTTCCAAATACCAGTCAATATTGGCACAAAGAATTTAGGCTTCTGCTATAAAGCTGAACATGAAGAGGAACTTCATCTTTCAGCATGAGAACGACCCAAAGCATACATCCAAATCAACAAAAGAATGACTTCACCAGAAGATTTTGGAATGGCCTAGCCAGAGCCCAGACCTGAATCCGTCCGATTTTTAAAACCGGGGGGGGGGGGGGAGGATCTGAAGAGGGTTGTTCACATGTGATGCCCCCATCAGTTGGTTTTTGCAAAGCATAGTGGGCAAATATTGCTAAGTCAAGATGTGCCATACTGAAAGACTGCTTGCTGTCATGCCCCCCCCCCCCCCCCCCCCCCCCCCCCCCCCCCCCCCCCAAAAAAAAATAAAAAAAAAAAAAAGGATTTTTAGTTTTTGTTTTTTAATTGAGCAGTTTATAGGTTAAAAATTACCCACATATCTCATATTTCCCATGTTTTCTGTGATCATCTTTTAGGTGTCATGACTACATCTACTTGGTTCTGAAGAAGCCTTTGGCGAAACGCATCAACCAGTATTTGAAAACCTTTATGATACTCAAATATCTTCATGTGAATGTACATGTGATATTTTAATTCGATGTATTTAATATTATATTTTGTATCAAAAAAAAAAATATATATATATATATATATATATATATATATATATATATATATATATATATATATATAGAGACCCAAGAAAGCGCTAGCAAGATAGTAGTAGATTCACCTCACTTAAAGGACTTTTTGAAAAAACACTTGGTTAACCACTTCCCGACCGCTGGCCGTCATATGACGGCCTCCGGTTTGCGGGGGTATATCTGAATGATGCCTGTAGCTAGACATCATTCAGATATTGCCGGTTTCAGCCGGCGATTCCCTGCACCATAAGAACGATCATAGCGGCTGTTCCGCCGCTTGATCGTTCTTATGGGCGGCGGGAGGGGACGCCCCCGCCGCCCTCCGGTGCTTCTACCGACTCACCGCTTCCATCGGTGAGTCGGACACAGGAACCGCCGGCACCGGATGATCACTGTAGAGATTTCCGGCGGACCAGATGGTCGCCGGAGTCTCTATGATCGTTCGGAGGCCGGGCGCGATGTGATGATGTCACGCCCGGCCTCTGCATTCGAATAACGGCGCCGCCTCCGCTGGGAGGCGGTGATCGTTTTTTTTTTTTTTTTTTTTTAATTTTAGGCTTTCCAGCCTAGAGGTGACATGTGGGGTCTTATTGACCCCATATCTCACTGTTAATTGGTCCGATCAGGTAATATTCCTATTACAAGGGATGTTTACATTCCTTGTAATAGAAATAAAAGTAATCAATTTTTTTTTTTTTTTTTAAACTGTCAAATTAAAAAAAAATAAAAGTCAAATTAACAACAATAAAAAAAAAAAAAAATTTTTTAAAGCGCCCCTGTCCCCGTGAGCTCGTACGCAGAAGTGAACGCATACGTAAGCCCCGCCCACATATGAAAACAGTGTTCAAACCACACATGTGAGGTATCGCCGCGAACGTTAGAGCGAGAGCAATAATTCTAGCCCTAGACCTCCTCTGTAACTCAAAACATGTAACCAGTAAACAATGTTAAAGCGTCGCCTATGGGGATTTTTAAATACCAAAGTTTGGCGCCATTCCACGAGCGCGTGCAATTTTGAAGCGTGACATGTTGGGTATCTATTTACTCGGCGTATCTTCATCTTTCACATTATGCAAAAAAAATTGGGCTAACTTTACTGTTTTGTGTTTTTTTTTTTTAAGCATGAAATTGTTTTTTTTCTGAAAAAAACGTGTTCGAAAAATCGCTGCGCAAATACCGTGCGAGATAAAAAGTTGCAACAAGCGTCATTGTATTCTCTAGGGTCTTTGCTAAAAAAACATATATAATGTGTTGGGGGTTCTATGTAATTTTCAAGCAAAAAAATTATGAATTTTACATGTAGGAGAGAAATGTCAGAATTGGCCTGGTTGCGAAGTGGTTAAGAGCATTAAGTACATTGAACGCCTTTCATGGTTAAAAACTTCCCCTTTCTCGGGCAGTCAGTGTTAAAGTGGAAGTAAAGTCCACTTGTACCTATAAGCCTATAATGACACTTACCTTGTAGGTACAGTGAATATTTCCTAAATTCGCACTGTTTTTAGGAGATATGCACATGGGATGCAGCCAGTGACGTCACATGTGCATGTTCTCTGAGGGGACAACATACCTTTTGTCATACCTTCAGAGATATATATATATATATATATATATATATATATATACATATCATACATACATACATACATACATACATACATACATACCCCATGAAACCGGAAGGAAGACTGGGTTAGGATGGAAGCGCTGAGGAGGCATGACGGTGCTGTGCTGGAGGGCTCCATGTGCAGGTAAGTCTGTCATGTGCTAGTATAAGTGCCTACTAGCACATTATGGCAAACCGCTGCAGGGGGCCCACATTTTTATTTTCTTTGGGAACAGAATGAACAGAGGAACCTAATGGTGCCTTGAAAATTTTTTTTTCATGTGGACATAAATGTATTTTATGTGATCAACCAACACAAAGTGGCACATAATTATAAAGTGGAAGGAAAATGATAAAATGTTTTTATTATTTTATCAAAGATCTGAAACCTGTGTGGCATGCATTCGTTTTCAGCCCCCCCCCCCCCCCCCCCAAGTCAATACTTTATAGAACCACCCTTTGCTGCAATTACAGCTGCAAGTCTTTTTGGGTATGTCTCTACCAGCTTTGCACATTTTAGTGACATTTTTGCCCATTCTTTGCAAAATAGCTCAAGCTCTGTCAGATTGGATGGAGAGCGTCTGAACAGCAAAGTCTTACCACAGATTCTCAATTAGATTTAGGTCTGGACTTTTACTGGGCCATTCTAACACCTGAATATGCTTTGATAGACCATTCCATTGTAGCTATGGCTGTATGTTTAGGGTCGTTGTCCTGCTGGAAGGTGAACCTCCGCTCCAGTCTCGTCTTTTGCAGACTCTCTAACAGGTTTTCTTCTAAAATTGCCCTGTATTTGGCTCCGTCCATCTTCCTGTCAACTCTGACCAGCTTCCCTGTCCTGGCTGAAGAAAAGCGTCCCCACATCATGATGCTGCCACCATCATGTTTTACAGTGGGGATGGCATGTTCAGGGTGATGGTGCAGTGTTAGTTTTCTGCCACACATAGCGTTTTTTTGCTTTTAGGCCAAAGTTCAGTTTTGATCTCATCTGACCAGAGCACCTTCTTCCACATGTTTGCAGTGTCCCCCACATGGCTTCTCGCAAACTGCAAATGGGACTTATGATTTTCTTTCCACAATGTCTTTCTTCTTGCTACTCGTCCATAAAGGCCATATTTGTGGAGTATACAACTAATAGTTGTCCTGTGGACAGATTCTCCCTCCTGAGCTGTGGCTTTCTGCAGCTGTATCGGAGTTACCATGGGCCTCTTGGCTGCTTCTCTGATTAATGCTCTGCTTCCCCAGCCTGTCAGTTTAGGTGGGCAGCCAGTTTGCAGTTGTGCCGTACTTTTCATTTTCGGATAATTGAACAGTGCTCCGTGAGATGTTCAAAGTTTGTTTTTTAATAATAACCTAACCCTTCTTTATAGTTCTCCACAACTTTATCCCTGACCTGTGCTTTACAGAACAGCTGTATTTATACTGAGATTAGATTACTCACAGGTGGACTCTATTTACTAATTGGGTAACTTCTGAAGGCAATTGGTTCCACTAGATTTTAGTTGGGTATCAGAGTAAAGTGGGCTGAATACAAATGCATGCCATACTTTTTCAGATGTTTGTAAACAATTTTGAAAAACATTTATCATTTTCCTTCCACTTCACAATTTTATGTGCCACTTTGTGTTGGTCTATTGCATAAAATCCCAATAAAATACTTTTACGTTTTTGGTTGTAACATGACAAAATGTGTAAAATTTCAAGGGGTGTATAAATACCCTTTTCAAGGCACTGTATGTTGAGGCTTGATGAAGAGAAGTGTCTCCTGATGGCACTTTAGGCAGCTGGCTGAGTCTTTTTTCATTGCTTTGGCACTTCCCATGGGGCATGAATACTCTGCCTGTGACTTGTACTGTACGATTAGGATGCGCATTTTGACTTGCCTGTAAATCCCATATCTTGACGTACAGGACACAAGTCACTCTCCCTTCCATTTCTTGGCTTGCTCTGTTGCTTTATACAAAACTGAGGACCAACAGAGGGGTAGGGTTGTATGGGAAGCGTCCAGTGGCTGGACACTGGCAAAGCTTTAGTAATCACCTGAAGGTTCACAACTATAACCCATGTTACCATGACTTGCTGGTAAATTCCATATCTTGGAGTACAGAATACAGGACACCTTCCCTTCGGGTTTTACTCTGCATTGCTTGCTACAAAATTGAGAACTCGTGGATTGGGGTTGAGGTTTTTGGGGGGGCCCCCTGAGAAGCATGTTGTCCTCCAAATGCTTTTCCAGTGTCCAATTGCCTGAAGGTACCACCCTGTAACCCAGGGTCTATGAATACTCAGCCTGCATTCTGTATTCTTAACCAAAATCTGAGCTTTACAGGGAAGTTATATAATATCTATCTCTATCCTTAATATAATATTTTTCTTTTTCCCTTTCATCAGGGTATGCTGTGTGAAAGGGAGCACAAACCAAACGTCTTATTTTTCTCTTTACCACATCCCTGGAAGGGTAAAGTGGAGGGCCACCCTAAAAAAAAAAATAAAAAAAAAAATAAATAATCTTAAATATAAAATAAAACATTTTTTTTTTTTTTTAATTCACTAGAAACCCCTGTTGCTAGACAGGCTTCCTAATCTGCCTCGGGAGTCCGATCGCAGGTCCCGCTGACTCTGCCACAGGGAATCGTCTCACGGGGAGATGCCGACGTAAACAGCATCTCCCTATTCTGCCTAGCAACAAGTGACACTGATCTCTGCTCCCTGTGATTGGATCAGTGATCTGTTAAACACAGCCACGCCCCCACAGTTAGCAACACGCCCCTAGGACACACTTAACCCCTCCACTGCCACCTCCTGGTTACACCCTTCACTGCCAGTGCCATTTACACAAGATTTGTTGCATTTTGTATAGCACTGATTGCTGTATAAATGACAATGGTCCCAAAAATGTCCGATGTGTCCGCCATAATGTTGCAGTCGCAATAAAAATCGCTGATCGCCGCCATTACTAGTAAAAAAAAATAAATTAATAAAAACTCCTTAACTATCCCCTATTTTGTAAACGCTATAACTTTTGCGCAAACAAATCGCTTATTGCGATTTGTTTTTTTTTTTTCTAACCAAAAATATGTAGAATACGTATCGGCCTAAACTGAGGAAAATAAATGTTTTTTTTTTTTTTTTTTTTTTTTTTTTATATATATATTTTTTGGGGATATTTATTACAGCAAAATAAAAAAATTGTGTTTTTTTTATTTTTTTTTTTTTCAAAATTGTCGCTATTTTATTTTATTTTTTTGGTTTTATAGTGCAAAAAATAAAAACTGCAGAAGTGATCAAATACCACCAAAAGAAAGCTATTTGTGGGGAAAAAAAAGGACGTCAATTTTGTTTGGGAGCCACGTTGCATGACTGCGCAACTGTCAGTTAAAGCGACGCAGTGCCGAATTGCAAAAAGTGCTTACCAGAACCAAGTTGTAAATGAGCGATGTTGTCATATGATGCCGGAGGTTGGTGAGACTTGATGAATGCGATAAATGAAGACCAGATTCAAAATCCTTCAATGGGTTGTTAATAACAGGATTCACAGAACCAGATAAATGAAATGTGCTAAAGAAAACTCAGGTGAGAAGACTCCAGTGTCCACTGGAGTCTTCTCACCTGAGTTTTCTTTAGCACATTTCATCTATCTGGTTCTGTGAATCCTGTTATTAACAACCCATTGAAGGATTTTGAATCTGTTTGTAAGTCGGAACAGGTACATTTTTTTTAAGTGTAGCTCCAGCCAAAAAATCTATTAAGTTTTTATTTTTTTAGATAACATAGAGAATGGTTATCACCCCTGTAACATTTGTTTTGCTGTCTGTGCCCATGTTCAGAAGATTTCACCCCCACCTTCTGTCCCAATGACAATTGGATTTTGAAAATTTTGGGTTGTTGGGGAAACATGGACTGGTGATAAAGCATCAGTGGAGACACCTTTTTCCCATATTAACTCTTACAGGAGTGAATTTCCCTTCCTAGGGGTGGATTTTCTCTTACTTCCTGTTGTCTCCCTCCGTTTGTAAGTAGGGGACCCCCTGTAGTGAGTTTACAGTTTTTTTTTTTTTTTAACTGTGAAAATTTGCTGTCCCCTCAACACACAGCCATATTAATGTCTAAACTGCTAGCAACAAAGGAGTACACCCGTAAGTGAAAATGTCCAAATTGGGCCCAAAATGTCTATTTTGTTTGGCCACCATTTTTTTTCAAGCACTACCTTAACCCTCTTGGGCATGGAGTTCACCAGAGCTTCACAGGTTGCCACTGGAGTCCTCTTACACTCCTCCATGACCACATCACGGAGATGGTGGATGTTGGAGACCTTGCGCTCCTCCGATACCTTCTGTTTGAGGATGCCCCACAGATGCTTAATAGGGTTTAGATCTAGAGACATGCTTGGCCAGTCCATCACCTTTTACACTCGGCTTCTTTAGCAAGGCAGTGGTTGTCTTTGAGGTGTGTTTGGGGTCGTTGTCATGTTGGATTACTGCCCTGCGGCCCAATCTCCGAAGAGAGGGGGATCATGCTCTGCTTCAGTATGTCACAGTAAGTACATGTTGGCATTGATGGGTTCCCTCGAACTGTAGCTTCCCAGTGCTGGCAGCACTCATGTGGTCCCAGACCATGACATTCCCAACACCATGCTTGACTTTTTCACCTGGTTGCGGCCACACACGCTTGACACCATCTGAGCCAAATAAGTTTTATCTTGGTCTCAGCAGACCACAGGACATAGTTCCAGTAATCCATGTCCTTAGTCTGCTCGTCTTCAGCAAACAGTTTGCCGCCTTTCTTGTGCATTACCTTTAAGGAAGAGGCCTCCTTCTGGGATGACAGCCATGCAGACCAATTTGATGCAGTGTGCGACGTATCATCTGAGCACTGACAGGCTGCCCCCACCCCTTCAACCTCTGCAGCAATGCTGGCAGCACTCATAAGTCTTTTTCCCAAATCCAACCTCTGGATATGACGCTGAGCATGTGCACTCAACTTCTTTGGTTGACCACAGCAAGGCCTGTCCTGAGTGTAACCTGTTCTTTGTGTGTATGTGTGTGTGTATATATATATGTGTGTGTGTGTGTGTGTGTGTGTGTATATATATATATATATATATATATATATATATATATATATATATATATATATATATATATATATATATATATATATATATATATATATATATATATATATATTATTAGTGTGTGCTCATAAGTTTACATACCCTGGCAGAATTTGAAGTCTTTTGTGGATGAGGCTCTTTATCTTCTCAGATGGTAAAGCTGCCCATTCCTCTTGGCAAAAAGCCTCCAGTTCCTCCAGGTCAGGAAACCTGAGATGGCTACTCCAGAACCTTCACTTTATTCTGCTGTAGCCAATGACAGGTCGACTTGGCCTTGTTTTGGATCATTGTCATGTTGGTATGTCCACGTACGTCCCATGCGCACCTTTCTGGCTGATGAATGCAAATGATCCTCCAGTATTTTTTGATAACGCACTGCATTCATCTTGCCAACAATTTACACCAAATTTCCTGTGCCTTTTTTGTAACTCACACATCCCCCCCCCCCCCCCAAAACATCAGCAAACCATTTCCTGTACCTTTCATCATAGGTCTTGTTGACTCTCCTCCAAATGTAGCATATATGGTTGTGGCCAAAAAGCTCATTTTTGGTCTCATCACTCCAAATGACTTTGTGCCAGAAGGTTTGAGGCTTGTCTTTGTGCTGTTTGGCGTATTCTAAGCAGGATACTTTGTGGCATTTGCATAGTAAGCTTTCTTCTGGCGACTTGACCATGCAGCCCATCTTACTTCAAGTGCCTCCCTATTGTGCATCTTGAAACAGCCACACCACATGTTTTCAGGGAGTCCTGTATTTCACCTAAAGCTATTTGTGGGTTTTTCTTTGCATCCCGAACAATTTTACTGGATGAAATTTTAGTTGGTCTACCTGAATGTGGTTTGGATTTACAGAACCCCTCATTTTCCACTTGATAAGAATTGAACATTTCTGATTGCCATTCTCAATTCCTTGGATATCTTTTTATATATCCCCTTCCTTGGATATCTTTTTTTTATATATCCCCTTCCTGTTTTATGCATCTCAACTACCTTTTCCTGCAGATCCTTTGACAATTCTTTTGCTTTCCCCATGACTCAGAATCCAGAAACGTCAGTGCAACACTGAATGAAAGATGCAAGGGTCTGTCGCAGTCTAGAAACTCATTGACCCTTTTTACACACACACACACACACACACACACACACACACACACACACACACACACACACACACACACACACACACACACACACAGGTCTCAGGTGAGGATGGTTACCTTTTTAATAGCCATTCAAACCCCTTTGTGTCAATGTGTGTGCATGTTATCATGCAAAAATCTTTTGATCAGGGTCCTTTTTGGGTAGTTTCTGTTGCCATTTATGATTTAAAAAAGAGTAAACGCAAATGATTAATAATAAATGGCTTCAGCCAAACACTAACCATGAGTGGGAAATGTTGTTTTTGTCTTATCACTCATTCTCTGAAAAATGGCCAAGAAATCATAAATTCTGCCAGGGTATGTAAACTTATGAGCACAACTGTGTGTAGATTAGAGAGAATTTTTATTTTATTTTTAGAATCATATTTGCCTAGGTGGATGCAGAATCGGCCCGATGCTGCATCTGTCCCCCAGAACCTCTGCACTAAGAACCAAGCGATTAAACCCTTCTGATGTCTTGGTTCTCTCGGCTCCCCTAGCAGAGAGCTGCAGACTGTCAGTCAGCAGCTCTCTGCCCCTCTGCGCTCACTGGAGCACTAAGCTGTGGGGGGCGGCCGTCTCAGTGGCTCGCTAAAACGGGCATCAGTCCAGGCACCTGGTGGATTATTGTGGCGATGACGCGGTGCCTGGACCGATTTCTGTGATGTCAGCAGAGAGCGGACTTTAGTCCGCTCTCTGCTGAAAACGGGTCACAGCAGTGCAAAACTAATTGCCCTCCTGTGACCCATAGGAAAAGCCCAGCCAAACTAGCTTAGGCTGGACTTCTCCTTTTTTAATGGCTGTGTTATTTTGAGGGGGAGATTAAATTGACACTGTTATACAAGCTGTACACTCAACTACGTTACATTTGTAGCAAAGTGTCATTTCTTTAAGTGTTGTCATATGAAAAGATCTAATAAAATATATTTACAAAAATGTGAGGGGTTTTATCACTTTTGTGAGATCCTATACCTGTGCCTTGACAACGTTGTCAGATTTTAATTGGAAATGGTGGCGGTATAATCATTTTTCTAAATTGTGTTTTTTCTCTAATAAAGACATTTTGGATTTTTGCTATTACCGGTGCTTGTTCCTCTTTACTGAATCTCTCTGGACCTCCCTGTCCCATTTCATATGCAGATCAGCACCACAGCCTTTTGTGAAGGCATAAGTGATAGTGAATGTGAGGGAAAGGTGGCAAGCATGTTTTATTATAAAGCTCACCTAGTGTGGACATTCATTTGATATTGTTTTTTTATTTTATGCTCAAATAATTAATTTGTTTCTTTAATATTCTGCAGACATCCGCTATGACTGTAGCCAGTACAAATGGAACAGTGAAAAAGATCTTCAGGGCAAGAAAAACAATGAATGCAAGCTGCCGACAGCAAATTGCTGCTCTTAATCAATTAAAAAATCCCTCAAAAATTGAGACCTTTAAAGAATCACCTGTTCTAACAAAAGAAAATGTCCAATGGCAACAGACTAAATTAGTTTTGCCAGAGAACTGTATCACACAAAATAACACCTCATCTGAAATGGAAAAACATCAGTCCCAAAACCCTTCTAATGAGTGTAACACTTCCACAGAAGTTTTACCTGAAGACTCTGGACTAAAAACTGGACAGTCTTTAGAGGGGAAGTGGGAAGAACAGAGTAATCCTTGTGAGAATTCAGCTTCTGTTGTTGAAACGCTTGTTGGGAACCCTGCTAACTTTTTGCATATAGCACATAATGTAAACGATGCAACTAGCAATACTAAAATGACTAATTTTAATGATGTAAGACCAGTCTCTTCACCGTTGGGGGTTGTAGAAAAAGAGGAGCCAATTTCTGATTGTGATTATTTGCAAGGTATTGAAAAAGACACTCTGAACACAAATATGGATAATTGCTCCCCTGTTTCTGAAATGAGTGAATCACTATCCCTAAGACTTGTAAATGAAGATTGCTTATTAAAGATGAATTCAGTAACTGGTCTTGTAACACAGATGGATATTTTGGATACAGACAGTACCAATGCCGTTATTCCTATCAATGAGACTAATGCCTCCTTTGGCACTACTGGCGCTAGTGATGCCGTAATGCCCAGCTTTACTATGACTGTGCATGTAGATTCTGCTCAGAACAATCTTTCCCAAGGCTGTAATACAAACTCTGGTAAGGCTTTGATTTTAGTGCTGGTCACTTATATTTTAATGCTTGAAGCACGTTGTGCCATTTAGTGATGGGTGTAGTCGAAAGCTATTCTAGTGCTGCCAGCCTCACCCTCCATTGGCTTCTGATTAAATTAGGGTCTTGCCAAAGGACTCCTCTCCTCCTGTCTCTTTAGAGTATGTGTAGACTGCTATGGCAGTAATTCTGCCAATACTGTGCTGCCACTAGCATGATTATATAATGGAACTTTTTTATTTTTTTTTAAACCATAAATCTGTTGGTCAGCAACTATCCACTTTAAAGCGGTTGTATACCCGCACACATTTTATCTTTTTATTTTTTTTAAACCTGTAAGGCAAAAGGCGTAATGAGCTAGTATGCACCGCATACTAGCTCATTATGAAATACCTTAGAACGAGGTGTCGGCAGCTGATCCCGGTCACCGCCGATGGAGCTGACATTTCACCTTTTCTATGGGTTCATGGCTCCGACGCTGTGAGTGGCCGGAGCCGCAGTGTCGTCACTCCCACGCATGTGCGTGGGAGACTTCTCTCCGGCATAGAAAAAAATGTATGCATGTGGAGCTATACAACCACCTAACCTGCGCAAATATAATGGTATTAATAATTGTATGTAAGCCCATTGTATGTAAATTAATTGAAGTAAAAGGAAAATTAAATATTAAGTAATTAGACCCGCGCTCTCTCAAAGTATTAAAGTGCAAATGCTTATAAATGCATAATCTAAAATCAACACACACAATCAAACGTGATGTAATGATTTTGTATAATGTCCACAAACTGAATAATCGGTGATAAAAAAAATTGATGATCAAAAATTTAATTCAGGTGAGTCTTCCGATTCTTGGTGTACAAAAAGTTATAGATCTTCCATCACCTGCCACACAGTCTACTCACCAGAATTCCATGACACCCATTGCAGGTAGTCATATGCGGCTATGGATAATGCCAATGGGGGAGGATCCTCACAGCTTCGGTCCAAGCGGATGATCAATCAGGATCCCGTAGAACCCGTTCAGGTACTCAAACGCTTGTGATGGAACTCGCTGTAGAAATTTTCATAACCACAGCATCAATCCAAACAGGCATGCAAGGACTAGTAAAGAAAAAAGGGCTCTCATGGTAAAGTATATGATAGTTTATTCCAAAAAATAAGTTTAACCACTTTCAGACCGGACCATTTTGCTGGCTTAAGACCGGAGCACTTTTTGCGATTCTTCACTGCGTCGCTTTAAACAAAATTCACATCCTTTTTTTTTTTTTTTTTTTTTTTTTTTCTTTTTTTTTTCACACAAATGGAGCTTTCTTTTGGTGGTATTTGATCACCCCTGCGGTTTTTATTTTTTTGCGCTATAAACAAAAAGAGCATCCATTTTGAAAAAAACGCATTTTTCACTTTTTGCTAATAAATATCTAAAAATATCAGTTTAGGCTGATACGTATTCTCCTACATATTTTTGGTAAAAGTAATCGCAATAAGTGATTTATTGATGGTTTGTGCAAAAGTTATAGCGTTTACAAAATGGGGGATAGTTTTATAACATTTTTATAAAAAATTTTTTTTTGCTAGTAATGATCAGCTATTTATTTATTTATACTGCGACATTATGGCGGACACATCGGACATGTTTGACACATTTTTGGGACCATTGTCATTTATTCAGCAATCAGTGCTATACAAATGCACCGATTCCTGTGTGAAGGGGTTAACCAGGCGGTGGCAGTGTAGGGGTTAAGTGCGTGCTAGGGGCGTGTTGCTAAATGTGGGGAGCGTGGCTGTGTATGACAGTCACTGATCTCTGCTCCAATCACAGGGAGTAGAGATCAGTGTCACTTGTTGCTAGGCAGAACGGGGAGATGCGGTTTACTTCTGCATCTCCCCGTGAGACTATCACGGGTATCCCTGCAGCGATCGAGTCCGAGGGACCCGCTACCAGACTCACGGAGGTCCCGACCGGCGCAATGGCACAGCTGCATATTCAAAGGGACGTACCTGTACGCCCTTATGCCTGTTCGTGCCATTCTGCTGACGTGTGTGTGTGTGTGTGTGTGTGTGTGTGTGCCGGTTGGGAAGTGGTTAAACAAGTCTCCATAGCAGCTTTCACATCCATGTGTTGGAAACACTGTTAACGTTCCAGCTGCGTTGCAAACGATGGAAGTAACCTATCACGTTCAAGCTACCATACGCGTTTCGTCAGCACACTCTGATATCAGGGGTCATGTGATCGGATACATCTCTTCCATATTTATACAAGTCCGTCCAATTAAGGATATCCAATCTAATTCAATCCTTACTCAATATACAATAAAGTCTCAAACCATGCTGCCAATATAAGACTAAAAGAACAAATTTTAATCCGATAAATTTAGATTTGAATTTGTAAATTACAATTTTATATCAAAGGATACTGCCATCTTGTGGTCAAAGATCAAATGGTAGGTGAATACGTAGAAAGAAGTTAACAGTAGAGCTTTCTTGTGGCGAAAGGGGAGAATGGATTTACCTGGTTCACACCTATGTGTTTTTTTTTGGTTCTTTTTGCAGAAACGCACTACAGTTCATTTACATGGTTTCCTATGGGACACATTCACATCTAGGCTTTTTTTTTCTGCTGCTGCGTATTTGGAAAGGGTCAGGGACTTTTTTTTAACACAACTGTGCTTTTTTTGGTTCAATATACTTCAACGGAGAAACTGCAGGAAAGCATGTAATACGTTTTTGCAGCAACAACAAATTGGCCATAAAGAAAAAAAGCAAATCGCAGCAAAATCACATGTGCACAAAAGTCAAAACGCACAGCAAAAAGCACTGCAGAAACAGATCAAAAACAAACTGCATAGGTGTGTACCGCGCCTTATGCCCCGTACACACGGTCGGAAATTCAGACGGAAAATGTCCGATTGGACCATGCTGTCGGAAAATCCGGCCATGTGTGGGCTCCATCGGATCCTGCTCTCAAATTTTCCGACAACAAAATCGGATCTGACTTTTTCCCATCGTGTGTAGAGAATTCCAATGGACAAAGTGCCACGCATGCTCAGATCAAATTACGAGACCAAAACTATTGGCTACTAGCCTCTACGTAGTTCCGTCGTACGCAACGAACGTCACCACGTTCAGAATGATCGGATTTTCCGACAACTTTGTCCGACCGTGTGTATGCACACACGGACAAAATCCGTCGGATTTTGTGGTCGGAATTTCCAACCGTGTGTACGGGGGCTTGTGCTGGCCACACGGATCAATTATCAGATGAGAATATTCAGTCAAAAAAAAAATAGAACAAATGTTCTTAAAATCACATTTTTGAAGGAAGAAAAAAAAATGTGATCTTTTGAGTCTGATATTTACCAGATTCACCCTTTAATAGTATATACATTTCCTTTAATTGTATATTCAGTATATCTCTCCACGAATATTATATACAGTATATATTTCCTCTAATGGTATATACAGTATATCTCTTCTGTCTGTTATTCTCAGAGAGGATTAGATATTTTGCTCCCTAACCATATAGTTGGTTACCGTATATACTGGAGTATAAGCCGACCCGACTATAAGCCGAGGCACCTAATTTTACCACAAACTGGGAAAACTTTTTGACTCGCGTATAAGCCTAGCGTGAGAAATGCGCAGCTACTGTAAGTGGAAAAGAGGGTCAACAATGCCCATTTGCAGCCATAGGTCCCCCAAACTTCAAACTTGGTAGTTAAGGGTTCCTAGATGCCCCCTAGCTGCAGCCAATTTGGGGTCTCTGGACCCAAAGGGTCCCGAAATGACATTGCTGCAGATGGACACAGTTGACCGACTTTGGGGCCCTGTATCTCGGGGTCACTTGGTGCTAGGAACCCCATCATTGGATATGTTGTAGTGCACTGGGTTGGCACAAATTTGGGGTTCCTAGCACCAAGTGTCACCGAGATATGGGGCCCCAAAGTCGGGTCAGAAAATGTCAAGCATTTTCCTGCAGCAGAGAATGACATTTTCCGAACCGACTTTGGGGCCCCGTATCTCGGGGTCACTTAGTGCTAGGAACTCCATCTTGGATATGTTGTAGTGCTAGGTCCACTGGGTTGGCACACCACATTTGGGGTCCCTAGCACCAAGTGGCCCCAAAGTCGGGTCGGAAATTATTATTTTTTTTTTTTGCTGCAGAAAAGTGCTTGACTCCAGTATAAGCCGAGGGGGGCACTTTCAGCACAAAAAAATGTGCTGAAAACTCGGCTTATACTCGAGTATATACGGGTATTTATATTTACCACTGCATAGAGAGAGAGATATAGATAGAGATGTATATCTCTATCTCTATCTCTCTACTAAATTATACACTACACTTTTTTTTAAGGTGATTAATCGGCCAACTAATTGATTATGAAAATAATCGCTAGTTGCAGCCCTACTAAAGTTCCTAATAGTTGGATAAATAACAATTTAAATCTATATCTACAATAATTCCCGCAGGCGTGAGTGTTTAATTTACAGATACATTCAGTTTCATTCTTTGATATTTTCTGAATCCTATTTGCCTCGCCTCCAATCTACCGTATTTATCGGCATATAACACGCACTTTTTTCCCCCTTAAAATCAGGGGTGCGTGTTATACGCCGACCCCCCCCCCCCCCCCTGCCGTTGTGAGCCTCTGGGCGGCTTTCGGCCGTTCTCGCCAGCTTTCGCGGCCGAGAACGGCCTAAGGTGGCCAAAAGCTGACGAGAAAGGCCGAAGGCGGCCGAAAGCTGCCGAGAACGGCCAATGGTGCCAATTTTCAAACTGCAGTGACACTGACATGTCACTGCAGTTTAACTGCAGCCTGGGTAAGGCTGCAAATGACACTGAGGAGGCTGCAGATGGACGCTGCAAATGACACTAACAAGGATGCAAGGCTGCAAATGACACTGACAAGCATGCGGATGGACACTGATAAGGCTGCATTGATGAGCATTTAAATGCAAGTTTTTTTTTTTCCCTTAAAATTTCCTCCTAAACTTGGGGTGCGTGTTATACGGCGGCACGTGTTATATACGGTATATCTATTTTATCAGTCCCCAAAAATGTTACCACACTAGGATCCTTGTTGTGATGTGGCCTGAAGTGGTTGGAAAGGCTGTGTTTTGGGAACCCATTTTTTATATTCTTTAGATGTTCATTGATACGAGTCCATACATTTCTTTTAGTGCGTCCCACGTGTTGCAACCCACAAGGTGGATGGGTGGGTGGATTTGCATGTAATGAATTTCTCAATTTTATATTCATTCCCTGTACTGAATGATGTAAAATTCAGTACCTTTTTTTTTTTTTTTTTTTTCTTTTTTCTATAATTTTTCCTCGTCAGTTTACATGCTTTACATATTTATTTATTTTTATTTATTTTTTACAATAAACCCTGTTAAATCCAAAAAACTGCCTACTTTCTTTGGGGGTTCAACACATTAGGAGCTAATATCTGATGTAAATTGGACATATTGTCACAATTGCGCCTGTTTGTCATAAGTTGACCCTTAGGAACCCCACCCAACCACCTAGGATGATGCCAACTGGCTGTGAGACTGTAACTATCAGTGCCCTTGAGATAGGTCTTGGTTTGAATGCCCCCATTTCCCTTCACCAAGACCAAATCAAGGAAATGGCGCATATATATATCTATCTATCCCAGTTTCCTGTGAATTTTAGTCCATAAGTTATTATTTTTACTCAAATGTTTCCACTGTGCCATTCTAAAAAAAACTCCTGTTTGAGAGATAGTAAGCATCTTATAAACCTGCTTAAAGACGTTCCTATAGATGACAGGACATTAATTGTGACGATTGATGTTGCATCACTATACATAACCTTATACAACGTGATGTCTTATCCACCATAAGAGCCCTTGACTCTGTCTGACCTTTTAAGAGGGAACAGAAGGGGTTCCTTTATTGAGGCATTGGATTTGGCAATGTCTAATAATTACTTTTGGCATGTGGGATCATGCTTTAAACAGGGAGTGGCTATGGGAGCCAAATATGCTTCCAGTGTGGCAAATATACTAATGAGCCAATGGGAAGAGCACAGCATATTTTGAGTTGGTATACCCAAAAATATCTCCTATATAAAAAAGTACATTGATGACATTGTCGCCCTTTGGAATGGTACAGTGGGAACATTTCTGAGTAACATCAATAACTGTTATGGACTAAAATTTACAGGAAACTGGGATTTATATGCAATCATTTTCCTCAATTAGGTCTTGGCTTGAATGCCCCCATTTGCCTTCACCAAGACCAATTTGAAGGGCACTGATTGAAACAGTTACATTCCCACAGCCAGTTGCCATCATCCTAGGTTGTTGGGTGGGGTTCCTAAGGGTCAACTTATGTGAATCAGGCGTAATTGTGACAATATGTCTGATTATTTACATTAGTTGGATATTGTGGTTAATTCAGAGAAAAGGGGTTATCGAGATCAGGATCTTAGGTCCATTCAATCACCAGTGATAGATGAATAGAAGATCACTTTTGGAGGACAAACCCTAAAAAATTGGATTTCGATTTTATAGCCTTTTCGACTAATTTTAGTCAATTACAATAGTCTAGTTATGAAACATTGACCACTATTATTGAGAGATAGAACATTGTCAAAACTGTTGCCTAACCGTCCTAGGTTTATTTATCGATGTGCACCCAATTTAAGGAACAGATTAGCTCCTAATGTGTTGACCCCGCCCAAAGAAAGTTGGCACTTTTTTGGATTTAACAGGGTTTTATTGTAAAAAAATGTTAAGCATGTAAACTGATGAGGAAAAATGATAGGTACTGAATTTTACATTATTCAGTACAGGGAGTGAATATAAAATTGAGAAATTCATTACATGCAAATCCACCCATGTAACCCATCTCATTATTTGCCCTTGTGGGTTGCAATACATGGGACGCACTAAAATGTATGTACTCTGATCAATGAACATCTAAATATAAAAAAAAATGGGTTCCCAAAACACAGCCTTTCCAACCACTTCAGGACACATCAGAACAAGGATCCTAGTGCGGCAAAATTTTTTGGGATTGATAAAATAGATATAGAGGGGAGGCAATATGGTTCAGAAAATATCAAAGAATGAAACTGTATCTGTAAATTAAACACACTCACGCCTGCAGGAATTATTGTAGATATAGATTTAAATTGTTGTTAATTTTCCAGCTATTAGGAACGCATTATTGTAAAAGGTAAATCCATTCCATTTCAGTGCATTCCCCCCTTTTGCCACAAGATGGCTTTACTGTTAAGTTCTTTCTACATATTCATCTACCATTTGATCTTTGACCACAAGATGGCAGTATCCTTTGATACGATAATTCTAATAATTTACAAATTCAAATATATAATTAATTGTTCTTTTGGTCTTTTCTATTGGCAGCATGGTTTTAAGACCTTTTTTTTTTATTTTTTTTTTATCGTATATGGAGTCAGGATTGAATTAAATTGTATATCCTAAATTGACAGACTTGTATAAATATGGAAGCGGTGTATCCGATCATATGACCCCTGATGACAGAGCGCACTGATGAGATGCGTAGGGTGGCTTGAATGTGAAACTTCACTTCTGTCGTTTTCAAAGCAGCTGGAATGCTAACTGTGTTTGCAACACATGGATGTGAAAGCTGCTATGGAGACTTGATTCTAAACTTCTTTTAACCAATTTTTTGGAATAAACTGAAATACTTCACCATGCAAGCCTTCTTCTTTTTTTTTTTTTTTTTTTTTTTTTACTAATCCTTGGATGCCTGTTTGGATTGATGCTGTGGTTATGAAAATTTCTACATCAAGTTCCATCACAAGCGTTTTGAGTACCTGAACGGGTTCCACGAAGTCCTGATTGCTCATCTGCTTGGACCAGAGCCGTGGCTGTGAGTATCCTCCATTGGCATTACCCATAGGCGCATACGACTACCTGTAATGGGTGTCATGGGATTCTGGTGAGTAGGCTGTGTGGCAGGTGATGGTGGTGGAAGATCGATACCTTGTTGTACACCAAGAATCGGAAGACTCTTTCTTTATTTTGATTATACACTTTGTGGACGCTATACATAATCATTACATTACATGTTTGATTGTGTGTGTTTTTTGGTTTATGCATTTATAAGCATTTGCATTTTAATACTTTGAGGGGCGCGGTTCTAATTAATATTTAATACATTTTCCTTTTTTTATTTCCGTCGTTTGCTGGACCTTTAGCCAGACCTTCACGGCACGTGCGCCGCTGACGTCAAGTGAGTACAGGTTTAGGAAATATTCATTTTGTCTACAGGTAAGCCTTATCATAGGCTTACCTGGAGGTAAAAATATAAAATGGGGTATACAACCACTTTAAGGACCCAGCCTTTTGCTGACATTTGTTTGCAAAATGCCTTTTTTATTTTTATATTTATTTTTTTGCTTTTAAAGGTAAATAAGAGATCTGAGGTAGTTTTTGACCCAGATCTCTAAATAAAGAGGACCTGTCATGCTTATTTATATTACATGATATGTAATCCTAGCGGCTCAATTAGCCTCTAGACTGCTTTTACAAGCAGTGGGAGGGTACCTGTCACTACCTATTGCTATCATATGGGTTATTTACATTCCTTGAGATAACATAAATGAAAGGAACAGTTTAAAGATAAAATATAAAAAAGTTAAATAATAAAAAAAAGCATCCCTGTACCCCCCCCCCCCCCCCCCCCCCGCGCTCTTGTGCAAAGGTGAACGCAAGCATCGGTGTGGCGTCATATGTAAACAGCAATTGCACCATGCATGTGAGGTATCACTGCGAAGGTCAGATCGAGGGAAGTCATTTTAGCAGTAGACCTCCTCCGTAAATCTAAAGTGGTAACCTGTAAAGGCGTTTTTAAATGCTTTTAAAAATGTATGTAGTTTGTCGCCGCTGCACGTTTGTGCGCAATTATAAAGCATGTCGTGTTTGGTATCCATGTACTTTGGCCTAAGATCATCTTTTTCTTATTTCATCAAACATTTTGGGCAATATAGTGTGTTTTAGTGCATTAAAATTAGTGTGTTTTTTCCCAAAAAAATGCAGTTAAAAAATCGCTGCGCAAATACTGTGTGTGGGGGAAAAAAAATGAAATGCCCACCACTTTAATCTGTAGGGCCTTTGCTTTAAAAAAAAATATATAATGTTTGGGGATTCAAAGTAATTTTCTTTTTCATGTAAACAAAGTGTCAGAAAGGGCTTTGTCTTCAAGTGGTTAGAGTGGGTAATGTGTGACATAAGCTTCTAAATGTTGTGCATAAAATGCCAGGACAGTTCAACCCCCCCCCCCCCCCCCCCCCACCAAATGACCCCATTTTGGAAAATGGACACCCCAAGCTATTTGCTGAGAGGCACGTCGAGTCCATGGAATACTTTATATTTTGACACAAGTTGCAGGAAAAATACTATTTTTTTATTTTTTGCACAACGTCACTAAATGATGTATTGCTCAAACATGCCATGGGCATATGTGAAATTCCACCCCAAAATACAGTCTGTTGCTTCTCCTGAGTACGGGGATACCACATGTGAGACTTTTTGGGAGCCTAGCCACGACCCCGAAAACCAAGTACTTAAGGGCTCACTGCCTATTAATTTTAGAGTCCATGGAATGCCAAGATGGCACAAAACCCCCACAAATAACCCCATTTTGCAAAGTGGACACCCCAAGCTATTTGCTGAGAGGCATGGTGAGTATTTTGCAGCTTTTTGTTTTTGAAAATGAACAAAGAAAAGATAACCACTTGAAGACAAAGCCCTTTCTGACACTTTTTTTTTTTTTTTTTATTTTTTTTTAAATTAAATATTTTAAATTTTTTTGCAATAAAATTACTTTGACCCCCCAAACATTATATATATATATATATATATATATATATATATATATATATATATATATATATATATATAATTTTTTTTTTTTTTTTAAAGCAAAGGCCCCACAGATTAAATTGGTGGGTTTTTAATTTTTTTTTACCACAGTATTTGCGCAGCGATTTCTCAAACACATTTTTTTAAGGAAAAAACACTTTTTTTTTTTTTTTTTTTTTTTTTAAATGCAATAAAACGCACTATATTGCCCAAATGTTTGATGAAATAAAAAAGATGATCTGAGTACATGGATACCAAACACGACATGCTTTAAAATTGCTCAGAAACGTGCAGCGGCGACAAACTACGTACATTTTTAAAAGCATTTAAACACCTTTACAGGTTACCACTTTACATTTATGGAGGAGGTCTACTGCTAAAATTACTGCCCTCGATCTGACCTTTGCGTGATACCTCACACGCATGGTGCAATTGCTGTTTACATATGAAGCCAGACCGACGTGAGAGCAGGGGGGGGGGGGGACATGGGTGTTTTTTTAATTTTATTTTTAAACTGTTTCATTTAGTTATATAATATATATCAGTTTCATTTATCCTTATTCTTCATCATCTCTCCTCTGCCCTCAAAACATCTGACCACACCAAGATCGTTGTGATAAAATGCTTTCCCAATTTCCCAATGGTGCTGTTTATATCCGGCGAAATATAAGTCATGAAATGCTCGTAGCTTCCGGTTTCTTAGGCCATAGAGATGATTGGGGCCATTCTGGTCTCTGATCAGCTCTATGGTCAGCTGGCGGAAACACCAGCTGCGTTCTCAGGTTCCCTGTTGGGAAAGGAGAGCCAGAGAAAACCATGGGGGGGGGGGGGGGACATTCCCTCCCACTGCTTGATGACCGCTGGCTGAAAAAGATACCAAGATGATGCCTAAACCTGCCAGCATCATTCTGGTATAACCACTCAAAGTCCAGCAACCTACCAGTATGTTGCTGGTCCTTGTTGGGCATATATTGTAATCTCCTCTTCTTCTTTCTTCTTTCTTCCCTGTGGGCTGAACGGAAAAAGAGATTAATCGGTGGGTATACCCACCATTGGAGTACCTTCTAATGATGGGCATACGTGCACCATTTTGTTTTTTAACTGTGGTGGTGAAATCTCCTCCTACAGCGCTGGAGTCACAGCTTTATGTATCGTGGGAGCAAACGCTGTTAATGTCAAGATAAATAAATCCGCGCTGCAGCTGAATTGCGTACCTGCTAAGCAAATGATGGTTAACAATAAAACAAAGTAACATTACAGTAAGACTTGCCATACCTGCAAATGTAATGTGTGTGTGTGTGTGTGTATATGTATATACATACATACATACATACATAGTCCCTGACAAAAGTCTTGTCGCTTGTGTACAAATTGACCTGAAGTGCCGCTAAAATATTTCTAATCGAGATTTTGTTACAAGAAATGGGTAATTTTAATCCCAACAGCTTTTGCAGTAATGTTTCAGTGCAAAACGAAACTGACAAAAAGTATTCTAATATTCACAGCTTGGTAAAGCCCATTGAGTCCATTTTTGCCAAGACATAAGTGTTGTCGCCTTGTTATATGAGCTTCACCTGTGACTAATAATGGATCAATTAGGTCTCAGGTGTGTATAAAAAGAACACCAGTACACTAGACCTTCTCAACTGCAACTAGACCTCTGCAAACATGCCTAAGGTTCACCCAGAGTGTAAAGTGTTGATTATCAAGAGGCTGAAGACCAGATCCACTGCTTATGTGGCAGACACCTTCAATGTGTCTGTGTCAAGTTCAAAAGGATAAAAAAAAAAGATTTGAAGAGGCTGGAGACGTTTTGGACAAGGTCAGGCCGACCCTGCAAGACAACTGCTCGAGAGGACCGTTTGTTGGCTCGGAAATCCAAGGCCAGCCCATTTTCCACTGCAGCAGAGCTCCACGAGACCTGGTTACCTGAAGTCCGCGTCAACCAGAACAGTTTGTCGGATTCTGTCTCGAAATGGCCTCCATGGTCATATCAGTGCCCATAAGCCAGCACTAAACAAAAGACCATTGAAAAACCGTGTGGCATTTGCAAAGGGCCACAGCCTGCTAAAAGGATGGACTCTGGAAAAGTGGCAGAAGGTGGATTTTTCAGATGAATCTTCTGTTGAATTACACCAGTCGCCGCAAATATTGCAGGAGACCTACTGGAACCCGCATGGAGCCGAGATTTACCCAGAAAACAGTGAAGTTTGGAGGCAAAATCATGGTGTGGGGTTACATCCAGTATGGGGGTTTGCAAGGGATCTGCAGGGTGGAAGGCAACATCAATAGTCTAAAATACCAAGAAATCTTAGCTACCTCTTATATTCCCAACCATAAAAAAGGCCAAATTTTGCAGCAGGATGGTGCTCCATCGCATACTTCCATCTCCACATCAAAGTTCCTTTTTTTTTTTTTTTTTTGAAAAATCTGTTTATTGAAATTTTAATATGCATAACATACAACATATGATGCGTCCGCAAGACAACATCCAAAAACTGGCCGAGGCCAACTGTCTAACATAGACCAACTAACTAAAACTTCCCCCTGCCCCCCCCCTCCCTCCCACCCCACCCCCCAGTCACATCTCGACTATGAAACGGAGTCATATATCAATTTATACAGGCATGTGTGCTCTTGTAATGTGGGGCCCTGGTGTCTTCTGTATTTCAGCTGTTACCCAACTATGTTGTCTAGCACATCATCCTCGGGAAGCAGGTCAAACCTCCAGTACCAGTATCTCGCAACTATTTCTTACCCTACAGTACTGTCAGAATTAAGCCATGAATGCCATACTTTGTCAAATTTCTTTATACAACCCCGACTTTCATATGTGGCTTTGTAATAAGGTAACATTGAATTTACTAGGCCTTTCCAGGCGGAGATACTTGGAGCCACCGTTTTTTTCCAGGCTAGTAGAATGGCCTTCTTGCCATAAAAGAACAGTATACTCAACATTGTACGCATGGCCCTTGAGGGCACCACATCATCAACCAGCCCCAGGAGACAAACTCTAACATTGAATGGAATCGGGACTGATGTAAGTTCTGTAATACATGCATGGATAGAATTTCTGGACGTGGTGGCAATGCCAGAAAATGTTGTCAGCAGGTGAATGAGAACATCTCCAACACTCCGTTGAGGCTGAGGGAAAAATCTTCCCCAGTCTAGCCGGTGTGTAGTAACTCCTATGTAGAAATTTTGAATTGAATCAACCTATCCCTGGCCGACACCAGGTTCTTGAAGGGTTGAGTCCATAAGTCGTCCCAATCCTCGCCCTGTATCTCAGGGACTTCTCTCACCCATTTTTCCCTGCATCTGGTAATAGTTTTGGGAGTCACTTTAAAGAATTCCTTGTACGTTTCAGAGAGAGGCTTTGTTAGCTCCTCTCTTGTCAGCATCGTTTCCAGGGACGAGGGTAGAGATTCTACTTTCAGTTCATGAAATTGTACTTGGAAAGCATGTCGGACCTGTAGAAATCTAAACAGGTAATCATTGGGGAGGTCATGTCTACATTTAAGTTGTGAAAAGGATTGTATTTCTCCAAAAGATGTTATGTCTTTTAACGTCTTAATTCCTTTAATCGCCCAGATCATAGGATCTGGTAGATTATAGAATTGGGGTAAGGTTGGGTTCATCCAAATGGGGGTTGAGGGTGACACCCCCTGATAGCTTGGACATGCGGTTTTCACCGCCAATTCCCAGGCCTTAATGTTTGCCTTCATTGTCAATGTCAGCGGAAGATCAGATCTAGTGCCTCTAAACAGCGCAAATCGCAGACTGTCATAAGATCCCAGATGAGCCGCCTCCAAGACCGTAGCTGCGTCACCGTCATCTGCCATCAACCACCTGCGGGCAAAGACCATTTGTCCAGCCAGGTAGTATTTTTGCCAGTCTGGCACCGCCAGACCCCCTTGTTCTCTTGGATCCTGCAGTACTTTTAGGCCTATTCGGGGGGGCTTGGGGGTTCACAAAAAGGTGGAGACTACACTGTCTGGATTCCGAAAGCTACTTTTCGGAAGTTTGACAGGTGCATGTCGTAGGAAATACAGGACCACAGGAAGAAATTTCATCTTTAGGAGACTTATTCTGCCTACGAGAGACAATGGGAGCTTGGACCAGGTTTGTATCCTCCGCTTCAGTCGCGTAATTAAGGGGAGTATGTTAAGAGGTATATAGTCCTGTACATTTGCTGTCACCTGGACTCCTAGGTATTTTAAAGAAGAGACCCACTGGAGCGGTAGATTGGGATCAGCTTTGTCCTTAGCCCCGGGGTCTATCGGCAGGATGGAAGATTTGCTCCAGTTCACTTTCAGACCCGAGAAGGTGGCAAAGCGGTCAATTGTCTCTAACGGCAAAGAAGATCAAGATGCTCCAGGATTGGCCAGCCCAGTCACCAGACATGAACATCATTGAGCATATGTGGTGTAGGATGAAAGATGAAGCATGGAAGACGAAACCAAAGAATATTGATGATCTGTGGGAGGCATGCAAGACTGTTTTCTTTGCTATTCCTGATGACTTCATCAATAAATTGTATGAATCCTTGCCAAACCACATGGATGCTGTCCTTCAAGCTCATGGAAGTCATACAAGATATTAAATTTGGATCTCACAGCACCACTACTTAATTTGCTGACATATTTTTGGATTTTTAGTAAAGTTGTTCAATTTCTGTATAGGCGACAATTTTTGTCTTGCCAAAATTTGACCTGTCTGTCTTGATTAAATGATCTTTTTTTTTTTTTTTTTTTTTTTTTTTTTTTTTCAGTGAAACTAATTTTATTTCAGTTCATTAAACATCATTTGGGAGGGCTTTAGCTTTTCATATGAGCCATTTCTAACACCAATTTGATAAATTAAAAGTCAGGTTAATAGCAGGAGTTTCTACAAAATAGAGAAGCGACAAGACTTTTGTCAGAGACTGTGTGTGTGTGTTAGAGCGAGATATTATATATATATCTATATCTATCCGAGAGAGGTGTGTGTGTATATGTATGTGTGTATGTGTGTGTGTGTGTATATATATATATATATATATATATATATATTTTTTTTTACACTTTTGTTTAACTTTAACGGTTCGGTTCCAGGTTTGGGTCTCAAAATGCAATGGCATCTTGGGAGACCCTGTGAAAGTGTGCCTAGTCTGTGCAATGCTGTACCCTACCCTAAAACTCCACTAGTGTATGGTAGCATTCAAAACATTTACCAATGCAAAGACGAGAATTGTCAGGACAGAGGGGACAATAACGGGTGTCACGACGCAACATTTTCTTTGGGGGCTCGTTGGGTAGGGGTACTCGGGAGGACATAAGGAAAATGCCTCTCATGCAGCCGCTTACTGCATTTGGTTGGGGATGGTGAGGTGGAGCACCGTCTGGAAACAGAAGGGCTCTGACTATCTCTTCCTGGAATTTAATGAAGGATCCAGTCCATTGTGAAGCTCTGTATAGCACATGAGCGTTCAGCAAAGCCAATTGAAATAAGTATACAGACACTTTTCTTGTACCAGCGTCTGGCCTTACGGCAATTAGGTACGGTGCCAACAACTGGTCGTTGAGGTCCACCCTTCCCATGTTTTGGTTATATTCATGGACACAGAGGGGTTTCTCTACAACACCAGTCGCGCCGTATTTTACTTTGGACCGTCGTGTCTGCATGAAGGGCGGTAAGAACGAAAACATTCTTATTATCCCTCCACTTCATAGCGAGCAAGTTATTACACTTGGGCGTCACAGTGGTGTAGTGGTTGGCACTCTCACCTAGCAGTAAGAAGGGTCGCTGGTTCGAATCCCAACCACGACACTTCCTGCCTGGAGTTTGCATGTTCTCCCTGTGCCTGCGTGGGTTTCCTCCGGATACTCCGGTTTCCTCCCACAATCCAAAGACATGCAGGTAGGTTAATTGGCTTCTGTCCAAAAAAAAATTGGCCCTAGTATATGAATGGGGACCTTAGATTGTGGGCTCCTTGAGGGTAGGGACTGATGTGAGTGTGCAATGTACAGGGATGGGGACAATTGTAGACACTCGCTCAGGTTGAACTGGATGGACTGAGGTCTTTATTCAACCTTACTAACTATGAAACTATGAAACTTCTTCAAGCAGGCTCTCTCCCCCAGCCTAAGACGGGAATCTACAAGCCACTAGGGAAAGCCCCGGCAATTGGATCACACTGTGCCATATGCTCCAATCTGCTGATCAAACAAGTGACTAAGAAGTGGCATGCTTGTGTAATAATTGTCAACGTACAAGTGGTACCCCTTTCCAAATAAGGGGGACACCAAGTCCCACACAATCTTACCAGCGCTTCCTATGTAGTCAGGGCAGTTTGTTGGCTCTACATGACTATCTTTTTCCCTCGTAAACCATAAAACTACATGTATAGCCTGTGGCCCTGTCACAGAGCTTATACATCTTGACCCCGTATCTGGCACGCTTGCTGGGAAGGTACTGTTTATATGACAAGCGGACAGAAAACGTAATCAGGGACTCATCAACGCAAACAACTTGATGGGGAGCAAAACGTTGAAGGGGTTTACGAGGGGCTGAATTTTGTAGAGCCGATCGTATTCAGGGTCTCCACGAGGACGACCGAGTTCATTGTTATTGAAGTGCATGAACCGCAAAATCTGCTCGTATCGTGCCCTGGCCATGGAAGCAGAACATGGGCATATGGTACATTGGCTCAATGGTCCAATATGAACGCAACGTACCCATTTTAACTATGCCCATGTCGAGGGTTAGGCCCAGAAAGGTCTTTAAATTTGGAGACCGTAATTGGTCTACAATCTCTGGCAAGGGAGGACTGGGGATTAGCAGCGATGTATTGACCAGCGTACAAATTTGCTTCGGTCCACAATAGATCTATAGAGATCTTCAGTGAAAAACATTGAATAAAAATCAAGTGACGTAAAATCAACTGTTTCGACTTGAATGCTGGGTTGGCCAGTGAATGGGGGGAAGTACGGGTGCTGCAGAAGTGGTGGGTTCCCAATTAGGATTGGTGAGTGCAGCAGGAATGGCACTATGGGCACGACTGACCTGTCTTTGTCTTCTTGTTGGCAGTGGGACACTACTTGTGCTTGCCAGCTTGAACTGCACTTATGGGACTCGCCACGTCACCAAGTGTTACTGCAGTGCTGGATGTACGACCAGGGTATACTAGGTCGCTGGTGCTTGCCAGTTCACCAGAAGGAATAGTGGCACTAGTACTTCTCTGCTCCATACAAGGGACCTGCGGTTCTTACACCTCAACAACAGTAGAAGATCGGGGTCTGGTACAGCTGACCTTGGCAGGGACCAAAACTCCACCGTCAGAGCTATCTGTCATGGAGCTGCTGTCATATACAGGATCGTATTCTGAGCCTGAATCTGACAGATGAGTGACTTCCTCTTCACTTTCTGTCATGCTCACAAACGTGTAGGCCTCTTCACTACTGTACCTTCGATTTGCCATTTTGGGCTCTAAATTTACTGGTACAGTAGTAAGACTCGCAGGTAAAGCTCCTGACTGTCAAATGTAAACAAACTCTACCAAAAAAGTGACAACGATCGCAGGGATCAGGCCTGACTCTGCGAACGCTGCAGTTATGTGTGTTTTGTAAGTAAGTGATCGATCGATACTGCACTTGGGTGGGCTGGGCGGAGGGGCAAAAAGCAGGTGCTAGCAGGTATCTGGGCTGATCCCGCTACCACTGCGTTTTTGGGAACCCTAAACTGCTGGGGATGCTAGTATAGATCTGATCCGGTCAGACACTATGCCACTAAGGGAGGTATATGCTGCGTGCGTGGGTGTTAGCGGTACTTGCACTAACCCGATGCTGCCTGGGGCGATGCAGACCCTATCTGACCCTAAAACCTAACTTTTGTGTTACCCGCTGGTCCATCAGGGGGTTAAACCTTTATAGGGTAACAGCAGGTGCCCTGATGCTATAAAAAACTAACTAACCAGCGTCACCCGTAACAGTTATACGGTCATCACTGGTGAAAGGGTTAACTAGGGGACAATCAGGGGGTTAAAACCTTTATTAGGTAGTATATGGGGGTACCTGACACTATAAAAAGCTGACAGTGAACCTAAATACCTGCCTAACTAGCGTCACCTGTGACACTAATACAGCGATCAGAAAAACGATTGGTGACACTGGCGACGGGGGGGGGGGGGGGGTGATCAAGGGGTTAAACCTTTGTTAGGGGGGTACCCTAGACCTAAAGGGGCCTAATGCTAACTGGCCTAACACTTATTACAGTCACAAATGACACCAATGCAATAATCGGTAAAAAGAAAAACGTTCTACTGTAAGTGTAGTGTTGGTGCAGACTCGCACACTGTCTTCTCTCATCGGCGCCGCAACGAAAAGACCGACACGAGGAGATGACATCACTTGCTCTGCCGCTGTTTACATTAGAGGCAGAGGAAGCATTTCATTTGTCAGGAGCGATCGTGAGGGGGTGGCCATGAATCGTGGCCTCCCCATCACGACCACTCCTGGAATGAAGCCGACTGCCGCAGGCACCGGGGGGGCCCCCGTTTTGTTCCCCCTGCCCGCTGGCAGGTAGGGACGTACAGGTACGACCATATGCCCGCCCGTGCCATTCTGCCGACATACATCGTCGCGTGGCGGTCGGCAAGTGGTTAAAGCAGCGCAGTGCCAAATTGTAAAAGTTCTCTGGTCTTTGGCCAGCCAAATGGTCCGGGGCTTAAGTAGTTAAGCATCAGGCTGAGTTTAAGAGCAGCAGTAGCTGGAGGGTGCATTTGTTTTATGGTACCTCTGCATTTGTGCTCAGCACTATGACCAGAGGAGGTGGTTCAAATGCCACAAAGACCAAGGACACGAAGGGGTCACCCTCAGGTTCTAAGGACCCTCCCTCTGCGACACCATCCCGTTCTAAAAAGGCTGGTGAGAGAGTTATCGGGGGCTGCAATTGCTTCCGACACTTCAGCTTCTATATAACTGAGCAGGTTTTCTCCTCCACTATGAGTGGTTTAGAGGAAAGAATAGCGGCTTTAATCGCATCTTCACAAAGTAGAAGACAACGCATTAGGCCCCGTCCACCACCCAGGATCCTCAAACGGGTGAACTGTGGGAGAGGGAGATGAATCCCCCCTTAGGGGACCGTGAACAGGCTGATAACTCCTCTTCTGAGGGATCAAGTGGGTATCTTCTTCAGCTTCACAAGCCGAGAAATTTCTTACTGAAATGGTCCGCTGCACATTTAAGCTACCCTTAACGGAGTCGGTTGAAGAGCCCACTTCCTGTTTGGGTTCACTAAAGCCTCCACAAGCTTTGCGTGCCTTTCCTGTCCATTCATTGCTAGAAAAGCTTATGTATTCTGAGTGGGATCATCCAAATGAAAACTTTTTTGTTTACAAACTTTTATTGAAAAAAAATGTGCAAAAAAATACAGTAAATAAGTGCGTTGTTGATTACATTGCAATGCGTCATATCTGTCTCAGGTTCCAATCAGAGTTAAACATACAGTAGCGTACTATAGTGCTATGAGAAACCGTGGTTCATCAGTGACACAAATAAGTATTAACGACCATTGCTGAAGTATGCATGTCTATCCTTGCTTCAGTAACCGTGATACAACCGAAAATACAACCAAGTAAAACTGAAAAAATAGGAAAAAGGGTTGAAACATACTGCTATGATAGAAAATGTGGTGGCATAGATTAATTGTTAATATTTGAAGCATTTGTGCATAGAATTATGACCATTTAACTACCCCTGTACAGGGGCATCAGGGGTGAGGCCAGACTTGTGAAGGTGGGGAGGCCATGTTCAAGTAGTATTTGTTAATGGCCCGAATGCAACTAACCTGTCGACCAGGAGTCCCATTTTTTTTTTTTCCTCAAATATCTGCATGGAGTCCATAAGTGTGTGGTGAATACGTTCCATCAATTTAATCGACTCCATGCGATAAAGTACCTGTGGCCAAGGGACAGATAGTTTACGCCAATTCAGTGCAATTGCCCAGTGTACTGCGCTAAAAAGTGTATGTATCAGACTTTGTTCAGTGTGAGTAGCCCCTGGGACGTCAGCAAAAAGGATGCACATCCTTGCAGTCAAGGTGACATCGTTCCCTGTGATCCGTACTAGTCTCTCAGAGACCTGTTGCCATAAAGGGCCCAGGGCACTACAGCTCCAAAAGGTGTGAATAAGAGAACCCTGCTCCCCACAGTTTCTAAAGCAAGTATCGGGGAGTGAGGGAACATTTTGTAATTCTTAACCGGGGGGTAGTACCACCTGGTGTGTAATTTTACTACAGTCTCCTTAATTGCTATAGAACAGGTGCATTTATGCATACAGGGGGTCCCCGACTTGCAAACATCCGACTTACAAACGACTCCTACTTACAAACGGAGGGAGACAACAGGAAGTGAGAGGAAATCTACCCCTAGAAAGGGAAATTCACTCCTGTAAGAGTTATTATGGGTAAAATGTGTCTCCACTGATGCTTTATCACCAGTCCATGCTTCCCTATCAACCCAAAATTTTCAAAATCCAATTGTCATTGGGACAGAAGGTGAGGTGAAATCTTCTGAACAGGGGCACAGACAGCAAAAGAAATGTTACAGGGGTGATAACCCTTCTCTGTTATCTAAAAAACTTAAAAATAGATTTTTTTGGCTGGAGCTACACTTAAAAAAATTGACCTGTTCCGACTTGCAAACAGATTCAACTTAAGAACAACCCTACAGTCCCTATCTTGTTTGTAACCCGGGGACCCCCTGTATTGTCAATAATATCGGTCCAATCCTCTACAGAGATTGATGCCTCCAGATCAGCCTCCCAAGCTATCATAGCCTGGGATTTGGATTCCGAGCCATATTCGTTCAAGTGTCTGTAGAGCATGAATATCACCCCCCCCCGTCCCTAGATCCTTCGAAGCACAGGGTTTCAAAAGTTGTCTTGGAGCCATCCCTCCTATGCGAGGTAGCATGTTGATAGAAATGACGTATCTGCAAGTATTTATAGAATTCTGAATGGGGAATGCCCCAGTTCTGGTTCAGGTCCTCCAAAGGAGCGTAGTCCAGCACCCTGAATCAGGGAGTGCAATGTCACCAGGCCCCTCGAGGACCAGTGTATAAAGTCTAAATCTGCTCCAAAGGCTCTAGGAAAATCTGGGTCTCCCAGAAACGAGGACAAGGGAGCTGGCTTAGAGGCTAAACCGAGTTTGTCCTTGTAGAGGGTCCAGAGGTACAGAGATTGCCCCACTACCCTGTGCAGCTATATCTCTATGGCAAATTGAACCGGCCTTAAGACCCCTGGGAGGTAGTATGGTTTAATTGAATCAATCTCAAAGCGTAACCAGGGGATCTGAGGTGCGGACACATGCCATTGGGCTAGTTGAACCAACCTGGCAGCCAAATAATATTTCCATAGGTCCGGGCAGCTCAGTCCCCCCCCCCTGTCTCGGGCTCTGAACATCAATAGTTTTGTTCAACCGGGTTTTTTTTTATCTCGCCAGATACATTTTAGCAGCTCTGACTGTATAGTCTGAATTGTAGAGCGGGATACGTATAGGGGGAGGGTCCTAAAGTAGAATAGCAGCTTGGGTAGAATGGACATTTTCACAGCCTGGACACGGCCCAGAAATGACATGTGGTAAGGGGCCCATTGAGTCAGTGATCTTTTAATAGTGGAGAAGACCTGTGGGTAATTTTGAGCGTATATCTGTTTAAGGGGAGGAGCTAGTTTCACCCCAAGATATTGCAGTGAGGAAGTGGTCCAAGAAAATTGAAAGCTACACTGATGGGATTCTATTAGGGAGTAGGGTAAGTTGATGGGCATAGCTACGCATTTTGGAAGGATTCACCCCCAGGCCAGATTCGGCCTGAAAGGCTTCTAGTGCAGTAAAAAGATTCGGGAGAGAGGTCAGGGGGTCAGTTAAAAAAAGCAGGACATCGTCCGCATACAGACTCAATTTATAGGTGTTGCCTTTATTAACGTAACCTTTTATGTTGGGGTTAGCAGCGATATATCTAGATAGGGGCTCAATCGCGAGGGTTAACAGTAGAGGGGATAAAGGACAGCCCTGTCTGGTTCCCCTACCCAGGGTGAAGTATTCGGAATACACGTCTGGGGTTGTCTGTATAGGGCATGAAAGCCGTTTACAAACTTACCTAGTATCCCAAATTTGTACAGGATCTTAGCTAGGTATGGCCAGAGGACGCTATCAAAAGCTTTATTGATGTCTAAACTAAGCATACAGACTTTACGTGTGTGTAGGTTGGCATCTTGAACAATGTTGGTAGCCATGCGCATATTATCCGTGATCTGCCTAGTTGGGATAAAACCTGTCTGATCTGGGGAGGTTAAACATGTGATCATGGCTGCCAGGCGGTCTGCTAGTATGCAGCTGAAAATCTTAAGGTCATTGTTAATGACGCAGATGGGTCTGAAATTTTGGGGAAGTGTGTGATCCTTCCCTTTGGGGATTAGAGACATGCTGGCCATGAGCATGTCACCCGGGAAGGCTTCACCCGAAAGCACCTTATTATATAATTTAGTCAGTCTTGGGGCCAGTAGGTCTGTAAATTTTTTGTAATACAGGGCTGTAAAGCCGTCGGGGCCCGGGGTCTTTGCGGTTTTCAAAGTGGGTATGACCGCCGTTACTTCTACAGTACAGGGGGCATTCAGGGATTCAAGTTGGTCTACAGATAGCTGGGGCAGCGAGACCGAGTCAAGCCATGTCATGGGATGTGGGGGGGTTAGACATGGGGGCATCCATTAGGGATTGATGGTAAGATTTAAATAGATGTAGGACTTCTTTAGGGTGTGTGGTGAGGTTGCCCTTACTGTTACGTAATTTGTAGGTGTGTGTGTGTGTGTGTGTGGGTTGTATAGATTGTTTCAGCTTTCACGCAAACATTAAAATTAAAAATGGAGCTGCGCTACATTAGATTGAAATACTAATATGTATCCCATATCAAGTATATCGTGTGCAAAACACTGAATAGTGATTGCTAAAGAATTGATAGTGCACATACACATAAACAATAAATTCTTAGTTTATGTAGCCCCGTGAGACGTCCTTTGAGTGACAAAATGCGTAGGGAGGAGGAGCGACGCCCTGACGTCACTGCAATACGTTAAAGTCCCGGATACACGGGCTGCTTGGCGAGACCGGCCGGCTCGCTTTACTGCCGTTTTTACATTTGAAATTTTCGTAAGTGTCCATTTGTTACATTTCTTTGAATAAGTTATAAGGATTTTATGCTATGTGAGCGCTTTATTCCTTTCGGTATCGGTTCGCATTGTGCCATCTTGCTGATCTTGATCTGAGATATTCCTGAGTGGGCGACATTCCCTGGCTGTTGGTAGCGGTATATGAGAAAGTCCATCTGCACCTGAAGGAATCCAAGATTAAGCCGAGTTATTTCCCTGGCTGGGGTTAAGAGCCATCTGCATAGAGAGGTCCCCTGTAATAAGGGACCACTCAGTTCTGGTAAGCAGGCAAGGTGTCCCCTTGGTGGCGGTCCTTTCACTCTTCAGTGTGCTGTGGATTCACTGTTTATGTTGACCATAGAAGACTGCGGAACTATCCCTACTACACTATATTTTTTATTTAGTTTTTATTAATTTTTTTTCCTTTCATTCGGGACATTGGGGCTTTATTTTATATGGTTTTAAAATCAATTTATGGTTGTTTTGATTTATTTCAGCCAAATGCTATACATCGTTTAAATAGATGTGGTGACTTTCAGTGTACATTTTTAAATGGTGTTTTGAGTCACTTCTATTTATTTTGCACTAATTCAATTGCTCATTATTGATAGAGGCTACATAACTAAGAATTCATTGTTTGTGTATGTGCACTATCAATTCTTTAGCAATCACTATTCAGTGTTTTGCACACGATATACTTGATATATGCTACATATTAGTATTTCAATCTAATGTAGCGCAGCTCCATTTTAAATTTTATTGATTAATGTAGTATAACATTTTGAGCAGCAGCTTTCACCTTTCACGGATAGCGCAATTTTTTTCTTTGACCATTTCACGCAAACATGGTCGATGAAGAGTTACTGTACAGGAGAAGTTTTTGCCTTAGACCATCTTAAAGATTTTTCTGTTTGCTCAGATGGGATAGCATCCAGCTCTTTTCTCTTTTGATCATTCTGTGCTAGCAACTCTGGTTCCTGAGAGAGACCATGTCTGCGATACAGCCTATCCAAATCCGTTGTGAGGGAATTGATGTTGTGAAGCCTCTTTTTTTTATGGTCTGAGGCCAACTGCATCAGCCTCCCTCTCAGAACTGCCTTATGCGTGCCCCACAAAGAGGCAGGGGAAATTTCCCCGTCCTCATTGTGAGCGAAGTATTTTGTGATGTAGGTACCAATCTGAGATGGGGCTATAGGGTCTGTGAGCATGGAGTCATTAAGTCTCCAAGTTCCCAGATTTTTTGAGAGACCTATATGAGAAAAGGTGCATGACCCTATTTGATGGTCCGACCACGGGCAAGAATAAATGCTAGCAGAGGTAGAGTTGGCAACCATAACAGTTGTGGAGAGAATGTAGTCCAACCTGGAGTAGCTATCATGTGGGTGGGAGTAGAAAGTGTATTCCCTAGCTCCAACATTATGAGCCCTCCAGGTGTCTTAGTTGGTTAGCTTTGATAAGGTGCAAAAGGGACCTAGGGAATGCATTGGTGGCATGACCTGTCCGTCTCCTATCGAGGGCTGGATGTGCCACTAAATTGAAGTCTCCTCCCACAACCAGATGTGTGGAATGGAATTTATCTAGGGTGAGAAAGAAGCGCCTGAAGAATGCAGCTTGGGCATCATTCGGGGCATATACTGATGCTATAGTGATGCTCTTTCCTAGAATAGTGCCCTTGACTATCACAAAACGGCTGTCAGGGTCTTTGTATAGCTGTTGTAGCTCAAATTTAACCGTATTTCTAATGAAAATTGCTGCCCCACGGGTCCTGGACTCAAAAGTGGTAAAATAGCCTTGTTGATATGCCTTATCAAAATAGTGTGGGTGGTTCTGAGTAGAGAAATGCGTCTCCTGGAGAAGCAAAATATCCGCTCCCATTCTTTTATATGTTTTTAAAGCAGGGCTCTCAGACTGGCGGCCCTCCAGCTGTTGCGAAACTACAAGTCCCATGAGGCATTGCAAGGCTGACAGTTACAAGCATTACTCCCACAGGCAGAGGCATGAAGGGACTTGTAGTTCTGCAACAGCTGGAGGGCCGCCAGTCTGAGACCCCTGTTTAAAGGCTTTTCTCCTTTTATTCTGAGTTAAAGCCCTTTAGGTTATGAGATATTACAGTAGTATCCATATGGGCAGGAATGGGGGTAGCTTACATACTGATAGGCTTAGGATGAGTCCAAAATACGTGGGTACCAGCCAGGAAGAGCCAGTCCACGCCCAATATCTGTACAGTGAGTGTAACAACGAGCAGTGTAACATATAACTCAGGTCAAATGTTGAGACCATAGGCGTCAGACCGCTCGGGGAAAAACCCAGAGCAGACTGAGTGCACAAAGGTGCCAACCAGTAAGTGGAGAGAAATTCATAGGTTAGAAGCAGTAGATACATTTTTGAGCAAATAAATAAAAAAATAAAAAACATAAAAACGAGCAACCAAACAGCTGCAGCAACTGCTGCAAATTCAACCATTTGTAAGCGTGTTACCATTTCAAGCAGTGTTACTGCTAAGGGGGTCAGGGGAAAAACAGTCACCCCGACCAAAAAAACTATGGGGATGAGAGACGGGGAAGGGCACAAAAATTTAAAAAGAAAAAAAAAAAAACCTTTCCTCTCCCTTCCACCCATATCTTCATCAGTAAACTCGGACCTTGTTGTCGAAATCTCCAAGCAAGAAGAGGAAACCGTTCAGTCGATTCGGTCGTTGCAGGATCTTCAGGCGAACCGTCCAGGGACTATAGGGTCTCCATCTGGCTTGCTTGGAGTGGGGAGGGAAATCAAACGGACGCGAGTGGACAGCCGTCCAAGGAAGAGACAAATCGTCTATCTGTTTGCATGCAGGCCTGTGTAAGTGTCAGTCTGCAGTGTCGGGATCCGGAGGGGATCAGTGAACAGTACGTCGGTCCCTTCTGGGAGGTGGAGTAGCCCATATGGCAGGTGAGCGGGGAGTTGAAGGCATCCTGGGGTGGTCGGCTGCATTCAAAAGGCCCAGTTTCACCAGGAGATCCTTTTCCTTCTGTGATTGTGGTGACCGTGTATGTGGTACCATTGTGTGGGACTTGTAGCTTAAAAGGGAAGCCCCATCGGTACCTGATTCTGGCTGCCTGAAGGACAGTGGTGACCTCCTTCATTCTCCTACGTTTGTCCAGGGTGGTGGGAGAAATGTCCAGCTGGATGTTAGGCGTGTTACGTGAGGCCCTGAGTATTTCTTCTTTGATTAGGTAATCCTTCAGACATAACACTATGTCCCTTGGGGGTCTGTCAGCAGGGGGTTTTGGACGCAGGGCCCTGTGAAGTCTATCGCAGGTGAACGCCGCCATTGGGGTCTCTGGCAGCAGGAAATGAAAGTTTTTTTTGAACAGCCTGTGGCAGGGCCGTGACCTTTTCTGGGACACCTCTCACCCTCGGATTGTTCCTTCTGTTTCTGTTATCGAGATCCTCGAGGTGAGCTTGCAGGATCTGAACAGTTTCTGTGAGGGTCTCGTGGTCTTTTCTCAGGTCAGAATGGGAGAGGCACAGTTTATCGTGTTTGGTTTCTAGCATGTCGGTTCTGGTGCCCAGGGCCTTAATCTCAATAGACAGTGTGCTAGTGGATTTATGCAGTTCCGTCTGAAACTTCCTGGCCAGCTTATCGTACATTGAGAAAAGGCTATCCTCCAAATCGGCTTTGGTGAGCTGATTAGTGTACTCACATTCGCCCATGGAGTGTTCCGGGGATGAGGCTGACAGTTGACCGATTTTGGGGCCCTGTATCTCAGGGTCACTTAGTGCTAGGAACCCCATCTTTAGATATGTTGTAGTGCTAATTCCACTGGGTTGGAATACAACATTTGGGGTTCCTAGCACCAAGTGTCCCCGAGATATGGGGCCCCAAATTCGGGTCAAAAAGTCTCAAGCACTTTTCTGCAGCAGAGAATTACATTTTCTGAACCGACTTTGGGGCCCTGTATCTCGGGGCCACTTAGTGCTAGGAGCCCCAAATGTTGTATTCCAACCCAGTGGAATTAGCACTACAACATATCTAAAGATGTTTGGATATGTTATAGTGCTAGGTCCACTGGGTTGGCACACCAAATTTGGGACTCCTAGACCCAAGTGGCCCCGAGATACGGGGCCCCAAAGTCGGGTCGGAAATTTTTTTTTTTGCTGCAGAAAAGTGCTTGACTCGAGTATAAGCCGAGGGGGGCACTTTCAGCACAAAAAAATGTGCTGCAAAACTCGGCTTATACTCGAGTATATACGGTAGTTAGTTAGGGCAGGGCTCGACAAATCCCAGGCGCCAGGTCGCATTGGCGACTAGAAATAGGCTGCATTGGGTCCGGTGTCTTGTCCCTATGCGGCGCCCGCGGGTGCGCGGACTAAGATGCCGCGCCGGACCTGTAATTGAGGCCGCGGCTTTGCGGCCTACATCGGGGGAATGGGCGCCCTCTTGTGGTGGCCAGTGTTGCTACGCAAGTGACGTTCCGTCGCCGCCATCTTGCTACACCCCACGCTCGTCCACAGTAAGATACACTAAGAAGGGGGGAAAGCAGACATGTTGTTACACCCACCGGAGTTTTGCATTGTAGATGTATTTATAACAGTAAAGAGAGTTTCTATAGTGAAATACAGGTAGTTTTAGATGTTAAATTTTAAAAGCAGCGAACTTCTGTGAGATTAGGCCGCATGCCGGGCAACATCGGTCAGTTTAATAAAAACTGGCTGCCATTCGGCCCATGTGTATGGCAGCCGGTCCGACAGAAGCCAGCCATTGGGCATGCTGGAAAAAAAAAACTGGCTCCTAACTTTTCTAGCTGGCTCCTAGATTTCCAGCAAATTTGTCAAGCCCTAAGTTAGGGATCTCTGGGCCAGTTTTCTACGGCGATTCTTGGGGCCCGGCATGCGCTGGGTGTTCCACCAGGGGTGTTGGGTCTTTTGGTGCTCAGTTTAACGGGGAACCCGTTAATGTCTCCGTTCCTTGCGGAGCTCTCAGTCCTTGCTTCTGTCCAGGATCGCGCCCCCATGAAAACTTTTTTGGAGGGAAGAAGTGCTTAACCCTTTAGCCTATGGAGGAAACATTTTACGAAGATGCTCTGTGAATAAAAGTTTGACTTGTCTGGTAGACAATGCTCAAAATGCTTAGGGATCCAACTGATAAATTAGAATTCCTGTAATAAAAAGAGGAAAACATATTTTCCCTGGCATTTTCAGTGGCTCAACCTGCAGTGGCGGCAGTTGGGGTATGTCAGTCCTTGAGAGACCAGTTCAAGCAGGTACTCAAGGTGGTCCCTGAACAGCAGGCCCAGGGATTAGCTGAGCTGCCAGCGGCTTTGTGCTTGGCAATTGAAGCAATTAGAGATTCTATTCTTCAAACCTCTCGCCTTACGCTTGGGTTGGTGCATATGCGCTGAATCTTATGGTTGAAAAGTTGGTCAGACAAAGCGCCATGCAAAAAGCTCCTGGCTGGTTTTCCTTTCCGCAGTGAAAAACTGTTTTGGGGACGATTTGGACAAATGTATCCAAAAAATATCAAGTGGAAAAAGTTCCCTTTTGCCAGTTAAGAAAAAGAGTAAACATCCCTCATGTAAACCTGGCTCTTTCTCTGGTGCCAGGCGCATTAGCCGCTAGGCAGTCGCAATGGCCTCCACTGCCGGGTTCAAGAGGTAAACCTCAGGGTCAACCCCAGAGGCAAGTGGCCCTGGGGGAAGAACCCTGCAAGACAGAACGCTAAAGCCTCTTTACGAAGAGGCGCCCTGCTCGCTCGAGTGGGGGGGGGGGGGGACTTCTGCAGTTCTCAAAGGTCTGGCAGGAAGAATTTCGGGACAGATGGGTGGTCTCCACAATAGCTCTAGGTTACAAACTAGAGTTCTGAGATTTCTCATTTGCTCAGGTCAAATGTGCCCAAAGATCCAGAGAAAAGGAAGTCTCTTTCTAGCGTTAGACCGACTTTTGTCACAAGTGTTCATGGTGGTCCCCCTGAAAGAGCCGGGGGTCAGGATTTTATTTTCGCGGTACCAAAACCAAGTGGGGATGTCGGACCCATTCTAGGTCTCAAAGATCTAAACCGGTTCCTGAAGATTCGCTCTTTTTGCATGGATTCAATCCAATCAGTAGTCTCCATCCTACAAGGGGGAGAGCTTCTGGCATCAATCGACATCAGGGATGCATACCTGCATGTACCTATTTTCCCCGTTCACCAGAAGTATCTGCGTTTTTGAAGTAGGACTTTATTTTTGTAGCCTTGCCTTTCGGTCTAGCTACTGCACCTGGGGTGTTTACAAAACTTCTGGCCCTTCCTCTGGCCAGATTAAGGACTCAAGGTATAACAATAGCATAATTGGACGACCTGCTCTTAATAGACCGGTCGGTAGTCTGTTTGGATCAAAGTGTAGTCGCCACAATCGACTAGCTGGAATACCTAGCTTGGGTCATCAACCTATAGAAATCTTCTTTAAAGCCAGTAAGAAGATTAGAGTACTTGGGTCTGGTCATAGATGCAACCCAGAAGGTGTTTTTTACCCCAGGCAAAGATCAGCGCCAAAAAAGGAGCTGGTCCAAGGGGTCAGGGCAAAGAAAGGTCCTTCCATTCGCCTTTGTATAAGGTTACTGGGGAAGAATAGTGGCTTCATTCGAAGCAGTTCCCTATGCTCAGTTTCATTTGAGACTGCTGAAAAACAGTATCCTATCAGCCTGGAACAAAAAGATTCAGGCATTAGATTTTCCAATGTGGTTGTCGCCAAAGGTGCGCCAGAGCCTCGGTGGATACCCGAGAATCTGCAGAAGGGGAAATCCTCCTTACTGGTTACTTGGAAGGTGGTAACAACTGTTGCCAGCCTTTTGTGTTGGGGAGCAGTCCTGGAAAAAGCGTCTGTCCAAGGGAAATGGTCCAGAACCGAAAGGACCTTGCCCATCAATATTCTAGAGTTGACGTTCAGGTTGCAGAATTCTTCTGTCGGGATTCAATCCGACAATGCCACAGCAGTGACTTATATCAGTCACCAATGGGGGCACGAGAAATTCAGGCAGCCCAGGGAGAGGTAAACCATATCCCAACCTGGGCAGAAGAACATGTGCTGTGCATTTTGGCAAACTTCATTCCAGGGTAGAGAACTGTCAGGCAGACTAAGTCGCCAGCAGTTGTTTCCAAGGGAATGGTCCCTTCACCCCGACATCTTCCTGGCTATGCCAAAGATGGGGGATCCCAGATGTAGATTGGTTTGCATCCAGGTTCAACAACAAAGTCAATAACTTTGTCCATAACAAGGGATCCACTCGCATGCGGAACAGATGCGTTGGTGACCCCCGTGGGATCAGTTCTCACTGATTTATGCATTCCCCCTTTCCTGCTGCTACCTCAACTTCTTTGCAGGATCAAGTGAAAAAGGAAGTCGGTAGTTCTTGTGGCCCAGATGATCTTGGTATGCAGAAATGGTAAAAATGGCGGTAGGGGACTCATGGACCCTAGCACCACGTCCAGACCTGCTATCGCAGGGACCAGTGTTCCATCCTACTTTACAAACGCTAAATTTAATGGTTTGGCTATTGAAACCCACATTCTAAAAGAATTGTGGGCTTTCGGGCTCAGTGATCTACCTTGATTAATGCAAGGAAGGCAGCTTCCAGGGTAATTTATTTTAGAGTCTGGAAGGCATATGTTGGTGTGAATCCAGGGGTTGGCATCCTAGGAAGTATGTCATGGGTAGAATTCTTGCTTTTCTGAAAATGGGGCTAGAGATGAAGCTGGCCTTGAGTACTATCAAGGGCCATGTCTCGGCATTATCAGTTTTTTGTTTCAACGTCCGCTGACTTCGCATTCTTTGGTCAAAGCTTTATACAGGGGGTAACGCCGCTTAATCCTCCGGTTTAAGCACCCCTGAACCCTTGGGACTTGAATTTTTAGTTCTGTCGGCATTACAGAAACATTACAGAAGCCGATACCTCATGTTCCCTTGGTCCTTTTGACAAGGCAGCTAGTTTTTCTGGTAGCCATTTCTTCTGCAAGAAGGGTATCGGAGCTGTCGGCTTTTTCTTGTAAAGAGCCATATTTAATCGTTCACAAGGATAGTGGTATTGCGCCCTCATCCTAGCTTTCTGCCGAAGGTGGTTTTAGGTTTTCACCATCATTGTTTTACCTTTATTTTTTTCCAGAACCCTGTTCTAAGGAATAGAAGTCGCTAGACTCTTTAGATGTAGTGAGAGCAGTCAAGATCTATTTGAAGGCGACTGCTCAGATTTGGAAAACAGATGTTTTGTTCATGTTGCCTGAAGGTCCTAGGAAAGGACAGGGCACATCGAAATCCACTATTGCCAAATGTATTCGGCAGGTAATTATTCAAGCTTATGGCTTGAAGAGGAAGGTTCCACCTTTCCAGGTTAAAGCGTACTCCACCAGAGCTGTTAGTGCTTCGTTGGCAGTGTATCACTAAGCCTCCTTGGCTCAAATCTGCAAGGCCGCAACCTGATCTTCAGTCCATACATTCACCAGATTCTATTAGGTGGATGCAAGAAGGCATGAAGATATCGCCTTCGGGCACAGTGTGCTGCAGGCAGCAGTATAGGTCCTTAGGTCTGATTGCACCCTACTTTTTTGTTGTGTCCCCTTCTCTCAGGTGGCATTGCTCTGGGACATCCCATACAGTAATTACTGTGGCTCGGTGTCCCGTGGTGTACCAGTGTCCATCACCTGAAGGTGCCATATAACCCATACACTACTGTGGCTCTGTGTCCCGTGATGTACTCCAAGAAAAGGATTTTACAGGTAAGCTGTTATAAAAATCCTATTTTTTCAATGCAAAACAGTGCTTTTTTTGGCAAATAGATTTCAATGGAGAAGCTGCAGTAAAGCATGTTGTGCGTTTTTGCAGCAATTTTTGTTTTTTAATCTGCCCAACAAAATGGCCAAAAAAAGCACAAAACTCAAATCGCCGCAAAATCATGCGTGCAAAAAGCAGTGTAGAAATGGATCAAAAGTAAACTGCATAGGTGTGAACAGAGTTTTATGCTGGCCATACACGTATCAATTTTCGGATGAGCATGTTCATACGGAAAATATTTGTACATTCGCTCAACGAAAGAATGTAATTTTGAAAATTTCACTACCTTTTTAACATTCATTTACAAAATGAATGTAATTTCTGAACGAAAACCACATATGCTGTCTGTCTGAAAATTCCTTTTGACCAAGACATTTTCTATTCTGCTCCTTGGTATTTTCGCATCATTGTGGCCAAAACAGAACGTCAATTTGACCCCACTAACGATTAGAAAATCAAACGACCATTCTTAAAATTCCCTTTTTTTAATTTATTTTTTAAGGAAGACATTGTTTTCGTATGGCCAGCATGTAATATTTTGCAGTTCTGTCTGAAAATTGGGAAAACCGTCTTTTATGAATTTTTTTTTTTAAGGTTATTATATGATTAATCGATTATCAAAATAATCACTTGTTGCCACCCTAAAAAATATGAATTTTAACTTTTTAACAAATCCAGAAAAGGCCTGGTCTTAAAGTGGTTGAAAACATTTTTTTTTACATTTTTACACAAAAATTCTGATCACTTTTTTATTGCTATCGCAAGGAATACAAAACATCCTTACAACAATACAGCATGACATGTCCTCTTTATGGAGAGCTCTGGGGTCTAAAAGACCCAAAATCTCCCCTCTACCCTTTTAAAAGCAAAAATGTTTTTTATTTATTTTTTTTGCTTTTTAAGAAAAAAAAACATGTTTACGTAGCCTGAGAACCGAAAGTGACGTGACTTTGCTGCAGTCCTCCAAGGGCATAGAGATGAGTGGTGGCCTTCTTGCGTATCGCTGTGGCCAGACACTGCTGGTGCCCGATGGTTCCTGGGCTCGGTGATCGATAACGTAAGCTCAGGAAGCGGCAGGGTGTAAGACACCTCTCCTGCAACTTCTAAAAGTGATCCCATGGCTAATCCACCACAGGGATTACTTTTATCTGAAAGGCCGGTGCCTAAGGGAAAATAAAATACTGGGGTTATGGCATCTAGCTGCAGCCATAAACCCTGTATTTAATGACAAAGTAATTACATATTTTCCCAGTTAGGTGATCGGCAAGGAGTTAAACATTAAGTGTTCTAAAATATGCTATTTACATGAGACGAACAGAGGATTCCTTTGGTTGACAGAAGCACCTAGTTGACAGAGGTCTGGGAGTAGGTGAGTGATCTTTATGTATTTGGATGGTGGTATACAATGGAGATGATCCTTATTCATGGAGGTTTCAGCTTCATTTAATAATTTTTTTACTGTCAAGTATTTATTTTATAAAACATCCTCTGCTGTGGAGTGCTGCTTAATAATTAACATTTACCACTTAAGGAGCGAGCCTTTTTCTGAGATTCGGTGCTTACAAGTGTTTTTTTGCTAGAAAATTACTTGGAACCCCCAAACAGTGTGTGTGTGTAATATATATATGTGTGTGTGTGTGTGTGTGTGTGTGTGTGTGTGTATATATATATATATATATATATATATATATATATATATATATATATAGACTTTTTTTCCCCCCCCTAACACTCTAGAGAATAAAATTGCGGTTGTTGCAATACTTTGTCACACCATATTTGCGCAACGGTCTTACAAGCGCACTTTTTTGCATTAAAAATAAGACCACAGTAAAGTTGCCACACTTTTTTTTTTTTTTTTCTCTTTATCGTACATCATAGGACACTGAGCCTTAAGTATTTACTTAGTGGGTTATAGCTACCTTCAGGTGTTGACACTGGCACACCCAATACAGGAAGTTGACTCCCTTATATAACCCCTCCTCCTTCCAGGAGCACATCAGTTTTTTTTTGCCAGTGTCTAAAGGTGTTCCCTCCTGGAGCTCCGCAGAGCTAACAATGCTGGATTTAAAAAGCCTTCACAGCCAGATCCATCCCGCCACTGCGGCTCCAGGATGGTACCCAGGCCTCACATAGAAGAACAAGGTTTTGCCTGTAACGCTCCTTTTTGAGGGCTGGACCCTAGGAACCAGGACTTAAATAGTCAGTGTTGTGAATAAACGAAATAATCAACCTGTAAAAACAGTGCTTGAAAATAACCTAAATTAATCGCCTATAAACACAATATTGGAAAAAAGTGAATAATGCGATTTAACAATAATCCGTACCAGTGTCCATAATATAAAGAAACAAATCCAAACTAAAGTCCATAAACTGTTAAAGTGATTGTGTTTTCAAAGTAAAAAAAATCTTGAAGCAAACAAAATCTTGAAGTGACTTGAAAACAAACTTCCACCACACTACTTGTGTTCAGTGCTACCGCAGCCTTAAGAAACGCACTCACCAGAAGCATATGCCTTGCACTCTCATGCTCGGCCAATTTGCTTAATAGCCCCACACGGGTATCAAATGGATCCAAAAAAGTGTCAGAAACTTGCACTCCACATGGAAAGAAAAAAGCTGCTTGCAATAGTGACGTAACGTAAAACCATTTATTAAAAACAACACATAAAACCTTCAACTATTGCACTCACATCCTTCATGTAAAATCAAGGCGCTTCAGCGTAAACTTTTCAAAAAGTGGGGAACCTGCAGTGGTGACCAGATGTATTACGGTCTCGGTGGACCCGGAGTTAATACCATTGTGTCTCACACCCCACGCTGCTTCCTCTCTTTATTACTTCACTCCCTTTCACTCCAAACGGCACAGCACACCCAGTAACTGGAACGTATAGGGTCAGATGCTCCTCACAGATGCCATGTAACCATGCCCAGACATGTTTCGTCGAAGTGACTTAATCACTTAATCAACCCCAATGATTAAGTCACTTTGACGAAACATGTCTGAACATAGCACTGAACACAGGTGGTGTGGTGGAAGTTTGTTTTCAAGTCACTTTAAGATTTTGTTTGCTTCAAGATTTTTTCACTTTGAAACACAATCACTTTAACAGTTTATGGACTTTAGTTTGTATTTTTCTTTATATTATGGACACTTGTACTGATTATTGTAAATCGCATTATTCACTTTTTTCCAATATTGTGTTTATAGATTGATTAATTTAGGTTATTTTCAAGCACTGTTTTTACAGGTTGATTATTTTGTTTATTCACAACACCGTGTAAGTATATTGCTTATATTGCTTGGCTACAAAAACTGATGTGCTCCTGGAAGGAGGTAGGGTTATATAGGGGAGTCAACTTCCTGTGTTGGGTGTGCCAGTGTCAACACCTGAAGGTAGCTATAACCCACTAAGTAAATACTTAAGGCTCGGTGTCCTATGATGTACTCCAAGAAAAGGATTTTACAGGTAAGCTGTTTTAAAAAATCTTTTTTTTTATTTTTTAAATATGTTTGAAAGATAATGTTGCGCATAGTAAATTGATACCCAACGTGTCAAAATTGCGTGGAATGGCGACACACTTTTACCCTTAGGCGACGTTTAAAAAAAATTCTACAGGTTGCATGTTTTTATTTAATTTTTTTAAATTTTTTATTTATAACAGAGCACGGGTCCACATGGGCCACAGCAACAATATTACAAAACATCAATGCAACAGTAACAAAATCATTAACATATATAGGAATTAACACATGTGTTTACAATGGGAGTAATGACTTGTAGCTGTTTACAGTATAACCAGTTATGTCCCCGCGGACCCCACTCCTTGGTTTTCCTAGAAAGGAGGAGAGAAAGAAAAGTTTATCCGGAGCTCCCGAAAGAGGGGATATCTATAAGGATGGACGTGGTAGGGGGGAAAGGGGGTCAAGTTAAGTGAATATGGCCTGGGAAGGGAGTGAAAGGGGGGGGAGAGGATGGAGTGTAGGGGTATAGCGGGTGTAGGGGGGGGGGGGGTTTAGTGGTTGTGGCAACATCCCCTTTTTGGTTTATGTAACAGGGGGAGATCAAACTGGTGTGGAGGATGAACCACACTTCGTTTAGTTATATGTAGTTCAGGTAGATGCATTCTGTCGGGGTTCTCTGAGGGCCTGACCTTTGTCTGAGTATTGGAATATATTCCATAATTGCCATGTTTTGGTGTATGTCTCTGCTCTGTTCTGGCTTGTGAGGTTTGGGTCTTCCATTTTTATTGATGTCATCAATTTTCCTAAGCCAGAGATCTATTGTCGGCGGGGTCGTTGACTTCCAGTATAGGGAAATGCAAGTCTTGGCTGCATCAACCAGGTGACGTATTATTGATTTCTTGTATACGCGGATGGGGATATCATTTTTATGTAGAAGGAAAAATGCTGGGTCGTCCGGGATTACCCTGTCTGTGAATTGTTGGGTTATTCTGCGAACCTTTCCCCAGAAGTTCTGCAGACGTGGGCAGGACCAGAATACGTGTAAGAGTGAGCCCCTTTCCTCCCGGCAGCGCCAGCAAAGTTGCGACGTCGCCGGGAAGAATTTGTGTAAAATGGTCGGAGTCCTGTACCATCGCGTGAGTATCTTATAATTTTGTTTCTTGGACCTTAGTGCATATGGAGGATTTGTGAATGAATGTCAGGATCTTTTGTTTTTGGTTATCAGTGAAAGTACAGTTCAGGTCTCTTTCCCATTTATCAAAGCTGGGAATGTGGTAATCTGTCGGTGGGGTGACGAGAAGGGTGTACATAAGGGATAGTGTATGTGAGACTGCTCCTGAGTTCGAGCAAATATCTTCTAGCGCTGTGTATTACTGGGTCGTTTCGTCAGGTGGCAACAAGGTGTTAAGGAAGTGGTGCAGTTGTCTGGCTCTGAAGAAGTCAAGTTGGAAGTGTCCTGTTGGGCCCATAAGGTCTGTAATCCTTTTCCAATGGCCTCCCGAGCTAAAATGGGAGGCTTGGTGAAAGCCTGATTCCCTCAGGGATCTGAATTTTGCATCCCTTAACCCCGGCGTAAATCCAGGGTTGCCCAAAATCGGGTATAACGGCGAGTTTTGGGAGGTCAGGGAGGTATTGGAGAACAATTGTGCGCAGGTCTTTATAGTGTTGCGGATCATCAGATGTCTAATAATGGGTGTTGGCATTTTTTGATGGCACCATGGGGCCCTGGGCAGTGGGATTTCACTTTGTTTTTGCTCTATTTGTGTCCAGAGCTTGGTCTCCCCATGTCTGCACCAGTCTATTAGTCTGCTGAGATGTACTGCGTTGTAGTAGGATTTGAGATCTGGCAATACCAGGCCCCCGTGTTGTTTGGGAAGGGTTAGTGTCTTTTTATGTATTCTGGATTTTTTCCTGCCCACAGAAAGTTGGTAAATGCTGAGTGAACCTGTTTAAAGTAGTTTGATGGAATGTGGATGGGTAGGGCCTGCAACAAGTATAGAAATTTAAGGAGGATTGTCATTTTCAGAATGTTGCATCGGCCAAACCAGGAATGGAGAACGCTAATCCATTGTCGTAGGAGGGTTTGGACTTTCTTCAGGAGGGGTGGGAAGTTGAGTTTAAACAGATTGGGCAATTTCGTGGGGATATGTGCCTAGATATTTCAGTGAAGTGTCTGTCCACTTCAAATTGAAACTGGTTTTGAGATGTGCTAGTTGTGTGGGTGGGATGCCTATGCCCATTGCTTCAGATTTGTTAAAATTAATCCTCGGGTTGGATAATTTCCCGTAGCGGTAAAACTCCCGCATAAGGTTGGGGAGGGATGTGGTGGGGTTCGTTATAGAGAACATCAGGTCATCTGCGTAAGTGGATACCTTGTACTGGGAGTTTGCTGTTTCTACACCTGTGATGTCTGGGTTTGACCGTATGTGGCAGAGAAATGGTTCTAATGAGAGGGTGAATAGTAGAGGGGAGAGTGGGCATCCCTGTCTGGTCCCGTTGGTGATCGGGAATGGGTCTGAAACTATACCGTTCGCCCTTACTCTGGCCGACGGTTTCGTGTAGGCTGCTGTTATCCAGTTTAACATATTGTGTCCTAGCCCTATATGTTCAAGGGTGGTGAACATGAGGTGCCAATCGGCGCGGTCGAAAGCTTTCTCGGCGCCTGTACCGAGGAAGATGCATGGTGTGTTATTGTGGTTTGCAATATGTAGTAGGTTAAGGACTTTGGTCGTGTTGTCCCTTGCTTCTCTGGTGGGGACAAATCCGACCTGGTCAAGATGTATGAGATTGGGGAGGTGTTGTTGTAGTCTCGTGGCTATGACCTTGGTAAAGAGCTTAAGGTCTGTGTTTAATAAGGATATGGGGCGGTAGCTCCCACACTGCGAGGGGTCTTTTCCTTCTTTGGGTATAACCGCGATCTGAGCGTGTAAAGTGGTTTCATGCAAACATGAACCTGAACTGAGGGCATTGAATAGCTTGGTCATGTGGCCACCTAATGAGGCGAATAGTGTTTTGTAGTAGGTGTTAGTAAGTCCATCGGTGCCAGGACCTTTCCCTGGTTTTGCTGAATTCAGTGTGCCCTGCAGCTCCATTAGTGTGATGGGTTCTTCTAGTGATTCCCTGACCTCAGGTGACAGGGTTGGCATTAGAGATGAGGTTACATAATTTTTCGGGTCATTTCTGGCGTGGGTGATTGGGTGTTGAGATTGTATAAAGTGTTGTAGAAGGATCTAAATTCCTGTGAAATTTGTTGGGGTAGGGAAAGTTTTTGGCCAGTGGGAGATATGATGTGGGGGATGTAAGAGGCTGTGTTTTGTGATCTCAATGTCTGGGCTAGCATCCGTCTGCCCGGATTCATATACTTTCCTCTGGCATATTTGGATAGCCGCTTTGGCTTTGTAATGTAGTAGGTCAGTGACCTGTTTGCGGATGGTGTCTAGCTCAGCACTCAGAGTCGAAGGGGTTTGTTTATGTTCTGTCTCCTTAGCTTGTAGTTTGTGAAGTAGTGTGTTCAGTTGTGCAGTCTTTTGTTTCTTGAGTCTGGAGCCATGTTTGATTAGGACACCCCTTATCACTGCCTTGTGTGCTTCCCATACCACTCCCGGGTCACAGTCAGGTGTGGAATTCAGGTTAAAATTTTTTAATTTCTCTGATTACATCGGTAAGAATTTCTGGGTTATTCAGAAGGCTTTCGTTTAATCTCCATGGTTGTCTCTGTGCTTTGTGGATATCTGTTATGGAGTATTTAAGGGTTATAGGGGCATGGTCTGACCAAGTGATTGATCCTATGGAGGTATCACGTACAGCCTGTAGGTGTCTGTGGGGAACCAGAAAGTAGTCAATTCGTGAGTAGGTCTGATGTGGTCTGGAATAGAAGGTATAGTCTCGTTCCCCAGGGTGGAAGAGGCGCCATACGTCAATCAGTTGTAGGTTATGTAGGGTAGAGGAAATTTTTTTTGCGCAAGTCTCGAGATGTAGAGGACGTTCCTGTGGATGTGTCTTCAGTCGGTACTAGGGGGACGTTGAGGTCTCCTCCTACAATAAGTAGACCTTGAGTAAATTTGGAGAGTTTCTCTAGTTTCTTTAGGAATCCCTCTTGATGTGTATTGGGGGCGTAAAGGTTGGCCAAGGTCACATTCATTCCCCACACACATCCTTTAACAAATGGGAATCGTCCCTCTCTGACATTAGGTTGATATTCGTCCATGGGATTCTAGCTGAAATTAGAATAGAGACTCCTCTGGATCTAGCTTCAGTGTTCGTGGAATGTTGAACTACAGGGGGGTAGAACCTGTTCTTTAGTACTGGGATTGTGTCGTCTCTAAAGTGGGTCTCCTGGAGCATGCCAATGTCTGCTCGCATTCTGCGCATGTCATGTAATAGCATGCGTCTCTTTTCGGGCGTGTTCAGGCCTTTTACATTAAGTGAGATTATGTTTAAGTCTTCCATGTTAAAACGGAATGGGGGGGGGGGGGGGAGAGATGCAAGGGAGAGGGAAAGTGACTGGAGAATAGTGGGGGGGGGGGGGGAGTGAAAAGACAGGCGAGTTTGCGTAGGGGGGGTGGAAGCTGGAGAAAGAGGTGGGGAAGAAAAGCGGCTATCCAAGAATGTGTAGCCTCTAAGGAATAACTAATGTAGCTGTTTCAGCTAATACGCTCTCCAATAAAACACTGGGAGATGAGTGCGGTCCTAGTGTGGGGAGTGGATAGACAGGGCCGAGAGTCCAGCTCCCGGGGTTTCCCCCTTCAACCCTAGTCATTGTGTGGTGTGAAATCAAAGGACGGTATGGACTATGCATATGTGAGTATCATTTGACATAAATCAAAAAAACACAAAAGGCAAAAGCGAGCGTTAGGGAAATAAAACGTATACCATAAAATCAAGCGCTTCCGTAGGGCAAATTAAATCTGCAGCTTAACTTATAGGCATCATATCAAAACTGCGTAAAATATTAAATACGATGGGGCATGTACATTTGGGACAACATCATAGAAGGGTGTGGACACCTGTCCCATGTCCGGGCAATTGGGGGGTAAATACTTGGCCTCCAGCATCCTCGGAGGTTAACAAATGCCCAAAACAAAAAGGTGCGGATGACTCCCTGCCACACCGTGCCAAGTTAATAATCTCTTGACTGGGTCACTTCGTGTCCTGATGGAGACCTTCCCCTAGCCTGTGTTCGTGGAGGCTCTGCTTGTGAAGTCCTGTCCAGTCTCTCCCAGCTGCCTCCCAAAAGATGTAACCGCAGGGGGGGCAGGTGCCCTGATGGCGGTGTTAGCCGCGGGGTCATGAAGGTTGGGGAAACTGGGTGCCTCTGCAGCCGTGGTTTCAAACCCCCCCCACCACCCTAGATCCAGAGCCCCACCCCCGGAGCGCACCAAAAAGCTGTGGGTGTCCAGAGTGGTAAGGCATAACAAGGGGGTCGGGTGATATGAGCTCAAATAAAGATGATCTCACCTCACAGGGGCCTCCTTGACCTCCCCCTCCTCTAGGTTTGTCAGGCACCGGGGGACTCTCTCCAGAGGGGGCGTCTGTTTCAACTCTACACGGGTGCAATGCATCATCTCATGGGCTTGTGCCTGTCCTGTTTCGTGCTGCTTGCTAGCGTTGTGTCTGTGCCTCTGCACTTCCAGGTTACGGTCAGAGTCTCCCCGGTGTCCTCTATGCAGACCTCGCTGGGGGTTCCAGACAAGCGGGACAGGGTTCGAGCCAGGCCATGCATAGGGTAACGTTACGGGGGACACTCCAAACCCCTCTATGCAGGCCGGCAGTCAGATTCCGCAGTCACCCAGGAGGAGCGTGCAGTCGGGGCGAGAGGAGGGAGGGGGCCCAGGAGGAGGGGGGGAGGGGGGGTGCAGCCGACTCGGCAGCCGGCTCTGTCAGTCAGCAGCAAGGGAGAGTGGCAGATCCGTATTTGAGCTCTGTGGTGGGTCGGGTGCAGGGCGGCAGGCTCTGACAGTCAGCAGCAGGGAAGAGTGGCAGTCCCGTACTTGGGCTCTGTGGTGGGCCGGGTGCAGGGTGTAAAATGGGAACAAACTCCTGGGGGATGCAGGGGTCATAACGTTAACTGGGGGGCCCGAAACGGGGAATTGGCAAAGTGCCTACTCACGTCCTTCATCCTCCGGCGCCGCGCGTGGTCTTCTCCTGCTCCTCTGTTGGCGGGAATGTTGCGGGCCTCTGAACGGTGGATGTGCCGGTGGGTCGCGGGAGTAACTGCAGCCAGTTAGGCACTGGTATCGGGTCAGAGTCTAGCAATTGGAATAGCCCCAGAAGGTCTCCTGGGGTCAGAAGTGAATAAGCTGCTCCTTCTCTTCTGAAGGTGACTGCCAAAGGGTATCCCCATCTGTACGTGTGCCCCTTCTGTTTGGCCAATTCCAGGACCGGCCTAAGCATAGCTCTGCATCGCAGGGTCGCCCTAGAGAGGTCCGGCAGGATAGTGATGTGGGCGCCCTCCATCTCCAGCTCTCCATGATCCCAGGCTCTACGGAGAATACTCTTTCTGAGGGTACCTCAGGAGCCTGCATACAACGTCTCTCGGGCGGTCCGGGTCTACCGATCTGGGTCCCAGTATTGTGCGGAATATGGTTTGCACGCTTTTCCCTAGGTCTTCCGCTCCTGCCGGCTCCGGTAGTCCTCGCAGCCGCAGGTTGTTCCTCTCTCTCTCGCTCTCTCGTCATGTCATCAACAAAAGGAGAGAAGAGGGAAGGACGGAGGAGACTGGGTTTCTCCGCCAGTAAAAGAGCTGCAAGAAGATAGCGGGAGACGACGCCGGAGAGTGGGAAGAGGCCGAACAGAGCGGAGAAGTCGGAAGAAGGTCCCTGAAGTCGGAAGAAGACCCCCGGAGCTGATTAATAAAATTACTTTAAAAACCTGTGTTGTGTTTTTTGTGACACTTTTTCCCCCAGGTGAATGGGTAGGGGTACGATGTGCCCCATACTCATTCACATAGGGTGGGGGGCCGGGATCTGGGGGCCCCTTAAAGGGGGTTCCCGGATTCCGATAAGCCCCCCGTCCGCAGACCCCGACAACCAACGGCCAGGGTTGTCAGGAAGAGGCCCTTGTCCTCATCAACATGGGGACAAGGTGCTTTGGGGTGCCCCCCTTCCCCAAAGCACCCACCCCCCATGTTGAGGGCATGCGGCCAGGTACGGTTCAGGAGGAGGGTTTGGCGCTCGCTCGTTCCCCCCCCCCCCTTCCTGACAAGGCCAGGCTGCGTGCTCGGATAAGGGTCTGGTATGGATTTTGGGGGAACCCCCACGCCGTTTTTTTCGGCGTAGGGGGGGGGGGGTTCCCCCTTAAAATCCATACCAGACCTAAGGACCTGGTATGCTCCTGGAGGGGGAACCCATGACGGTTTTTTATTTAAATTTGGTGTGAATTTCCCCCTCGATAGCTGATTTTTCTGTGAGATGTAGATGGAGATCAGACTTGGAGGCGAGTTCCATTGAAATCAATGGGTACAAGTCGCCTAGAAGCCTGATTGTAGTACAGGAACCTTTTCTGAAGTTGGAGCGACTTTAGTAGTGTGCATTAAGACGGCTCTCATTCACTTGCATTGATTTTTACATGTAGTGCAACTTGAAGCGACGTAGGGCGACCTTTAAGTCAGATCCAAAGTTGCCCCAGTGTGAACCGAGCCGAATTGTCATTCAAAGTGTGACAGTGCTGAAAATTGCCCTGGGCACGAAGGAGGTGAAAGTGCCCAGTATTAAAGTGGTTTAACAATGCAAACAATTCCTGCAGTGCTCACACACACATTTTGTGCACAAATTAACATGTAGAAGAATGAAATAAGACACTCGCTTTATATTGCCAGCTGCTTGTTACTTCTAAGCTGTGTTGTGTCAATGTTACTAATGCAGTTGAAACGTGTGTGCCGGATGACAGGTCCATTAGGAGCAGGGCAAGAAGAGGACTACTAATCAATTTGACCCAAACAGAGCCCTGGCCACTGGCAACCAGCATGTATGTAATAGTAAAAAAAAAAACTGACAATGCACACTGTACAGCAATGCCCCTGTACTGGTGTTGTCACTTCTTGCCTATACTGACATGTTTCTATTAAACACCGCCAATCTTTTTCAAAAAAAGAGAAAGTTTAACGCTATCCAATCGATGTGCTGTACTTTGTGTGTGTGTGTGTGTGTGTGTGTGTGTGTGTGTGTGTGTGTGTGTGTGTGTGTGTGTGTGTGTGTGTGTAAAAGAAAAAAGTGAAAAACAATTTTTTTTTTTTTTTTGTTAATTTTTCAAAAAATTGGTGAAAAAATTACAACTTCAAAAAACTCTTTTTAATACCTTATAGACTGCCTACTTTCCAAAAGGGATCATTTGGAGGTATTTGCACTGTCCTGGCATTTTAAGGACCTCAAGAAATGAGATGGGCCGTCAGTACATTAGGATTGATCAATTTTCAAATCTATATACCAGGGATATGCAATTGGCAGACCTCCAGCTGTTGCAAAACTACAAGTCCTATCATGCCTTTGAGTGTCATGCTTGTGGCTGTCAGTCTTGCTATGCCCATGGGACTTGTAGTTCTGCAACAGCTGGAGGGCCGCTATTTGCATACACCTGCTATATACCATAGTTTGTAGATGTGTTTTTTTTAACCAGACTTGTAGCCTAAATTTATGAAGAAATGTTATTTATTTATATGTTTGCCAGTTAAATTTGCGCAGTGCTCAATAGCACAAAATGCTATTAAGCAAAAAAGCACGAAGGGGTAAAACCTTCCAGAGATCTAGTGGTTAAACAAGTTGCCTGTTTTTTCTTTTGTTCCAGGGTTTGGTAGTCTATTGCAGTTTATTTATTTTCTTATATTTTTCAGTGAACATTTGCAGGTCAAGATTTTCAGTTCCCTTTGTAGATTAAAACTGGCCATACATTATACAATTTTCTTGTTGAATTTAGTTTCTTTCAATTTGTATGTAATCAGGCAGGCCCTTACATCACAGTTAAAGTGTTTCGTTTTGACCTCCTATTATTATATGGTTTATACTTTGTGTAATTTGTGGCCAGTCTTACAGGTGAAATTTTGTGCTTACAAGTGAACTTTATTAGTGTGGGGTTTTTAAAACTGTACCGTACAGAACAATCAACTTGTCAAACATAAATGTTTTAGGAGCTTTAGGTTTATGATTATGACCTATATATATATATATTTATTTTTTATGAAGGTGACTGTCAAAAGAAAAGATCTCTTTCTGGAGATTCTGGTGTTTCTGAGGCAAAACGAGCTAAAACGTCAAACAAAAGCCTATTGGATGAGGTGTGTATTATGTCTTTCCTATATTTCCGATCAGTGGACTGCTGTATATTAAAACCACCCTCAAGTAATTGTAAACACTTGTATAACCAGCAAAGTGACTAGCCTCGGGTGATACACAGAGATGGAACAAATCCCCCCTACATAAATTGTATTTGTTCATTTGCAGCCATTTTGTCCTGTACGTCCTTATATATATGTGCTCTGTTCAAATTTCATGTTTTGAGGTTTACAGCCACTTTAAATATGGCTAATTATCCATCACAGCCATCTAGTAGCACTTCAGTTGGCAAGTATGTAATAACAAATATTCCTTCCAGATGTTCCTATTTGCTAATACAACATGCAGCCAATTCTCTTTATTGCTTTTGTGCCACATTGAGAGTCTTGACAAGAAAATTTTAAACGTAATCCTGAGTAACCTAAATCAGCATGTCATTTCAGAATGAGAGCATGAGCATTTTAAATAATAAATAAAACAAACCACTGGATTACGCCAAACTGATGTATGGAATAAAGCAGGAAAAAACCCTCCCCAAAAACATGTGGTCCTAAATAGGCCCACTGGCGTTAAAAAAGAAACGATCCATCGGACCAAAAAATACATTAGATGGTCCACGTGGGCTGGTGCTGCTACAAGCATATACCAAGGAGTCCTGGGAAAAGCAAACGCAAAGTAAATCATTATCACTGTAAAATCACTGTAAAAGTGTGGGAAAAAAAACAATCCATTGGGCTTATGGTCCCACCAGTTATCAAGAACCCAATGAGTCCATATAGACAGGGAGCAGATGCTGGTAATATTGAATAAAAACATGGGAAGTGAACCCCATACATGGCCAGGTATCCGTGAAGAGAAAAAAAAAACCCTGTGGCCACTTGGTAAGCAAAGTGTGGCAAGGTGGATGAACCAGCTGGGAGGAGAGATGTGGATGGTGTGTATCCGTATCCAAGAAGAGCCGCCAGTCAACGCCAAGACCAGAAGTGGTATCTCAGGAAATGAGTGGCTTAATGGAGGTGGTGCCTAAAAACTTTGCTTTAGTCTATCTAGTTATCACCCCCCCCAACAATAAAACAATGCTGCTGTCCATATGTGCCCCCCTGTTCTCATTCATCCAGTGTGGGGCACTCTATTACACTCTATTACAGGTGGTGCGTTTCAGGCTGGATTATCAGGTAAAAACAGTGGACAAAAAAAGGCTAAAAAAAAAAAACTCAAATGCAACCACCACATCTGAGTGGTAAGCTGCAATATATTGGATTTTAGGTTTTGGCTTTAATACTGCTTTCAGCCGACCCCATAGCCTTCCGGGATACTGCCTGCCCCCACCACCCAGACTCCTGCCCTCAGATCTGTATTTCTCTGAGCCTGTGAAGTGTGTGTGTGTGTGTGTGTGTGTGTGTGTGTGTGTGTGTGTGACTTTCCTACACTCAGCTCTTAAGATTTCACTTGGCTCTGTGCACCAGCTCTTTGGTGTGTGTGACGTCAGATCCCAGCCCCCCCCCTGTTTTCTGAAGGTGAGAAAAATCCTTTCATCTGTGTGTAGTAGAAGGCTGTACAGGACAGATGGCGTGCAGACAAATGGGTACAACTTTTGCAGGAGGATTTGTCTATTTTTGTGCATCACCTGAGGCTAGCACTTCACTGGGTATAGATAGGGGGTTACAACCACTTTATTGCGCCTGAACAGTAGCTTGGAGACTACTACGGCTTAGAGCTGCTCTGTGTTTACTGATAATGCACAACAAATCAAATTGATCCTTATTTAAAGATAACTCCAGGCTAATTGTTCTTTGAAGAGCACTCCAGGCAATGATTTTTTTTTTACTTTTTTTTTTTTCTCATGTTGGATAAATTGGGAAATGCTTAGCACTTCCCTTTTTGGATTTTACTGTTGTGGACGTTCCTTTTTAGCATGCTTTCCCCCTCACCATTTGTCCTGGTTACTATATTTAATGGGATAGAAAGTGTGGTGAAATACAAAATTTTTCCAGTTGTTGTACAAAGAGTAGGGAAAACTTTCCAAAGGGGACACCTGTTGTAATGACATTTGTGAAAGCTAGGCTTTCCCCTGCCCTTCGGGGTAATTTCCTACACTTCCAGTTATGTCCCAAAGATGGCTGACAACAAAAACCCCTCCCCAAGTTATATCTTACCAATAATAATTGGAGAAATTGGTACTGGACTTTATAGGCACTGAGATTCAAAGTATTTAAAAAAAATATGAATTTTTATTACAAATTGATTAAAAAACAACCAGACAAACAGTGATTTTAAAAAGTAGGAATTGCCTATATACTATATCGGCACATCACCCATACATCAAAAATGTAATCCTTAACGGAGATTTATTATTTTTTTTTAATAACAAACATGTTATACTTGCCTCCACTGTGCAGCTCGTTTTGGATAGAGTGGCCCCGAACCTGGTCTTCTGGGGTCCCTCGGCGGCTGTCTCGCCCCCCCCCGCAAGTACTGCTCATCTTAATGCAAGCTCCCTCGCATGGTGTGGAGAAAATGCGGGCATGCTCCCGTGATACAGCCGGTGGCTATAGCCGCTCGCTGTATCACTCGGTCCCGCGTCATTGGATATGATTTGACAGCAGCACAAGCCAATGGCTGCGCTTCTTTCAATCCATCCACTCAAACCAATCAACGCCCACCAAGAGTAACTGTGAGGGCTTACAGTGTTGTGGCAACACGGTCCACCACCAAAGGCCCAATTGTTCCTAGCACCAAGTGGCCCCGAGATATGGGGCCGCAAAGTCGGGTCGGAAAATGTAATTTTTTTTCTGCAGAAAAGTGCTTGACTCGAGTATAAGCCGAGGGGAGCACTTTCAGCACAAAAAAATGTGCTGAAAAACTCAGCTTATACGCGAGTATATACGGTATGTATTCTTTCAAAATTAAGAGAACTGTGATAAACAAATCCTTTAAAACCTTAGACTGGTATTTCAATACTTGTTATATGTTGATTTACAACACATGCTGGCTGTTTGACAACCCACACACACACAACCCCACGTCTGTGGGGATGAGGTGATTAAGGTCGGACATGTATATGCATGCGTATATGCAAAATGTAAAGCAAATATCATAGCTATGGCTCAAGAGTTTCTAACTTACCCAGATTAAAAAACCCCAGTTCTGCAGTGGTTACAAAAGTAACATAATATGATGCACTGGATAACAGAGAGGCATATAAAGCCTAGAAGTCCTATACAACAGTGCAACAGTTCTTGGTGGCTGCAGCAGAGGGGTGATGTATCCCGATCTATGAAAGAAAACTGAAAATTGTATACTTGCCTGACGGTAATTTTCCTTTCCTGATGCAAAGCATGACAGCATAAATGAATGGGATAGGCTCTGCCCCTCACCCAATCAGGACTGGTTATACTATATATAAATGAGTCGCCTCCCCCCAGGCGGCATTCCCCTAACTATACTCAAATGCGAAACCCACAGGGCAGGGACCTGTATGCTGTCATGCTTTGCATCAGGAAAGGAAAATTACCATCAGGTAAGTATACAATTTTCCGTTTTCCTGACACAAGCATGACAGCATACACAAATGAAATGTAGCACGCCAACAAAACCTATAAGGGAGGGCCATGCTGAAGCATTTGAATCAACAGAACTGAAGTCCACTCCCCTGCTTTCAATGTTGCCTAATTGACTTTGCAATAGGCAAAAAAATGGTTTGTAGTATATGAACCTGGTTGGTATCCTGTAAAATTCTGGACCTCTTAATCTTGCCCATGAGTACGCCACCCATCTGATAAAGTATGCTCTGCACTAGATTGATGAATTTATCTTCGTCCTATAAGCCCCTTAGGCTACTCTGACCCGAGATAATGCCATTGTCCTAGTGGACAGTGAAAAGTCTTCTGATACTGCCAGGCCTGAAGAGGCCACTGTCTGACCTTCTAGAGAAGGGCCACTTCCATGTATTTCTTCTACAGAGTCCATTACTCCAGCTTGTGGTGATGCAGAAATTTCAATTTGGTCTTGACCCAGAAGCAAGGATGCACACCTTCGTCTGGTGCTGGAGAGGAAGAAACCAGAGCTATTTTTTTGATTATGGTAGCAATGAGGTAGTCTACTGCTTGATGCTTTGATCTCTGAAATAATTCTCCCAGACAACCTTCCCAACACTAGTTGCACTGCAAGTTCTAAGGGGAAAGAACGATCTGTACTGGCCTTTCGGAATTGATTCCCCCAGATGTGTGGCGGTCACTGGATCTCATGAATTGAGGACCTGACCAAGACTTGACTACTGCTCAATCCCTTATCTTATATTACTTGCAGCCATCTTAATCTTTGCAGCCGGGAGCAGAGGATTCTATCCTTAACCACATCCATATTGAGCACTTTCGCCCCCTTCCTTCCCAGACCAATATTCAGCTTTCAGCGCTCTCGCACTTTCACTGACAATTGCGCGGTCATGCTACGCTGTACCCAAATGACATTTTTATCATTTTTTTTCGCACAAATAGAGCTTTCTTTTGGTGGTATTTATTCATGACTCCATTTTTTTATTTTTTTTTGTGAAAGAGGGCAAATTTGGAAAACAATTTTCTTCTATTTTAAAAGAAATCCAATAAAATCTAATTTTGTCAAATTTAAGCCAAAATGTATTCTGCTACATGTTTTTGGTAAAAAAAATCCCGTCGAGTCTATAATTGGTTTGCGTGATCACGGACAGATGTACGCAAAAGATCATTTACAGATGTGCACAGGTGATCACGGACGTGTGCAAATGATCATTGGGACATGTGATTTTAATGTTATATATGTGGGGGACATGTGTTTTGGGGATCATTACTGTGACAGACCTAGCCGAGACGCAGGCTTTTTGAGAGGACTGAATGCGAGCCTCTTGCCGACCGATTATGAGCCCTGGATTTTAAGGGGCACAGGGTGAATGAGAACCCCACTATAATCTGTGCTAGTCAGATTCAGTGTTGTATATTTAATGTGTGTTGTCTCATGCTGTTAGGACACACACTGTCAGATGCTAATGTCATGAACTTCAGCCACCTGTCTGTGGTCTTGTATAATGTAAATGTCTAGCCTGGCTTGTAAGAGTATTCCACACATTGTTGTTTGTGCTACTTAACCCTGTGTTGATGTTTATGGTAATGTGTATTGAATTGTTAGTGAGCTATAGGAGCTGTAAAGTCTTATCTCTCAGTCAACTAGTCTGAGTGTTGATTTAGATAATTAGCTCAGGTTAATTCTGTTTCTGGCTACAGTTGTATTGTAAGGCCCCATGCACACGAGACGCAGATGCAAACTCTGCTGAACGCGTGTTTTAAAAAGCAGAAACCTGCGTTTAAAAACGCGCGTTTTGCTGTGTTTTCATGCCGCGTTTAGACGCGTCTGCGTCTATAAGCATTTGTAAAGATAACATCATATAGACCCTCCCCAAGCTCAGAAAGCATGTATTAACTATTTCTGCCATTTTGATCAGAGTGAGCAGCAGCAGCAGAGAAAGCAGTTGTACACTTGCATTTGCCTCTCTTTGTGTGTTTTTTTTTTTTTTTTTAAATGGATCCCATATTGAATATATGTCAGGAAATGCTCCTGGTGTTGCTCTTGATGCGGCAGCAATGTCGTCGCAAATTTGCATGAGAGGTCCAGAATCAGAGCTTGTCGATATTGGACACATCCGTTGATGGCACAGCGAATGTCCGTTGGATATTTCACAAACATGTATACATCAGTGAGTATATATGCTCTATGAACTATCTAAACTAATTACGACATTTTAAACCAATTTTTCTACTATTTTTTATGGTTTACCATCATATTTCTGAGTTTTCTGCTCCAAAAAATTGGGTTCCTTTAAAAAGGCTTATAAACGCAAACGCAGGTGCCTGCCTTTAGCCGCGTTTTGCATCTGAAACGCAGAAAAGCAAAGTGTCTGAAAGCATTTTTTTTGCTTCTGGAAAAACGAGGTTAAACGCAACTGCATAAAAACGGGAAAAAAACTAGACTGTGTACATGGACACATAGGATAACATTGAATGCGTTCAGGTGCAGTTGAAAAAAGTGTCCAACTGCCTCTGAACGCGCGTTTAACAGCATCTCGTGTGCATGAGGCCTTAGAATAAATGAGCAGGAGGGGGGACCTCCTCTTCTACTGTAATATAAATACTTGTCATTTTGGTTCTAATAAATCAGTCCACATTAGCACTAACCAAGTGTCGTCTTGTTTTATGCTTGGGAGTGGTGTGTGTGTGTGTGTGTGTGTATATGTGTGTGTATATGTATATATATATATATATATATATATATATATATATATATATATATATATATATATATTATATATATATATATATATATATATATATATATATATATATATATATATATATATATATATATATATATATATAAATTTCAGACTGGGAGGAAGTGGTATATGACGAAAGCACTCAATCGGTGTGTAGGGACGTTTCGTCACAATTACTATGTCGGGAATGTGTTTTGGGGACGTGTGTGTTTTACATTTCTAGTGACGTGTGTTTACACTACACTGGTGATCAGTGTGTAAAAAGCTGTAAAAAAAAAAAAAACGGCTAATACTAACTGATCACCAGCCGGCTGCAGAGATCCGCTCCCCTCTCCTCATCGATCACTTCCGTGTGAGGAGAGGACAGCTGATAGCTTAGCAACCGGCTGTTTGTTTACATCACATGACGGCCATGATTGGACACGGCCATCATGTGATCAGTAGGGCCAATCACGGAGCCCTTCTGCCGATCTAAGATGCGCCATGTCCGGGTGACACAAGCGCATTGGGATCACGCTTCTGCGCGGGAACGCACGCGATCCCGCTCCTTCTAAGGGACGTTCCTGAACGTCCACTCAGGAGAGATAGCCCACCTGGCCGTTTATGTGCAGTGGCTGGGTGGGAAGTGGTTAAATTCTGTGAGATTTCCCATGTTCTAGTAAACCTGGAGTTTTCTGCAGGTTCCCCTGGTTTCCGCAAGGATGAGCCTTCCTAACACTGTCTCCCAGTGGCTAGATCCAACATGGCTGAATTTGGATACACTTGGCTCCGCTGTGTAAGGTCCGAGATTTCAGGTAGAATAGGAGGTTCTTGGGACAAATACTGTACTTTGACTACACCACGTCCTGTAAGGCCACCAGATCATTATTGCCCTCATCCCAGCTGTATGACTATGGATCCTGGTTGAACTAGATGGACTTGTCTCTTCAACCTGCCTAACTATGTACTATGATCCTGATGAGGAGCTTGGAGATCACTGAGTCTGTTGGCTATATAGGCTAACCTGCCGACCCAGCTGGATGTTAGATCCACTGCTTCCACTTTTGGAAAGCTCCTCCTGCAGGAATAACCGCCCTTCCTGACCATTGAGTTTACTGCCAAGTTGAGATTCATTGAACCACTTGTTGGTCTAGGGACTTGTCCTTGACATCCAAGGCTTCATATTTTACAGTATCTGATAGGAAGTTCTGGGAAGCCAGAACACAGAGCAATGAGATGAGACGGGTTTTACTGTTGGTAAACCAGAATGGGAGATTCTTCTTGCCATGATAGATTACCTATTGCCGTCTGTTGGGGGGCATAATTGAGGCCTCTGAGGCTGTGTTGCCCGAATGACTTCACCACTTTGTAATCACTGTACCCCTGATGTTCGACACTTCGTCCTCCATTGGCCTATGTCATTGACCTTGAGCTAGGAGGTCACTAAGGTGAATACCAAGAAATTGAATAGATTTTAATGAATGGTATGCCTTGAAGTTGATAAGATTAACTATCCTTAGCCACCATCAATGGGACTAGTCCCATATGTGGGTTAATCTTCCTTCCCTGGAATAGGAAGCAAATCTTTCACTACCTTTTTCAGAAGGCCAGTTTATGATCTCCATCTTTCAGTGCGTCCAATCGACTGCATGGATTACTGCAGATTTACTTTGAACATTTGAGACCATGGGATAGAGCTAGGACTTCATAAGACCTAATACTGTCACCTTCGTGAGGGCAACCCTACAGTATTCACATGAACGTTTAAAATGTCATTATTAGTTGGCCTTCAAAGCCTCTGAATCAGGGTTTGCCAGGACCTGGAGGAGGTTGAGCCACCCACAGCTGTTTGCATAAGGAACCTGCAGCCCTTGCTCCTGGAAGCAATGTTCTGGAAAAATTTCTTGAGTATGTGGAAAGGTCAAAAAGTTGTTGAACGAACCCAAGGTGAAACTCTCAGAAGCCTGGGTGTAGCGATGTGCGTATGTACACATCGGCTAGATCTAGAGAAACTGTAGCTGCTTTATCTGATGGTTTGAGTGATTGTTCCCAATGACTCCATATGACTATTTATTTATTTTTTTGGAACTTGATCCTTCATTCCATGTCTTGCCTAAATCTGCTTTCTGACTAAGAACAATGGACCAATGGTTCCTGTTGGACAAGATTTGGTAACATTTGCTTCAAGCCTTGATGGCTCTAAAGAACCATAGTGGTAATTTAGAATAGTTGGAAGAGTGGAAAGAAGTTCTATTGACTTTCTTACTGCACAAAGTACAACTCTCCAGCACACCATGAATCTTCCATTGTCCCAAGGTTTTTTAGCAGACGGATCACATCACAAAGACAAGTGCTGCACAGGCCCCACTGATCCTGAGCCTTCTACCCAAATTTGCATTATATTGCAGAAATTAATACCGACTGGGCACATTTGAGTGAAAAAGGAACTTACTGCTCCTCGAGAGGAGCAGACTTGGGCTTAGGCGATCAGACTATGGATCTTCCAATCTCTTCTCTAGCTCTTCTCAGGCCCTGTCACCACTTTGTTTTGGGCTTAGGTGACTAGCCTAAGGGATTAGTCCCTGATCTGGACATCCACTGATTCCATCTTAAATTGCATTCCATTTGACTTAGGGGTATATACAGTCAGTGGGTTAAGCCATAGGGATTGACTACCCTCACAGAATAGGAGGAGGAACAGCCTGCTGCCTCCATAGTGGTTGTACTGCCTCACTGGTCACTCCAATTTCACTCACGGATCAAGCACCACAGAGGCGTATTACTGGCCAAGTTTGCCTTCAACTCGTCTAAGAACCACATAACCTTGGCTACTGAAGTGAACCCCAAAGCTGACCACACCATACTCCCTAATGGTAGTATAAACCTTCATTTCCAAATCCTATATTGCTGTTCCCATGCCTCTGCGAAGGCTATTGCATCATCCGCTGGCAGACTGGCACTTCTGGCAGTCTGATGATTTGGCTTGCCTCTGTAATCCTCTTGCATCCTCTGTTAGCATGAAGACACATTGGGCCAATCTGATGAATGCTCATTGGCCTGCTGTTTTTGAGGCAGGAGGTACCCTTTAAACAACTCAGCTGTTTGATTAGCTTAGTACCTGAGCGTTAGCGACTTGAGATCCACCCAGTCAGGTTGCACTTGAGTGAACACATCTGCCTTTGTGTTTTATTGCCGCCTGATATGCAACTTGGCATAGTATATTGGCGGGAATGTCAGTTAACCACACTCCCCATTCTGCCCAATATGGTCCTTATTGTGATTTCCTTTTTAGTCTGCCCCTTCTGACAGTACTTTGAATGTATGGCAGTTTTTAGAGCCAAAACGAGACCTGTCACTGTTAGAAGAACAAGTTTCCACTTTTCCTTTTGGGGAGTGCTGCTGGTAATTAAGGGCTGGGAGAGTTTTACAAACCATACTGCCCACGCACTTTTTTTATTTATTTATTTTTTTATGTTTGATAGCATACTTACCTGACCCTCACCTTATTAATCTTGGCTGCTCTCTGGGTAAGCTTATGGCTCAAGATATGAGCTGTAGGTTTGTTGTCATAATAAATACCTGGAAGCATTGGCTAGGACATAGCCTTAATACAATATCAGTGGCCATCCACACACCCATTTGCAGACATTGAAGCAGCAAATGGACCTATATTCTGTGAGCAAGGGTTAAACCCTTAGGAGCAATTACAGATAGTGTAATAAACTGGTTACTTAAAGAACTGTAACTAAAGCAGAACACAATTTTTTTTCACGCTGGCATTTAGACATAATGGGTTAATGCATAGCAATCATTAAACACATTGCACCCAAAAGCACACCTTAAATGCATAGCAGTGGCATCCATACAAACAACCTGTGAAGCAAATGAAACCGACAGAACTATACACAGCAGTTTAACCTACTTTGGCAGCTTGTATATTAACAGCATAATGATTCAGACACACCATGACAGCCCATGGAAAGCTTACCTGACTGACTCTAACGGGGGGGATGGGAGAGTTTCCATTCCTGAACAGGTGGCCACCAATCCATTCCCAGGCAGCCGCCTGGGGCTCCCGGTCGCTACTACAGCAGGCCAGCAGTTACCCAAACATTTTGCTGCTCCCAGCCAACAAAGCGCAGTCCAGCCACAGGAAGCAGACAAGGAGCCATCTTGGAAGGGGGCAGCCCTGACAAGATATTCCAGCATCTTTGCAAGGGAAACCAACATACCCAAAGCCAGACTAACAAAAATGTGTGTGCGTGTGTGGGGCCACAACTCACCAAGGAGGGTAGACTGGATCAGTCCCAATCCAACCACAAGGCAGAACGGCTTTGCCTGCATCCAGAGACCAGTATCTCAGCCCCCCACTATCTGGACCTGGGGGGGGGTCCTCCCTCGTATGAAAGTTTTACAACTGAACAGAGAGGCTTCGTCACAGGAAAGAGGCTGAACCTATACGGGTGGTCAGATGAATCTGGCAAGGTGAGGGTTAAAAAAAAAAAATCTTTGATTCAAAGCTATAACCAGTTGAGCATTTGAGGAACAAAAAATGCCCCCTGGAAGGTGTATAGCTGCATAACAGCCGCCGCACAGGAGATAAGTCCGCATGGTGAAAGTGTAACAAACGGAGCCCTTGCACCCATTTAAATATACATCACGGGATGGAACGCCCCACGAACAGCGTTGGCAGTGACGTCATACGACTCAGCCGTGGGGGTCTCCACGCATGCGCCGCTCAAAGCGGGTCAATAAGAGCCGCAAAACAATGATAGAGGATGAACCATACAAAAGGACAGCACCCCTGGCTAAACATCCATATACTACATCCCACACGGCCAGGGGGTAAAAGATTGGCATATAACACAACCGGCCGCATCACTGCACCTGCCTCCAATATACACAGGTGCCGTAGCTGGTTGAAACCATAAACCAAGTTGGGGACACATAGGACTCCCCATATACAGCGTTAAGTTTTTTTGAAAGGATTCAAAAACATTATCTAGTGTATCAAAATAGGAAAAAAAAACTTCACGTAAATCCAAGAAACAGAAGATTAGGTAGGTACTAGCCCGGCATATAAATCAATGACCTAGAAACGTGCCAAATACACAACGGGAATGAGCTTAGATTGGCAGTTAGAGAAAAACAAGAAAACTGATAGTTATACAGCACATAGTGTCCCAATCTAATGGACTAATTAATGAGAGAGAGAGAGAGAGAGAGAGAGAGAGAGAGAGAGAGAGAAATATCAGAACATACGGGCTTGTATGCCCCATATTTACCAAGTTGACTACCCCTCCTAAAAAGGGGGTGGGGGGAGATTTAACCTTGGGGACCATATTGGTGACCATTCAAAGACGTGCTGTTGTATTGGTCACAAAAGCAAATGGGCAAGGCTCATAGGCAGAAAACCTTACCAAGTTCTACTGCATAGCAAACCTGAGCCTCGCCCATGAAGGACAAAGAAATAGTCTTGCTTTAATGCCCCAATAGCAAATTCTCACCTTTCCTTTGCTCACCCTCTCTTTTTTCAGCCTGCAGAAAAGAGTACAGCTATTTATCTCCTGGAATTGGAAGAGCATTTGACTTGCCTTCCTTTCTCTCCTGTTAGAGCAGTGGTCATCAACCCTGTCCTCAGGGCCCACTAACAGGCCAGGTTTTATGTATTACCTTGGGGAGATGCAGACTAGAATACTGCAATCACTGAGCAGCAAATGATATCACCTGTGATGTGTTTCAGTTATCTTGCAAACCTGGCCTGTTAGTGGGCCGAGGACAGGGTTGATGACCACTGTGTTAGAGGATCAGATTAATACAGTGTTATCATTTGATGGCAAAAAGTTATACTAAGTGATATTAAAGCTTCACATTAACCACCTGAGACCCAGAGTACGTCATATGACGTCTTTTTGTTCTCCGGGGTATATCTGAATGATGCCTGTAGCTACAGACGTCTTCAGCCGGCGATTCCCTGCACCATAAGAACGATCATAGCGGCTGTTCCGCCGCTTGATCGTTCTTACGGGTGGCGGGAGGGGACGCCCCCCCTCCCGCCGCCCTCCGGTGCTTCTACCGACTCACCGCTTCCATCGGTGAGTCGGACTCAGGATCCGCCAGCCCCCGAATGATGATCATAGAGATTTCCGGCGGACCAGATGGTCGCCGGAGTCTCTATGATCGTTCGGAGGCCGGGCGCGATGTTATGACGTCACGCCCGGCCTCTGCATTCAAAAAACGGCGGCACCGCGGCTGGGAAGCGGTGATCGTTTTTTTTTTTTTTTTTTTTTTTTGATTTTATGCTTCCCAGCCTAGAGATGAGATGTGGGGTCTTATTGACGTTTTTGATGTTTACATTCCTTGTAATAGGAATAAAAGTAATCAAATATATATATTTTTTTAAAGGTGTTGAACTAAAAAAATAAAGTAAAATTTAACAATAAAAAGAAGAATTTTTTTTTTAAAGCGCCCTGTCCTGCGAGCTCGTACGCAGAAACGAACGCATACGCAAGTCCCGCCCACATATGAAAACGGTGTTCAAACCACACGTGAGGTATCGCCGCGAACGTTAGAGCGAGAGCAATAATTCTAGCCCTAGACCTCCTCTGTAACTCAAAATATGTAACCAGTAAAAAATGTTTAAAGCGTCGACTATGGGGATTTTTAAATACCAAAGTTTGGCGCCATTCCACAAGCTCATGCAATTTTGAAGCGTGACCTGTTGGGTATCTATTTACTCTGCGTATCTTCATCTTTCACATTATGCAAAAAAATTGGGCTAACTTTACTGTTCTGTTTTTTTTTTAAAGCAGGAAACTTTTTTTTCTGAAAAAACGCGTTCGAAAAATTGCTGCGCAAATACCGTGCGAGATAAAAAGTTGCAACGACCGCCATTGTATTCTTTAGGGTCTTTGCTAAAAAACATATATAATGTTTGGGGGTTCTATGTAATTTTCTAGCAAAAAAATTTGGAATTTTACATGTAGGAGAAAAATGTCAGAATTGGCCTGGATCTCAGGTGGTTAAAAAAAATAAAAAATAAAAATAACTTGTTATACTTGCCTCCACTGTGCAGCTCGTTTTGCACAGTGTGGCCCCGATCCTCTTCTGAGGTCCCTCGGTGGCTGTCTCGACTCCTCCCCGCTTCTCATAACCCCCTCCGGGAAGCGTTCTCCGCGGGGTTACCTTGCGGGCGCGCTCCCGAGTCCTGTATTCGGCGTCCATAGATGCCAAGTACAGGACTCAGCCCCGCCCCCGGCATGCCATATCATTGGAGTTGATTGACAGCAGCGCAAGCCAATGGCTGCGCTGCTATCAATCCAATGAAGAGCCGAGAAGCCCGGGCCGAGAAGACAGCGTGTTCATGACGCGGGACTTTCGAGGGCTCAGGTAAGTAAACGGGATGGATGGGGGGCCTGTAAGCATCAGATGTTTTTTCACCTTAATGCATAGGATGAATTAAGGTTAAAAAGCGGGAAGCTTTACAACCCCTTTTTTTTTTTCCCATAAAGATTTTATTGTGTATTTCAAAATAATTACAGCACAGTGTAACAACATAACAATGTAACAAAATGGGTAACAGGTTCCATTAGAGGTTTTTCAAAGCGAGAATTCACAAATTTGGAACATAGGAATAATCCAGTATATAAACAAAGTCCATACATTCTTATTTACGTCATAAGAAAGAGAAATTAGCCAATGCTCTAGGGTGTAAGTATTTCTCAGGGCATCAGGACTCCTTTCAAAAAAGAGAAAAAGGAGAGAAAAAAATAAAATAAAATTTACCAGCTATTCCATCAGTGTTTCGGAACCACCTACTAGAGCATAGGAACATTAACTCGACTTTTACCCACTTGTCTTTTTCTGTAGTCAAGGGCGTGCATCCTGGTATCAGGTATCGCTACTCTAACCAGGCACCACGTCCAGCGGTTACAAGGTTCGCATTGTAGCTAGTAAGAAGAAAAGAAATGAAGTAGGGGAAGTGGAGAGAGAGGGGTAAAGAGAGGTTGGGGGGGTGGGAAAGTATGTGGAGAGGGGGTGGAAACTCACCTGCTACCCTCTCCGTCTACCGTCCACCTGTTTTGTCCATTGGGCAGTCCGGATCCCCGGACAGAACCAGCCACAATAGCTTTGTTTTGGGTATAATGGATTTTCAAGTTTATTGCAATAGATCCTGATAGGACTGAGAGTTCTTGTATGTGAGCCATGCTTCCCAAATGACTGAGAAGTTAGTAATTTTGTCTTGTGCAGCGAGGATTAGTTCCTCCATCGTAGCTATGCGGTCTACCCTAAGGGCCCACTCTTTTAACGAAGGCGGTTGTGTGGACCTCCAATGTACCGGTATACAGAGCCTAGCAGCGTTTATTAGGTGCATAGCAATTGACTTGCGGTATTTTTTTTGTGATATCTGGGATAAGTGTAATAAGTATTGTCCTGGAGTAAATTCCAACGGAAGAGATGAAATTGCTGTAGTCACTTCATGTATTTTATGCCAGTAAGGCTGGATCAGAGGGCAGGACCACCAGACATGAAGGAGGGTACCCACCTCTGTTTTACATCTCCAACATTGGTCAGGCACTGTCGGGAAAATCCTATGGAGTACCTGTGGGGTCTTGTACCATCTTGTTTTGAGTTTATACCCATTTTCCTGTGTATGGACGTTAAGAGATCCTTTATGTATGTATAAGTGGATCCGATCCCATTCGGCCTCACTTATTTCCCTGTCTAGAGCCGATTCCCAAAACGCATGGTCTGAACTTAGGGAGGAGTATGGGTCTCCGAACATGGAGGCGTATAAGGCCGATATCACGTGACTTTGAGGTGATGAGCTTGAGCATAGAGATTCAAATACTGTGGGGGGACTCGTGAATTTGGGTATTTTAGTTGGCACGTCTAGGAAATGTTTGAGTTGTAGATAAGACCAAGAGGGGAAGGATTTGGTGTTGGACAATGCTGCTAGATCTTGTATCCTTAGAAACTTGCCTCTGCGAAAGAAGTGTTTAGCCTGTATCTGCGTGTAGGGCCATTCCTTTATCAGATAGGATTTTGGTAGACCCGGGGGGAAGTCTGGGTTGCCTCTAATGGGGGTGATCGGGCATTCTTTTGCTGACATTGCATGAGTCTTGCACGCCTTCTCACAGGCCTGAAGGGTTGCGTCTACTAAAGGGTGCGTGTGTATTTTGGGTGGTGTAGATTGCTTGGAGACCCAAGGCATCAAGCCCAGTTCGGAACCTGTCATTCGTTTTTCAAGATTCACCCAGCTTTTGCACCGGTCATGGACATTCCAGTCCACTACCCTGGTCATGTGGACAGCCCAATGATAGCGCTGTATGTCTGGGAGACCAATTCCTCCCTTCGATTTTGGTAGCACTAGCTTTGTCCAACTGATACGAGGGGGTTTTGCACCCCATAAAAAGGATCTGCACATTCTCCTATATGTTGAGAAAAAGGTGGGGGGCAAGTGTATCGGGATGGTCTGCATTTTGTATAGCAAGCGAGGCAGGACCGTCATCTTAAGGACTGCAGCCCGTCCAAACCACGAGAGAGTTGGCACATTCCACCTCAGCAAGTCCTGTTGTATATGTTTTAGTTCTGCTAGGAAGTTCGTAGCGTACAGTGTTCGTAGGTCAGTGGGTAGTTTAATGCCTAAGTAAGTGATGGCCTCTGTCTCCCATTTAAACGGGAAGTTTGCCTGGCATTGACTCACTAGGCTATTTGGTAGGGAAACGTTTAGGGCATACGATTTAGCGAGGTTGATTTTCAGATTTGAGATATGTTGGAAGGTGTCTAAGATTGGCATAAGGTTAGGCAGGGATGTCAGTGGTGAGGATAGGAAGAGCAAGATGTCGTCCGCAAAAGCCGCAATCTTGTATTCCTTTTGGTGGACCGTAATGCCTTTTATGTTTGGATTCTCCCTAATGCACCGAAGCAAGGGTTCTAAGGTCAAAATGTAGAGTATGGGTGAGAGAGGACACCCCTGCCTAGTGCCATTATAGATAGGGAAGGCGTTCGATAGGGACTGGGATGATGGTCTGCCTCTAAAATGCCCCCGTGGGGGTCTGGGTGGGTAAGGATTAGGACCTTGACTGTAAGGCTAGGTTCACACTGCTGCAAATTCTATTGCGAATATGAGCCATTGCGATCGCTCAAATTCGCAAGTCATTTTAATAACATAGTTTTCCGTGAGTGCCGTTCACATCAATGCGTTGCGAATCTAAGCTGCGTAAAAAAAAAAAAAGGGTCCTGTCAGAGTTTTAGCCGTGTGCGATGCGAATTTAGCTCCATACACTAAAATCAAAAGAACACATAAAGAATTCGCAATGAAAATTTGCAACGCAATCGGATCAAAATCTCGCTAAATTCGCACCGCAGCAGTGTGAACCTAGCCTAATGCTGATCATTTTGATAATTTTATCCAATGGTGTAAACCTATTTTGAGTAGGTATTGAATAAGGGGCAGGATAAGGATAAGAGTTGAGATTGGTATTTTGAGTGGGGTAAGTATACCCATTCTGAGGTGGATATTGCTTGGTATTAGTATATATAACTGATTGCTTTTTGTTTGGAGTCTGTTGAATTACTCTTAGGCCTCATACACACGAGATGCTGTTAAACGTGCGTTCAATGTTATCCTATGTGTTCATGTACACAGTCTAGTTTTTTGGCATTTTTAGGCAGTTGCGTTTTAACCTAGTTTTTCCAGAAGCAAAAAAATGGGTTCAGACGCAAGCGTTTTCCACGTTTCATACGCTAAACGCGGTTTTTAAAGGTGCCCTATTTTTTTTACATTAAAAATCTCAAATTATGGCAAATGATGAAAAACCATTAAAATATTTTAAACAATTGTAAATGCTTGCAATGATTCATAGACCATTTATATACCCTAATGAGCCCTTGATCCAATCCAATACACCACTAGCATTGCTGTTATTCGAAGTATAATTGGAATTTGAACAAGCAACTTGTGGCAGGTGACGTGGCAAGTGGACAATCCACAAATTGTTGACAGGTGGAAAATCCACAACTTGTGGCAGGTGACGTGGCAAGTGACGTTGCAAGTGGACAATCCGCAACTTGTGGCAAATGGACAATCCCCAACGTGTGGCAGGTGACATGGCAAGTGACATGCTAAATAAAAGTACACTGCTGCTCACACAGCTGCTGCTACTCGCTCTGGTCTCCCAAAATGGCTGAAATAGTTAAATAATACTGTTTTTTTTTTTTTTTTTTTTTTTTTTTTTTTGAGCTTGGGGATGGTCTTATGAGGTTATCTTATAAACGCTTCTAGACGAAAAATCACGGCAAAACGGGCGTTTTCTAAACGCCAGTTTCAGCTTTTAAAAATGTGCGTTCAGCAGAGTTTGCACCGGCGTCTCGTGTGCATGGGGCCTTAAACCCCTTAGCCAATTGTGCCACTACTTTGTGGACCTCCACTTCACTCTCCACTGTTGATTCTTTAGAACTAGCTGAATTAGGGGGGGAGAGGAAAGGTTTCCAATATATTTTTTCCATCCAATTGCCGTAAGCAATATCTTGTTAAGGCTATATTTGACCTTCTTTTAATTAACAAGGTCAACACCATTTGGTAAGCAGACATCCACTTACAGAGCACTTTGGGTGTACAACGTAGTCGGTGAAGGTGGTTCATCTCTACAGTGGAAGAAACATTTTGTTTTTCACATTGGACATTCTGTTGTGTTTTTTTATTTTTCAGCATATTTTGTGAAAATATGGTTGATTATTATTTTGTTTAAAATCTAGGTGTATACAGATTTTTTTCACAAGTGGCACTTTTACATTTATTTATGGTTGTTTTTTATATTATATATATATATATTTATATATATATATATATATATATATATATATATATATATATATATATATATATATATATATATATATATATATATATATATATTATTATGTTTGTTCACTATTCAAGTAGTAACTACTGATTTAGCATCCTTTTTTCATTTATAGCGCAAAAAATAAAGTGATCAAATAACACAAAGAGCTCTATTTGAATGAGAAAAAAAAGGACATTTTCATTTGGGTACAGTATTGCATGACTAAAAGTAAAAGGGTCCCTTGCGCTACTGTGAGTAACTAGTGAAAGTGACTAGTGACAGATATAAAGTGATAAAAAATAAACAATATTGCAGCAAAACCTAAAAGTGTATCACAACACACCAATATGTGTAAATATGCAAAATTATAAATAAAGTGATCTTGCGCAAAATAAAAAATCACTAAGACACTATGAATAAAAATCTATAAACATAGTCTATCTCCTCGTGGTATAATATATGCATGTGCAAAATTGCAGAAAAATACAAATTAAGAAAAGTAATAGCGGAATGTTCAACATAACTCTGAAACACATGAAATGCGCAAAAAATATATATGTGAAACAAAATGGTCCTCTAAATATATAAACGTGATTCAAATAGTCCTCTGGATAAATCTTCTTTTGAGTTTTCAAAGTGATGGATCCAATATATATGATGTTATACAGGCTTAGATACATAGCATATTCATAGGTAATCCACAAATTGCCTCTTGATGTTAAAGTCTCCCAGAACACTCACCTCAATTAAGGAGTTAAATCGCATTCAAAGAACCGTTACAGGGGCTCCACTAGACGCACACCGGAAGTGACGTAAGAAGGCGATGAACAATGCCAATTTTATTCTCCGTTTTACTATTGCACGTTTTTAATGTAAGAGTCCACCTGGGTGTTTAATAAAAATAGGATACTTTGAGTTTTAACCTACTACACTATCGGAGGCTCCTTGTTTTGTTTACTCTCTCCCATACTGAGGCACTTTATTATTGAAATAAATTGAGACAGTACAGTGGATTATCAGTCCCATTGGAGAAATACCTGAGTCCATCAGCCACTTATAGAAGGCTAAAGAGGGGCCAATAGACGATAGTGGAGACCCTGTAACGGTTCTTTGAATGTGACTTACCTCCTTAAAGTGGCGTTTTCTCCCTCCCAAAAAAAAGATGATTTAAAATTACTAAAAAAATAATAAAAAAAAAATTGGAAATGTTTTATTTTTAACTCGCCTCTAAATGCCTTGGCGCAGGATCAGCTCTGCCCCCTCCCTCCTGTCAGTCATCTGGGACACGTGACAGGTCCCAGATGACTGCGCGGACAATCGCAGCGCAGCTCGCGCATGCGCAGTGGGTGCTTAGCTTTGAAGCCACAGCTGGGTGCCCATAGTTGTAATGCCGGCACCGTCGAGCGGAATCGGGGGACGAGCGGAGCTTCGACCCATCCCCCCCGCATCGCTCGACCCTGGAACAGGTAAGTGTCCACTTATTAAAAGTCAGCAGCTGCAGTATTTGTTGCTGATTAAAAAAAAAAAAAAAAAAAAAAAACATTTCGTATGGATACTCCTTGTGATGGATCCGATCCCACACTCCGATTGAGTGCTTCCGTCCAGTATATCCCGCTTCCTCCAATCTGAGAGATATATTATAGCTGCATCGAATACAAGTCTAGCCAAAAATAGCTTGTAGAATCTTGAATGATTTATTGGACAGAATACAGCCTTTTTATACACTTTTTCACAAGGTTAGATAATGAGGTAGTGCTGCTTGTGGATACTCCCCCCCCCCCCCCCCTCCCCTATAGCAACAACTTAAAATACAATTACATGATTAACATGTTAATTAAAGCGGTAGTAAACCCGCTGAAAAAAAAAATTCTTTTAGTACACCTGTAAGGCAAAAAGGCATAATGAGCTAGTATGCACCGCATACTAGCTCATTATGAAATACTTACCTTAGAACGAGGCATCGGTACCTCACCTGGTCCACGCCGAGGTCGCTGACATGTTGCCTCGGCGTGTCTTCCGGGTATCACGACTCCAGCGCTGTGAGTGGCTGGAGCCGCGATGTCGTCACTCCCGCGCATGGGGAACTTCTTCCCGGCAGGGTTCGGCTTCTGCCAGCCTTTCAGCCGAGAATCAGCGGCGCATTGCACGGGGAATATCTCCTAAAACCGTACAGGTTTAGGAGATATTTTTTTTACCTACAGGTAAGCCTCATTATAGGCTTGCCTGTAGGTAAAAGTCATTTTTTTCCCTTTACAACCACTTTAACACAGCACTTAAGGCAGCCTAGGTGACCAGACAGTCCGTCTCCGCAGGTCAATGTAATCTGCTCTTTCAAGGATTGTGTATTGTTCAGAATTGACAACCTAAGAATAGTCTTTACATATATCCTAGGAGATACTGTGGATAAATATTACTTACATTTTAAGTAATCCAAGATATATTATTTCACTCACCCTGTACCATGATGGCACAATACGACCTGACCCTGACATAAGAGGTGTATGGGGATCTGAAATATGGGTTTCCCAACCTTTTCAAGGGATTCTGGGTTTTATGTGCCCTCCCGTCACATCTCTCCCCTTTCGGCAGAAGACTAACACAGGAGGAGACCCCAGATGGGTTGACTCCGAAGTTAGTCCATAGTTCCAGTCCTCTGATGCCTGTACCCACACAGTACCCCAAACAAATTGTTCCAAACAGAGCACTACTCATCCAGTCAACCTCTGCCTCTCTCATAGAACATACTCCCTGCTGGGGGGAAGTGTGGACCGGTCCTTCCCCCCCCCCCTGGAGTCCCTTTAGCCGCAGGAGAGAAGACAGGGTGGTTGGGCTCAGTATGTCATGCTGTTGGGCATCTGGGCCTACTTCCCAGAATCCCTGGGGTATACAGGTGGAGACTGAAGTCCCATCCACCTTTACAGGAAATCTGTCCTCTGTTAGTTGTGGGCAGAGGCCAGCAGCGCTCTGTTCCATTGCCAGCAGTTCAGCTGGGCGTAGGAGCTTCCCTACATCATCTGCTCCAGCTAACTGTTGGGGAGAGAGGCTGACTGCCCCAGCTCCCTGGAACTCCGCAGTTGTTGCCGGTGCTGGGCAGAGGTTGGTAGCACTCTGCCCGGTTGCCAGCACTACTGCAGGTGTTCGGTTAGTGGAGACCACTGGCCCATCCACTGACACCAGATCAAGTTGCAGTTGTGAGGTGACGACTGCATTCTCTCCTTGGATTCTGATCTGCGGCTCATGATGGACTGCCACCTCCTCACCCTGGGCCTCCAGAATTTCTTCAGGTGTGGGGCAGAGGTCTTGGACTCTGTCCGGTTGCCAGCACTTCTACTGGGGGTTTGCTAGGTGGTTCCTCCTCTACAGAAACATCTATTAAATTCCCAGTCTCTGGAATTGCTAAATGTGTGGGGCAGAGGTCTTGGACCCTCTGTTCAGTTACCAGATCTTCAGCTGGAGAAGTTTGTTGTAACTCCGTAGATGCTGCTGGCAGATTATCACATGTCCCTGTCAGTGTTGTGGGAGAAAGGCCGACTACCTTTTCTCTCAAGAAGGGCGAAGCCACTGTTGGTGCTGGGCAGAAGTTAGCAGAACTCTGCCCTGTTGTCAGCCGTTGGAGTTTCCGGAGTTTCCACTGCCGATTCTCTGGCATGCTGCGGAACGTGTTCCAGCAGTTTCCTGTATGCCCTTTCCAGATGCTGTTCCTTCCTTAACAAATGGTCCAGATCAGGTTTAAGCTCTGAGACCCCTGCAAGAACGAGCATAGCCTCTATATTCTCGCAGGTCCTCAGGGTAGGATCCCCTTCATCACCAAACACAAAACTATCTGTAAGGCTCTCCCACAGCAATCCAGGGCCTCTAAAGTCATATCCCTCCGGAGAGCATTCTGTTGTCTCCCCTAAATATCCCTGTTCTGCGTGCCATTGGTGCCCTCCCATCACACTCCTCTTTAATTAAGGTGAGCGTTCTGGGAGACTTTAACATCAAGAGGCAATTTGTGGATTACCTATGCATATGCTATGTATCTAAGCCTGTATTGTTCATTTCATGTGTTTTAGAGTTATGTTGAACATTCCTCTATTACTTTTCTTTGTATTTTTCTGTAATTTTGCACATGCATACTTGCTATTATACTTCACAAGGAGATATAGATAGACTATTTTTATTGATTTTTGTCCATAGTGTCTTTCAGTGATTTTTTATTTTTATTTTGTGCAAGATCACTTTATAGTATTGCATGACTGAGATCATCAGAACCTGCAAGTGAAATCTGCAAAGTAAACTGTACATCCTGTTTCTGCAATGTGTTGTGTGCATCTGAAACAATTTCTTGTAAATGTTTAATGTTTTTGTACTTCCCATAACATAACATGTAAAATTTTGTTTTATTTTCCTTCACTAGGTTGGTGGCTTAATTCAAGGAAGAATAGAAACTGTTTTTAAGGAATCTTTTGACCAAAGAATACAAGATTTATCCCAACAAATCAACCTAATTCAGTGCAAAGAAGATAATATTGATATACTTACCCGGCACCTTGTGAGTTCAGTTTTTTTTTTTTTTTACATTTTCTAAAGCTAGGCATAGACTATTCCCATCAAAGAATGCCATGCTGGGACATCTCTGCCTGTCATTTTAGGGCTGGGACCATCCAGGTTTTAGGCGTGTTACTTGTCTCATTGACAGGAGCAGAGCACATCCAGTGAATGTTTTGTGAAAGGAAAGTCACTTCGGTATTTCTCATTTGTTCATCGACAGAGACAGCCTTCTATCTTCATAACGATAGGGTTATATCGCCTCCGCAGGAGTAGGACTAGGCAGAACTAAAAAAAAAATACTTGGCCACTCCCATGGGCCGTCCACAGTCAGTATATAACCCCCTCCCTGCTCTAGGTATTCGTTTTTTTTTTCTAGTCAGGAGTAAGGACCTGGTTCTCTGCCTGGATTTCTAGTCCTGGGAATTTTTGTTTGTTGTTTTTCTCTTTTTTCCTTTTTTTTTTTTTTTTTTCCTGGGCTGGGCGATAGACTGGATACTTGAGTCCAGGGGTCACCCCAGTCTGGCCAGCGAGCGCAGAGCTCAGCTACGTGCTAGGTCGGCCGTGACATAGTCCCACTGGTCAGGGGCTGGCCCTGCGAGTTAAAGGTCTCGCGATGTCGCATACAACCAGGTCTTGGCCTGTGTCGCAGCGTTCCTCATGGCCGACAGCCCCCCACTTCGGCGGCAAGAAGGATCTGTCTGGGAGCGTTACCCGTGCACTTTGCTGGAGCAGTAAGTAACTGGCTTTCCCTGTAGGGGTGGGGGGCGCGGGTACTCCCTGGGGTGGTCGGTCCCTCTGCGGGTTCTCCTCCATCCCCCCCCCCTCCCTCCTTTCCTTACCGGGTGGGGCCCAGGAGGTGAGTGACCGGATGTCCGCTTTCGGGTGACCGGGCGCTGGTGGGGCGAAGGCCACCATTGTTCGTTTGGGGTCCGTGGGAGGTGCACTTGCGTCGGGCAGCTGAAAATTTTTAGTACGCGGGCAGGAGGCCCCGGGGCTGGCTGCGGGATCACGCCGCTCCCGTGGCTTTGCGGGCCTACTGGCCGGATACCGCTTGGGGGGCCAGCTGCTGAGGCCGCGCCACTCCCGCAATCTAGGATTGCAGCCTACAGGCGGATCGGTCCGGTCCCCATGCTCGCGGCAGACGGCCGAAAATGTAGGCTGTGGCTCTTGCAGCCTGCTGGGCCATGGCTGTGAGGGGCCTTGGTCGGTGCCCCCCCCCCCCCCCGAGAGGGGCCTTGTTCGCTGCCCCCCCCCGAGAGGGGCCTTGTTCGCTGCCCCCCGTGAGGGGCCTTGTTCGCTCCCCCCCCGTGAGGGGCCTTGTTCGCTCCCCCCCCGTGAGGGGCCTTGTTCGCTCCCCCCCCGTGAGGGGCCTTGTTCGCTCCCCCCCGTGAGGGGCCTTGTTCGCTCCCCCCCCCGTGAGGGGCCTTGTTCGCTCCCCCCCCCGTGAGGGGCCTTGTTCGCTCCCCCCCCCGTGAGGGGCCTTGTTCGCTCCCCCCCCGTGAGGGGCCTGGGTCGGTGCCCCCCCCCCCCGTGAGGGGCCTTGGTCGGTGCCCCCCCCCGTGAGGGGCCTTGGTCGGTGCCCCCCCCCCGTGAGGGGCCTTGGTCGGTGCCCCCCCCCCCCCGTGAGGGGCCTCGGTCGGTGCCCCCCCCCCCCCCGTGAGGGGCCTCGGTCGGTGCCCCCCCCCCCGTGAGGGGCCTCGGTCGGTGCCCCCCCCCCCCCCCCGTGAGGGGCCTCGGTCGGTGCCCCCCCCCCTGCGAGGGGCCTCGGTCGGTGCCCCCCCTCCCTGCGAGGGGCCTCGGTCGGTGCCCCCCCTCCCTGCGAGGGGTCTTGGTCGGTGCCCCCCCTCCCTGCGAGGGGCCTTGGTCGGTGCCCCCCCCCTCCCTGCGAGGGGCCTTGGTCGGTGCCCCCCCCCCTCCCTGCGAGGGGCCTTGGTCGGTGCCCCCCCCCTCCCTGCGAGGGGCCTTGGTCGGTGCCCCCCCTCCCTGCGAGGGGCCTTGGTCGGTGCCCCCCCTCCCTGCGAGGGGCCTTGGTCGGTGCCCCCCCTCCCTGCGAGGGGCCTTGGTCGGTGCCCCCCCTCCCTGCGAGGGGCCTTGGTCGGTGCCCCCCTCCCTGCGAGGGGCCTTGGTTGGTGCCCCCCCCCTGTGAGGGGCCTTGGTTGGTGCCCCCCGTGAAGGGGCTTTGGGTCTGTGCCCCCCGTGAAGCAGTAAACCTGGTTGCTGAGCTCTCTGGTTCCTCAGTGGTGCTGATACATGTATTTTGGGGGGCGACCCTGAATGGCATCATGTTGCGTCTTTATCTTGTCTGGTTACAAGATATTTTTCCGGCTGTGTTCCTCCAAATTTTTTTTTTTTTGCCTCCAAGGGCGTTTGTCGCCAGACTGCTGGCTGTTCTCCACGGGGGCCGAGCAAGCCCTGTTGCTGTAGAGTGTGATGGTCCCGGTTCCCATGCTGAGAACGGTTTTAGGGGTTTTATCCAAACCTGTTCAGTCTACAGGATGGAGGGCATGGTATATCTAATTCTGGACCTCAAGGCCCTGACCTCCCTTGTGGGGGTACAGTAGTTGAGGATGCAGTCCGTCCGCACAGCGGTGGCACTCCATGGGGATTTTCTAACTTCTATCGACATCACGAATGCTACTTACGCATTCTGTTATGTGCCAGACTCCAGCACTTCCTCCGCTTTTGCTGTGGGTGCAGAGCATTAAGAGTGTGTGATGTTGCCCCTTTTGGGTCTGGCCACCGCTCCTCGGGTGTTCACGAGGTGTTGGCCCCAGATCTGGCGTGGTTAAGTTGGTGGGGGTTTGCGATCCTGGGCTGCCTGGATGATCTTCTTCTCCGGCTCCTCGACTACGCCGAGGAGCAACATAGTTCTTATACAAACCTTGACTGATTTCAGTTGGAGTCTATACTATAGGAAGTCTGCTTGGCCCTGCCAGATCGTTGGATTATCTGAGCCTGACCCGGGCTTCAGCTCTGGCCAGCGTGTTTCTTCTCCAGGACAATATTCCGGAAGTTGCATGCTGCGTTTTTTCATTTACTGTCCGGCAGGTGGGCTCCTCTGCGGATCTGCATGTGGGTGTTGGGTCCGACGTTATCTATTTTTTGTGGTGATTCCATTTGTACAGTTCCATACAAGCTCCTTTAGGGGAGATCCTGGCATAATGGGACAAATACCCAAGGTCTCTGCACAATCGGATTCAGCTGAGTCAGGAAACTAGAGTTTCCCTAGTCTGGTGGCTTCGCTCTCCGCTTCTTCGGTAGGGTAAATCCTTTCTCACCTTGTATTGAACAGGGTGACCACCAAGGCCAGTCTGTCCGGGTGGGGAGAGGTCCTAGGGTCGTTGGAAGTTGGTGTATTCCGGACTACCGAGTAATATCTTGGAGCTTCATGCGAACAGACTAGTTCTGGATCATGGACGGATCGACTTCGGGGGCTCCCGGTATGGATCCAGTCAGGCAAGGCAATGGCGGTGGCTTATGTCCATCGCCAGGGTGGGCCAAAATAAGCTGTTGTTGTTGGCCCTGGCTGTTGCCAGTATTCTCCAGTGGGTAGAGCGTCTCGTTCTGGCCCTTTCTGCCATACGCTTTCCAGGAGTAGAATACTGTAAAACGGATACCTCAGTTGGTTAGGGTTGGACCACGGGGTGGCCCCTTCACTGGGCCGTGTTTCATCTTATTTGTCTCCGCTGGGGCATGCCTGTGGTAGATCTGTTTTGCTTCCTGGCTCATCAGCACGGTACCAAGGTTTCTGGATCTTCTGGCGGCTCTAGTGACCCATGTTTACTCTATGCCTTCCTCCTCTCCAGCCTCTGCTGTGGCTTTTTGGCAGGATCATGGCTGCCTGGATTCTGGTCATTTTATTGGCTCCGGATGGGTCCCGGTGCTCTGGGTATGCCAATCTTGTATTAGCCTTGGGATTTTTCATTTTCCCACCCCTCATGTTGGCACTGCTCTGTCAATGAACAAATGAGAAAATAGGATTGTTTGAGATTTTCAATTTGCTGGAAAAATAGAATTTTTTTTACTTACCGTAAAATCCATTTCTCTGAGTTCATTGACACACAGCACCCACCCCTCTATGGAGTTCTTTGCATACTTCTATTACTGCTTGCTACTAAACGGAATACCTAGAGCAGGGAGGGGGTTATATACTGACTGTGGACGGCCCATGGGAGTGGCTAAGTGGTGTTTTTTTTTTTTTTTTTGTGGCCTAGTCCTACTCTTGCAGAGGCGATGTAACCCTATCGTTATGACGAGAGACGGCTGTGTCTGTCAATGAACTCAGAGAAATGGATTTTACGGTAAGTAAAAAAATTATATTTTTCCAGCAAATTGAAAATCTCAGTGACAATGAGTATTTCTAAAGTCAGATGTTCTGGTTGCCTCCTAGGGGTACCCATAAGTGACATTTATATTTATTACTTTTATCAACCAGATTAACTATGTAACATGCTTGTTGTACTTCAACCAGCCGATCATTTTAAAAACAGTCCATGGTTTGATGTCCTATACATATTGGATCTTCATATTTGTATGTATACGGCAGAGGGCCGGTACCCCTTTTGGATAAGCCATCTTGCGTGGCGAAAGCATTCCCTTCTCCCTCTTGATTTGTCCATGAAGTCTGGGAAGGGTCCAAAGTGCCTTTTGCGTTTCCAAAAACGCTTGCTGTAAGGTACCCCTTTGGGGAGTCCCTTCTTCAGAAGTGGACTGTTTCACCAGTGTTTCACTGTCTCTAGGCTGCTCAAGGCAACCATGGGTCCAATAGAGTAATCTCAGGCTTCTAAGGGTCCAGGTGACCTACCTGGAGGGGGAGCAGAATCCCTATGCCTTTTCTGCATTGGCGGACCTGTTGGTCTAGGCACTGCAGTTTGTCCGCTATACCTCTTGGCCGCAGTTCCCCTAGTTGCCGAGTCTGTCTCCTCAGTAGTGCTTAGACGTGTTTTTTGATTTTTCTTTATTGGGTTTTAACAAAAAAAACACTTTTGAAAATTAGACTTGTTTTGGGGGGCTACCCTGAATGACATGTCGCGTTTTTTGTCCGGTTACAAGATAGTTTTCCGGCTGTGTCCCTTTTTAAAAATTTTTCTTTTTTTTTTTTTTTTCCCTCTTCGTCTTTCAGGACAGCCTACTTTGAGATGTAGTCTCCTCCCCTTCCTTCAGGAAACACTGCGCCAGCCCATAAATCTTTCTTCCCCCTGCCGGACTTCAGTTTTAGTGTTTCCTCCGGTGGGGAGACACTGTGCTCAGGAACCTGGTCGCTTCAGTCAGAGGACTGTGACCTATTTTGTGTTTCACTGCAGGGGAAGCAGGGGTTTTCCTATGTGGAAGGTGCGGTACTCACCCACCATGGCTAGCCACCCCACCCCATCCCAGCCGAGCGCGGTGGTGGTATGTGGGGGTCCTTTATCGTGTCCACCGGGACATTGCTGGGAGACAGCTCCGCTCTCCCTGTGTCTACATGGGCCGCAATGTTTGGAACTCGCGGGCCGGACGACGGGCGACGTCACTTCCGGTAGAGGGCGGAGGTTGACTCTTTGACACGCGACTTCCGGGTCGCGGAGCCGATAAAAGGACCGGGCACAGGCTGGAGATGGGTCGTGAGCGCGCACAGGCAATCGCAAGACTCAGGGAACAACCACCTCAGGATGTCCGAAGCTGAGCCTCAAACGGACGTTCCCTCCAGCCTTCCAAAGGTAAGAGCGCCCTGGGGAAGGTAGCTCTATACCCAAGGGCTGTCCCTCCTAGGCTTAGTTCCGGTTTTAGGGGGGACAGACCCCCTGGGTAGTCAGGGGGTGGGGGAGGCCCAGATCCCTGCACATAAAAAAGGGTCTAGGGCACTCCCTGGTGGTATCCTGCAAAAGCCTGTATGCTGATTTTTTGTCTGCCTTTTTTGTTTCCTTACTGTTTCAGAAAGCTACGGAAAAATCATCTAAATCTACTCACAGTTCCAGAAGGAAGTGTGCCTCCTGTAGGGAGATTCTCGGGGAGACCTGGACAAAGGTCCTTTGCAAGTGCTGTATAGATTCCCTAGTCAGGGAAAGAGACTCTGAGCAGGAATCGGGTCTCGCAGCCTCAGTCAAGGAGCTTTCATCCACTTTCTCCTCATTTAAAACTTTGTTGAAAGTTTCCAGCTCCCCACCAGTCTCCCTACTCAGGATACCACCCCGCCACAGGCTCAGGGTTCCACACCTGCTAGATCTGCCACTAAGATTAGAGCAGGGGAAGTTTCATGCCCTTCCGAGGTGGAGCCCAGGCAGCCAGACAGTACCTCCTCCGATTCACAGGAGGGGTCTGAGGGGGAGGACCAGGACGGGGAGTCCAGAAAGCCCTCCAGATACAAGTTATCCCTGGATGAGGTAGATGACCTCTTGGGAGCAATACATACTACCCTCGGTATTCAGGTGGACAGAAAGCCCCTAACCCTACATGATCAGATGTACAAGGGCTTGGGGGAACCAAAGAAAAGAGTGTTTCCTGTGCACGAGGTGCTAATAGAAACAATCAAGAAGGAGTGGCAGGATCCGGAAAGAAAGCCCTTCTTCTCCAGATCTTTGAAGAGAAGGTTCCCTTTCTCAGAGGATCCTGATTCTATTTGGAATAAAAATCCCAAATTAGACGCTGCCTTCAGTCAAGTTTCCAGACCCACAGATCTGGCATTTGAGGACATGGGGGCCTTGGCAGACGTAATGGACAAGAGGATAGATTCCCTTCTTAAAAAGACTTGGGACTCTACAGTGGGTAATTTAAAACCCGAGATGGCCGTTACTGTGGTGGCCCGCAACCTTGAGCACTGACTCTCCCAAATACAGGAGCACATTGAGGCGGGCACTGCTAAGGATACTATACTAGCCTCCTTTCCCATCATTCTGCGAGGAGACGCGTACATTGCAGACGCCTCGGCAGAGTCAGTTCGGATGTCGGCCAGGTCTGCAGCTCTGGCCAACTCCGCTAGACAAGCTCTTTGGCTCAAAACTTGGCCTGGTGACAGCGCCTCCAAGGCCAAGTTATGCGGAATTCCCTTAACAGGGGACCTGCTTTTTGGCCCAGGTTTGGACACAGTCCTTGACCGCACGGCAGACCGGAAAAAGTCCTTTACGATCAAACGTAAGGCTCCAGCTCAGGCTAAGAAAGGGTTTCGCCCTCAAAAACACAAGGAAAACCAAAAGCCAGAAGGTCAAAAGAAAACCTGGGGGCAGAAAGGCAAGGGCAGAGGAGGGGTGATTTTTCGTTCTCCTGAACAGCCCCGTAAGAGCCAATGACCCTCCAAGCTTGGTGGGAGGAAGACTGGGGGCCTTCCTCTCCCAGTGGGAGACAATCTCTCACAACCAATTTATTCTGGGGGTCATAAGAAGGGGGTATCACTTGGAATTCTCTTCTCCCCCCCCCCCCCCCCCAGAAGATTTCTGGTCACACACCTTCCCGGGTGCAGGGAAAAGGCCAATGCCCTAATGGGAGCCCTAAGCGATTTGGAACAGCAAAATATAATTTGCAGAGTACCAAAGGCAGAGGCAGGGATGGGGTCTACTCACACATATTCGTGGTGAGAAAACCCTCGGGGAAGTTCAGGCTAATTCTGAACTTAAAACCCCTGAACAAGGCAGTAACCTACAAAAAATTCCGTATGGAATCAATTTACTCGGTCAGATCCCTCCTGCCCCCCAACTGCTTTATGGTCTCGCTGGACCTCAGGGACGCTTATCTACACGTCCCCATTGCCGAGAACTCCCAAAAGTTCCTGCGGCTAGCAGTAGACTTAGGGGACCTAATAGTGCGCCTACAGTTGCAGGCACTGCCCTTCGGGCTATCCTCCTTGCCCCGCATGTTCACGAAGGTGTTGGCGGAGGCTATGGCCTTTCTTCGTCTCCAGGGTGTGGCTGTAATAGCCTACCTAGACAATCTGCTTCTTTTTGCAATGTCTCCAGATCAACTAATAAAGGATCTCGAGGTAACAAAAAGTCTTGTTGAGCCTGGGGCGGCTGCTGAATTTGGAAAAATCCAATTTGATCCCCTCTCAGCGCATCACATACCTAGGGTATTTGCTAGACTCAACACTATTAAGGGTTTTTCTTCCCCTAGAAAAGGTTCAGAAGCTGGAAAAGGCAGTGGCCTTCCTTCAGTGCAGCCATCAGGTCACTATAAGATACCTGATGTCAACTCTGGGCCTACTAACCTCCACCCTCCCGGCTGTGCAGTGGGCAGCTCTGCACTTCAGGCCCCTTCAGTCTTTTATCCTAAAGGTATGGGACCACAGCCAGGAAGAGCTAGACAGACTGGTGTACGTCCCAGGCCAGGTAAAAAGATCCCTGTGGTGGTGGAGGAAGGTAATTAACCTGTCACAAGGTCGCCTGTGGATTATACCGACCTCGCAGATGGTAACCACGGATGCAAGCGGCAGGGGCTGGGGAGCTCATCTGGGACCCCTGCTAGCCCAGGGCACCTGGAAGGACGACTAGGTAGAAAAATCGTCCAACTGGAAGGAATTGAGGGCAGTAGGGCTAGCCCTCAAGTCTTTTGAAAAAGAGCTCCAGGGCCACCACACTCAGGTGCGGTCGGACAATTCATGCACCGTGGCCTACCTAAACAAGCAGGGCGGCACAAGAAGCAAGGTCCTGTTAGCCCTAGCGTCAGAAATACTGAACTGGGCAGAGGAACACCCTCTCGTTATCGGCAGTATTCCTAAGAGGCGAGAAAAATACTATAGCAGATTTTCTCAGCCGCAGGAGACTGAGAGAGGGCGACTGGGTTCTCAACCAGGAGGCCTTCGATCTCATCTCAGGAAGGTGGGGACTTCCGGAGATGGACCTCTTTGCATCAAAGACCAATGCTAAGACCCACTGTTTTTTCTCCCTAAACGGGGGAGAAGGCGCATTGGGGATGGACGCCCTATCTCAGAGCTGGCACTTCAGGGTGTGTTATGCCTTTCCGCCTCCAGCCCTGTTGCCAGCTGTCCTGAGGAAATTTCAGATGGATTTTAGTGGCACCACACTGGCCCAAGAGGGCTTGGTTCTCACTGCTAAAACAGCTGACAGTAGAACCTCCCCTTGTCCTTCCATCTCAAGAAGATGTTCTCTCCCAGGGCCCAGTCCTTTGTCCACAGGTCCATCGGTGGAAGCTTGCGGCCCGGCTACTGAGGAGGGCATACTAAGATCCAAAGGATTTTCAGAGAAATTAGTCTCTACCCTCCTCGGTAGCAGGAAAAGAGACGCGCAGGATATACAGGAAGGTCTGGCTCCGCTTTAATGCATGGTGCTTAGAGTACTCCTTTTCAGCGCAGAATCCCACTGCTGTATTGGAATTCCTACAATGTGGGGCAGACAAGGGCCTGTCTATTAGCACCCTTAAGGGTCAAGTGTCAGCATTAAACTCATACTTAGAAAAACCTCTGGCCTCCAACCCCTGGGTGGCCAGGTTCTTCAGGGCTCTGTCCAGGCAGAGACCAGTCAAAGGTCCCCCTTTTCCTAAGTGGGACCTGTCATTGGTCTTGCAGACCCTGACGGGACCCCCCTTTGAACCTCTGGGAGAGTGTTCACTAAGGGAACTTACCCTAAAAATAGCATTTTTAGTTGCAGTAACTACTGCCAGGAGGGTTAGTGAAATTGAGGCATTATCAATTAGACCCCCCTTTTTTGTTTTTCCAGATCGGATTGTCTTCAGAACTGATCCGGCTTTTTTACCTAAAGTGATTTCCAGTTTTCACAGGAGTCAAGAGATAGTTTTACCTTCTTTTTGTTCTAACCCCTCAGGTGAAAGGGAGTTAAAATTTAGTTTTCTGACACTGTCCTCTGCCCCACTGACACTGTTCCTCTGCCCCACTGACACTGTTCCTCTGCCCCACTGACACTGTTCCTCTGCCCCACTGACACTGTTCCTCTGCCCCACTGACACTGTTCCTCTGCCCCACTGACACTGTTCCTCTGCCCCACTGACACTGTTCCTCTGCCCCACTGACACTGTTCCTCTGCCCCACTGACACTGTTCCTCTGCCCCACTGACTCCGACCACCCCCTTTCCCAAAAGCACTGTGAAAGCATATATTTAAAAAATAAAACCCCACCCTCCCATCATGGTACAAAAATAAATATAAAAAAAAAAAAAAAAATGTAATTGTAAAAATGTAAAAAAATAAAAAAAAAATCCACTGGTCCCAAAAACCTTTTGAAAAAAAAAAAAAAAATTTAATTGTAAAATTATCTGACACTGTCCACTATCCTGACACCATCCTGCATGTACTACCCACCACTGTACACTCCGCATCCCTGTGATTCGCACCGCATTGCTGTTCAGATCACATGCGATGTCTGTGCGATGCAATTTCAGCCATGCCAACTGTATGGCTGAAAAATGTGGATAGTCAGAAATCGCATCACATTCGGACCAAACTCGCACAGGACCCTTTTTTTGGTCCGCACCAGAATAGCATGGGTGTTCACACGTGTCTGTATATTCATATAAAGTGTACTACAGCTTCTACAAATGAACCTAGATCTAAGAATGGAGGACAGGTCTTTTTCTGAATGGGACACAGAGCGTTCGTTACCGATCACTCTGTGACCTGTGATAACTGAGCAGAGTAACCTGTGTGTTCCTCTGCTCAGTGTATGAATGGAGAGGAGACGCTGTCTTCCCTCCACTGCCCCGCTGACACTGTCCACTGCCCCGCTGACACTGTCCACTGCCCCGCTGACACTGTCCACTGCCCCGCTGACACTGTCCTCTGCCCCGCTGACACTGTCCTCTGCCCCGCTGACACTGTCCTCTGCCCCGCTGACACTGTCCTCTGCCCCGCTGACACTGTCCTCTGCCCCGCTGACACTGTCCTCTGCCCCGCTTACACTGTCCTCTGCCCCGCTTACACTGTCCTCTGCCCCGCTGACACTGTCCTCTGCCCCGCTGACACTGTCCTCTGCCCCGCTGACACAGTCCTCTGCCCCGCTGACACAGTCCTCTGCCCCCCTGACACTGTCCTCTGCCCCGCTGACACTGTCCTCTGCCCCGCTGACACTGTCCTCTGCCCCGCTGACACTGTCCTCTGCCCCGCTGACACTGTCCTCTGCCCCGCTGACACTGTCCTCTGCCCCACTGTCCTCTGCCCCACTGTCCTCTGCCCCACTGTCCTCTGCCCCACTGACACTGCCCCACTGTCCTCTGCCCCACTGTCCTCTGCCCCACTGTCCTCTGCCCCACTGACACTGCCCCACTGTCCTCTGCCCCACTGACACTGCCCCACTGTCCTCTGCCCCACTGACACTGCCCCACTGACTCCGACCACCCCCTTTCCCAAAAGCACTGTGAAAGCATATATTTAAAAAATAAAACCCCACCCTCCCATCATGGTACAAAAATAAATATAAAAAAAAATGTAATTATAAAATTATCTGACACTGTCCACTATCCTGACACCATCCTGCATGTACTACCCACCACTGTACACTCCGCATCCCTGTGATTCGCACCGCATTGCTGTTCAGATCACATGCGATGTCTGTGCGATGCAATTTCAGCCATGTCAACTGTATGGCTGAAAGATGTGGATAGTCAGAAATCGCATCACATTCAGACCAAACTCGCACAGGACCCTTTTTTTGGTCCGCACCAGAATAGCATGGGTGTTCACACGTGTCTGTATATTCATATAAAGTGTACTACAGCTTCTACAAATGAACCTGGATCTAAGAATGGAGGACAGGTCTGCCTCCTCTTATATTCGTGGATAGTGTTCCAGTCAGGGAATCTGTAGTACAGCTTTTATGAATGAATGGAGCAGCTGGGTGCAAAGGGCAAGCATAGTTAGTTCTAGTAACTCCTGTCGCACCGGAAGATTATGGAAGCTGAGGTGAGTGGGGGTTAGGATGAAGATTTTGGCCTCATGTACACTGCTGCTGGTAAACGGACGTTTTAGGAGCTTTTGGGCATTTTTTTCAGCTGCCTCTAATTCCTGAGCTCTCCGCTGTTATCTTAGTACATGTACACAGGGTCATTTCTAGGCAGTTGAGTTTAGAAGCATTTTTTGGAACGCCAAAAAAATGCTTTCAGGAGGGGTGTTTAGAGGCATTTGAAACATCAAATGCCTGTAACAGCCTGTAAACGCAGTTAAATGCGAGTTAACTCGTGTTTAGTTTACAGACGTGTTTTTTTTTTTTTTTTTTTTTTTATGTAGCTAAACGAATGTTTTTAGTTAAAAGTTAAATTGTTCAGGAGAGGTTAAACAACGTCCTGTATACATGAAGCCTTTCACCAACATAATATGAATCATCGCAAGAGACATCTTGTTTGAAAATAAGTTGTCTATTTTCTCTCTGGTGTATATTCTGATGTGATCTTGGCTGTCCCTAGGCTTTTTTTGCAGCCCCGACATGTTGCAAGGATCGTGAAGATCACTGTTAATGCAAATTGTATGTGTGTGATGAAAATGAGCGTCTGATTATTTTTCTTCAAAGCTTAATCGAAACCGGTGTACTTTTTCATCTGCTGGAAAATGTGAGTTGAAACCTATTTGGCTTGTTGGTACCATCCTCAACCATATGTGTGATAAACCTTCCATGGCACCTAAAGAATGCCTCAGTTGTGACCAAACTGGATACATTTCAATGTGACATTCAGGATGTATATGACTGCTGTACGTTAGATAATGCAGCTTCTCTAGAGCTTAAAGATTAAGTTTTAGTTAAAAAAAAAAAATGGCACAAGGGATGGTACTTGGTTAATGCAAACTGTCCCTTGTGCTGATGTCTGCAGTTTTAGTTGAAATTATTTGTCTTAAAGTGGATGTAAACCCGATTTTTTTTTTTTTTTTTTGTCATAATGTAGAGATTAAGATTTCCTTTCATTTTCCTTTCAGTCTTGCCACACAGATTTACTCAAGGCCTGAGCAATCCTCTTTTATTGTTCAGGTAGAGAAATCTTGACAGTCTTGAAAACGTTGTCAAAAACGCCCCCTTGCTGTGAGTGACAGGTGATTTACATATCTTATGCACATCCTGTGTAATAAGTTCACAATTCACATCCCCCTTTCCTCCAGCTCTCCCAGGATTGCCTGCCTTTACTGTGTTTTGACTGGATGTTTCTCATCATGGGATGCAGTGAACAGTCAGCAGACTATAGAAAGACAAGTGATTTAGGGGACATGTATGTAGTCAGAGCTGGGCAGAGTAGAACATCCAGTGTCTGATAACCTGTCTTAGGCTAGTGCATGAGATATGTAAATCACCTGTCACTCACAGCAAGGGGGCGTTTTTGACAAAGTTTTCAGGTAGCGAAATCTTGACAGTCTTGAACAATAAAAGAGGATTGCTCAGGCCTTGAGTAAATATGTGTGGCAAGACTGGGCTCAAATGAAAGGAAATCTTATTCTCTACATTATGACATGAACATTTTGGGTTTACATCCACTTTAAGGCTTTAGTTTAAAGTGGCCATTCAGTCATTTTTTCAACTTTTCTATTTTTTTTTTTTTAAATCTTTGGCCCTTGTTTTAACTTTGGATAATAAAACGTTTTTTTAATGCCAGTAAATACCTTATACAGCCCACTTCCTCTTTCTTGTCTGGTCATTAGCCTAGGCCAGTGATGGGGAACCTTGGCACTCCAGATTTTTTGGAATTACATTTTCCATGATGCTCATGCACTCTTCCCATGATGCTCAACTACAATGCAATGTAGTTCCAAAACATCTGGGGTGTCGAGGTTCGCCACCACTGGCCTAGCCTTATGCCATCATGCATCTCTCTTTCTCGTTCTCTCAATCTCTCTCCAGGAAGAGAGAGGATGAGTTGGTAGCGGGCCAATCGGAGCTGGAATTGTGTATCTGTGTAAATCCAGGAAGTGAACAGGCAGCAGTTTCAGCTGCCCACAGTTAAAATGGATGCAGCCAGACTTAATGGAGGGAGATTTATGCAGAATAATTGGCAAGTAGAGAATCAGTGTATATATAAAATAAGCACTGTGGTTGGAGGGAAGCTTTAGAATGGCAAAAATGTTTTTATTACAAATTATGTGAGCAGACTGCAGCAAGGATGTTGAATTCCCTTCCACAGGCGGTGGTCTTGGGTGGGGGGGGGGGGGGGGCATTGATAGTTTCCAGAAAATATTAGATAAGCACGTGAACGACCACAACATACAGGTATATTCAATGTAATACTGACATATAATCACACACATAGGTTGGACTCTTTTTTTTTTTTTCAACCTCACCTACGATGTAACGTTGTAACTGCAGTTCCTCTAAGTTTTGATAAAGTTAAATTCGTATTGCCTGGTCTACATGTTTTATGTATCGTATTTTTCGGCGTATAACACACACTTTTCCCTCCTGGAAAATAGGGGGGAAATCACGGGTGCATGTTTTATGCCGATAGCATACCTCGGAGGAGAAGGATGGGGACGAGCACCGCCTGAATCACTGAGCCGACATGTCCTGTTTACTCTGCTCTGGGGTCATACATATTCCGCCACCGGCGTTGGAATCATGTTCTGTCAATCGCAGGAGCTGGCCCAATGGCAATGGCGGCGGCAGGACTGAGAGCCGAGTACTGTAAACGGAAGATAATGGCTCAGTGATTCCGGCGGCGCTCTTCCCCCTCCTGATTTCCTTTACTGCATAAGAGATGGTGAGGCTGCAGATAGGCATTAGGCTGCATTGGATGGGCGCAGATCAGGCTGCAGATGGGCATTAGGCTGCATTGGATGGGTGCAGATCAGGCTACAGATGGGCATCAGGCTGCATTGAGGCTGCAGGTGGACACTAATCAGGCTGCATTGATTGGCACTGACCATTATTTTGCTTCAAAGTGGTTTATTTGAAAAAAATAAGTTGTTTTTTTTCCCTGAAACTTCCATCTTAAATTGAGGTGCGTGTTATATGTTATCAGTCATGATATAGTCGAGTTGGTTTTTACATTTGTATTTTCATTTAATATGAGAAGTATTGGAATACTCTTTCTAATAAAATCTGAACTGATTAAGGCTGCATTCACACCTGAGCGTAGCTTTTCAGGCAGAAAATCGCGCGAATTGCGGCGTTTTTCGCGGCGTTTTTTCGCGGCGTTTTTTACCGCGATTTGCTGCGTTTTTTACCGCGATTTGCTGCGTTTTTTACCGCGATTTGCTGCGTTTTTTACCGCGATTTGCGGCGTTTTTTACCGCGATTTGCAGCGTTTTTTACCGCGTTTTGCCGCGAATTTTGTGCAGAGCAAAAGGTCACCAATGTAAAAAGAATAAAAACGCCCAAATCTGCCCGATTCGCGCGACAAAAAAGGGTCCGGAACTTGTTTGAGCTTCAGGCGTAGGGCTTCAGGCGTTTTGGAGTGGAGATGTGAACCATCTCCATAGAGAATAATGTATTTTTTCCCCCTCTAGCTTTTGTAGCTTCAGGCTTCAAGCTACAAAACGCTCAGGTGTGAATGCAGCCTTAGGGATTATGTAGTCCCCTGCATACCATACAAATGCATGCTTTTTATATTGTGTTTGTTTTTTGTTTTTTTTTATTAATTTTATTTATTTTAACAGAGAAGCATAAAGAGACTTGGAAGGCGTATAAAATCTGCACTGCAAGCTCAGAATGAGGTGGTCATACAGTCCAGAAAATTGCCGTCTGTTGGTTCTAATTGTAAAGAGGTAAATACTGAGTTGTCAGAAATCCTCCAGGGAGGTCATTATGAATTGTAATGTACTGTAATATTTCCAGCTTGATTTCAGTGAGTTAAGGCAGGACAAAATGCATCAAAATCTTACTCCGGTAAGCAGAAGCATTTTCACAGTACAGGACACAGGATCCTAGTCATAACCATAGGTTAGGTGCAGCTACCTTCAGGTGATTGGACAGTGGAAAAGAGAGAATGCTGCAGAAACTAGTGGAATCCGAAAATTCAGGTTGCACTTAACCAAAATTAATGTTTAAAAAAAAAAAAAATATATATATAATATATATATATATATATATATATATATATATATATATATATATATATATATATATATATATATATATATATATATATATATATATATATATATATATATATATTATATACTCGAGTATAAGCCGAGTTTTTCAGCACATTTTTTTGTGCTGAAAGTGCCCCCTCGGCTTATACTCGAGTCAAGCACTTTTCTGCAGCAAAAAAAAAATTTCCGACCCGACTTTGGGGCCCCGTATCTCGGGGCCACTTGGGTCTAGGAGTCCTAAATGTTGGTGTGCCAACCCAGTGGACCTACCACTATAACATATCCAAATATGGGGTTCCTAGCACTAAGTGGCCCCGAGATACGGGGCCCCAAAGTCGGTTCGGAAAATGTCATTCTCTGCTGCAGAAAAGTGCTTGACATTTTCTGACCCGAATTTGGGGCCCCATATCTCGGGGACACTTGGTGCTAGGAACCCCAAATGTTGTATTCCAACCCAGTGGAATTAGCACTACAACATATCTAAAGATGGGGTTCCTAGCACTAAGTGACCCTGAGATACAGGGCCCCAAATCGGTCAACTGTGTCCATCTGCATGGGCACAGTGAGGCTGCAAATGGGCATCGTTGACCCTCTTTTCCACTTACAGTAGCTGCGCATTTCTCACCCTAGGCTTATACTCGAGTCAATAAGTTTTCCCAGTTGTTTGTGGTAAAATTAGGTGCCTCGGCTTATATTCGGGTCGGCCTATACTCGAGTATATACGTGTATGTATATATATATATATATATATATATATATATATATATATATATATATATATATATATATATATATATATATATATATATATATATTATATTTTATTATATTCAACTTTTTAATTTAATATCCTGAATTTATTATATTCAACTTTTTAATTTAATATCCTGAATTTAAGTATGAATTTATTTTCAGCCATTATCCGCACCTTTTTGAACTGTTAAAAATCCTGCTTGCTGCATTTGTGGTGCCTAGTTGGTCAGTTAACTGCTTCCCGTCCGCCTCATGCAGATATACTGCAGCAGAAGGGCACGTACAGGCGGATTAACGTACCTGTACGTTGCCCTTTAAGAGGCGGCTTGCGCGCCCGCTGGGTGCTCCGTGACCGTGGGTCCCGCGGACCCGATGTCCGCGGGGATACCCGCGATCGTCTGACGGTGAGGAAGAACGGGGAGATGCTAATGTAAACAAGCCTCTCCTCGTTCTGCCTAATGACACTGACACTGATCATGCTCCCTGTAATCATGAGCGGTGATCAGTGATGTGTCAGACACAGCCCCCCCACAGTTAGAATTACTCCCCAGGACTCACTTAACCCCTACAGTGCCACCTAGTGGTTAACCCCTTCACTTCCAGTGCCATTTTTACAGTAATCAATTTTTTATCATTGATCACTGAATTAATGCCAATGGTCCCAAAAATGTGTCAAAATTATCCGATGTGTTCGCCATGTCGCAGGCACGATAAAAATCACTGATTGCCGCCATTACTAGTTAAAAAAAAATATATATATAATAAAAATGTAAAAAAACTATCCCTTATTTTGTAGACGCTATAACTATAACTATAACTTTTGCGCAAACCAATAAATAAACGCTTATTGCTATTTTTTTAATCAAAAATGCGTAGAAGAATACGTATCGGTTTAAACAGGAAAAATAAAAAATAAATTTATATTTTTTGGGGGATATTCATTATAGCAAAAAGTTAATGATTTTTTTTCAAAATAGTCGCTTGTGATCAAATACCCCCAAAGAGAGAGCTCCATTTGTGGGGAAAAAATGGATGTCAATTTTGTTTGGGAGCCACGTCGCACGACCGCGCAATTGTCAGTTAAAGCGACTCAGTGCCGAATCGCAAAATGTGCTCTGGTCTTTGGCCAGCAAAATAGTCCGGGGCTTAAATGGTTAAACACCAAAAATGCACCTCCCTATTGAAATGCATTGAAAACTGAGCAAGAATGCATCAAAAATGCACCCGTGTTGTGTTTTTAATAGGGTTGCACCGATACAGTTTTTGCCGGAGAGTACAGGTGCCAATACCAAGTACCAATACATTGCAGTATGATTTGCGTTATTAAAATTGGCGCAAATCGCACTGCAAAGAATCGCATGCAATTTCTATGTGTGTATAGAAGCGCCATCTAGTGGGCAGTTTAGAACTCACAAAATTAAGCAGAGGGAGTGCTGTTCTATAAAGTAGGTAGACACAGATTAGAAGTTCAAAGCGGCAATTGTTGGAAAAGAGAACAGACTGATGACATTAGGTAAATCGATCACAAGCCCATGCAGGGAGATAGTAGTGTGCCAGTAATTCACTGCCTCATGAGTTCCGTAGTGTTGGAATGAACAGCTGCCTTTAACCCTGGAGCTCCTGGGGGCGGGAGTTGAGCCAAATGGATGCTGGATCGATGGCCAAAGCCGGCAACGACCAGCGCACACGGAAATGACCGCTGACATCAGGGCTTGTCACCGCCCGGGAGAAATGCCAGGAGCGGGCGGCAGTGCTCCACTATGGAGACCGTACTGAGTGGGCAACCGAGAACGACTATTGATTCGGAATTATCGTATTGGGAGCATTTTTTTATTGCGGATGTTTTTGGCATCTATTATCTGCACTTTTTTTTTTTTTTCTTTCGGGCCCTATTTTCGACTGCTTTATTTTCAGCAGATTACATTTTCGGTGCATCACTAGCAGGAACACATCTTTTTATAGAATCCCTCTTGCTCCCAGCAAGTATATCTTAGGTGTTTAGAAAAGCTTAGAAAAGCTTACCTCTCTTACGCTGACGTTTTTTCCTCAGGATTCTTCTATCAAGCTTCCTGGCCGCACCATAGCCACTTCTACTTACTTGTGCAGCTTCCCAATCAGTTGACTCCTCAGCTCAGGGGGACCACAGCCAGTCACCACTTGGGGAAGATGTGTGAGCAGACTGTAATGTTCAGGCACTAAATAATGCATGGGTGCATTGTGTCGGGATCTTTGGCATGTGGTGCAGTGTACAAAGTTGTCCACAGTGTGCTATACTGGTTCAAAATAGTTGTATGTCGGTGGTGAAACCCTTTTGCTTGAAAACACCTTCATGCAGATGCTCATTGTGTGACTTGCGAAGGAAGATGCTAGGATGGGGTTAATGCCGATTCATTCTGGTCTGAGGATGAAAACCTCTACTGCGGTTATTTATTTTTATTTTTTTAATATTGGGCTTAATCCATTTTTCTAACGCATTATGCTGGCGCGGAATGACCATATAGCAGTAGTGGCGCATGGACTGCACGTTTTTAAATGTTGCCATGGAGCTGGTGTGCTGGCCTATAAAAAATTTACCTCCATATTTATTAAATTTTTTTATAGCCTCTGTTGCATTGCAGTTACTGTGCTTGCACAGCCTCAGTTTGAGGATTTGTTGCGCTTATACACATTATTTTGCATTTTTGGCATCTTCTCTTGGTTGGCACCTAGTCACCAGCTCCGTGCTCTCTAGTTGCTTACTGGGTGCAGCAGGCTTCATCATTCCTTAGCAGCAAAGGTTGCGAGTATCCCTTGAGGGAACATTTGGTACTACTGTACATATGGAAGATCATAAGGGCAAAGGGTCAGATGGGCCTGCTAGCTCAGACTTTGCTCACAGCTGAGGTTGAGGGGGGCAGGGTGTTTTTTGGTCTCTGTCCAAAAGCCCCTAGAACAGTGATGGCGAACCTTGGCACTCCAGATGTTTTGGAACTACATTTCCCATGATGCTCAACTACACTGCAGAGTGCAAGAGCATCATGGGAAATGTAGTTCAAAAACATCTGGAGTGCCAAGTTTCGCCATCACTGCCCTAGAACCTAATGTCCGAACATCTTTCCCAGTCTGGTCATCTGCTTTCCTCCGCTGGCCATTTTGGCTGCACACACATTTTATTTTCCACACGATCGGACATTCTGGCAACAAAACAGTGTATTTTTTCCGAAGGATGTTTGCTCAAACTTGTCTTGCATACACACGGTCACACAAATGTTGTCGATAATTCCGAGAAGCGTAACGAGCCAAGAAAAATTAAGTTCAATAGCCAGTGCGGCTCTTCTGCTTGATTCCGTGCATGCATGGACTTTTGTGCATTGAGTTGTGTACACAAGCTCGGAATTTCTGACAACAATTCTTGTTGGAAAATTTGAGAATCTGCTCTCAATCAGAGAAATGGGCTGTACACATGATAGGAATTTCCGACAACAAATGTCCGATGGCGCATACACACGGTTGGAAATTCCGACAACAAGCTCACATCGAACATTTGTTGTCGAAAAATCATATCATGTGTACAGCCCATTTCTCTTACCAATCACGAGGAGTTTTTTGCCATGTGTAATTATGGAGAAAATCTCTACTTTTGGAAGCTGTAGATTGCAGTCTTCCATCCTGAGTAGGTCTCTGACTTTGCTGTTGCGACTGATGGTGCTACCTGAGGAGGAGGTAGAGAGAGATCAAATAGATCTTAAGTCCCCCTTATTGATGCGGTGCACTTTTTGTTTAGTGTTCGAGCAGCCTAAGTTTTTTCATTCCAAGGTGTCCACCATAAGCTTTCTAACATTGCCAAAGCATGCTAAGACCTTCCTAGGCAACCAACTCTAGGAGCATGTCTTGTATGGTGACAAGCCTCCCTCTGAATAGCTATTTGCTCCTCCCTAAGAGTTTTGCTCATCAATATCCTATTATCCACTTCCCGCCCGGCCTATAGCAGAATGATGGCCGGGTGGAGGTTCAGTTATTCTGACTGGGTATCATATGACGTCCTGCAGGATAACAGCCACCGCGTGCCTGTGGGGGCGCGCATCGCGGCGATCGGTGGTGCAGTGTGTCAGTCTGATCTTGCCTACTGCCATGCTGCTGCTGAGTGAAGAAGTCAGGCGCTGTGGTTTCCGCTGCTCCTTCCTCTTTCGCGACATGATCTGGGGTAGTCCGGAGACAGATCGCCCTGAGAGGTGGTAGAAAATGTGTCCCGGTGGGCTGTATTGTGCCGCTGTATCCCCAAACCTCACCGGAGCTCCAGTCCTATGATGCCACCCGGCTCGGTCGCAGGCCAAGCCCCTGGGACTTCTAATTTTGACCAACATTGGCAGCACAGACAGCCTTCCCAGCCTATCAGTTTAGACTTTCCAGGCAGTGGGGTTTTTACCCCACAATAGCGGCTAAATATCTAATGATACCGCAGGTGTGGAAGCAATCAGTTGGTGAATCATTGGATTGGAGTGGCAGAACGATCCAACAGTAGATACAACAGCTATTACACTTCAGCGACGCTGGGCTTTCCCCTTCCTGTGTCAGTGTCTCAGCTGGTCTGACGTTACTGACCCGTGTGAGACGGAGCTCGATTCTATTTGCCCCGCTACATGCGGCTGTGATACCTACTGCTCCACATGCTGGATCTCTCTCTATATGCTGGTGAGTCGTTTCCCCTGGGATTACATCCTAACCCAGCAGGGGCTCCGTTAGCGGCCTGTTTTTGATCCCTCCGATGCTCCTTCTCCCCCTTTCTTCAGTTTGGGAGATCGATTTTGTTTGCAACTTATTTAGGATTGTCCCGATACAGAGCATTTGCCAGAGTACTTGTACTCGGGCAAATGCTCCGATACTTCACCTGATACCTGGGCAGTCAGGGTGATCAGTGCAGTGGTAGAGTTACAAGCACTGATCACCCTGTAAAGATTTAAAAATCTGATAGCTGGCCCGTTTCTCCGATTCTCTCCCCCCCGCGGCTTTCAGCTGTTTAGTGAAAGTGAAATCAGTGGTGATCGGTGCTTGTAACTCTCCCACACGATCACCGCTGACTGTCCCCGTATCCTCCTCCAGTCCCCTTCCGTTCTGCTGCTGTCCCCATCCTTGTCCCCCTCCGTGCTGCTGTCCCCCTCCGTTTTCCCCTTCCACCCCCTCGATCTGTCAGTATGGAGAGCGTAGGTAGGAGCTGGTAAATCTGGCTCCTTACTTTTCTGAATGGACAGTCAGTACTGACTCGGTCCATTCACATAACCTGAAACATCGTGTTTACAGTGTTTTAATTTACAATTTTTACAATGTTTTAATTTATGAATGGAGAAGAGCTGCTGTCTTCTCTCCGTTCATTTTCAGTGCAGGCTGCTGAGAAAGGGGCTGGGGAATGCGTGTCCCTAGTCCCTTTCTCTGTCTCAAAGGGGAGATGTCAGGGGTCTGTTAGGACCCTTGATATCTCACCAAAGCCCCCCAACAGGGCTGATAAAAAAAAAAAATTGTAAAAAATTAAAAGGTCCATCCTTAAAAAAAAAAGAGAGAATTGTAAAAAAAAAACTATTGACACATGGGCCACTGTCACATGAGACTAAAAAGAAAAGTATCGGCGAGTACTTGAAAAAAAAGTATCGGTACTTTGTACTCGGTCTTAAAGTGGTATCGGGTCAACCCTAGACTTATTTTAGCTCCTTGTTGCTCAAATGGATGGCTAGAGACCATATAAACCTGTTTTACTGTTTTATCCTTATTGTGAGTGAACAGGACTGTTTTTTATATTAGCTGCTACTTTGAATAAACTTATTCATTACTTAATATCATTTTTTCAAAGGCTGCGGACTGTTTTCTTTAACCCTTGGAGCACTGGACTTTTTGTGTTTTGATTGTCAGATCCCTTTTCTACCAGTTATGGTTTTCTTCCAGCTGCACTGGGCACAGAAGCCTTTCCATTGATTTTTTTTTCTTATTTTTGATTGCTCCTCCGGTTTCCACTATTGAGCGATGGGGTTCTGTTGTTTTTACTTGCTGAGGCTTGGATAGATCTGACTGGTGTAAGGTGGTAGGGATACACGAGAAGAAAGGCAAAGGTGGAGCTGTGGGATCAGGTCTCTTGACCTCAGATTCCTTATGTTTAAGGTCATACTCTTCCTTAGTTAACCACTTCAGCCCCGGACCAATTGGCAGCCAAAGGACCAGGCCCCTTTTTGCGATTCGGCACTGCGTCGCTTTAACTGACAATTGCGCGGTCGTGCGACGTGGCTCCCAAACAAAATTGGCGTACTTTTTTTCCCACAAATAGAGCTTTCTTTTGGTGGTATTTGATCGCCCCTGCGGTTTTTATTTTTTGCGCTATAAACAAAAATAGAGCGACAATTTTGAAAAAAATGCAATATTTTTAACTTTTTGCTATAATAAATATCCCCAAAAAATATATAAAAAAACATTTTTTTTTCCTCAGTTTAGGCCGATACGTATTCTTCTACATATTTTTGGTAAAAAAAATCGCAATAAGCGATTATTAGTTTGCGCAAAAGTTATAGCGTTTACAAAATAGGGGATAGTTTTATAGCATTTTTATTAATATTTTTTTTTTATTAGTAATGGCAGCGATTTTTATTGTGACTGCGACATTATGGCGGACACATCGGACATTTTTGACACATTTTTGGGACATTTGTCATTTATACAGCAATCACTGCTATTTAAATAGCACTGATTCCTATGTAAATGACAGTTGTAGTGAAGGGGTTAACCACTAGGGGGCGGGGAGTAGTCAGTGTGACGTGTTGTGGTTTTTTTACAGTAGGGGGGCGTGGCTGTACGTCTGACGTCATTGATCGGCGTTCCCGATGACAGGGAACCGCCGATCACTGACAGTCAGTGTAGGAAGCGCGGGGAGAGGTTTGTTTACATAGACCTCTCCCCGTTCTTCAGCTCCGTAACCCGATCGCGGGATACCAGCGGCGATCGGGTCCGCTGGTCCCGCGGCCGTGGTCACGGCACTCCCGACCGGGTCGCGAGCGCCCCCCTGGCGGCGCGCGCGCGCCCCCCGGGCAGGCAAATTAAAGGGGACGTACCCGTACGTGCTTTTGCCTGCCCGTGCCATTCTGTAGACGTATATCTACATGAGGCGGTCGGGAAGCGGTTAAACAATTCTTTTCTTTCTTCTGTTTATTATCCCTCTGAAACCAGTATGGGGCAACTTAAGCCAATCCTCTCTAGGAACCTCAGGTCTCCAAAAGACCATTCATACTTTAAGGCGTGGTCTGTCTCTTATATATATATATATATATATATATATATATATATATATATATATATATATATCTATATATATATATATATATATATATATATATATATATAAACATATATATATATAAACTAAAGCTTTATCAGAAAATAAATAATTTGTCAAGTAAGACAAAAGTTTACTTGCCACTAGGGATGCACCGAAATTTCGGCCGCCGAAATTATCGGTCGAAAATGGCCTATTCGTAAATTTGCCGAAAGAGAAAAAAGTCCGATAATGGGGCCCGAAAATGGGGTTGGGCTCCACCCCCCGGTGCTGCCCATTACAGGGGTGTCGTATAGCGCAGAAAGAGGAGAGCCGCCTGTTTGATTAGAGCGCCGGGAATATCACAGCTTTCATTTGAGTAGCTGTGTTCCCTGTCATGCGCGCTGTCATATACAGCCCCTCCCCCTTGTCCGGGCACTTTGAGAGACAGATCACCCGTCCCAGCATTGGACGGGTGATCTGTCTATCAAAGTTCCCTGGACAGGGGGGAAGGGCGGTATATGACGGCACACATGGCGGGGAACACACAGCTATTGAAATGAAAGCTGTGATGTTCCCGGCGCTCTAATCAAACAGGCGGCGGCTCTCCTCTCTCGTCCCTCTCTTCCCCTGCACTGGCTGGCTGCACTGGGGACATTGGCTGGCTGCACTGGGGACATTGGCTGGCTGCACTGGGGACATTGGCTGGCTGCACTGGGGACATTGGCTGGCTGCACTGGGGACATTGGCTGGCTGCACTGGGGACATTGGCTGGCTAGGCTGGCTGCACTGCGGACACTGGCAGGCTGCATCTGATGGGCACTTGTGAGGTTGCATTGATCTCTTGTACCATGTCCGCAGTCTCTGACCATCTCCTGTACCATGTCCCCAGTCTCTGACCATCTCCTGTATAAAAATATTTTTTGAAAACCGTTGTTTTCGGCCTAGTGTATTTATCGGTTTCGGCACCAAAAAACACATTCGGTGCACCCCTTCTTACCACGGATGATTGTTTTATCCCGGACGAGCCCCCATTTAAAAAAAATTGCACACCTTGACGATCACCCTGGGTATGCAGGCAGACCACCGGGAACCTCGGATCCGTGAGCCACCACATGAGACACGGAAAACAGGCTTGAGGGTTTTCATAAGGTGTCTGATTTTATTGAGTACAACAGTAGCTTATATACCAGTAAAGCAAAGAAGGGAGGGGCTGTGTTTTTAATATATGCACGTAGAAGCCCCCGTACACAAGGTCAGACATTCCGATCTCCAAATCCGTCAGATCATTTCCGACGGATTTTGTCCGAAACTGGTGTTGCGCACACACACGGTCGGACAAAGTTGTCAGAAAAGCCGATCATTCCGAACGAGGTGACGTACAAAACGTACGACGGGACTACGTATAGGGCAGTAGCCAATAGATTTAGTCTCCAAATTTCTTCTGAGCATGCGTGGCACTTTGTGCGTCGGAATTCTCTACACACGATCGGAAAAAGTCCGATCGGATTTTGTTTTCGTAAAATTTTAGATCCTATTCTCAATTTTTTTCAGACGGAAAAAGTCCGCTAGAGCCCACACATGATCGGATTTTCCGACAACATAATCCGATCGGACCTTTTCCATTGGAATATCTGACCGTGTGTACGGGGGCATAAGGGTTATACAAACTTCACTCTGTACTTTCTTATCATTAGACTGCTGACTAGATAACAAGAAATTGCTGATGACTTGTTAACACAGGATGTTGCTTTGGGAATTGACTTAACCACAGTAACTCATAGGGTGTGGTTCTATGCAAACTGTTAGTTAAGCTGTTTATGGCCAAACTCATACATACAAAAGTTCATTTTTACTTTATGTAACATGGAGGGGAATCTAAAATGGAGTCAGTTGTTTAAACATTCTCTTACACGTAGGACCATATTTCTAGGTACTGACTCAGATCAGTCATTTGGGGAGTCTGTGTATGCGGTCAATGACCAATTCAATATTTTTCAAATCTTGCAGTAAGGTCTTGATCAGTCCTCGTGTATTGGGAGAGATCCATATTTTGCACAGTTTTTGTCCACTGTGGATCTTAAGATTGTTACGGCGTGACCTGTCATCTGTCAGCCACTTTATTTTTGATCCACTTATTGTCCGCCACCTGCTCGTCCTGAGTGTTGGATTCAATGTAGGGCATCCTTTTCTTAATGACATTAATGCCGTTGTCAAAGTTGTGCATAATGGAGAGTATGTATGCCTGCAGTGAGCTCATCGGGGACATTAACATGTCTTTTAGGGTAGAATCTAACACTGGTTGCTCCATAGTAGGGAAGGAAGCTATGGTGTCTGGGGAGCGAGTAAAGGAAACTGGTTCACCTCTGTTGCCTGCCTGTGAGTCTAGCCTCAGCTTTGATTTGGCTGAGCTGTTGAAAATTGGAGAGCCTGGCAGAGACTGGAGAACCTGCCCTGGTGCTTTGAGGTGCCCCCGTGTCCTGGCTCTGGGTGCCTTGTCCTCGCTGAGGGGAGAGAGCCACTAAGGTTGCTGCATGTGGGGGGGTGTATCCGGATGTAAGCCAAGGAAGACATGCAGGTGCAGAGCTCCGCTCATCCTTAAGTTATACATTGCCGTCCTGCCCACAGCACTACCCGGTGAGCCTCAAACTATCCTGCCTGTCCCTGGGCACCATCTGCCTCAGCCCCAGCCTGTATTTTGAAGCCCGGCCGCCGGGCTGTGTAAGCTGCACGGCCCGCTGCCTTCTCGATCCACCTTGAGGCCTACACAACGGAAGGAGTTATCCACTGCCATCCTGCCCAGAGCTACCCGGTGAGCCTCCTAAACTATCCTGCCTGTCCCTGGGCATCATCTGCCTCAGACCCAGCCTGCATTTTTAAGCCCGGCCGCGGCCTTCTCCATCCACCTGAGGCCACCGCCATCTTGTGGCCTACAGAATGGAGGGAGTTATCCACTGTCATCCTGCCCACAGAGCTACCCGGTGAGCCTCAAACTATCCTGCCTGTCTCTGGGCATCATCTGCCTCGGCTCCAGCCTGCATTTTGAAGCTCGGCTGTGTGGCTGCATGGCCTGCGGCCCTCTCCATCCACCCGAGTCCGCCTCCATCTTGAGGCCTATGGAGTCATCCGCGCCTGGGTGCCTCGATCCATGGAACGGGCGGCTTCCCCACAATTACCCACTTGCAGCAGCATCTCTGGAGGGGTAACATTAGGTGTCCAGCAGATGGGATCCCATTGGACGCACCGAACGGCCTGCTCCTCTCACCCATAGCCCGCCGCCATCTTGAGGCCTACAGGGCCTGCTACATCCTTCTCAGCTGGGTACCGTGACCCGCGAGAAAACGGTGGTCCCACACTTCCGACCCAAGAACAGCATCTCCTGAGGGTGACGGGTAGCGGATGCAGCGGGGCTGTCAGCCGGTCTCAATTGGGCCTCTGTGTTGGATCACAGGACTGCACCAGCTAGAGATATCTACTGTCCCTGCATGAAAGCCTCCCTCTCTGCAAATCAACTCTTAAACGGGACGCAACCGTCCTTTTTCATGACAGGCAACTGCAGATTCTCCAAGAAAGCCGCTGCCCAGACATCCCGGCGCTAACCGCTGAACACACGTGCGGCAGCCATCTTGCCTACTACCTCCGTGCCTCCAGCTTCTGTAGCAGTACAGACAGACCCGGCAATGGCGGCTCACCAGCTCGGGAGGGGGCCTCTACAACACCACAAGCAGACCCAGAGTCCCTTGGGGAACAATCCACCACGATGATCCTGGTGGCCATAGCAGATAGCAAGTCCTCTGTGGAGGGAAAAATTGACATCCTGACTATTGAATGCGGGCTAATAAGACAAGACCTGGACAAATTTAGAGGCCGCCTCACTGAAGGGGAGCACCGAATATCAGAGGTGGAAGATACAACTGCCTCGACTGTGCAATCCGTGATTCGCAATTCGCAGAAACAGGTTAAAATCCTTATGGCCCGTTCAGAAGAAGCCGAGAACCGCCTCAGGCGCAACAATGTGTGGGTGGTCGGGCTCCCTGAGGCTGTGGAAGGCCAGAACCCTGTTGTGTTTGCTGAAACCTTTCAAACAACTCCTGGGCCTGCAGCAATTGTCGCCTGTATATGTTGTAGAGCACACGCACAGGGTGCCCGCCGGTTGGAGGCCTGCTGGCACGTGGCCATGTGCCTTTCTGGTTCGCCTGCTCAATTTTAGGGATAGAGATCTCATCCTGGCAGAGGCTTGTAAATACCCTGAACTGAAACATAATGCTGTCATACATTTATATCCTGACTTCTCTGACTTCCGGAGTTGCAAAACGGGTGCTCTTTCACGGATGTCCGCAGGCGTCTGAGGGAGAAAAATCGTGGGGCCAGCAAATTCTTTGACTCTCCTGCGGAAGCGGCAGACTGGCTCGATACTATTGCATGGAGAGGTGAGAGTGTATCTGTTGTGACTGATACCTGCGACATAGTATCACTGGACTGTTTTTCATAATTGGTGTGTGTTTTTTTTTTTTTTTTCAATTTTTTTGGGGTCTTTTTTTATGCTCTGACTGCGCCCTGCTGAAAATGCTGGTGCAGATGGATGTTTTACTTGCCCAGTATGGTACATGAAATTTAAATATAGTGACTTGATGTCCATGGCTCTCTGTGTTCATGTCCCCCCCCCCCCCCCTTCTGAGTCCCTTACCTGTCGTCCTGCTATACAAAAACTTACCTAATGAGTGATCTCAAACTTTCTTCTTTCATGGAACTTCCGAGGATTAAACATCAAATTTTAAGAGGTCACTGGTCCTCCAATACCTTAAAGCTCTGAACCCCCACATTATCCTGTTACAGGAGACACACCTAATGGGTAACAGGATATTGTCCCTCAATCGGAACTGGATACCGAGAGCCATGCACTCAACCCACTCCTTACGCTAGAGGGGTGGCTATTTTGATCCACAAAAAGCTAACGTGCTATTGATCATGTGGTGACTGATCCCTTGGGACGCTATGTTATTGTAGTTATGACTATTGAATCTCAGCTGATGGCAATTGCTAATGTGTATGTCCCTCCCCCTTTCAAAAATGAGGCGCTATACCTGGTGTTGGAAAAAGTTGCCACCTTCGGCCCTTTGAAGCTGCTCGTGGTGGGTGAATTCAACAACATACTAGACTACTCTTAGATACCACGAACCCGACCAGGGCGCAGAATCTGGAGCTCGGGCACTGGGCAGAGTCTGCGGCTCTGAAGGAGTTCTGGCGATGGAAACATCCTTGTGAGAGAGGTTACTCCTATCTTTCCTACGTCAGTACCTCCTCCTCCTGCATAGATTTGGCATTTGCGAATCCAACGTTGCCACATTTCAGAGGTCGACTACCTAGCTGGGGGTCTGTCTGACCACACCCCCTTGCAGGTAATACTGACTCTTGCTGAGGGATGCGGCAACGCGTCCTGGAGACTGCACCCTGGGTGGGTAAGTGAGCCCTCGGTCAAGGCCCTGGTTTTGCCACATCTACAGGAATACTGTGAACACAATGAGGGCTCGACGGGGCCTTTAGTATGGGTTTGCGTTTAAAGCGTCCACTAGAGGAGCATATGTGTCGGCCATGAAAGCGGCACAGAGTCTGATGAACTCCAGGCTCATGAAACACTGCTAAAGCTCATGCTGAGGCACCCTCCACATCCTCCCTAACCAAGTTGCAGGTGGCTAGAAGGGCCCTATTGGTACATTTCCAAAACACTACGCAATGTTACTGCAGAAACAGGGCTGAGGAACTATTGAGAAAGGGGACAAAAATGGGAAGCTGTTGGCATACCTAACTGCAGATACACAGACACACACACAGCTATACTGTGTTTATTCCTTGGAGGGCAAGATGGTTAGAGATGGAGAGGGTATCATGCAGGCTTTTGTAGCATATTATGCGGACCTTTACTCTGCTATCCCACCGTATGACCGCCAGATACTGACCTGCTGGGCCCCCTTCAGATCCCGGTGTTGCCCGATGAGGCGGTGGCCAGTCTTGAGGCCCCCTTCACGGACAAAGAACTGGTGATTGCTAATGCATCCTTCCCTAACGGTAAATCGATGGGACCTGACAGACTCCCAGCGGAGTGGTATAAGCAATATTTAGATGTCTTGTCACCCAGACTTCGACAACTCTACATGAACTGCTTTCAACAAGGGGGTTTACCAACTTCCTTCTATGAGGCACATGTAGTGTTATTGCCCAAACCTGACAAGGACCCACTCTGCTGTTCCTCATACAGACCCATAGTCCTGCTAAATATGGACTTAAAAATACTCACCAAAATGCTTGCCAACAGACTGATGAAAATTATACACCACTTAGTATCACCTGATCAGACTGATATATCCCCAAAAAAGCCACAGATATCAACATACGGAGAGTATATACGTATGCGCAGTTGGGGCCAGTGTCCCCCACTGGGGGGGCACTGGTGTTTTTTGACCTGGAATAGGCGTTTGAGTCTATCGACTGGGGCTATATGACTCGTATACTGCAACGCATGGGGTTTGGCCCTACATTCCTCAAATGGATTATGCTGCTGTATGAGCGCCCGGTAGTGGCCTCCGTTTCAACAGGGGGATGTCTGAGACTTTTCCAGTGTCCAGGGGTGCCCCCTCTCTCTCCTGGTCTATTTGCACTAATAATGGAGCCCTTGGCGATTGCACTGCGCTCCTCCCCCCAGATTCAGGGCATTAAGGTAGGCACCTTTACTGAAACCACAGCACTTTATGCGGATGACTTGGTTCTGCTAGTCAGTGACACCGGATCTTCCTTACGTTCGCACTCTTGGGCGGATTCACACTGGTCTCTGGGCTCAAGGTTAACTGGTCTAAATCTAAAATACTCCCCTTGCGCTCCCATCCTATTCCCGAACAAGCTGACCCCAACATCTCCCTACAATGGGTCTCCCGAATCAAATACTTAGGGCTCCAGATCACTAACTTGGTGTCTGACTTTGTCAATCTTAATATTTCCCCGCTGTTTGTTATAATAACTAAGAAGTTTCAGGCGTGGAAAAACCTCCCTCTGTCTCTCATCAGGAAGATAAACTTGATAAAAATGAAAATTCGACCCCTTTTTATTGTACAACCTTCGGAATTCCCCGATTTGGATCCCCAAACCCATCTTTAAATCAATCGCTGCCACGATTTCCTCCTTTTTGTGGCAGGGAGGAATCCCCCGTCTCAAATTAGCAATACTACAACAGCCATGGGGAGAGGGGGGCCTTTGCGGTTCCTAATTTTCAAAAATACTTTCTGGCTGGACAGTTGACGGCGGCACACCGATGGCTGACTGCTCCTCCGGATGATGACTCTGTATCCGTGGAAGTTGCCTTTGTGGGCTCCTGCGAGGCTCTGTCTCATTTGGAATACAGGGGTCTAAAAGCTCCATACCCACTGACATCCTCCATGCACTCAGTGATGAAGGCATGGGTCATGGCCCAGGGAGGGTGATCGCCTAGCTCAACCAGACTTTCCCCTAATACTCTGCTGTGGAAGAACCCCAATTTAACCCACTTTTTTGGTTACCTAGATCCAGTGGTGTGGACCAAATATGGTATCAAAACCTTGCTCCACATTGTATCAAATGTTTTTTTTTTTTGTCATTTGATGAATTAAAACTAAAATATGATCTGCCAAACTCACACTTTTTCAGGTATATTCAACTGCTGCATGCTTTTTGTCGCAAAATGGTAGGGAGCCCCTTGACCTTGAGCCCAGTGACCTAGAGCTACTAACCCGCAGTGAATCACTGCAAACGTTTCCTGCCTATATAAAGACTTATTCCATGAAACAACCCTCCTGTTGGGGCCTTGCAGGAGAGCTTGGGCTCCGGGGCTGGACAGACGATTGGGATGACATGTGGGGGACCGCATTCCAGTATCTAGCAGAGATAGATTGATTCGTTACAAATTCCTGCACATATAAAAGGCTTACAGAAAGTCAACATCAACAGGCAACATATGTATTGAGCAAATATATGGGGGAGGGACCTGGAGAGGGAGCCATGAGAAGCAGGTAGGCAAGGTTGTGAGCCTGGGAACAGAGTTATACATAACTATTATAAGGAGGCGATACTGTAGTACAGGGGTGCCCAACCTTTTAAAGAGCGAGGGCCACTTAAGCGACTTGGTAACCAGTGGCGGGTCACAATGAGTGGAGCGGGCGAATGACAGATCCATGTCTGCCCTGCATATGCAGAGCGGACACGGTTCGCTGTACTCTATGGGCCCTCCGATCTGATCTGCCATTATGGAATGGGACTGATCCACCCCCCTTCTGTTTTTTTATTTTATATTTTTTTTTTTTTAGTGGACTGGATTGGAGGTAGGTGGGTGTACACAGCCACAAGTCTGTTTACATCTGTGGCTCAATAGAGGTGAACGGGGGGTCCGATTCGGTCAGACCAATCATGCCAAAGGGGCCTAATACTACTTTCACACTGACGCGCTGTGGTTTACCTGCACTGCAGGTGCAGTACACCTGTGACTTTCCTGCGGGTTAGCTGCACTTTGCCAAGACTTATATTCTATCCTGCATGTGTGGTGCACTTTCTGAAAGTTCACCACACCTGCAGGTAATAACAGAAGTCTATGGCTCAGTGCAGGTAACCCACAGGTGTTCTGCGCTGCACCTGCGGATCAGTTTGACAGCAGCCCAGTAACCACTGCAGAGATAGATAGAGAGATAGAGAGAGATACCCATATATACACTGTGATTTTAGTAATAAACTTACCTTTAATAACAGTCTTCCATTCAGGTACTGCCGGTTGTTGCTGTCCCAGGCAGAGTGCATTTGGTATCACTCCGCCTGTGACAGGAGGCGGCTCTATACAGGAAGCATCGGTTTATGCAGCTCTGTAGCCACTTGCTTTCTCTACCACCAGCTTCATTAATAACACTGATGCTCTGGGATGGTGGGTTGGCAACCCACAATCTGGGCTTGCCAACCTGCCACCCCAGAGCAGGAGGTCACGGGCCACATCAGAGGGCTCCGCGGGCCACATGTGGCCCCCGGGCCACTGGTTGGGCACCCCTGCTGTAGTACATGCACTCTGACTTCTTTAGAAAATCTATTTTTAGTCAGGGATATATAGGAGTAATATTGAGCATGGGTCACTGGTGGCGATAAAGTATCTATAGCTAAAAAGGAAAGGGCTTTCCATCAGTTGCTCGTCTGACTGTCGAGGGCTTTTTCGTTATTTGTAGCCTTTTGAAAACCACTTGCGTGGCCTTGGCAATGACGGCTTCCCAGGCCCCCAGACTGAGCTCCCAAGACACAATCCCAGTAGTGGTTTGCCAGTGAAGCTTTTCCTAACAAATGACCTCCCACTCTTAGTTATGTTAAATTATACTTAGAATGCTCACTTGCGTATCCTTTAGAATCTAGAGAATACTTAAATATCGAGTAAAGTTCTGTTGTCGACCATGTTATGGCATGATGCATGACAAAGGAACCAAATAAGGACAAGTAAAAGGGGAAGAGAGGAAGAAAGAGGTAAGGAGAGAATAGAATAGAGGAAAGGAGGATAGAGTACAGCGTAGACACCCAGGGGGAAGAATAAATCCTGGTCGGTTAGGACGAGGAGAGAACATATTCAGTCCAGGGTGCCCAAATCGCATCAAATATCTCTACTTTGTCTTGAATACGAATTGCCTTTTCCTGGATCAAAATACAAGATATTTTCCTTTTTGCTGCCATGAAGGACACAGGTGGACGTTTCCAGGCTCGGGTGATAGTAATCTTTGCCCCCCTAATAGAATAAAATAGATCAGTTTTTGAGAGCTCATTGGTATTTTTTCGTTAAGTAAGGTGGTGATTTGGAGATGGCCAAGCCTGTGACCTTCCGCAGCAACTGGAAAATTCTATTCCAGAAACCCCTTATACGTGGACCGTTCCACCATATATGGAGTAGATCACCCCAATATCCACAACCTCTAAAACACAGGGGGGTCGCCCCCAGGAAGATTTGAGCTAGGCGAGAGGGAACCAGATAACAGCGGGTTAGAAGTTTAACACTAGCCTCCACTAGTGAAACATTAACAATACCTTTAAAGGAACGAGAGCAGTGATGACACCAGGTTTCTGTGTCACAATCTGTATTCAATTCTTGTTCCCATGCTAAAGCAAACAAAGGCTTATGTGAAGTCTCTGCCAAAAACTCCGATCTCTGAGAACCATTTTTCATAGGGTGTGACTCTCCAGGCTTCTGGTCCAGTTTTGCAGATAGATAACAAAAAATGGCGCATTTGTGTTAGTCTAAAGTTTTCTGATTTGGGCATCTCCAGTGTATGAACGCAGTGGTTCAGAGTGAGAGGATCCATTAAGGATAGGAAGTGCCCTAGTCTAAAAAGACCTTTAACCACCACTGAAAAGCTCTGATGTCCAGACCTGGTGGGAAGAGAGGATTATGAAAGAGGTAGGTTAAGGGGTGGAGTTCGAGGTGAGTGCTGGGTTGGCAAGATGCGCATCACACATGGAGTGGGTGAGAGGAGCTAAGATTGGTGGCCAATATATATATATATATATATATATATAATGATAATCCATGGTGTGTTTGGGAGTGGATTGCCTCTCCATATAGACCCTATACAGTTTCACCCCTCTCGTGTACATTATGGAAAACTGGGCCAGTTGTGCCACCTGATAGTATTGCCACAGGTCTGGAAGGCACAAACCCCCTTGAGTTCGAAGTCTAAGGAGAACACTCCTGGGACATCGATGGCCTTTGTGGCCCCAAATAAATTTGATAATTTTGGATTGAAGTTGAGATTTTAGAATTGGGATAGGGAGAGATCTGAACAGCCAGGATAGATCACATTTTGCCCAGGTGTCCAGGTCAGAGCATAGTTTTCTATATGTTGCAGGGAAGTTAGGGTTGTATAATTGTCCCACGTTAGCGGTCAGGTTGAGCCCCAAGTACGGGAGGCAAGAGGGGCTCCAGTGGAAAGGGAAATATTTCTTAAGTCTCTCAGTAAGAGGCGTTGGAACTGAAATATTAAGAGCTGTAGATTTTGAGAGGTTAACATGTAATCCTGATACCTTCCCAAAGTTGTGCAATAGAGCCAGGACATTTGATGTAGAAATTAAGGGTGATGTGATAAAAAGTAATAAATCATCCTCAAATAAAGCGCACTCGAGTCTCCGGCCCACACAGAACCTGGCGAATGTCAGGGTGATTCCTGATGCTTATTTCCAATGTCTCAATAGCTATTGCGAATATCAAAGGGGACATCCCTGTTTTGGTGCCCTTTGAGATGAGAAACCGCTCAGTACTGGCCTTGAAGTCTCACACGTGCGCTGGGATTAGAGTATAAGGCCCTGAGGATCTCCAGGAAGTGAGGGCCGAATCCCCACCTGGTTAATGCCTCAATTAAAAATGGCCACTCAATTGTATCAAATGCTTTCTGCAGTTCAATAGATAAGAGGTGGCCCTCCTGAGGGGAGCTCCTGTCCCATCCCGAGTGTAGTAGAGAGATAATGTCAATGGCGCTCTCCGTATTTGGCCTGGGCTTTGTCTCCCCGGAATAAATCTCACCTGATCTTTGTGTAAATATCAATCGATAAACAAGGACAGTCTATTCACCAACATTTTTGTTAAAATTTTGAGATCATTATTGATCAGAGAAATTGGTCTATAATTGCTAACCTCCAGAAGTGTCCTTGCCCGGTTTCGGGATGACCGATATGTATGCTGAATTAGCGTCACTATCAATGCGGGAGCCCTTCCTGAGAGAGTTAGTCTTGTCAAATACAGAGAGAGTGTTGGAGCAAAAGTCTTTTAATAGCAGACGGAGAACCAGTCAGGACCCGGAGCAGATCAATTTTTAAGGTTTTTAATGACCTCCAACACTTCTGACTCAGTGATGGGTCAGAGCGGTGCGTTGTAGCCAGTTTGGGAAGGGGGTTCCCATTAAGAAATTTCTTCAACTCTTTCTAGAAGGTATGAGCGCCAGCCTGATACAGCGTCGAATAGAACTGATGGAATGTAGCCATTATTTTATCTGGGTTTTGGGTGACGGCTTCTGTGGGGGCACGGATTTTGGGAAAGGAAAAGGATCGTGGTTTAGGTGTCAGCCTGTTGGCCAGTCTTTGTCTTATTTTATCTTTCAGCATATAATGCCAGGCGTTGGCCTAACGTAGGTCCTTTTTGACGTGAGTGGTGAGCGCAATATTGAGGGAAGTCCTTGCTGCTTCTAATTGTGCTGTGGCTGTTGGATTACATTTATGGAGTTTAGCTATTTTGTAGGAATTATTTTTTAAGATTGTCAATTTCGGCTCTTTTGTCCCATTTGCTCTAAGAGGTAATCTGTATGAGCTTACCCCTAATGCCTTGTGAGCAGCCCAAAGTGTTGTGGGGGAAATCTCCTCTGTGTTCAAGTCAAAAAAGACTTGATCTCCTTGGATATCTTAATGGTCTGTATTGGGTCACTCAGACTTCATTAATGCATCATCTAAAGGGACCGCGCTGACCCTGGAGTTTTATAATATCCATCAGGACCATGGCATGGTCTGATAGTACAGAGTCTCTGATAAGTGATTTAGAAATGCATGGGATTGCAGTGGCAGTTAGAAAAATGTGATCTATCCTGGCATAGGAGCTATGCAGGGCTGAGAAGTGTGCATAGTCATTTGTGGATGGGTTTACTTCCCTCCATATGTCTACGTGGGAAGGGACGAGCTTAGCTATGCAAGCTCTATATCTCAGAGGATGGCGTAGCCAAGCTCGTCTGTTGCCAGACATGTCGAGAGTCTGATCCAGGGCACATTAGAGTCGCCCCCCATAATCACCGTACCTGAGAGTGTGGGGAGGGGGGTCTCTAGCATGGAGGAGAAAAATTCAGCTTGGCCTCGATTTTGGGGCATAGTATGATTATAGATGTAATGGTGGAGCCATATTGCCCACTAATAGTAGGTATCTGCCATTGGGGTCGGTTATCTCTTTAGAGAATGAGGTTTGCTTTGGAGAAAAAGATTCCAACCCCTTTAGATTTCTCCTCTGCATTAGCGAGATAAAACTGAGGAAATTTATGGTGGATATAGGAGGGTTTGTAACTTTTGGGGAAATGTGCTTCCTGTAAGAAAAGCACATCTAAGTGTTGGGAGTGATGGGTTTGAAACCATGTGTGCCTTTTTTATCTGGGAATTTAAGCCCTGGACATTATGGGAGGCTATTCCTTATGGGAAGTTTGGAGGTTCCATCAGACATCATGGATCAGGAGGACATCTCTTAGCCTGTGGTAGAGGCTTGTCTACTCGGGTGCATTTTGGCCCGTTGAGTGGCGAAACAAGATGAATCGGGACAGCGTTAGAGCGGATAGAAAGAAAAGAGGACCGCGCAGTATCCGCTCTTTGGATACCGCGGGTTCTAAGGAAGTGGGAACGGACCTGCCAATTCCCACATAGGCAGAGTGCCAGAAGAGATTCCACCGAAACGGTGTGTAAGGGTCTGCCTCGATTTTAAGGAAGATCCTCAACATTGAGGCAGATTGAGGAGGAGCATTTAGTCTGCCAAGGCCTAGACCCATCTTAATAAACTATGCATAGGTTACCACATCTCCCTATAGGGGATTGGCTAGTAAGATATCGGGGTGAGGTCAGAGATGGGATTCAGTGTATCCGAATAAACAGGTAAGTGCAATCAAGAAGACAACTTTATAGGAATAACATGGGAGGAGAAAAAAATCTGCCCAGGCCCTTCCTGTAAACAAATAACTTCAACTGTAATATAGGAACTGTCCCGGGTGACTGTGCGGGAGTAAACACAGAAACAAGCACAGCCATTAGTGTACACATGCACACCCGCGTACACATAAACACGTGCACTTGCACCCGCCCGCAACCAAGCCTCCACATTCATAAAAAGAGTGGAGGAAAGAAAAAAATAGATACATTTTTGAAAAAAAATTCCAAACCATACATCAACTTCATGACGGGATAAAAAAAATGTTCATCAGCGTTGAGGGGATACTTGAGTATCAAACCAGGTATTAAAAAATTCCTTGAAAAATAGAAAAGTGGTATCAAGGAGGTTGAGCATCTTTGGATTGTTTGGTGTGCTGCCTCTGCCATAAAGGAGCGATGGGGCTTGTTGGAGGGGGTCGCTTGGAAGACCCCGGGGTCTTATATGAAGAAGAGGATTCAGGCGTCACTGAGGGGGCTTGAGAGATGAGGCCCAAACGCACCTTCTTGGATGGTAGAGAAGCCATGTGACTTGTTCTGGAAACTAAAGGTTAGCTTGAAGGGGAAAGTCCACCGATATTTGATAAACTTCTAGGATAATATGAGCAGCAGCAGTTTAAGGGATCGTCTCCGCTGGATAGTGTGAGGAAGGTCAGCGAACACTTAAACAGGGTGATCCTGAATGGTGAGTTCCTCCCACACATTATAGTAGTGTGGCTTCACAATTCTATCATGGGGAGGGCTCTCAGCACGGGGTGTTTGCAGTGCTCTATGGGCCCTATCCAGCTCCAGACGATGTTCCGATATGCCAGGGATAAGTTCCTTTTAATAAGGCGTGAATTTCTTCGGAAGTGTCCTTAATAGATTGTGGAATACCTCTGACTCTAAAATTGTGGCGTCTGGTCCTATTTTCCAGGTTGTCAATTTTCTCATGCGCTGAGTCCAGTTGATCTTGTAGATCCTGTATGCGAGAGGTATTTTGGTTAGCTCTTGCTATGGTATGTTCCGTTTTTTGCTCGATGGCCTCTATTCTAGCACCCAAGTTGTGGAGTTCTGCCTGCATAATTGAGGTAATTTGTGTTGCTGTCTGTGCCAGGCCTCTGGAGAGCATCTTGGAAAACGTGGTCATGATTGCAGTGAGGTCAGTGGGGTTTACTGTGGGGAAGCATGCAGTCCAGGATTTCTATCCAAGTCTCCCAGAGGGGATAGTAACAGGTCATCCAGCGTTCTCTCTGAGAGATTCTGTTGAGGCTGGGGAAGGGATAGGGCCTCTGAGTGTACTCGCTGCAGGAGAACTCAGCAGGGTGTTGGGCTGTAGGGAGGGCTCAGTGCCTGCCTCCATTTCTTCCATCTCTGCTGCAGTCTCATGGAGCGCGCCTGATGCCATCTTGGATGATTCCTGGGCCCGGGGAAACCTTTCAGGGATCGGAGGAGCCCAGACACTTCTGACACTTCTAGGTCTGGGGCATGCAGGAACACGGATCTTTGCTTTCCCCTAGTCAAAGCACCCCCCCACAGTGAGTAAGCACAACCTAGGCATACATTTAATCCTTTGATCGCCCCTGATAACCCCTTCCCTGCCAGTGCCATTAGTGACCGTGCATATTTTTTAGCACTGATCACTGTATTGGTGTCACTGGTCCCCAAAAAGTGTCAGGTGTCCGATTTTGTCTTTCTGCAATATTGCAGTCCCGCTATAAGTTGCTGATCACTGCCATTACTAGTAGAAAAATAAAATAAATAAAAAATATTCCATAGTTAGATGCTATAACGCTATAACACTTGTGCAAACCAATCAATATACGCTTATTGGGATTTATTTTTTCCCAAAAGTATGTAGCGGAATATATATTGGACTAAATTGATAAAGTAATTAAATTTTTTTTTTTTTTTTTTTTTTTTTTAATTGGGTATGATTTATAGCAGAAAGTAAAAACATTTTTATTTATTTTTTCAAAATTGTCGACCTTTTTTGTTTATAGCACAAAAAATAAGGTGATTGAACACCACCAAAAGAAAGCTCTATTTGTGGGGGGGGGCAATCACTGGGACCGGATGGCTTGCACCCGAGGGTAGTTGAACGAACGGAATGGTCAGGGGTAGGTGGTGGGGTCCCACAAGGTTCTGTGCTGGGACCAATCCGATTTAATTTGTTCATAAATGACCTGGAGGATGGGGTAAACAGTCCAATCTCTGTATTTGCGGATGATACTAAGCAATAACTTCTGTGCAGGATGTGGAAACTTTGCAAGAAGATCTGAACAAATGAATGGGGGTGGGGAACTACATGGCAAATAAGGATTAATGTAGAAAAATGTAAAATAATGCATTTGGGTGGCAAAAACATGAATGCAATCTATACACTAGGGGGAGAGTCTCTGGGGGAATCTAGGATGGAGAAGGACCTGGGGATCCTAGAAGATGAGCTCAGCAATGGCATGCAATGCCAAGCTGCTGCTAACAAAGCAAGCAGAAAATTGGCATGCATTAACCACTTCTGGACAGGCTCAGGCCGTTATATGTCGGCTCTTTGAAGAGGGATATAGTTATGGCAGCAGCTAGCTACCATAACCCCAGTATCCTCTCTTTCAGGGAGCGGTCTGGTTTCTGATAAAAGTGGTCTTTGTGGCGGATTCGCTGCAAGATCACTTTTATCGGCGGCGGGAGAGGGGGGCCCCCCTCCCGCCTCTCTGGTGTTGAACGAATGGATCCTTCTCGGTGTTTGGTATGGAGAAGAGTGAGTGGAAGAGGGCCCCCATCCGTCTCCATACCTTTGCTGGGCGGAAGCAACGGCAAAAGATTTTTTATTTATTTAATTTTAGTGTAAATATGAGATCTGATGTCTTTTTGACCCCCAGATCTCATACTTAAGAGGTCCTGTCATGCTTTTTTTTTTTTTTTTTTCTATTACAATGGATGTTTACATTCCTTGTAATAGGAATAAAAGTGACATCGTTTTTTTTTTTTTGCAATTGTTAAAGCGAGAGCAATAATTCTAGCCCTAGACCTCCTCTGTAACGCAAAACATGCAACCTGTAGAATTTTTTTAAACGTTTCCTATGGAGATTTTTAAGGGTAAAAGTTTGTCACCATTCCACGAGCGGGTGTAATTTTGAAGCGTGACATGTTGGGTATCAATTTACTTGGCGTAACAATATCTTTTAAAATAAAATAAAAAAATATTGGGCAAACTTTACTGTTTTATTTTTTTAATGCAAAAACTCCAAAAAAACTGTGCTTGTAAGACCGCTGCACAAATACGGTGTGACAGTAAGTATTGCAACGGTGAGAGGAACAAGCTAGACTTCCGTTTTCTGGGGGGCATGGTGGAGTGAGACGCTAGGGAATAGAGCTTAGTACCACCGCAGTGCACTCCACAGGAGACTGCCAGGACCGTGAAATTCAAGAGCTCATGCCGAGACGTGGGAAGAACCCAGGAGTGCCCTACACCCCTAACCGTTCATATTTTACTCGATATCTGACGATAGAGAGACATCGGCTGTAGGCGGGTACGAATAGGGCCCCACAACGTGCAGCACGGCTAGTGCAAAGTCAGCAAACGCTGGAAGTAGCCACACAACCAAGTGGGATCCCGGATGAGATACGCGCTGAATTGGCTGAAATGGATCCCTGTATATCTGCACAGATGACTACTGATGGAGACCCCACAGGTATGCTGTGCGAATTCACTTGAAATGTTTACCCAGGAGCAGGTTAGAGAGCCAGACTTTAGACGGGTTATTCAGGCTCTCCCCACTAAGGAAGACATACAGACGCTGCTGGGCAGTCTAATGGATACTCTGAGAGAAGAAATGGGGGAAGTTGGCTCTAAAGTAGAGGCAATAGATCATAAATTGCTCTGTTGTGAAACATCGCAAAATACGGCCAATACACGCATATCGACGATGGAGGAAAAGTTAAGAGCAGCATCAGAGACTGATAAAATTACAAGCCAAAGACTCTGAAAGTAGAAGGAACAATGTACGAAGACATATTGAGAGCAGCGTGGCAGTAGGGGTCATTGGACTTTAATAGAGAGAAAATACAAGTGTATCCTGATTTATGTCGTTAGACAAAAAATAGTCGGATGCTGAGACCGCTTCTGGAACACTTGCAATCAAGGGGGGCGACTTATAGATGGGAGTACCCAATGTCACTGATTATTAAAAAATATGAACGTACTTTTAATTTACACGATCCAGAGCAATTGCATGATTTATTTCTGTTTTTGGGGTCAGAGGCATTCAAGGTGCCCAACTGGATAGATCTGCCAATAGCCATGGAAAGGAGACTCCTACAGCTAATGAAACAGGGGAGAATGACATCCTAGTTTAAACATCACAGTTTGGGTATAAGGCCTAATGTATCCGATGATTGAGTCTCAGAAGATGGAGAGACTTTTTCTTTCTTTTTTTTTTTTTTCCCCTTCTATTTTCTGTTGTGATGAGACTTTAAGATCTTTCCCTTCCCCCTGAGAATTTGAAAAAGAGAAGAGTGTAAAAGGGAAGAGACATTTTTCCCTCCTTTTTTTTTAAATTAAAATTAAATGTATTTTTTTGGTAGTGTTATTGTGGTGTGGAGTATTTTTATATATGTAATGAAATACATTGGATTTGAGGTGAAAGATGGGGGTATAATATTGTTCACTAGGATAGGTGGGAGGAGGATACACATTCAAATATGGAAGGTATCTCTAGAGAGTTTTGTACTGGTCTAAAGAACGTAAGCAAAATTTTATTTTTATTTTTTTAAAAGTACATCATCAGTGCACAGGGTATTTGCAAAAAAAGGTTTATGGTTACACCTTTTTTTCTTTTTTTTTTCCTAGCAGTTCACAGTATAAATTATTTCACGATTTGGGGGAAATTGTTGTAAACAATATAGCACGGGGGGGGGGGGGGGGTCTCTCCCCTCTATCTCCCTGTAAGGGGGACAATGATTTTATTTTATTATATTATATTAACATGGAAGGTAGAAAGGAGTAGAGGAGGAAGGGAAAGAAATGAAAAAGGGAATCAAGATTCCCCCTCAGGAGAGAGAGAAGGGTGGGGAGGTTGCATAATAATTATCCTCAGATTAGATTCAGTAATATGCCAGAGGCTCAGGAAGAATTATAGAGGTGGGGAGAAAAGTAGGAGGGCAAAGAAATAAGGGAAGGAAAAGGGTGAAGAAGAGAGGAGAGGCGAGGGAAGGGAAAGAAGGGGTTGCATACTTACCCTGCTGTTGGTGGGGTTAGATTGCAAGAGGGCATTAAAGGTCGGCATATGGGTTAATGACAATACGTTAAGTAGTAATGAATGAGAGTAGGTCGCAGGAGCTTAAAAGACAGCAGTGATGGAATATATATAGTACTTGGTACTTTAATAGCACGATGCTGGGGGTTAACATTGTGAATAAGGAATGGATGTTGTTGACGGGGGAGCTTAAAACTCTCCCAGCGTAAGACAGAGTTGCCAACTTTCCGCAGCATTTTTTACTGACAAAACATGGAAAAGGTACTAGCGGAGCACATTTTTTACTGGCAACCTGAGAAATTACAAACTAACACAGTGAATATTTAAACACTATGAACATGATATGGAAACCCTGACAATACCTAGAACAAAGTAATTTGCTTGATTTACATTTAACCGCTTCCCGACCGCCTCACACAGATATACTGCGGCAGAATGGCACAGGCAGGCAAAATCGCGTACCTGTACGCGGCCCTTTAATTGCCTGCCCGTGGGTCGCGTGCGCGTCGCCAGTGGCGCGCTCGCGACCCGGTCGGGAGCTCCGTGACCCTGGCCGCGGGACCAGCGGACCTGATCGCCGCTGGTGTCCTGCGATCGGTTCACGGAGCTGAAGAACGGGGAGAGGTCTGTGTAAACAAACCTCTCCCCGCGCTTCCTACACTGCCTGTCATTGATCGGCTGTTCCCGAGTTTTGGGAACAAGTCAACTAGGGCTTGTAATCATATTGCACGTTTCAATACGCAGGGAAATGGGATAGCCAGCTCCTCACAGGCGATTGCACAGGTCTTTAAGGATTATTATGAGAGTTTATATCAGAGGGGAAAGATTCCCCTTTAGGGTCTCATAATAAAGGGGAGGCAGCTAGGGAATATCCAAGCGTCTGGCATGCCCAGAGTGACTGACAAGATGGCAGGGGATTTGGATGCATCAATTACAATGGATGAGTTCCTGGGCGCCTTTAAAATGATTGAAATTGGGTAAAGCACCAAGCACGGGTACACTCTGTCTTACTATAAGGCTTTTGCTGAGAAACTGGCTCCGAGATTCACAGCAGCTTATAATTCACTATGCGAGGTGCAGAAAATACCGGTGGAAACATTATTAGCGCACATAACGGTAATCCTAAAAGAAGGGAAAGACCCCTCTGCTCTTGCTACCGTCCGATATCCCTGTTAAATGTAGACCTTAAAATTTTTACAAAGATTCTCGTCACCAGACTAGCGGTACATATTCCCTTTTTGGTACATCCAGATCAGGATGGGTTTACTGCTGGTAGAGAGAATACGCAGCGAGTAGTGAGCGCCATACATTTCTCACAAAGTCAGCAGAAACCTCTAGTTCTTATATCCGCAGATGCAGAAAAAGCATTTGACAGGGTGGATTGAATATTTTTGAAGGCTACTTTACAACATATAGGTTTGGGGAACGGCATGTTGAGCTGGTTTACAAACTTGTACTCGGTACCGAGTGCCAGGGTTAAGATCAATGACCGATTCTGAGCCTATTTTCTATACAAAATGGTACACGTCAGGGTTGCCCACTGTCGCCTATCATTTTTGTTCTTGCAATGGAATCCTTTTTAAGAAGGGTTTGTGCTTACTCAAATATCAGGGGTATTCCAACAAGGGGGGGGGGGGGGGTACATAAGCTTGCGGCTTACACTGATGATTTAGATTTTTTTATTTTTTTTATAACCTCCCCTGTCATTTCCCTCCCATCTCTTCTGATGGAGTTACGTTTGTATGGTGGAATATCAAATTTCAAGGTGAACTTTGGCAAATCGGAGGTGATGGGGGTGGAAATGAACGCATCCCTGCAACATCAGATAACCACACAATTTAATTTTAGAGGGACAGAATCGTATCCAAGTTACCTTGGGACTAAAATTCTGAATAATCTTTTTTTAAATAATTTATTTTTTTATTTTTTCCAAGAAAAGTTTATTGCAAACAGTAATTACAACAGGCAATATAACATAGCAGGTCAGTGCATCGTGTTCATTAATACATGGAGACATCAACCATCTGAAACAATGCAGTCAGCAATTAACAAATAAGATTCCTGAGAATCACACATATGTTAGGGTTGCTGTTCGCGTAGACAGTGGCATAAACATAGAACCAATAGACCACAGCAAGAGGGACAAAGGCCCAAAGTCGTGTGGTCTAACAAAATAACAGTACTAACATTGCGGTAGTTTCAGGAACTACCGAGCACCTACTCGTGCAAGATGACTGTTCCGATGTCCCAGTAACTATAGGGTGGCGTATGAGTTCCGTGGATGCGGTCTCGGACCGCTAGCAACCACGGATGTAGTACTCCTGGGAGACATGGGCAGGTAAGTAAGGAGGCCTTAGGAGTAATAGGGGGGATATGGCAGGTGGGAAGGGGGAGGGAGTGCGCGTGGACTTAATACACCTTAGATTAGCTTTGGTTATCTAAACAGAGAAAGATGGCAAGTATGATGCATCTAGTGGATAATGGGAATGGGTTAGATGTGACGGATCGGGTGTGGAGTCTTAGTGTGGTTCTTGGGGGTTTGGAAGGACCGGGGGACAACAGTCCTTTATATTCGTCAGTCGTAGTGAAGTGTTGCCAGCAAGACCATACAGTACTGAATTTAGCGGGTGAATCTCTGGACTGGTGGATTAGGTTTTCCAATTCCGCAATTTTGGAAATACGTTTAAGCAAGTCTGCGATCGTTGGGGGATTGGGAGCTTTCCAAAGAGTGGGTATGCACATTTTCGCTGTGTTTAGTAAATGAATTGCAAGGGAACGATGATAATGTCTGAAAGGAATGGAGGAGTGATGAAGAAGCATTTGTGCAGGTGTGAAGTCTATGTGGTTCGTAGTAATCTGTGAGGTAAGATGAACTTCCTGCCAGAAAGGTTGGAGTGAACGGCAAGACCACCATATGTGCAACATAGACCCTTCCCCTTCAGAACATCTCTAACAGTCAGGGGGTATAGCCGGGGATATTTTGTGGAGTTTGGAAGGGGTTTTATACCACCTAGAGAAAATTTTTAAGCCATTTTCCTGTGCTGTGATGTTCGTGGATCCCTTATGAATATGGGTGTAGATACGTTCCCAATCTTCAGCTGAGAGGTCCAGAGACAAGTCTTTCCCACCTCTGCGTGGCAGCATTGGACTCGGCGTCGGTGTCAGAGAAAAGTAGGGAGTATATTTCAGAAATCATGTGTCGTTGCCGTTCAGTTTTTGTACAGAGTGTCTCATACGGCGTCAATTGCCTACAGAAGTCTGGGCGTTTGGTGGGGTCATTGAGAAAGTGTCTGATTTGAAGGTATGTCCAATGCGGGCAAGATTGGTTAGTCTCTTTATCGGTTGATAAATGAGTCACCGGAAAAGAAATGTCTTGCTTGTATAACAGCATGGGGCCAAAAGTCAGCTAGAAATGAGTCAGATAGACCAGCTGGGATTCCCGGATTGTGTCTGACGGGTGTTAGTGGACCCTGTACCGTAGAGATGTGGTGGGTTCGGCAAGCTTTTTGAAATGTTTGCAAAGTGCAAGCAATTAGTGGGTGTAGTTTACAGGATTGGGGAGTATCGTTGTGGGCGATCCATGGCAGTTGGTGAATCGGGATCTGGGTGAATTTGTTTTCAATGTTTATCCAAGCTTTGGAATGAGTGTGTACGTTCCAGTCTATTCTTGTCAGTTGGCAAGCCCAATGGTATTTGACAATGTCAGGGAGACCTATCCCACCTTTCAGTTTTGGTAGAGTGAGTTTTGCCAGACTATGTCTAGGCCGGTCTTTCCCCCAAAAAAGTCAGTGCACGCCTTGCGGTACGAGGTGAAGAAGGCTTGGGGTAGTTTTATTGGGATAGTTTGCAGGACATATAGTAGTCTAGGGAGAATGTTCATCTCGAGTATGGCAGCTCTGCCAAACCATGAAAAAATGCCAGTCGACCATGTTTTTAGGTCTTTTTGAATGCGTTGAAGAATGGGGATGTACTTTTTGGTGTATAGGTCAGATAAGTGGGAGGGAAGAGAAATCCCTAGGTAGGTAATGGCGTCTCGGTTCCACTTGAGTGGATAGTTCGCTTGGCATAGCGATAGGGTGTCTTGATTTAAGGAAATGTTCAGAGCTTGTGATTTTGAAAAATTGATTTGGAGGTTTGAGAGGGCGTGGAACGTATGGAAGTCTGTGAGTAAGTTGGGGAGAGTGATGTGAGGGTCTGTAAGGAATAAGAGGATATCGTCCGCGAAGGCAGAAAGTTTGTACGTGTCATTCAAGATTGTCACACCTTTGATGTCAGGGTTAGCACGAAGACGTTGGAGTAGTGGTTCCAGGGTAAGTACAAATATATATTAAGGGGGACAGGGGGCAACCTTGGCGGGTTCCGTTGGATATGGAGAAGGCATCCGACAGGTGGGCGTTGACTCGAATCTTCGCGGTTGGGGAGGAGTAGAGTGCCATGATAAATTGGAGCATGCGGTCTCGTATCCCGATCATTTTGAGAACTTCTTCCATGTAGTCCCAGGCCACTCTGTCGAACGCCTTCTCCGCATCCAGGGAAAGGAAGAATCCCTGTTGCTCGGATGAAGACAGCCAGTGATGAATGTTGACGGCCTTGATGGTGTTGTCTCTTGCCTCCCTACCAGGTATAAAGCCTACTTGGTCGAGTGATAAGAGGTTGGAAAGAGAGGCAAGAGACGGTTGGGCAAGATTTTTGCATAGATTTTTAGGTCGACGCTAAGAAGGGAAATTGGTCGATAATTAGTCACTAATGTGGTATCCTTGTTCTGTTTAGGGATTACTGTGATGTGGGCCATCAGCAGGTCTCGGGGAGGGGGGTTGTCAGAGGAAATGGAGTTGAAGGCGTTCAGAAAGTGGGGTTTCAGTGTGTGAACAAAAGTCTTATAGTACACCGTTGTCAGTCCATCTGGGCCAGGGCTTTTACCAGGTTTCAGTTGTTTGAGTACTGCATCTACTTCAGAAGGTAAAATAGGTTTATTTAGGTCATCAGATTGGTGCGCACGTTCCAGTGCCTGTATGGTGTTAGATAATTTGGCAATATGTGCTTGTCTGTCTTTTTTCAGTTTAGCCGAGATCGCTATGAGTTCTCCTCGTATCGTACTTTTGTGAGCTTCCCACAGTATCATCGGTGAGATTTCCGGAGAAGTATTTTCTCGAAAGTATAACTCTAGACGTGTCGTGATATCGGTTGCGATAGTTTTGTCAGTAAGGAGGGATGAGTCTTCATGCCAAATCCGAGATTTGTGGGGGGGGGGGGGGTGCCATTTCCAGTGTCAGTGAGATGGGGTGGTGATCTGAGATGTACATGGGGTGAATCAAGTCGGAGGTCAGTTTAGATATGTCAGTCTGAGAGATAGAGGTAGTCCAGTCTGGAGTATCGGTTATGAGGGGCTGAATAGAACGTGTAGTCCGGTACATTCGGGTTAAGTGTACGCCATGTGTCGTGTAGGGATAGTTCCTGTAGACGTGTTTTAATCGACTGAAGAGCTTGGTATGGCATAGTGGAAGTACCTGTCGATGTGTCGTGGGAAGGATTGAGGGGAACATTGAAATCACCTCCAAGTATTAGCATGCCTTCTTGGCATGTGGAGAGTTGGTGCAAGGTGGCGGTAAAGAAGGAGACTTGGCCTGTGGGCGTATAGATTGGCTAGAGTAACTGGTTTGCCATAAAGATAACCCTTTATGAATATGAAACGGCCTCCTCATCAATGCATGTGTCCTTAACCTGGAACGGACAGTGTTTTGCAATCAGGATCGATACCCCTTTGGTCTTTGCAGCGTTGTTAGTGGCATGAAAGGAAGTTGGAAAGCGTGTGTTTGATAGTTTTGGAACAGAGTCTGTCTTAAAATGGGTCTCTTGAAGGAAGGCAATACTTGCCTTATATCTGTGGAGGGAGAGAAGGACCTGGGATCGATTCTCGGGGGTATTGAGTCCACGAGCGTTGAAAGAGACCACCGTAGTCTCTAATTTGGTAGAACACCTATTGGGTCTTGACATCGTATGCGAGGGTGTCAAGACGCAATAAGCAGTTGGAAATGGTCTGCGTACGAACTGTGTGCTGGTAAACGGCCCATATCGAAGGTCGAACTGGGTGTATACTATACAGGTTTGCGAGGTACACTAAGAGATCCACTGGGATTGGGAGTGAGTAGTCAGGAGGGGGTGGATATAGATAAGGTGGGGGCCAATAGGGGGGGAATAGTAGAGAGTGGAAGCAGGGTAGCACACTCGCGTTTGAGTGGGGGGTGGTCGATGGATGTAAAGGAGTAAATTCAGAGGTTCTCAAGTACCAGCTTGCTAACCCGAGGAGACAAGCAAGCTGTGTCCAGTAATAACCGAAGTGGTATAACACAGTCAAAGGGTCAATGAGTGGGGGTTGGCTGAGGTCTGTAGAGAGTGTGGTGGGCTGTGGTATCAGTACAGCTTGCCAGACGGAGAGATATGTTAAGCTCAGTAAACTGAGGAGGAAGCGAGGGAAGGTATCTTGGGCATGTGTTACAGCCTAAGTAGCAGGGAGGAGTCTGCATAAGTGTGAGAGGGCCTGGGGATGTCGCCAGAGAAGGGGGTGCCTGGGTGAAACACGGAATGGTTAATGAAGGGAAAGTGTAGCTGACGCCTGGTCGATTAGGTTGGGATAATGTGGGGGGTTCACCTGAGGATGTAGGTGGGGCCATGAAAAGAAGAAAAAAAAGACAAAGGATTTCATGGGGGACGCTGAAAGTACTGATAGCGAACCTATAGGTCTGTATACCTCTAGGTTAAGTCGTGCGGTGTGTGGGGCACATTACGCATGGGTTGAGATGGGTCTTACCTACTATGAGGGGAGGCTCCTACCACGAAAAGTTGCAGGTATCAATGGAGAGAGGTATGTGGAGAAAAAAAGAATAAATAAGTAAAAGAAATTCAAAAAACATTACAAAAAATAAGAACATGGGGGGGAAGAGCATACCAGCCGAGCGTCAAACATACACTCATTGAATTGTCAAAGGCGGGTACACTAATATTTTGGAAGACCTCACTGTAGTGACCTAGGTAGGAGGAGGGGTGGGGCAAGGCACAATACAGTAAGAAGTCAGCTCCAGCCAAAGACTATCATTACGCGGGGGGGAGAATTCGTAGTGCACATGGACATGCAGGTTCATGGTCTACGTTCCCCAAGGCATTACGTGTGTGGGTTAATGGCCGTAGATGGGTACACAGTCAGATGTACAAAAGATAGCGATTGTAGTAGTGGGCTGAAGCGGAGGTATTGCCATCACCTGGGGAGAAGCGAAGTCCGCCATGTAAAGGAGCAGGGGTACTGCCACAAGCTATAAGCCTGCGGTGTAGCACACGTGTAAATTTACGATTGCATGGAGGGGTCGCCTGTCGTTCCCTGGGTGAAGCAGTACCTACCAGCGAGGATAGAAGGATGTCCACCACGTGTACACTATCGCCTTTGAATACAAGGACAAGTGCAGAAATGATACTGCTAAAGCTTGTGCATTCTATTGGTGACATGGATGAACCTACACTTGGGAAGAGGGAGTATAGACACGTTTGCGCCTGGTAAATAAAAAGCATAAAAATAACATAAACATAAAAAATAAAAACAAAAATTATTGCTGAAAATAATCCCAGGGGGGAAAGCATACCAGTAGAGCATCAAATATGCACTTATAAAAATGACAAAGGCGGGTTTACTCACATTGTGTAAGTCCTCACTATAGTGACCTAGGTGGGTAGAAGAGTGGGGCTAGGCACAATATAGTGAGAAGTTAGTTCCAGCCTAAGACGGCCATGAAGGGGGGGGATTTGTAGTGTGTGTGTGTGGGCACGCAGGTTATGGTCTGCGTCTCTCGAAATTTCGGCTGTGGGTAGGCCGTCGTAGGTGGGTATACATTCAGAGATATAATAGATATAATATCAGGCTAAAGCGGAGGCATTGCCATCTCCTGTGGGGGGGGGGGGGGGGGGGGGGCGAAGCCATCCATGTAAAGGAGCTAGGGTAGTGCCATAAGCTTTAAGCCTGTGGTAAAGCACACGTGCATAATCGCCGTTGTATGGTGGGTTCGCCTGATGTGCCCTGGGTGAGAAAGAACATACCTGCGGGGACATGAGGTCCGCCCTGTGTACACCATCGCCTTTGAACAGATGGACAAGTGCATATAGGATACTGACCAAGCTTAAGCATTATACAGTTAACATGGATTAACACACAATTGTGAGGATAGAGTATAGACATTACTGCGTCTGGTAAATGGAGAACACACACAAAAAAAAAAAAAAAAAGGAAAAGAAAAAGTCAACTCGATCAAGCTTGAGGGTTGGCATGGGTAGAGCAATGCGGGTGGTTCATGAGGCTAGCGTTATTCGAGTGTGCTCCAGAGTGAGGTTTAGTCATTCAGCTCCTGTGTGGATACCGTCTCTGGAACTGAGGACCGTGCACTGTCTGCAAACTGCAAATGGCACATGATATCAGAAAATGGTGGGGGGGGGGGGGGGGCAGAGACAGAGCCGCTAATTACAGTGTCAGGTTCACTACCAGCAAAACAAAAAATGGAGGCAAACGGGTTTGTGGAAAGGGGTTAATCAAGTGTAAAAGCACAAGAGAAATAAAAAGGTCCCAGGCATAGTCCGGAGGTCAGGGTCGTGGGGATGCCTCCGTGAGAGAAGGCTTAGCGATTCGTACATTCGTAAGTCGTCGTTCGTATTCGTAACGATTCGTACATTCGTAAGAGTTATTTTTCGTTAATTCGTTTTTTCGTTAGTTTAATTTTCGGACACATTCGTATTTATTCGTACATTCGTAACATTCGTAGATTCGTAATCGGAGCATAATTCATAATTTGATGTAATGTGTATGCTATTATTACATTTATAATAATTTACAAATCGAAAAAAAAAAAGTTACGAATCGAAAAAAAAGTTACACATTTTTTTGTTCAATAGAGACACGGAAAATTACAAAATCGAAAAAAAAAAAAAAAAAAAAAGTTACGAATCGAAAAAAAAGTTACGAATGTACGAATTTTTTGGTTCAATATAGACACGGAAAATTAAAAATCTAAAAAAAAAAAAAAAAAGTTACGAATCGAAAAAAAAGTTACGAATCGAAAAAAAAGTTACGAATGTACGAATTTTTTGGTTCAATAGAGACACGGAAAATTACAAATCGAAAAAAAAAAAAAAAAGTACGAATCGAAAAAAAAAAAAAAGTTACGAATCGAAAAAAAAAAAGTTACACATTTTTTTGTTCAATAGAGACACGGAAAATTACAAATCGAAAAAAAAAAAAAAAAAAAAAGTTACGAATCGAAAAAAAAGTTACGAATCGAAAAAAAAAAGTTACGAATCGAAAAAAAAAAAGTTACGAATGTACTAATTTTTTTTTGTTCAATCCATTTGAAGCACGTTTAGCAGCACCATTGTAAGGGACACAGAAAATGACCAATTCAACAAAAAAAAAAAAGTTACGAATTTTTTCGTTCGTTTTCGTTCGTTTTCGTTTTTCGGATTTTCTTCATTAGTACATTTGTTGTTTCTAATTGGTTTTTTCGGATTTTCGTTGTTTTTCGGATTCGAATGATTCGTTATTCGGATTCGTACGATTCGAACGATTCGTTACGATTCGTTATTCGTATTTGTACGATTCGAACGATTCGTTCATTCGTACGAAAACGAACGAACGAAAATAACGAGAAAAAACGAAAAAAACGAAACGAATTGCACATGTCTAGTATTTACATGGTTTGGAAGGACAAATATTATAAAGATGAATATGATGCCATGGCTTTTGTATTTGTTGCAGACCCTTCCAAGTAAGATTCCCCCAAGATTTTTGAGGCCAGCAAGGATGCGCAGAGTTAGCTTATCACTCCCAAAGGAAAAAAATAAAAAATTGGTTTCCCTGACCCAGTTAGATACCAGGAAGCCTCACATCTGGTAAGGGTGGTGGATTGGTGTGTGCTCCATAAGAGAAATCCGTGGGTTCACATGGAACAGGTGACAATCGATATTCCCTTAGAAGGGGTGCTTTGGCTCTCAGAAATGGATATCCCACTGGCAGTGAGGAAACATTCAATGGTAGGCGTTACCTTACGAACCATTATAAAGATTTTTAAAAATACGAATGTTATACCCGAGCCCTATGGTTCCAATTCTGGGCACACCGGCTTTTCAGCCGGGTATGATAGATCCGGGATTTGGTGCCATACCCCGAAGGGGTAAGAGCCGGCTTATTCATTTTTCAGTAGCTAACCGCTTAATGACAAGAGAGATTGAATGTGATATAGCACCAGATTTAGATTTTCTTAGGTTGACGCAATTATGTGCCTTTCTCCGGTCAAAGTTGCGTATATAAACACAGAAATTCGGGCACCGTCACGGTTTGAGCAGTTAGGCTTAAAGTGGAAGTAAACCCCCTGGGACCACTTTGACCTACAGGTAAGCCTAGATTAAGGCTTACCTGTAGGTCCAATAAATATCTCCTAAACCTACATGGTTTAGGAGATATTTAGAAAAGAAAAGGCACCGCTATCTACGGCGCATGCGCCGTAGACAGCGGCGCGCAGGCGCATTGCCTATGCCGAGATCGCGGCGATATGCCGCTCTTGTGCACATGCACGGGAGTGACGTCATCGCCGCTCCAGCGAATCACAGCGCTGGAGCGGCGAGACCCGGAAGTCACTCCGGCCCTGGATGGCGGCGCAGAAGAACGTGGATGTAGACCCATGTGGGGGCTTCGTTCTCAGGTAAGTCATTCATAATGAGCTAGTGTATGCTATGCACACTAGCTCATTATGCCTTTGCCTTGCAGGTTCTCATTTAAAAAAAGAAAAAAAAAACGTCTTTACTTCCTCTTTAACCGGGGAATCATTGAAGCATGCCCTATCATATTTCTATGCCGTATTGACTGGATTGGAAGCTTCACATTCTCTCAGGTGCAGAAGGACAGGCTGTTACTGTTTACCCGTAAGGCTTCAGTGGCAAATAGATATCAGGAGGGAGGATATAAAATCCTCACCAGATGGTATAGAACACCGACAGTATTGCATCAGATATTTCCGCAGGTATCGGATATATGTTGGCGGTGTCATGAGGGGGAGGGCACTGTGCTACACATTTGTTGGGAATGTACGAGATTAAAGGAATTTTGGAAAATGGTGGAGGAAACTGTTGAAACAATTACAAGTGTGTCTCTTGGAGAAAGACCAGTAGCTTTTTTTTGCTGATGTCCCTATGTCTGTGGAAAAATATATATATAAAAATTCACTGTTGAAACATCTTCTCACGGCAGCGAAGGCGTGTATCCCTGTGTTGTGGAAGAGTAGTATTTCTCCAACTAGAGCGCAGTGGTTTGCAGAAATCAAACAAATGGAGAATCTTACCATGATGCTGAAAGAGCAAGATGAGAAATATAGAAGATATGGGCCCCTTACCTTGCATATAGGGAGGGGCTTGTAGAAGATAGGTAGGGATGTTGGCGCTGTCAGCTGCGAGAAGGTGGGAGGGGAGGTTCTTTTTATTTTATTTTTTTTTGTTATTAACATGAGGTTCTCATGGTAAAAGAAAAAGAAGTTCTATTTTGTTGTGGAACTGATTATAATGTATAGTCTGTGGAAATAAATACACGCTTAAGATAATGCAGAATGACACGGTAACAGGATTGTGATAGATGGTATTGTTAAAGTGATGATACTTGTTCCTGATAATTGTATTGCGATCTCTATGAAAATACCGCCATTTTATTCTCTAGGGTGTTATATATATAAAACACCAAATCTCAGAAAGAGGCTCGGTCCTTAAGTGGTTAAAAGAGAGATTAACCTCAGGGATAAAGCTATAATTCTCCCACTCTACAAGATTCTTGCCTGGCCGCACCTGGAGTATGCTGTCCAATTCTGGGCACCAGTCTTCAGGAAGGATGTACTGCAAATGGAGCGAGTACAAAAAAGGGCAACAAAGCTAATAAAGGGTCTGGAGGACATTGGATATGAAGAAAGGTTGCAAGCACTGAACTTATTCTCTGGAGAAGAGATAGAGAGGGGATATGATTTTGGTTTACAAATACCATACTGGTGACCCCACAATAGGGATAAATCTTTTTTGTGGAAGAGAGTTTAACACACGTGACCGCTCATTAAAATTAGAAGGAAAGAGGTTTAACCGTAAACTAAGTAGAGGGTTCTTTACTGTAAGAGCAGCAAGGATGGGGAATTCCCTTCCACAGGCGGTGGTCTTAGTTGGGGGGCATTAATAATTTCAAAAAACTGTTAGATAAGCACCTGAATGACCGCAACATACAGGGATATGCAATGTAATACTGACATATAATCACACACATGTTGGATTCTTTTTTTTTTTTTTTTCAACCTCACCTACTATGCAACTATGATGATCGGGGCCACACTGTGCAAATGATCTGCACAGTGGAGGTAAGTATATGTTATTTAAAAAAAACACTGGCAACAAAAGTGAGTACACCCCTAAGTGAAAATTTCCAAATTGGGCCCAATTAGCCATTTTCCCTCCCCAGTGTCATGTGACTCATTAGTGTTACAAGGGCTCACGTGTGAATGGGGAGCAGGTGTGTTTAAATTTTGTTGTTGGCGCTCCCACACTTACTGGTCACTGGAAGTTCAACATTTCACTTCATGGCAAAGAACTCTCTGAGGATCTGAAAAAAAAGAATTGTTACTCTACATCAGGGATCCTCAAACTACGGCCCTCCAGCTGTTGCAGAACTACACATCCCATGAGGAATTGTAAAAACCCTGACATTCACAGACATGACTAGGCATTATGGAAATTGTAGTTCCAGATCAACTGGAGGGCCGTAGTTTGAAGACCCATGCTCTACATAAAGATGGCCTGGGCTATAAAAATATTACCAAGACCATTCAGCGGTTTAATAGGACAGGTTCTACTCAGAACAGGCCTCACCATGGTTGACCAAAGAAGTTGAATGCACGTGCTCTGTGATCAGCCTTTCAGTGCTCAGACCATACGCCACACACTGCATCAAATTGGTCTGCAGAAGGAAGCCTCTTCTAAAGTTGATGCGCAAGAAACCCCTAAACAGTTTGCTGATGACAAGCAGACTAAGGACCTAGATTACTGGAACCATGTCCTATTGTCTGCTAAGATCCATATGAACTTTTTTGGTTCAGATGGTTTTAGGCGTGTGTGGAGGCAAGGTGAGGAGTACAAAGACAAATGTGTTTTGCCTCCAGTCAAGCATGGTGGGACTGTTGTGGTCTGGGGCTGCATGAGTGCTGCCGGCACTGGGGAGCTACAGTTCATTTAGGAAACCATGAATGCCGACATGTACAGTGACATACTGAAGCAGAGCATGATCCCCCTCCCTTCGACGACTGGGCCGAAGGGCAGTATTCCAACAGAACGACCCCAAACACACCTTCAAGATGATCACTGCCTTGCTAAAGAAGCTGAGGATAAGGGTGATGGACTGGCCAAGCATGACTCCAGACCTAAACCCTATTGAGCATCTATGGGGCATCCTCAAACAGAAGGTGGAGGAGCGCAAGGTTTCTAACATCCACCAGATGTGATCATGGAGGAGTGGAAGAGGACTCCAGTGGCAAACTGTGTTGCTCTGGTGAACTCCATGCCCAAGAGGGTTAAGGCAGTGCTGAAAAATAATTACCCCACACGCAATATTGACACTTTGGGCCCAATTTGGACATTTTCACTGTTTTAATGTACATGTCATTATTACCAATAAATACTTTTTAACCCATTTTCAAATCTGCATTATTTTGGACACTGGGCACGCCTTCTTTCCTACTTTTCCATTGTTCTCGAGCTGTAATTTAAATCGGGAGCCAAGCTGGGATTTCACACCTCCATACAGCCATGTCTACTAGTTATCTGTACCAAGTTTGGTTAATCCCCCCTTGCTGTAAGACTATCCTAAAGGCCCGTGCACACGGACCGAATATCAGGATCGGGTGGCATGAGTCAGGTCAAAAGAAACCAGTCGACTTTTGGCCCGTGTGTATGGAAGCCTGACATTGAGAGAGATATATATCATTTTGCCCCTGTACAGCTGACCTCTGTCGAAGGGGTATGACCCTAAAAGGTCTGCCAACTGGCACCGGATCAGCGCTGAGAGCATTGATGGGTGTGTTCTAGTGGGGGCCGCCCCCCTGTCGGTACACAGCATCTCAGCCGTGGGAGGGTGGGTCGCTGTACTAACCTTAGATAGAACAGCAGCTCCTCCTGAGCTCTGTTTTTTTTTTTTTTTTTCATTCAGCCTGCTGGGTCAAACAAAAAAACTTCTAGTGTACCGGGTATTCTCAAGTAAATTCACTTTTGAGGACCTATTCACACCTATGTGTTTTTCGTTAAAGATTTGCCTGTTGAAATCAATAGAAGCACATCAAACCACACTTCAGCGCTTGTCATGGTGCAAATTGATGCATATTGGCATTCAGTACAAGTTGCATCACAACATTAATGCATAGTTGTAAATGAGGCTGGCTGTGATAAACTTGTCACCAAGAATGAAGCTCCTACATGGCTGGTGACCATGATCCTATTTTTGGTCCTTTCCCTGTATTCCCTCTACACAGCTGTGTTTCAGATGAAACGAATATAAAGCTAGTTAGTTTGAGCTAGAGACTGCTCAGTAGAATGGTTCTTGATGGATATTAGGTGGTTCCATGGGTAAATTATCTCTTTGGAGATATGGGTTGCTACCTTGCTTGTACGAAAGAACTATTGCTTTAGCCTAGAAGATACTTGAGTAAGTAGAGAGGCGCGTCCCAGAATAAGGAAACTCTTGATGAATAATATAATCGTTGGAGGTGAAACATGTCCAGATTAAGCCAACGTGTTTCGGGGACTTGCCTTCCCCTTCTTCAGAGCTAATGTGCAAACACAGACATAGACTATGTATGATCAATATTTGTTTATATAGGTGTTATTCTAGAGCCAAAAAATGATGTATAGAAGAACCAGAATATATGTACTAATGAACATCTTATAAATCTAATTAGAAAAATAAACTAATCTGTGTACATAACCTAATAAATCAATTAATAAATACCAACATTATATAATACATAAGGAAAAAAACTATGCAGAGAAATTCATGGAGGTAGATGCATCGAATAAGAGAAATAATAAACCATGAAACATAAAATTATCATTAATAAAAGTAAATGAAAATAAATGCTAAAAACCTATATACAGTAAAAATACGTAGAGATGGATAAATGTACCACTTGAGGACTATTATACCATTCATGAGTGTGAAGTAAACCTTTAGTGGAAAGACTAACCTGTTACATTCTAACATAGATGGGTAGGCTCCGTGGTTGCACCTAAGTTGCTGTAGAAAAAATTTACATGAAGCCTGTTGAGTTGTAATGCTGTAAAGGAAGGAAGGAAGGAAGAGGGGGTATCGGATAAGGGAGGCTGGGAGAGATGGGGAGGGGGGGGGGAGCAGGGGGTAGGGAGGCTGGGTGATGAAGAGAGGGGGGGGGATAGGGGGAGTAGCAGGTGATGGCGATTAGTGAGATAGGGGAAACATGTCTTACCTCCAATAAACTGTTGGATTCTTCATCAAGAGTTTCCTTAATCTGAACACCGGGTGCTCTTCTCTCCTCAAGTAAGCAGAGGCTAGGGAAAAATAATAGTAAAAAAAAAAAATCTGGGCCATCCCCTTTCTACTAATTTTAAATAATTATCCTCCAGATATCTACCTAATTTACTCCAGATACTTACCTGACTAAAAGTCTAACATCTGGTCTGAGTCTTCTTTTTTCTGGTCAGCAAACTATAATGTGAGGGCATATTCTGATAAGTAAATAAGTGTTTATTTTATTTTTTTAATCGTGAATGGCTAACAAGTGGTCCGTTACTATGCAAGATGGTCAAAAATGCTATAGTGTTGCTTCACTCTTGTAAAAGGAATGTTTGTAACTTGACCACTTCAATACAGGGCACTTATACACCTTCCTGCCCAGACCAATATTCAGTTTTCAGCCATGTTGCACTTTGCATGATAATTGCGCGGTCAGGCTACACTGTACCAAAACTAAATTTGTATCATTTTGTTCCCACAAAGAGCTTTCTTTTAGTGTTATTTGATCACCTCTGGGATTTTTATTTTCTGCTAAATAAAAAAAAATGTCTCCATCACTGATGGGCACTGATAAAGCGGCACTGATGGGCACCCATGAGGTGGCACTGATGGTCACTAATATGCGGGACAGATGGGCACTGAAAGGTGGCACGGATGGGAACTGATGGGTGGCACTGATGTGCAGTAATTGGTATGGATGGATGCCAATCAGTGCCAAACAATAATACCTGCCAAACAGTGGTGCCCCTTGTGGGCACTGGCATCCATTGTGGGCACTGATTGGCATCCCTGGGCAAGGGTGGCATACTTGGTGACATCCCTGGTGACCATAATGGCGTCCCTGGTGGTCCAGTGTGGGCATCCTCGGGGACTCCCCGCCACCCACCCCCCCCCCGTCCGTGAAACGCGAGTGAGGAAAAGCCGTTCAACGGCTCTTCCTATTTTACACTGTGATCAGCCGTGATTGGACACCGCTGATCACATGGTAAATTCTCCCTCAGACTCTTTACCTAGATCGGTGTTGCGGTGTGTCAGACTGACACACCACAACAATCGCCGCAATGCGCGCCCCCGGCTTAATGTCCTGAGGACGTCCTATGACGCTCAGTCGGGATATTGAAACCACTTTGCTGACATCATTGTGCTATATGGCAGGTGGCAAGTGGTTAAAGGTACAGCCTTTTTGTTTTGGCACAGTAATCGGATGACCTAAAATAACCATGGAACATAAATATTTTTGTGAACACACAGAAGATGCTTTAAACTTTTGTACAGTACATAATTCTTATTTTATAATCGGTTATCTATGGACACTATTTTTTTGTTTTTGTTTTTTTTTAAGTTAACATTACTGCTATAATTTACTCCATGGTTTGACTAATTTCAATAACCAGTTTGCCTTCAAAAAGAAGAAAAACCCTAGTGGGACTTTAGTGGCCTGTATTTCTGATGATCTAGACATTATTATTTCTGATGAAATCATAATGAAATGTGGTTCGTCAGAAGTATTAAAAAATTCAATACAAATTTTATTAGAAAAACAATTCAAGGCGGGTGTACATTTGGCCAACAAAGTACAAGATACACAAGTGCATACAGTTCTACATATTCCACTGACTACTGTTATGACTAGCACAACGGCAGAGCAAACCTGAAGGATACCCAACACGTTTTTAGATTTTTAATTCCTCGGGTGTATGCTTTAATAGAACGGAGCACTTCTAAAATGAAGTGAAAAGGAATTGTAAACTTCCTAGTAAACATACGCAAGTTTGTAATTTCCTTAATGCCAAATTACACTTGTGTATTGACAAAGATGAACCGTACATACATCAGCCAAACTAGTTAAAAACCTTCAATGAATCCATCATGGGAGAATAGTTACAATATTGACATCACCCAATTGAGATCCAACAAGCCCTGCCAAAACGCACACTGCGGGAAGGGAGGGTGTGGAGAAGAAGAAAAGGTATAGTCTAAAAAGGGAAAAAGTATGTAAAAGGAATAGAGTATTTAGATATAAACCTACATTTAGATGCATCTCTGTATTTTTGTATGTAAGATATTCACATATATATGAATACAGCAGTATATTATTGTAGGTCCAGTATTGAGATATATATATATGCATGTAAGTGCGTCTCCCATTGGTATAGGCTCCATTGTGATACAGGGAATGCTGTATCATGCAGACAAAAATACACTGCTACTTGGAGAAAAAGGTCTATGTAAATGGGCTACAACTATTGTATATTAAAATAAAGCCACACAATAAGGGGGGTTCTCTACATATATATGTGAATATATAGATACTGCCTGGAAGGAAGTATCTAAAGGAACCATATAGATATCCAGATAGACATGTGGCAGGATACCTATACAGGAGAGACTGGATAGATGGAAAGTTAGGGTAGGAGCACTAATAATACAATTTGCCAGGTATTTGGAGTGGTGTTAGATCCACGCTGTTGCTAGGGGAATGTCCCAGCCAAGGGGAAGGAGGAAAACTGAGCCTGCGCTGCCCAAGATGACAGGATGGCCACACCGTGGCAAAAGGAAACAAGGATGGTCCGTGCATGCCAGATGGAGCTTGGATGAAAGGGGCCGAAAAAAACACAAGAACTCATAAGGCCCAGATATGCACACATAAATAGGGCAATATGAACATCATTGCAAGTTATATATATATGAAAGCAAAAACAATAACAAGTACACCAAATACAGGTATATATGCAAACATTAGACAAACAAATACATTAATCGCCTATTATGTATACATTTTCAGCCATATTAAATGCCAATATTCCATAGTGCAGAAATATGGTAAATAATGTTAAGGGAATTGAACAGACTGCTGATATATTTAATAGTCTCACTTTTCCCAGCCTCCTGAAGTGAAGCCCTCCAAAAGGTTTGAAATTGTTGGCTTCGTTCATGCCAGGTGGAGATGTTGCTCCCAATTGGTAAATCCAACATAGGAATCAAAGTCTTTACCAAGTAACTATAGACCGGTTAGTTTAACTCCTTAAGTCGGGAAGATACTGGAGAGTTTACTAAAAGACCACATAGACGAGTTCTTGCTGGAAAAAAATATTTTAAGCAACAGACAGCATGGATCATGAAAGACAGAAGTTGTTAAACAAACCTGATTTCCTTTTATGAGGCAGTAAGTAAAACCTTGGACGTGGTATACTTGGATTTTTCAAAAAGCGTTTGGCACAGTTTCCCCACACACGGCTCATGTGTAAGGTAAAGTCTACAGGCTTGGAAAGATCAATTTGTAAATGGATAGAAAACTGGCTAAAATACAGTGTTCAGAGTAGTGGTTAATGACTCTTACTCTGAATGGTCTAAGGTTATCAGGGGTGAACCCCAAGGTTCAGTGCTGGGACCCTTACTTTTTAATACCTTAGAAATGATATAGGGTCTGGGATTAAAAAATACAATTTTTGTCTTTGCAGTTGACACTAAGCTATATGGAATGGAATGACGTCCTTACAGGATGTCTCCAAATTTACAAGCCAACCTCGATGCACTGTCTAATTGGGCAACTATGTTGATCCATGTAAAGTTATGCACTTGGGGGCTAAGACTATGCATGCTTCATTATAAAGAGAAAAATTGCGCTGGACAAAAAGCTAAATTAAATAAAAATTAGAAAGCTGCAACCAAAATGTGATAAGCATATACAAGATGAGATTAAAAAAGGCTGCGCTATGTTCTATCTGAAAAAAACGACATTAGTTGATGACACAACCTTTAGTGTCAATACATACACCTTGTGAGAGTGAATGGTGACTAATGGAGCTACATATGATTACTAAATACCAGGAATGGTTATAGCAGTCAAGTATGACAAATTTCAGTGCACCTATTATCAAAAACGTATAAAATAACATACAATACAAAAATTCAGATGGGCTACATAATAACCCAACACATAAATAAATAGGTGAAAAGGAATATGAATCCGACAATTTATCGGGTTATATTATACAGATAAACCGTATAGTAACCCAACACATTAATAAGGAATATGAATCCGACAGTGTATCGTGTTAAATTATACCGTGCATATATACATGTCAAATTAGACTGATGTAGTGACCCAAAAACATATAGAAATAGGTAAATAAAAGTAGAAGTTGAAATTTAAAGTCCAAAATCGACTGTGAAGTCGATCTAGTCCAAAAATAGAAAGGCTTCCACGTGTTGAAAGATGGTGACTTTATATGAATTCAAATATAAGGTGACAAGTGCTTGTAGAGATCCCTCCACCAGGAAGATTGCAGGCTTACCAGACTGTGGAGAAAACTCGCATGTGGCTAATACCCAGCCAGGGCCTTGACTTCCACTACAGCTCGCCTGCGCCCCTCGCGGTATCCAGAGAAGTTGTTATCTTCAGATGTAGGAAGACGTGGGACTCGCCACAAATAGTAGTGGGTTGTAGCCTATGTATAACATAAGCCCATTGTATGGATCTCCGGAGGTTGGCCCAAAAAGGAAAAGAAAGGGGGACACACCATGGGTAGAATCCAAAGGATTTATTTAGTAAAAAGTGCCAATAAGCACAAAAAGGCAGAATGCATAAAATGGTTGAAAAACACTTAAAAATATGCGGCCGGCCGGCAGCAGTACTCGTCCGTGCTAGGACGTAAGACGCGGTGACGTCAGCACGTCGCTCCTCCCTACGCGTTTCGTCAGAGTGACGTAATCATGGGACGTCCCATGATTACGTCACTCTCTGACGAAACGCGTAGGGAGGAGCGACGTGCTGACGTCACCGCGTCTTACGTCCTAGCACGGACGAGTACTGCTGCCGGCCGGCCGCATATTTTTAAGTGTTTTTCAACCATTTTATGCATTCTGCCTTTTTGTGCTTATTGGCACTTTTTACTAAATAAATCCTTTGGATTCTACCCATGGTGTGTCCCCCTTTCTTTTCCTTTTTGGGCCAACCTCCGGAGATCCATACAATGGGCTTATGTTATACATAGGCTACAACCCACTACTATTTGTGGCGAGTCCCACGTCTTCCTACATCTGAAGATAACAACTTCTCTGGATACCGCGAGGGGCGCAGGCGAGCTGTAGTGGAAGTCAAGGCCCTGGCTGGGTATTAGCCACATGCAAGTTTTCTCCACAGTCTGGTAAGCCTGCAATCTTCCTGGTGGAGGGATCTCTACAAGCACTTGTCACCTTATATTTGAATTCATATAAAGTCACCATCTTTCAACACGTGGAAGCCTTTCTATTTTTGGACTAGATCGACTTCACAGTCGATTTTGGACTTTAAATTTCAACTTCTACTTTTATTTACCTATTTCTATATGTTTTTGGGTCACTACATCAGTCTAATTTGACATGTATATATGCACGGTATAATTTAACACGATACACTGTCGGATTCATATTCCTTATTAATGTGTTGGGTTACTATACGGTTTATCTGTATAATATAACCCGATAAATTGTCGGATTCATATTCCTTTTCACCTATTTATTTATGTGTTGGGTTATTATGTAGCCCATCTGAATTTTTGTATTGTATGTTATTTTATACGTTTATGCATGCTTCATACATACTAGGGGGAGTACAACTGGGCAAATCAATGGTAGAGAAGGATCTGGGGGTATTGGTAAAGCATAAGTGCAATAATGGCATGCAATGCCAAGCTGCGGTTTCCAAAGCGAGTTTCCTTTCTTGTATTTAGAGAGGTATGGACTCCAGTGGGAGAGATATCATTATGCCCCTGTACAAATCATTAGTAAGACCTAATCTGGAATATGCAGTTCAGTTTTGGGCACCAGTTCTCAAAAAGGATATCGGGGAACTGGTGAAAGTGCAGAGAAGGGCAACCAAACTGATAAAGAGGCATGGAGAAGCTCAGATATGAGGAAAGATTAGAGGAACTGAATCTATTCCCTCTTGAGACGTGTAAAAATACATAAGTGGTCCATATACTGAACTTGGTGTTGCGTTATTCACGTTAGTCTTCATGTACACGCAACGTTTTTACAACCTCTCCTGAACGATTTAAGTTGACAAATGGTATCCCACGTTTAAAACATCAGTTTTGCTGCATTTACATGCCGCGTTTGCGTTTTCATATATATAATGTATATTTTATTTTTTCAAAATGGTCAAAAATGAAAAACGCCTTTTAAACGAAACGCGGCTAAATGTGCGTTTAGTCGCGCTTGGCACTTGAAATGCCTCTAAGCTCAGTGTCTGAACCCATTTTTTTTTGCGTTACAAAAAAGACTCTAAACTTAACTGCCTAGAAACAACTATAAATGACTCTGTGTACATGTACTGATAACGTAACATAGAGGAAAGTTCAGGAACAGTTGAAAAAAAATGCCAACTGCTCCTAAACGTCTTTTTAGCAGCAGCAGTGTACATGAGGCCTTAAGGTCATCAGAGGACAAGGGGGCACTCTTTAAGTCTAGAGGAAAAATGTTTTACTCCAAATATGGAAAGGTTTCTTCACAGAAAATGTGGAATAGACTCCCTCCAGAGGTGGCTCAGTAGATTGCTTTGAAAAAAGGCCTGGATTTCTTCCTAAATGTACACAATATAACTGGGTACTAACATTATAGGTAAAGTTGATCCAGGGAAAATCATATTGCCTCTGAGGGGATCGGGAAGGAATTATTTCCCCTGCTGTAGCAAATTAAAGCATGCTTTGCTGGGGGGGGGGGGGGGGGTTCTCCTTTTTTGGTTGAAGTAGGTGGACTTGTCTTTTTTTTTTTTTCAACCTAACTATGCATGTTCACATTGGAGTAACTTGTTGTTCCTGTCACCTCCTCGGAGGGTGTGAATCCTATCCAGGGCGAGGAACTGAATCTGAGGGTTCTGAGGAATCTGAATCTCAGGATGCCTGTGGCCAATTATAGCTCAGTGGGTTTAGTACACGCCACGCACTATATAAGGCAGCCGCGCCGGCGGCCTTGTGTAGTGTGTTCCGGCTTGAGGAACAGTGACAGTGTACTGTACATGTACACACTATATGTGAATCATTTCTGTGTGGGTAAAGTGTAGGGAAAGAGGAAAAATAGGCAGGGATTGTGTATTCTTCTCAGCCTTTGCTTGTGGGGAAAGTGTAGGGATAGAGGAAAAATGGGCAGGGATAGTGTGTTCTTCTCAGTGCTGTTCTCTACCAATCCAGCCATCTCAGGAGTTAGTGTGTGTGTGTGCTGTGTGAGTATAGCACAGCATTAGCACACTAAACCACCTTACACTGTATCTGCCCTTCTGCCCTGTTGTCACCTAAGACAGCCATCTGCAGGAGTTGGTGTGTTTTGTGTGCCTCCAGCACAGCACAGTATACACCAACAGTCCATACATACATACAGTATATACCTACAGTCCCTGTCTTGTTTGCACCGCCTGTATACTGCGGTTCAGAGTATATAGGGTTTTAGGTATAGGGTTTTATTTTGGGTGCAGGGTTCCCCTTAATATCCATACAAAACCCAAAGGGGCTGGTAATGGGCTTGGGTAGGGGGGGGGGGGGGATGGGGTAGCCATGCCATTTTTCTCAAAGATTTTCATCCATATTGCCAGGACAAGACATAAAGCCGCAAGCAGTTTTAAATGGCTTCTTTTTTTCCTTTACCGCTGTCATTTTGTGCAGGGACAGTTCTAAACACGGGAAACACATGCCACTTCACAGGCATACTTTAGACACCCCCCAGGTACCATATTTAAATGAATATTTTACTTTTTTTTTCACTTTATGCATCATTAAAATCACTGCTCCAGAAAAAACGTCCGTTTTTAAAACTTCTTTTTGCATTGATACATGTCCCCTGGGGCAGGACCCGGGTCCCCAAACCTTTTTTATAACAATAACATGCATATTGGCCATTATAATTAGCACTTTAGATTTCGAACGTTCGTGTCCATTGTAACAGGGTTCTAACGTTTGTGCGAACTTTCGGTACGTTCGCAGGTTCTGGTGCAAACCGAACCCGGGGTGTTCGGCTCATCCCTAATGGCGACCCCAAGGTAAATCTGGATTACATGTCCACATACTGAGTATATGGCGATATGCCCGCTTCCAGAATTCCTGGATAGTTTTGCCCACGTAGAAGCAACCACACACAGGTCAGGCAGTAGGCCACCCCTGATGTCTTACAATTAGCATTGTGTCAATGTTTGTGCACGTATATTGGCAGTAATTGCATCTGCCGCAGTGGAACGTTCCCAGATGTTTACAGGTACAAAAAGTGTGACTAAAGTCATCCAATATACTATATATAAATGCTTGTCAAAATAGAATAGCCACTCTGAGTGTCATTTTCTTATGTTAGCATATTGAAGTGTAGGGAACAAGTTGCCTGGAGAAGATCTTCAACCATGTTTTACCTGATAAGTGGTTCCTAAATAAACAAGCAAATGAATGTTTGTCCAACGTAGGCAAACGCACACTGTACTGTTAAGTTAAATATTATTATTTTCATGCATTGTATTGTGTGCATTGATTACTATATTTTTTTTTATTACAGCTTCCCAAATCCAAAGCAGCTGAGGAGACTTCAACATCCCACACAGAAAAAAATTCTATGCAAAAACTAACTGCAAACAGCTTAAACCCTGTTTTAAGTGAGCATGAGACAGAGCAGCAGAGGTAATGCACTTTTTTTTTTTTTCCTTAGTTTTTTTTTATACTGTTGCTGCAGTACAAATGTGATGGAACCGAGTCTAATCATGGTTGTCCAATATCTGTTTTAGTAAAACCTCTATAGTTGGTTTAACATGCAAATTAGTGTGTTTGTAACTCTCTAGTAGTTGAAAATGTTAATTGCAACACAAATAAAAATACTTGTACTCGGAGTCAATCTGTGGATAGTATAGGAAAGGAACAAAGAGCAACAGAGAACATTGACCTGAGGTTTGCCAGGGTCACGTGGTCAGTATGCCTAAAATGGGGCAAAAATAAACACAGTAGGATGAAAGCTTAACAAACATATTATTACACCCTGAATTAACGTTCAATCCGCCAAATTGACAAATGTTTTTGACATCTCAAAAAGTGGCTCTGGGACCCAGAGAAACAAGACGACCTCCACCTACCCAAAATCGAAGTAAGGGCCAGGACCCCTTGGCGCAAAGCCACGGAAGCCGCTCCTATCTGGAATGAATGGCCAGAGTATGCTTAGGGTCCAGACCCCGATTGGCCAAAAGGGGACGGTAATTAAGGCATTGAGCTGCGGAGAGGGGAGCACAAAGGAAAAGGCAACAGAGGATCATCCCTGGGTATGTCAGACGTAACACTGATGAGCTGGTCTAACACCAAAGCCGGGCACCACACCTTGCTGGTCTCCAAGAACCTGACGTCAGTGCCGCCTCCTGCTTGCTGTGCCTTGTAAGCATGCAGATGTAATCAGAAGAGGCTGGGGTGCCTAACCAGTTGATTGGCCAAAAGTATGCGAGACCCTAGGCCAGAAAGCGTAACTCCCCTGGCCTCAAAAACCATAAAGGCCAGATATACCACTGCCTTTAGCCCAAGCTGGGTACCAAGCCAAAAGGAGACCTCGAGCATGTCAGACATCACAGAAAATATGACCCGTGATGGGAAGTCTACTGGGCACAGCAGGAGGGCTACTCAGGATCCCTTTGAGGATGGCTTTAATAGCGGCATTAGGCTGACTTTCCAACAGTTCCACTTCATTACGCAACTCCTGGCAGGACGTAGCTAGGGAATTCAGGGTAGTGTAGATTTAGGACAAGAAAGAAACCACAGTCTGCAGGGTAACTTGATCTGCACTTGCGTCCGACGCACAAGGGAACAGCATTTGAAAAACTGGGCTTCCCGAGCCGAAGCCGGGTAAGCACTCCCCCTGCATAGTAATGCTGCCATCAGATCAAAAAGTTGCGGCTAGCTATGTGTCAACAATGAGGCCTTGGGCCGGTCCAGGTTCTGAAAGGGGGTGAGCTACCATGCTCAGACCCCCCCCCCCCCCCCAGCCAGAGAAGGAGGGATAGAAGCAAAGTCTCCAACATCCGCTGTTTGAGACATGACCTGCATAAACCAAAAGAAAAATAAACTGGACATAACCAAGAATGTGACAATCGCCCCCAAGACTTACCTGCGACCAACCGCCCCTCCCCTGAAAAACACACCGTACGAACAGGACAGACGTATGCCAGTCTTGTGCGATTAGCAGGCTGAGTACCTGAGGCGTAATAGGCAAACTAAACGTAAGCTCAGACCTAGAAACCTGAAAACGTGTCCGGGTACTGAAGTAAATGGTAACCTGAAGTAAATGAAACCGAAGTCGAGATGTAATGCAAGCTGCGTGAAGGAACATAACTGAACGAGAAACGTGAGTAGTGAGAAGATCTTCTCTCCTCTCCAATTATTGCTCTCCTCGCCGCTGGCTCTATGATTGGCCAAGCATGCAGGGTCACAGTGCATGCTTGGCCAATCATCAGCCAGCAATGCACTGCGACTGGCACGGTGCATTATGGATCAGTCGATTTACATGAATTTGATGCGAACGGCCCTCAGAGTTCTGCCCTTGACGAACGGACGAACGGCCGATGTTCAATTCGAACATGGGTTCGAATTGAACACCGGGCCCATCCCTAGTCGCCATTTGACCCTTGTACATGATGGCAAGTCCCTCGGTTTCACTTCCTCGCCCTGGATAGGATTCACACCCTATAGTTAGGTTTAAAAAAAAAAAAAGACAAGTCCACCTACTTCAACCAAAAAAGGAGAACCCCCCCCCCCCCCCCCCCCCAGCAAAGCATGCTTTAATTTGCTACAGCAGGGGAAATAATTCCCTCCCGATCCCCTGAGAGGCAATCTGGAGGAGGGGGGGAGAACCACCATGAGGAGCTCGGGAGGGAGGAGAGCCTGCCTATACATATGCTTTACATAAATAAGGCATCCCCGTACTACCCCAAAGGTATATGACTAGTCAGTGGTGACAGCAGACCTAAACACTCAGATTACTATAGCAGCTATGAGTGTCCTCAGTCCAGCCAGCTCCGACCCCCGTCTCCAGATACTGGAGACCCCCAACCCTGCAGGTAATGGCAGAGCCAGCCAGAGTGCAGCCTGATAACATGCGTGTTATGAGAGATTACAGCTCCTAAGGAACCGCATGCGTGTATCAGAGATACCCGCAGTAACGGCCTCAGCCCCGAGCCACTGACTTCAGAACTGACACTGGGAAACCGGCGGGGCTCTGATCCCGACCGGACCCTGAAATGAGAGTAGCGGCATCTGGATCTGGATGTACAGGAGCCCTGTGCCCCAGTGATCAGGAGAGGGAGCCTCACCATCCCACCATATGAGCCAAAAATGGTTGCGCCGCCGGAGGAGGAGAGGGGCCGAGACCGCCATCCCCCCAGTGGGGATCTCTCCAGCCAGTTGATGCCAGAGAGTCCAGATGGGGGTGGCCACCCGCCCGTGGACCCCCTCTGACCAAACCTGTATGCTACATGTAAAAGCGGGGAGACACGGAGCCCCCCTTTCAGCCGCAGGTCTTCGCAGCCGAGACGAAAACCCAGAAGTGACGTCGGACAGGTCGCACCGGAAATTACGCTACCGGGAACAGATACTAGAGCCTAAGACCACAAGGGAGGAGGCAAAGGAGGGCAGGCTTTATGCAGCCTTACACTTGTCAAGTGCTTGTAATCCAAGATGATCGGTAGACAAACAAGTTCCTGAAGCACTAGAAGTTGACAGTCGTATGTGGATAAAACTAATACCCAGTGGACTTTGGGAGTGGTGTGCAGAGAGTACACCCAATTCAGCAGCAAGAAAGCGTCTCGCCTTTGAAGATTTGACTAGGGAAACAGAAGATATCTGTAGGTCTTCACCCTTCTTACTACAATAAATTCTCTCGGCTGCTCTGGCCTTGCGACAACAATCAGATGGGGCTCTTTATCCCTTGTTTTTACCTTGGTACACTGATCATCTGAGCGATCCCCTGACATCCATACATTGGAAGGAAAGGAAACCATCCACCCAGGCTTAGCACCATACCCACTAGGAACTCGCAGGAATACATCTACCTTAAGGGATTGCATCCCATCTCTCTACATGCTGTTACCTTACAGCAGTAAGGTAATAATTTAGCACACTCACAAGTGTCAGTGACATCGAAGAGACACCCTGCACCTAAAGTCGCGGTGCCACTAAATGTTACCTTGCCTTCACATGATGTTCCTGTAGAACACCTCCACATCTGCACTTTTGCACACTGGACCCTGAAGAGTGCCCAGTTATTCACATCTTTTGGACTCTATTTCATTTTTCTATATAATATATATATATATATATATATATATATATATATATATATATATATATATATATATATATATATATATATATATATATATATATATATATATATATATATATATATATTATTATTATTATTTTCCTTATTTACGGCTACATTTAAGCCATCACTTCACTATTTCCATTGTGCACAGCAATCCATTTTGCTTTTTGGAATTTTATTGCGATTATTTGCACATTTATTTTATTCCTTTTATGTAATCATATTGTGATTATTTGCACATATTTTTTCACAGCAGCACTTTTATTGTGTTTTATGCAATTTTATTGTTCGACATGCACTTTACTGTTTATATATTTTCTACATAACTGTCGGGAGCACAGCACCATCTACTATATTTGATTTCCTTTTTTTTTGGGGTAGAGTTTGACCCTTACGGTGCCTGCAGTACCTTCTATATACATTGTTTACATTTCCTACTAGCGCAGGAGTAATCAATTTTTAATACCCAGTGCAGCTGCCAGCCACTGGAACAATGGGAAAACGAGAATCAAAAAAGCAGCGCTCTGTGGGTAGGAGCCAAAAAATGTGAACCATGGACTAGTTCAAAGTTAGTGTATTGCCCTGTGGACAATTAACCAGCAACTATAAAATGTAAATAAATTATATTAAATACAAGGGGTACAATGATGAAGTCTGGATGAGAAGGGGTTAAAGTCTTCCAGAAGGCTTGCTGGTCACACGTGAAGAGAAGTCATCCCAAAGCGTGTGGGGAACAGTAATCGCCTGGTGGGAGAAAATGAGGGGATGGACAGCCTCTTGCCTCTGATGGGTGGTCAGGTACTGTGGGGATCTAGAGGGAT